>CM040117.1:241226384-241826384 GCA_022559845.1 Amorphophallus konjac | reverse complement strand
AGTTGATGAAGCAGAGGGTCTGACGCCCCCGACAGTCGCCGTATTGGCCGAGGGAACTCGGCCAATTATTGAGGTTGAGGGCCTGACACCCCCAATGTTGGTCTTGTTGACCGGGCGAACCCGGCCAGCCGCTGCAATGGAGGGGCTGACACCCTCAGTAGTTGTCGCTGCAGGCGCGGCTGTGCTGGTCTCAACCACGGGTACCACGCCCAAAAAGAAAGGCGAGCGGACGACTGCAGGGGAGTCGCCGAAAACGAGCGGTGTCGTCAGGTATCCCAACCTGGCGTGGTTGGCGACGATCTCGGGGCCGTAGGTGACGACGGCCATTGCTGCTGTTGGTGGTGGTGGTGGTGCGTAGCACGACTGGAGAAGTGCAAATGCACAAAGAGCTCTCAAACGAGCGGAGAGAAGTGCCCTCCTCTTCCCGTCCTGTAAGAGGAAGAGGGGCAATCAGAATCTTGAAGAAGGTTTAGAGGACTTTCTTTGACAGAAAGAAGAAAGGCGGGAAAGGTCTCCATCGGGCGTGCCAGTCTGTGAGCACGGAAAAAATCTAAATCTTCTTTTTATCGTAGATAAAATATAGATTTTTATTCTTTTTGAAAAGAAACATCCCCCCCTTATCTGAGTAGAGGGTAATTCCATGGGTGCGCATCGTATCAGACGATTTGGGTTCGAGTGCTGGACCTTTCCCCACTGACCGTAGTCAGTGTTGATTTACATCGGCCTAACGTCCGAACACCTTTGTTTGACTGTCAAAGAAATCCCAAAAGTCTTCTATAGGGGTTCTGATGTTGAGGACAAACTCTCTTGGAGGGCTCACAATGTCCACTCACTCACCACCGACCAACAGAAACAATGACTAAGTTAGGGTTTTAGCTGAGGCCATGTTTGGGCAAAACCCTAGGATTTGAGAATATGAAGATGATTTGGGGGAAGCCGTAGGCATTTTTGAAGTGGAGGAAGGTTTTCTGGACCCCGAGGGCATTTTGGTAATTTTACCAACCCAGGGGTATTTTGGTAATTTTCTCAGGCCAGGGGTATTACTTAAATTTCTGGGCTGGAACGGAAGTAAGACTGGTTCCTGACTTCCCAAGGCATTGAGGCCATTTCTGGAGGGTTTTAAGGGATCTGAAGTCATTTCTGGGCCAAAAGGGTAGTTCGGTAATTTTACCACACCCTATGTAGACCTAGGTTTGAGGTGGCACTCAGGTGTCGGACTAAGCTGACAACACTCTCGGACCGAAAGAATGACAAGGGGCTTCATAGAAGGCTCGCATTTGTCAATTTGGCCGAAGGAGGGGTATATATGCAATTTTGACAAGTTGGGGGTTTTCTTGTAATTTTTCACAGTCAATGCATAAAGAAGACATATGAAGTCATAGATCGCATTTAAGGCCCAAATGGGTGAGGGGGTTGTCGGCGAGTTGTCGACTGTACAAATATCCGCATTAACGCGGGAGGTAGGGACGTAGTCCCAATTACAAAAGATCGTAGGGTAAAACTGCAAATTACAGGACTTTTGTCTCTTACGGTTCCGGGGAGGACATTTTTGTAATTCCGCCATTGCAGGGACAGAATCATATAACTTAGTCGTCCCGGGACGTAAAGACTTACAAAACATGGCCCACTGAGGGGCATAATTACAAACATGGCCCACTGAGGGGCGTAATTACAAAAATACCCCGTAGGGTCATAAATACAAGACCCGGGGACTTACCCCTCACAGGCCAAGACAAACAAAACAAACTCCTCCGGATGCTTGGTGGCTTCGTATGTCTTCGTAGGTTGTAGATCGTCCTCCACTTGGACCCTTGGGGGTCTATTTATAGAAGGCGGGAGGACCCAGGTTGACAAAACCGTGAGGATTTTCCTCAATTCTGTCAGGGTGGGGTGCAAAAATCCCTATTTCTGTCAAGGAGGGGTGGCAAAAAGTTTTTTTGACCTCTCTGCCTCTTTTTTCTCCTTTTTTGGTTTTGGCGCACGGGAGAATAACCCTAGAGGGGTCAAATGACCCCTCTGGCTACCAGAGGAGTCAAATGAGGAAAATTATCCCGGTTCTGACAGGGTGGGATGCAAAAGCCCTTTTTTCTGTCAAGGTGGGGTGGCAAAAAGCCTTTTTGACCCCTCTCCCTCATTTTTCTTCTTTCTTTTTTCTTTTTCTTTTTCTTTTTGGAAACACGGGGACCCGGAGCGGATGACCCCGCGGGGTGGGAGGACCCAGCGTGGTCAAATGACCCCGCGGGCAGCACCACCCAGCGGGGTCATTTGACCCCGCGGGTGGGTGCAACCCCGCGGGGTCGTTTGACCCCGCGGGTGGCGCGAGCCCCACGGGCCTCCTCCTCCTGGGCTACCGGTCTAGAGGGGTCATTTGACCCTTGTGCAGGCCTTTTGACCCCTCTTCGCGCCGTTTTCCTCCGTTTTTGTCAACCTGGGCTGAGGAGAAGCCGTGGTGGAGCGTTTGTAGCCCGTGGAGGCCCGTTCTTTGCCGCGTGGCGGCCGTTCGTCGGTGAAGACTTGAACGGGAGCAGAGGACCATCTTGTTTGTTGTTGGGTTGTGCGTCGTCGCGTGGGGAGGAATCTTCGCGCCCGTCCGTGCCGTGTGATACACTTGCTCGGCCACTTTGACAGGCATGCATGCATGTGTTCCTCTTAACTTCCATTGCTGCGACGCCACTTGTGATAATATGATCGGGTCGATAGACCCTAAATCATGGAGGTACTCCGTGGTTCGACGACATCGGTGCTACACCGTATCTTTTTTCGTCGGTTTTTTCGGAATGAAATCCTCAATAGACCCTAAATCAAGAGTTTCTTTTTTTCTCCACTTTACCTTTTCCAGGAGAACAAAGGTGGAGGAGGCGGGTGAGGAGGAGGAGGTCAACGGCGGCATCGACGGCGGCAGGGGGTCGCGATGGTGGCATTGGCGTTGTGCCTTCCTTTTCTCTCCACTTTACCTCTTCCAGGAGAACAAAGGTGGAGGAGGCGGGTGAGGAGGAGGATTTCAACGGCGGCATCGACGGCGGCAGGGGGTCGCGATGGTGGCATTGGCGTTGTGCCTTCCTTTTCTTCTTCTTCTTCTTCTTCCAAAAGAGGTGGATCGCGAGGACAAGGAGGATGAGGAGGAGGACGTACTGACGACGGGGTCCGACGATGGGGACCAGCGGCGGCGGCGAAAGTATTTTCTTTTTCTTCTTCTTCTTCTACTTCTTCTTAGCGATTCGGGCCGATCCAATCCGATTTGGGGCGATTCGGGCCGATCCAGGCAACCGATTGGGACATGTCGGCTCGTAATCGGATCTGACCGACCAAAATCCGATCAGATCAGCCGATCCGATCCAATCCGATACTGCATACCTTGCATCCTACCAAATGAACAGTGAAACACTCAATTTCAAAATATGTAGGGAGTTATGGAAGTACTCTTTAGAATGCAGATTATGTCTCTTCCACTAGGTCAACTAAAGGACTGCACAACCATTCTTTCCTTTCTTAATTGGACATGATACCATCCATCATGTTATTATGTCTAGAAGGTCTTGGAACATTCTCATCTCATCCGAAGGCATGTATCCAGTATCAGCCATTAAACATTGATGACTGAACTTGCCAAAAAGTTAATTGGCTGGACTCGTCAAGCTATGTGTGTAACGTTTGTCTCAAACTAGTTGTCTGAATAAATAAATAAATAGATAGATAGATGCATGCACACACATATATGCATATTTAAAGGCTAAAAACTTGAGGAAGGACACACAGCAAGCTCCCATTTTTCTATGTAATTATTCTATATATATATACATTTGGGAGAACTCTTTTGAAAATTGTACTTAGGGATTTGTTCATGACAGGGTGGCCTGTTCAGTCAAAGATATTGTGGAAGATTCGCAAGTCAGCTCTGATGAAATGATATTGCATCTGAAGCAGCTTAATGTTGGCAACACAGCACACCTAGATTTTATTTCCAAATGTAGTAACGGGGAGTTACTTCAAAGGGCGAATATCGTAGGGATTCAAATTCAATTCAAGATGGGACTGTTTCGCAAACTTTGGCAAACAATCAGTGAGGGTAATATTATGGCATCAATGCCTATCAAAGGTCAACATGAATTATCATCCTTATTGAGGGATGCACAATGTTTGGGTGTCAGTTTCAAGGCTGCGGATGGCCGTCGATTGCAGAGTCATAAGGCTGGGGTTTGATCAATTATGGTTGACAGGCTTTGCTGTAGGATTTGCAGTGGTTGTAAGGGTTTATGGTTTAAGAGCTAGGTCTTTCATCAATAATTATGTAATTTTATTTTGTTTGGAGTCTTGTAGTCCAGTAGAGTTTTGTGGGATGCTGAATATCTCCTTTACCCTTTATTGTACTACATCTATTTTTTTTGAATAAAATTGGTGGTATCATCCACATCATTTAGAAAGGTCCAATCTTTTGTTTACGATGGATGATGCAACCAACTCAAAAGGAAATATTCTTAGAGCATTAGTTCATTGGTTAATAATTTCCACCTTTTTCCCTATTCCCGGAGCACAGAAAATAGTTTAGCTATCACCAATATAACTACCTTGAAAAAGAGAATGAGTATTTTCAATGTGATGTTATATTAAGGACACAGGCACCTCTGCTATTCTCTACTTATATTTTTCATGTGGATATTCTTAAATGTTGACATGAATTAACCATTCTATATTTTTGCATATGTTATTTGGTCTTCTAATATCTTTACTGCATAGTTGCTGATTTCTCATGATACAATGTGTAGTGCTGAGCAATTAAAGGACATTGGCTGTGAATGGGTTATTCTTGGGCACTCCGAGCGTCGGCATATTATTGGTGAAGATGATGAGGTATTAGTATAATTCTGTCCAATAATTTTTGGCGTAAACAGCTGACTGAGCCTGGCTCAGTTGGTACCAGGGTTTTTTTGAGTGGGTTTACCCAGGTTTGAACCTTGGGGTTGGTTTTTCTGATTTATCTGAGCTGTGTTCTGCCACTGGCAGAGACCACAAAAAGTTCCCAGCATAAGCAGGTTATCATCTTTCCCTTCACTTGATTTAACCACTGACTGGCATCTTTAACTAAAACATGTGTGCACATACTGACAAACTTGTCAGACTATCGACGTCAACTGTGACCAAGGAATTTGAAGGGAAATTTGATTGCTGTCATTCTATTTTCAGTTCATTGGGAAGAAAGCTGCATATGCTTTGAGCCAGAACATCAAGGTGATTGCATGTATAGGGGAACTACTGGAGGAGCGAGAAGCAGGAAAGACCTTTGACGTTTGTTTTCAACAGATGAAGGCTTTTGCTGGTAAGGATTTGATTTTAGTAGTGTCCTTATGGTTTCTAGGAGAAGGGAGCTGACGTGTATAATTGATATTCATTGCATAGATTCTGTCCCCAGCTGGGAAAACATTGTTATTGCATATGAGCCCGTGTGGGCCATTGGCACAGGTAAAGTGGCCACTCCTCAACAAGCTCAGGAAGTACACTCTGCTGTTCGCGATTGGCTGAAGAAGAATGTTTCAGCTGAAGTTGCTTCTAGTACACGAATCATATATGGAGGTACCCAATTCAGTTTATAGTTATACTTCCAATAATAATTTTAATGTTCTGGCAGTAATTATCAATTTTAGTTGAAAATTTTGTTTCTATTATATAACATCAAGTATATTTGCATTTTTTGTCATCCCTAGCATGTTGGGCCATTAATGAACACAATATTGGCACCAGATCCTCTCTATTCACTTATATTTTGCACACTTCAACCATAAATGGGAACAGTCTCATCCAAAAATTCCACATTTTGAGGAGTCTTATCTAGTGATCATGCATGTTTTTTTATCAAGTTTATATTAGTGAACTTGTCCTATAGCAAGACCCCAAAATGACTAGTACATTTGAAGTGTTTAATTATGGAGATTGAGCTTTGTTCCCCCAAACTCACAACCAATGGCTAGGCCTGATGGACATGCTTTGGGGACTACATTCATCCCTCCTCTGCTGCCAAAAGAAGAAATGGGGCAGACATGCTAAACAAACTCTGGGACCTACCCTATTACATTTGGGTTTTGGTTAAGGCTCATTGGTATGGCTTGGATATTATTATTGCTGGAGTATAAGGCTGCATGTACATTCAGAAAAATATACATATTATTATTGCTGGAGTATAAGACTGCATGTTCATTCAGAAAAATATACGTTTGACCGTAGTCTGAAACTCTCCACTCTTATTCAGAATCCTATATTAGTGCAAACTGACCTCCAGCGAAGTTCCATTTATTGTCAGTTCTATAAAGAACAAGTGAAAATAAGAAGGTACTAAGGTCTCATTATTTTGTTGCCCTTCATCAATTTGTGCTTACCCTCCAGAATTGAGTTCTTGGAAGACTTTTTTGATTCCATTCGAACCAAGGGATATTATTGCTATGAATAAATTTTTATTATGGTTTTGCATGTTCGAAAACTATTTTGATTCCATTCGAACTAAGGGATGATATTTTTCTTTTAGGGCCTCCGCAACAATGTCAGAGACTGTTCAAACAAACCGAAGAAAACCCTCTCACCCCAGGTTCAAACCTGGGAGTGCCCCCCCCCCCCCCCCAAACCCTTCTACCCAATACCAACTGGCCACAGCCCACTGGTAAATAAGGATGCAAGTTTTTTTTTAAAGTTGGTGGTACCACTGATATATTAAAGAAAAAAGGGATGTACAAACATATACGATGTATTTCCCCAGAAATCCCTATACAATCCCAAAAAATGCTCTACACCAAGCGGGTGTAACCCCCCAACAAAACCAAAATAGAAGAGTTGAAAGAGTTCACATTACATAGGAGTACAACCCCCTCTCTCACCCTTTCACATATAAAAGAGACCAACCTAGCCACCTCTCTAGCTTCCCTTCTAAATATTCCGTTGTTCCTCCCCCCCCCCAATAAAGCCTAGAGCGTAGCATGAAGTATAATCCACCAAACATGTATGTCCCCTTTAAGAACCAAACTTCTGCCCCACTGCTCAATGAGCCAGAAAACACTCCCATACTAGCCGACCACGCGCTACGTCTTTCTGACGATCTCTCCCGAGACATCTAATGAATAAGAGTATCCTACAAAAAGGTGATTCATTGTCTCATCCTCCTCTCCACACAAGCTGCATATGGTGGGCATACTTTGCAGGAACAAAGCCAGCCTATCACAAGGCGGTAGCCGCCCGTGTGAGATCGTTGTTGCACCCCGTAATTTATCATGCTAAATTTTCGGGATTTTGATCTCGCATGTGACAAGGTTTCGGTACGGTGTATCACCATCCGATAGGACATTCCTACACGGGGTCCTCTACTCGGCGTATCGCCGTCCCGTCGGATATTCCTAAGTTTAAGACTTTATAGCCCACGTGTGGTTACAACCTAAACCCCTCGGGGGATGGCCATAAGCCAAGCTCAAGCCACAATGATTGTCAGGATCGTGTGGTTGTATTAAAATCCCTACGGGATTAAGTCTCCGTCCTTTGAACGTGTAACTACGAGCAATGAGAACCTCTACAACAACGAAGGAGATGCTGGAAAAGGTCTACGTACCAAGCACAATGTCCCTCGCACGTGTATCACGAAGCACGGACAACAACTCGTCCTCCCGCAGCGGCCTACGGCATGAGGAAGACGACAAACGAACAAGGAGGCGCTCCTTCTCGCTATTCTCCACGAGACACGGCGAGAACTCGACTTCTTGAGCCCGGGAGACCCCCCCTTTTATTATAATCCAGCAGGAGAAGACCCGTCCGGGGCCTGGGGGACCCGTACGGGGTCGCCGTTACCCGGACGGGTCCACCCCGGAGGCGGACAGTCCCGCGCGGGACTGCCTCGGGGCGGGCGAACCCGTTCGGGGCCACCCGACCCCGGGGGGCACCCACCTGGGGTCCGCGACCCCGGGGAGGCCCCCTCGGGGCGCGTTCGGCCCGGGTGGGGACCACTCGGGGGTCCGCGACCCTGGGGAGGGCCTCCCCGGGGCGCGCGACACCGGGGGGGACCCACCCGGGGTCTGCGACCCCGGGCAGGTCCTGCCCGGGGGGTCGCGACCCCGGGGAGGTTCCCCCCGGGGGGCCGTGACCCCGGGCAGGTCCCCCCCCCTCGGGGGTTCGCGACCCCGGGGAGGTCCCGGACCGTCCCGGGGACCTCCCACCCGGGAGAGGTCCCATTCCCGCGCACGGACTTAAAAAAATTTGAAAATGTGACCTCCCCGGGGTCATTTTCATCCCGTTGGACCCGTACGGGGTCGAACACTCCCGGGGAGGTTCCCCACTTCTATAAATAGACCCCCGGAGGTCCAGAAGAGGAGATCGAGGATCTACAAGCTACAACCTACGAAAGACACTCGGAGCGTTTTGTTCGTTTGTTCGTTTGTCTTGGCCCGCGAGGGGTAAGTCTCCGGGTCTTGTGTATGTGCCCCTATGAGGGTATATTTGTAATTTTGCCCCTCAGTGGGCCGTGTTGTTGTTTCTAAGTGCTAGAGAGAGGACGGATGATTTTTGCATGAAGCAACTACGTACAAGCACACTTGGAGCATTTTGTTCGTTTGTTCGTCTGTTCTGACCCGCGAGGGGTAAGTCCCCGGGTCTTGTGTATATGCCCTTATGAGGGTATTTTTGTAATTTCGCCTCTCAGTGGGCCGTGTTGTAAGCTTCTAAATCCCGGGGCGACTATGTCATATAATTCTGCCCCAATAATGGGAGAATTGATTAAAAGCCCTCCCCGGGATCTAAGAAACACAAATGTCCTATAAATTGCAATTTTACCCTGCAACTTTTGTAATTAGGGCTACGCCCCTATCTCCCGCTTTAACGCGGATCATTGTACAGTCGACAACCCGCCGACAACCCTTGTACTCATTCTAATTATAAAAGTACTCAGCATGTTTTATATATGTCCTCGGGGAAAAATTATAAGAAAACCCTCGGCTTTTACAAAATTGTGTATATACCCCTTCTTTGGCAAACTTGACATACATGAGTCTTCTATGAAGCCATTGTCATTGCTTTTTCCCGGGGACGATGTCAGCTCAGTCCGACACTCAAAGGCCACCCCAACCCTAGGTCTGTGTAGGATATGGTAAAATTACCAGAATAGCCCTGTAACCTAAAAATGGCCCAATAGACTCTGAAACCCTTCAGAAAGAGCCTCAGATCCTCAAGGAGTCTGTAATTCGATCCTACTTCCGTTCCAACCCAGAAAATTTCAGAAATGCCCCTGGCCTGAGATTATTACCAAAATACCCCTGGGGTGGTATAAATTACCGCAATACCCTCGGGGTTCAGAAAATCTCTCTTTACTTCAAAAATGCCCATGGCTTCCACATATTTGCGTTTCCATTCTTAAATCCTAGGGTTTTGCTCAGACCTAGTCCTAATTCAATGGTTTCTGTTGGTCGGTGGTGAGTGAGTGGACATCATGAGCTCTTCAAGAGAGTTTGTCCTCAACCTCAGAACCCTGTAAAAGAATTTGGGGATTTCTTTGACAGTCAAACAAAGGTGTTCGGACGTTAGGCCGATGTAAATCAACACTGACTCCGGTCAGTGGGGAGAGGTCCAGCACTCGAACCCAAATCGTCTGATACTATGCGCACACACGGAATCACCCTCTATACTTGGAGGGGGATGTTTCTTTTCAAAAAGAACAAAATCTATATCTTTATCTACGATAAAAAAAATCGATTAGATTTTTCCGTGTCTCACAGACTGGCACGCCCGGTGGGACCTTTCCCGCCTTTCTTCTTTCTGTCAAAGAAAGCCTCCAAACCTTCTTCAAGGTTCTAATTGCCCCTCTTCCTCTTACAGGACGGGAAGAGGAGGGCACATCTCACCGTTCATTTGAGAGTTCTTTGTGCATCTGCACGCCACTCCGTTCGTACTACGCACCACCACCAACGTCAGCAACAGCGATGGCTGCCGTCACCTACGGCCCCGAGATCGTCGCCAACCATGCCAGGGTCGGCTACCTGGCAACGCCACTTGTTTTCGGCGACTTCCCAGCGGTCGTCGGCTCGCCCTTCTTCCTGGGTGTTGTGCCCGTGGTTGAGGTCAGCTCAGCCGCGGCTGTGACTACCATCACTGAGGGTGTCAGGCCCTCTATTTCATCAATTGGCCGGGTCCGCCCGGTCAAGAAGACAACTGTCGGAGGCGTCAGGCATTCGGCTCCAGCAACTGGCCGGGTCAGTCCGGTTAACAAGACCATCACTGGGGGTGTTAGGCCCTCTACCGCAACAGCCGGCCGGGTTCGCTCGGTCAACAACGCGACTGTCGGGGGCGTCAAGCCCTCGGCTCCATCAACTGGTCGGGTCTACCCGGCCGAGAAGACAACAGCCGGGGGTGTCAGACCCTCTATTCCATCAACTGGTCGGGTCCATCCGGTCAATTCTCCAACCGGTAAGGGTGTCAAGCCCTTCATCCCGACAACCAGCCGAGCCCGCTTGGCTGCTATGTCAATGGCCGAAGGTGTCATGCCTTCTGCCCCAGTTATTGGCCGAGTTTTCTTAGTCAATCAAATCACTGCCGGCGCCGCCCCAGCTCAACGGGGGCAACGCCGTCGCCGTAACGGCCCCAACTCCAATGCGGCCACCCTCAGAGGTGCTGCCCCTGCTCAACGGGGGCAACGCTACCGTCGTCAGGATGACGCCATGCCTATGGCGGGCGCCACCACCGTCGCCCCTACCCAATGGGGGCAACGCCGTAGCCGCAAGGGTGCAAGGCCCGAAGCGCCTGTCTCGCGCTCCGGCAAGACTGTAATCGTCGGAGATATTCGCATCCGGCTCGATGGAGGCGAGCCGATCATACCACGGGATCGTCATGTCCCGACTATCTCTACCTCCAACCGCTTCGAGCCCCTCCGGCAAGTCCGGGGGGACGGAGCGAAGAAGAAGAAGTCTGCCGTACCGGCGGCAACCCAGGGCCCTCTGCAACGGCCCAAGCTACGAGCTCCCCGTCCGAGAACAGGGGGCAACCAAGTGGAGGAGCGCCAGCTCCATCTAAAGAAGATCTGGGTCACCAAGGTGGAGGCCCGGACTATAAGACGTGTCAGGGCGGAGGAGCCTTTCCGCATGTCGGATCTGCGACGAATGCGGAGTCCGACAAGCACTGAGGCCTCAGTCTCTCCGAGATCTACAAATCAGCCCCTACGGGGGCAGAAGCGCCGTGGACTTGGCAAGAAGGTGCGGCCGACTTCCCCGTGGGCCAGTTCCACGCACACGGAGGAGGATCGCTCCCCTCAAGCATCCACATCCCGAGTGTCGGTCTTTGACAGACTTGGGAGGCCGCCCAAGCCGGAGCGGCAACCGCCCAAGAAAAAGCGGGTGGTCCAGGTGACCGATGACACCGTCAAAGTGTTCACTTGTTACGCCACCTCCGGCGACAAACAGCCCGAGAATACCTCGGGAGAGCTTGACCAACCCATCCAATATTTAAGGAGGTCAAGGCCGGTTTCCCGGATTCTGGCACAAACGCAATAGGCGCCGGCCGCCGGTACATCTCAGCCTGAGCTGGTACGGCAAGAAGAGCGCCAAGAAGATGTCCACAGTGTTGATGGGGACAGTCACTCCCTGCACGAAGAAGAGTTGGGGGAAGAGCCCCGGGCCCCCACATTGGACGAGCTTCGACGGGAGAACCAAGAGCTCAAGAACCTGCTACAGTCGCTTTTGCGTGAAAGGGAGGTTCCTTCCCCGCCTCAGGCGGCGCCGGCTGGAGTGGATCAGCAGCCTCCTCCCGTTCCAGCACCAGCCAACGCTTCCGCCACTGCTGCAAGACTCCCACTGGCAGTGGACTTCGAAGTCCCGCCGCATGCAGCCAATGCGCGGTCGTCTGCTACTCCTGTCGCAGAAAGCCTCATGGCGCAGAAGCAGATGATCGAGCGCATCGTGGAAGCGAAGTTCACTCAACATGGCGAAGGTGTGGCTACCGTTGATTTGTACAGCGTGCCATATCCCCTCCATCATCAATTCAAGAAGCTTCCGCCTGATTGTCCGAAAGTCCCGAAACTCCAGAAGTTCAACGGGCAGGGTTCTCCGCATGAACACCTGGCCTATTACATGACGGCCATGGGTGAATTAGCCCCGGAAGAGGCATATTTGCTGCGGTATTTCGCCACGTCCTTGACTGGCACCGCCTTCCAGTGGTATTCAAGGTTGAAGCCCAATTCAGTATCTGATTGGGCTGATATGCAGAAGAAGTTTGTCGACTGCTTCCAGATGGTCGAACGCAAAGTCTCCTTAGCAGAACTTTGTTCCCTTCGACAGAAGAAGGGTGAAACAGCATTAGACTTCATCAAGCGATGGAGGGACGTCAGTATGCGCTGCGATAATCCTCCGATGCCTGAAGATGCGATCACCAGTTGCCGCAGGGGTCTCTCGGCAGAAGTCAGTGAAAAGCTTCTGGGCTCCAATATCAGAAGCTTTGACCAGTTGAACACGGTGGTGGCGGAAATTGAGATGTTCTTTGTCGACCACCCTACACAAGCTTCTGCCAAAGGCAAATCCTCCAAAGACCGTCTGGTTAGCGGCAAGGAAGTAAATGCCGTTGACTTCTCCCTGACGAATGGAGATAAAGGGGAAGGAAAGTCTAAAGGCAATGGCAAGAAGCCTGATGCCAAGGCAAGCGCGTCTCGGTTGGCGGAGAACATGAAGATGCCGTATTCCTTCAGGAAAGAGCATACTAAAATGCTCTTTGATCTATGCATGAAAGAGTAGCTCATCACCCTGTCAGATCCGCGGAAGCCCTCAGAGGAGATAGAGGATCCTACCTATTGTGTGTATCACCGAAGGTTGGGTCATACCATCGGCGACTGCTATATTTTCAAGAACATAGCAGAAGAGCTCATTCAAAAGGGCTTGGTAAATATGTTGAGCCATGCAGTCGACCCACCTCAACCGCATGCTTGGAGTCGATCAAATCGGTTGACTAATGTAGTCCACATGGTGGCAATGGTCTCGAGTTCTAACGCCCCCGAAGCCGGGCCCTCAAGTCGACAGCCCAATGGTGGTCCCAGAGCCACTCCTCCTCCATTCCCAGAATGTTTAGCGCTGCGGAGGACCATCCGGAAGATCCCAGAGAAGTTATACTCATTCCCTTGCGAGAAGACTCCAAACATCTTCTTCGCATGCCAGCGGGCTGGACTCATAAGCCCATCACCCATGGAGCAAACACCAGGTGCTGCTTTTCATCAGGGCTATTGCCCCTACCATGAAGTTGTTGGCCATATTATCCACAACTGCGAGCTATTCAAGGACCTCGCCGAGGACCTAATCAGGCGAGGGAAGGTCAACTTGGGTGAATTCCTGGTCGATCCACCGTAGCCGCATGCACGGGAGAGCCTTCACTTCTCCGTCAACGTCATACATGCCTCGGCAGCCTTCCAGTTCCCCGAGCCGCAGGAGGAGGGAGTTAGTTCCCAGGGAGCCAGTTCCCAATCGCCCAAGTCCACACTATGGTATCCAGGGTGGCGACTATCTCATCAGTGTTCTTTCCCTAAGGAAGACACTGAGAAGATTTTTGATAAACTTCTGGAGGATGGCTGGGTGCTGACACATGACCCACCGTCTTATTACAATGAGATGGCCAAGAGTCACCCCCGCTATTGCAAGTATCATGCAAGGGTGTCTCACCCCACTCAGCAATGCCCAGAGGTTCAAGACTTCATTGAAGCCCTCATCCAGAGAGGGGTTGTCGATACTCATGGGAACTCCATGACAAGGTTGCGTCTTGCAGAGGCCGTCAGGGAAACTCTTCAGCAGGTTCAGCGAGAAACTGAGGCTTTCTTCCATTTAGTCCGACCAAGTGAGCCTGCGGAAAATGATGAATTCCCATTACTCACTAGAGGCAAGGCCACCTATAAAGGGCCTAAGGTCCAGAACCCAGGATGCCGAACCGCGGAAGAGAGTTCCAAGGTCCGTCCCAGGTCGAGTCAGCCTGGCATCATCATAAAAGAGAACTCTCGGCCAGACAACAAAGGCAAAGCCAAGGCGTCAGAGCCTTTAGCCAAAGCTCCTGCCCAGTCAGCAAGGCCGTTAGTCGTAGAGAGGACTCGACTTCTTGAGCCCGCGAAGACCCTAATTAAGGCCTCTGTCAGCCCAGCGAGGCTGCCAATTGTAGAAAGGCCTCAGCAGCTCAAGCAAGCCAACCCACCAGCCCAAGCAAAGTCGGTGGAACTACAAAGCTCCCAGAGGCCCCACTGTGGACTGACAGAGTTCCATGAGTTGCCTCCTGAAATAATTGCTCAGGCAATCAATGCCACCTTCCAGGTTCAACCCGAGGAAGCCGATTGGACCAAGGTCACCTCCAGAAAGAGCCGTGGCGCTAAAACTCCTAAGGAGTCAGCCCGGAGCAAGAAGCAAAATTCTGGGGGCAAGCGAGTCCCACTTCCGAAGCAAGCCTCTCTCTCTTCTCAAGAGGCGGCACGCCAAAAGAAACAAGAGAAGAACCGCAGGAAGAATTGGAAGAGGAGATTGAAGAAGCAATCCGAGCAAGCCGCTGCTATGGAGGCTCCTAAGGAGCCAACTCCTCTACAAAGACTTCAAAAGCTCATAGATGAGCTGGAGGAGTACACTCCCCCTCGCCCCACCAGGGTCGTCACTCTAGACGAATATATTCCCTGGGAAAAGCTTGGGCGCAAAGCCCGTCTTCTGCAATGGCTCCGGGAAATGGCCCACCGCCTTGAAGAGGGTGAAGACTTCCCAATCCCAGAGGAGATCTCATTATTCTACAAAGATGAGGAGCTCACTGTGGAAATGCTCGAGGAAATGCTGCAAGAGCTCTCCTGCAACATGGTGGCGATCCCGCCGCCCGACAATATTTACTGTCCCACGGCTGATAGCACTGGAGGCCAGGCTCCTATGGCGACATATCAGCGCCGCTCGGCAAGAAATGGCCGGGGATGTGGCCGAGGTCGTGGCCGAGTACGTGGACGTGAAGGTCCCCTGACTCTTGACCGGGTCATAATATTCAGAGGGGAGAAGCCGGGTCCTGTCCCGGAAACTCAAGTGAGGGGGATCCCTTTCATCCTCAGCCCCTCAGAGGGTTCAGGTCCCATCTCAACGGCTAAGCCGGGTGGCGTCCCTTTTACAATCACCTCCGACGACGAAGAAGAGAAGCCGGCCAAGTCGCCGAAGTGCGAGAAGGCGTCAGAGCAGGCCGGCCCCTCCAACAGGGTCGAGCCCGCGAGTCAGGCCGGTCCTTCTAATGAAGACCAGCATGATGGGCCTTTGCCACCTCCAGAGGAATCCTTGGCTCCGCTATTCCAAGAAGATGCAGAAGGCCTGAATACAGAGGAGCGCCCTTTTAAGCGAGAGAAGCCTCGCCAGGCGCCGAATACTCTGGCAGAGATCATCCCGCCATTTGATAAGACCCGTGCTCGGGCAGACCGCAAAATCATTCATCATATGAAGCGGTTCCCAACAAATGTCACTATTTGGGAAGCCATTGCCTGGAGCAAAGACCTCAGAGAGGCTCTTGTCAAGATACTTCAAGATCCAGAGGCATATGAAGCCCATGTGGCAGAGTTGCAAGCCCAGGCATATGAAGCACTCACAGCCAACATCTCCTTCACGGACAAAGACATGTTGCTGTCCTCTCCGTGTCATAATCGCCCCTTATATATGAAGGGGACGATTAATGGGCATGACGTGAATCGCATCCTGGTTGACGCTGGAGCGGCTGTTAACATCATGCCTTTAAAGACTTTCAAGTCTTTATACTTGGCACCCTATCTACAAAAGGTGACTAATGTCAAGATCTCGGGATTCAATCAGGGTTCCGAGGAGGCGCTTGGTCGGGTTGTAGTCAAGCTTGCATTGGGTGATTTTGTCACCCAAGCGACATTTTATATCATCAACTCCGACACATCTTACAAGATGCTGCTTGGAAGACCCTGGCTTCATGAGAATTGGGTTGTTCCTTCAACTTTTCATCAGTGCATTAAATATGCCAAGAAAGGGGAGCAACATACGGTCTTCGCAGACCAGGCCCCGTTCCACCCCAACGAGTGCCATCTGGCCGATGCTTCACTATATTTTGGGAAGCCCACTTTATCAATCCCCGAGTCTTTAAAAGACAAAGGGAAGCAAAAGGTGGACCCTGAAGTTGAGGAAGGGCAGCTCTTCACTGTCAACCAAGACATGGTAAAGCTGCACAGGCTGAGCCTCAGTGCCGCCTCCAAGCCGACTCAACCAGAAAGGCGGGATGTTGACTTTGAAGCCAACCTCATCAGCCGGGTCATTAACGGGAGTATCTCCTTACCGCCGAAGTGCCTCCAGCTCTCGTCCCAACGGGAAGAATACGAGGTGGAGCCGTTCAAGGCCTTTACAGTCTCCTATCAACGGAGAAGGAGACGCAACAAGAGCAAGAGGGACAAGCCGATCATCTTTTACAAAGGTGATTTAGTCCCACCATGTCCTCCTCTTGAAGATGACTTCGGCTGGGATACTCCCACCGATGTGGCGCCGAGCCAGTCCAGGAGATGGATGATATGCCCAACTAAATCAAGGAAATGTGTAAAAAGCAGCACATCCCGCAAACTCTGGACCCCGCACGAGCGGCGTACTTCCATCAGTTGTGGAATCCTCCGCAAGTCCGTGGGCAACCTCCCTTCTCCCGCAAAGATACAAGGGGCCTTGGCTATGACCAGGAGACGGACTTCGAGGTTCACTTTGCAGTCAACACCATAGGACTGCTACCTCTCCATCACGGGCAAGCAGAAGCTGAGCCCAAGGTTGATTACTCTATAAGGGAGTCCGGTGATGTGACCTTGACACCCTCACCTTCATCAGGAGCTGACAATGGTCACCCTTCAGGGGAAAGAGCAGCCCAGCCTGCTAACCATCTGCAAAACAAAGCAAGCCCTTCGGCTTCAAGTCACGAGCAAGGGTGCTTCGAAGAATTTGAAGTCTACGAAGCCAACACTGATGATGAGGGAGACTTCGTCGACCTCCAACCAGCTCCACCGGAGCTTGAAGACGGTGGTCAAGCAACTGTGGACGAATTGATTGAAATCAATCTCGGAAGCAAAAGCGACCATCGTCCCACCTTCATAAGTGCTCTACTCAGCGAGGAAGAAAGGCAGTCGTATCGACAGCTTTTAGAAGAGTTCAGGGATTGTTTCGCCTGGACTTATAAAGAAATGCCCGGGCTCGATCCTTCTGTGGCTGAACATGAGCTGGCAATACTTTCAACAGTCAAGCCAGTCAAGCAAGCTCAAAGGCGTATGCGCCACGAGCTGGAGCTGAAGGTCAAAGCTGAGGTTGACAAAATGCTCAACGTGGACTTTATAGAGCCTTGCATGTATCCTGTGTGGCTCGCCAATATCGTCCCCGTCAAGAAGAAGAATGGCCAAGTCCGAGTCTGCATCGACTTCAGGGATTTGAATAAGGCATGCCCAAAGGAGGACTTTCCTGTCCCGATCACCGAGACAATGGTTGATATGACCACCGGTCATGAAGCCTTGTCTTTTATGGACGGATCGTCGGGTTATAATCAAATCCGCATGGCCGTCAAAAATAAAGACCATACGGCTTTCCGGTCTCCTAAGGGGATCTTCAACTACAAAAGGATGCCGTTCGATCTGAAGAATGTCGGCGCAACCTATCAAAGGGCAATGACCAAGATCTTCGACGAGATGCTACATGACCTTGTCGAATGCTATGTCGATGATCTGGTCATCAAGACAAAGAAGCAGGAGGACCACTTAGCTGACCTGCGTCGAATCTTTGAAAGGCTTCGACAATTTCAACTCAAGATGAACTCGATGAAGTGCGCCTTCGGCGTCTCCAGTGGCAAGTTCCTCGGCTTCATTGTCAGGTACCGGGGCATAGAAATCGACCCTGACAAAATAAAGGCTATAAGAGGACTACCTCCGCCCAAGAACTTGACAGAGCTCAGATCTCTTCAGGGAGACTCGCCTATATTAGGCGGTTTATTTCTAACCTCTCAGGAAGATGCCTACCTTTCGGCAGACTGATGAAGAAAGGGGCACCCTTCATATGGGACGAAGACTGTCAGAAGGCCTTCGAGCAAATCAAGGAGTATTTGCTGACTCCTCCTGTCTTAGGGGCACCTGTCAGAGGGAAGCCCCTTATCTTATATATTGCTGCTATGGATGCCTCTTTGGGGGCTCTCCTAGCCTAGATTAATGAAGAGGGCAAGGAGCAGCCGCTGTACTACCTCAGCCGAAAGCTGATTGGGCCTGAGCATCGGTACGCTCCCATGGAAAAGGTGTGCCTAGCTCTTGTGTTTGTTGTCAAGAAGCTAAGGCACTATCTCCTAGCCCATCGGGTGGAGCTCATCTCAAAATGTGACCCACTCAAGTTTCTGCTCAGCCAGCTTGTCCTCTCTGGTAGGCTTGGTAAATGGGCACTTATCCTCATAGAGTTCGACATCACCTTCGTCTCACGCAAAGCGATCAAAGGACAAGGAATGGCGGAGTTCTTAGCAGCGCACCCCGTGCCAGAAGATTCGCCGCTCAACTTCGAGCTACCCGATGAGGAGGTGTTAGTGCCTTCTCAAGAAATTGGGGAGCATTCTGAAAAAGTCCCGCTACGGATGGAGCCGGATGTCCTCACTCGACCTCCCATACTGGGAGTTATATTTTGATGGTGCCTCTCGGATAATCAAAAGGGCCGGTGGCCTTACAGACTATGTCTCAGGCGCGGGGGTAGTCTTTGTATCTCCACAAGGCGGCATCCTCCACAACTCTTGCGCTCTCATGAAGTCGCTGACTAATAATGAGGCAGAGTATGAAGCGCTAATTATCGGGCTTCAGTTGGCACTAGAGATGGACATGAAGTGCATCAAAGTCTACGGGGATTCTCAGCTCGTCATCCGACAAGTATTGGGCATCTATGACGTCCGGAAGAAGGAGCTCATCCCCTACCATGCAGCCGTCATGAGGCTCAAGGAAAAATTTTACCTATTTGAAATAGGCCATGTCCCCAGAGGCAGCAACTCCCAGGCTGATGCTCTTGCAAAGTTGGTGGCAGCCCTAAAACTCCCGCCCGAGGGAGAATTAAATATTACTGTCAGACATCGAAGGCTCATGCCAAGTGTGCTCGACGAAGAATCTGGCCTCACTGTTTATGAGGTCGACAACATTCAAGAGGAGAATGCTCCCGAAGAAGAAGATTGGTGCGAGCCAATTATAAAAATAAAGAACGGCTGGCTCCCTCATGATCGGGCTCAGAGGGTGCAACTGCTACGCAGGGCGACATCCTACCAGCTGATTGACGGTCTGCTCTTTAGGCTCATCCATGAAAAAGACCGATCGGTCCTCCTGCGGTGCCTTTCGTCCAAGGAAGCGAAGACCGTCATGCACGAGGTCCACTCCGGATTGTGTGGAGCTCACCAGGCAGGAGCTAAGATGAAAAATAGCATCAAGCTTAAAGGGTTCTATTGGCCTACCATGTACGAAGATTGCAATCAATATGCTCGTACATGTCATCAATGCCAAGCATTCGGCCAAGTCCCTCGGCGGCCACCTAACCCGCTCCATCCAACAGTGCCTACTTGGCCATTTGCAGAGTGGGGTATGGATATTGTGGGACCATTCCCACCATCGTCCCAAGGCCACAAGTTCATACTTGCCGCCACTGATTACTTCTCCAAATGGGCGGAAGTCGTTCCACTACAGGAAGTTACAGGGGAGATAGTTGCTCGTTTTGTGCGGCACTATATCATATACAGATTCGGCACCCCCAGTCGGATTATATCCGATAATGGCACGCCATTCAAGAACAAGATTGTTTATGCTCTGGCGACCAAGTTCCATATTGACTGGAGAGCGTCGTCGGTCTACAATCTCCAGGCCAATGGGTTAGCCGAGGCCTTCAACAAAACCCTCTGCAAACTGCTGTCCAAGATAGTAGGCGGCCGCAAACGGGATTGGGGCGAGAAGGTCCATGAAGCCCTATGGGCCTATCGTACCATCTACAAAACCCCCACGGGTTGCTCCCCATTCTCCCTGGTCTATGGAGCTGAAGCAGTGATCCCTGTGGAGATCGAGCTAGCATCTTACCGCGTTGCTGTGCACGCCGGATTGCCAGGCCAAGACCAATCTGAAACTGAAAGAAGGCTCGAGGAATTGTCCAACCTTGAAGGTCAAAGACTCAAAGCCTACAAGCACTTACAAGTGTATCAAGCCCGCATGACACGTGCCTATGATAAGCTGGTCAAGCAAAGGGCATTCAAGAAAGGCGACCTCGTCATGATTAAAGAAAAGGAGGTTCTCGCGGGAAGATCCAGCGGTAAACTCCAGCCTAATTGGCGTGGGCCTTACGTCATCCAGAAAGTCTACGAAGGAGGGGCCTATACGGTCCTTAACCACAAGGGGGACAATCCCTTCCCTACTCTCAACGGCAAGCATATGAAGCTCTATCATGCGCCACCGTAGGAGTTTCCACAGCAGTCCTCACAGGACAGTACCTCTCCTCAGTGAATGTTCAAAAAAAAAAAAAAAAAAGGAACGGGTTAAAAATACCGATACCCCGGCGGACTCAGTCAGCCTTCAACAGTTGGCTGAGGGCAAAAAGGCCATAGACCCGGTCGAGGTGAAAACCCGAAAGGGCGCCTCGGGCAAAAATGGGCAACCCCTCTGTGTGAAAACCCGCAAGGGCGCACCGGAAAAAGCTAAAGGGGGCCAGCCTCGGCAAAAACCCGAAAGGGCGGTGAGGTTGGTAATGTGAAAAAAAATCCTCTCTGTCTATTCTAAGGGTGGCTCTAAGTCAATGACTCCACCCCATCTCGGCCAAAACATCATATTGATGCTATGGCTACACCTTACATGTCATCCCATGACACCTAGACCCATCGACGTTCTCACGTTGTCATACTCTGTCCTATCGGGCTCGGCCTACGCATGCCCCTTTCGGGCTGTCGACCCATTCTGCCTACCGGCTTCGAGGTTCAGCTCAGGTGTCTATTCTGAGCGGTTAAACCCGCTTACTCTCTTGTCCCACTGGGACTGGCCTCAGTATGCTCTCTCGGGCTGCCAACCCTTGATGCCTTTCGGCTCCTTCTATCTCGGGATTGGCCTCAGTATGTTCTCTCGGGCTACTAACTCATTATGCCTTTCGGATCATCTTACCCCTCGGGTTCGGCCTTAGTACGCCCTCTCGGGCTGCCAACCCATCATGCCTTTCGGCTCATTTTACCTTTTGGGACTGGCCTCAGCACGCCCTCTTGGGCTGCCAACCCATTCTGCCTTTTGGCTCATTTCACCTTCTAGTGATTATAGCCTCAGTACGCCCTCTCGGGCTGTCAACCCCTCATGCCTTTCGACTCATTTTACCTTCTGGGACTGGCCTTAGCACGCCCTCTTGGGCTGCCAACCCATTCTGCCTTTTGGCTCATTTCACTTTCTAGTGATTGGCCTCAGTACGCCCTCTCGGGCTGCCAACCCATCATGCCTTTCGGCTCATCTTACCTTTCTGGGATCTGGTCTCAGTATGCCCTCTCGGGTTGCCAATTCATCATGCCTTTTGGCAGATGTCCCACCGGGTCTGGCCTTAGCATGTCCTCTCGGGCCGCCAACCCACTTCTTCGCCTATTGGCTTTAGGATTTGACTCTCACGTCCCACTAGGGCTGTCAAATCCACCCTTTTTCTTCTTCTGGGTCTGGCCTCTGCATGTCCCTTCGGGCTGTCAACCCATCCCGCCTCTTGGCTTCAGACTTGACTCATATATCCCACCGGGATCGCCAAGTCTATTCCTTTGTCCCCACGGGCTTGACCTCTGCATACCCTCGTCGGGCTGCCAACCCTATTTGCCTATCGGCTCACGGATTTGACTCGTACGTCCCACCCGGGCTGTCAAATCCCCTCTTTTCATCGCTTCGGGTCTGGCCTATGTATGCTCTCTCGGGCTGCCAACCCATTCCGCCTATCGGCCTCCAGGTTTAACCCGCATGTCCCTTTCGGACTGTTAAACCTACTCCTTTGTTGTCCCAACCGGGTTTGGCACATGTACACCCCTTTCGGGTTGCCAACCCGTTCAACCTTCGACTTTTGGATTTGGCTAATTACGTTCCGCTAGGGCAGCCGAAGCCATCCATTTGTCCCACCTCTGCGGCACACACATCCCTACGGGAGTGCCACTTTCCCCTTGCCTTTTGGCATTATAGGACCAAAAAAAAAAAAAAACGGGGTTAAAAAATATTGATGCCCCAGCGGACTTGGTTGTTTCTGTTAGAAGAACAATCAAGGGCAAAAAGACTTTGACCCGACTAAGGTGAAAACCCGAAAGGGCGCCTTAGGCAAAAATGGGTACCCCTCAGTGTGAAAACCCGAAAGGGCGCACTGGAAAAAGCTAAAGGGGGCCAGTCCTGGCAAAAACCCGAAAGGGCGGTAGGGCTGGTAAAGTGATAAAAAAATATATATACAAAAAAAAAGAGAGAGAGAGAGACATGTGCAAGAGGACGGAAGCAAAAAACAGCTATGTTAAGCTCTGTCCTTTATTCACTAATGTCATCAAGGGAGTCCGAGACAAGCCCTCGGGAGTAACTCAAACAAAAAATGGGGCGCAAGGGCCTTATGTACAGGAAAATGCCAGAGCTCGTCAACCACGGCGCTCGTCCCCTCGCAACTCTGCAAGGCGAGTCTCCCTCTGGAAGATCTCACCCCGAAGCTCATCAGATCGGCGACGGCAGGTCTCCACCTCAGCTTGGACACTACGACGCTCCTCAGCAGCCTCCTGAAGCTCTCTCTGTAGCTCCTCCACTCGGAGAGAAACCCTCCGGCTATGTCCCTCGAGGCTCTCGAGGTGGAGGTCAGTCTCCGCCTGGGCCGCTCGAAGCTCACGCAGCTGCTCCTCCTGCTCCTGGACCTGTAGCTGGGCTCTCCGTCTCTGCTCCTGTGCAAGATGGAGGCGAGCAAACTCGCTCCATAAGCCCTCCAGTTTCGCGGCCCATGCATCCCGGGGAAGACTCAGTCCGTGGTAGCTCCTGGTGAACACCTCCAGATCGGCCCTCAAAGCCTCCACGGAGGGCAGTGGGTCAACCCGGATCAACTGATCAAGACCTTGCAGGAGCTGGTCAGCGATGGCAACATGTAACGCCGTCCCGAGTGCAGGAGCGTCGGGCCACTCAACTCCAAGGGCAGGGAAATCCATGGGTGCCACGCCTGCCCCTTCTACGGACCCTGTTTGTAAAAAAAAAAGAGGAGAGATTGTGAGTGTATCACCACAATAATGTCACCAGGGTAAGACTCCAAGAGTGCAAACTTCAAGGACTCTTACCTGAAGCAGTCTCACTCGCCGGGTTGGGCCCACGAGGAGATCCCTCCCTAGGGACTGGGGGGCAACCATCAACAAGTGCTGGTCCCTGCTCTGTGGATGGTATAGGCGTCGCCGACCTCTCTGCAAAGAAGGTAAGGAACGGAAAGTCTTAGTACTCCGGCCATACCAAAAACCAGAATGAGCACTTCATATTTAATGAAGACATACCAGCCTGCATAGGTGCCTCCTCCTCAATTACAGCGGGGTCAACCTCTGTCGTTGGCTCCATGGAAGGAGAGACAGCTGAAAGAAGGCATTCACATGTCAAATGATGATCAATATCATAAATGAAAGGGGTCTTGTTGGATGGACGACAAAATTCCTTAATTTGACGACAATGTACCTATCGCTGCCGAATCAGTGGAGGTCGCGGCCTCGTCGGCGGTGCCTTGCTCTTTAGATGGCATATGAAATGAGCCTGGTGTCTGGTCTATCTCTGTAGACCGAGGGAGGTTGCCCTCCTCTTGAGGATCGCCAGCTGTTTCAAAACAGAAGCATCTCAGGATGTCAATATGCAGCAGTATGTGTGGCTGGAATGATGTACAGAGTATCTTTGTGCATACCTAAAGTCTGCACCCGGCTAGACGTTGCAACGTCGGTAGTACCTGCCGATGGTCCCATGCCTAGGGACGATGCCTCCTTGCCAGGGATTGCAACCTCTGTAGTTGGAATCCCAACCCTTTCATCAAAAGCTGGCAAGTCAGCAGAAGAGCCGACCTCTATGAGTTTAGAAAGCTCATCCAAAGGGAAGGTCGTCTGAGCAGCTGTACGACAATGAGCAAGACAAGTTAGATAAGCTCATTATTTCATGCACAGAAAGGAAAAGGGAATCTTAAGTCACCTGGGCTCATCCTGATTTCGCCTTCTTCAGAAGAACTTGATGATGAAGAAGAAGAACTCCCGCTGGAGGAGGTGCTGGAAGTCCCTGTCCTTGATGAGGTGCCAGAGCCTCTCTCTCCTGAAGAACCGGACGGCAGAGAAGTCTCCTCGACGCCAGAAGATCCCTTCCCCCCTCCAACGGCAGGGAGAGGGGTCTGAGCTCGAGAAGTCCCTGCAGCATGCAATGCTATATTAGCTGAAGTACATACTTCATCTATTTCGAAGGGGAACAAGGGAAGGTCGAACATGCAAGACACTAACCTGCCTCCGGAGCAACAGAGCTCCCGCCTGTATCAAGTGCGGGGGAGTCGTCGGTCACAGGCATGTAGTCATCTGTGAGGAAGTCCAACCCGTCAATATCCACGCTGATGTCGGGAATGGACTCGTCCACCTCCATCCCCGCCTCTGTGAACACATTTCCGGGGCAAGGAGAAAAGCTCGCGGTAGGCATAGCCTCAGGAGGAGCTGCAGCAACAAGGGGAAATAACAGTCAGATTACAACATCTTCAAAACAGGTTGCAATACTGATTGCAAACAAACATTCCCCATTCTTACTTGGGATCTCAGCTGGAGTAGGAGACCCCTCCTCAGGACGCGGGCGAATGGTAGGCCGCGGACCACCCTCCGGGATATCAGTCCGTGGCCTCTTCCCGCGCCCACGAGCCTCTGAGCCAGGAACATGTCCTGCAAGTAAAAAAAAAAGATTAGATGAAATCAGCATCTTAAATTGCAGAGCAAAAGGAGACATGGTTAAGTAAGTCAGCATATACCTAGATCCCCAATAAGCCTCTCAGGCTTCAAGACGATCTGCTCGGTCTTCAAGCCAAGGACCCTAGCAACCTTGCTCACAATGGTCCAGATGGCATTGGGGGTGGTAGCCACCTCCAAATCTGAGATGTACTCCAGGGGACCCGCGCAACCCACGGCGTTCATAATGTGGATCCTCCAAGCTGTGAAGGCACTGCCTCCTAATGCCCCCTCTGGAACAGCTTCTGATAGTTGGGACTGGGTCTTCAGACCACAAGAGGTCTTCAGATCCTCCCACCAGGAGTAGAGGGCCAGAGGGTCGGGGTCTACCCTCCGACGGGCAGACCCAAGGATGGCAAACTTGGTTTCGGACTCGGTTTCGCCTGGGTCCGAAACCGACACGACTCGGTATCGGTTTCGGTTTCGGCCGAAACTGGCCGAAATCCAGCTAAAAGGTTCAAAAAAATCAAATTAATTCTAAAAAATCTGAAAAAAATCATAAATAATATAAATAATCACTTAAAATCATAAAAATCATTACACATGCATTTGACTGTATAAGTTAGTGCAATAACCTTGAAGTAGATAACTACAAAAATTGAATTTCAAACATTGAACATGTGAAAGTTAAAGTAATATTCCATTGTACATTAATACAAGCAGTACAATAAACCAAATTAGACAAAATAAATGTTACAAAAATTCATTGATTCTTACCTAATATGGATAATAATTACTAGAAGAACCTTCTCCCTCATCGTCTGGCCCTTGATGTCGATACCCATAACCAGGTTGCATGTATGGCCTATATTCACTATAACCAAACAATGAGGTAGCCAAGTCCTACATCCCTCTTTGGATCCCTCTTGGAGTGTTTGGTTGGCTTGATTGAAATCCAGTATCAGCATAGGAATCTTGAGGAAGAGAAGAGGAACTGGTCGAATATGGATGGAACTGGAATGATGGTTCATAATTCCACGGCGCATAAATAGCTGCTTCATGTTGGCCACCTTCGTAACCTGGTATATCATATCCTCGCTGACCTTGACTGTATCCAGTAGTACCACCTGCAGCACCTGCATCACCTGCATCACCTGTACCACCTGCAGCACCTCCGGGATGATCACCGTCATCATCATCACCACAAGAAATCAGTCGCTTTTTAGCCTTTGGGGATGCTTTTTTCTCTTGTGGTGCCAATTTTTCAGTGATCTTTGACATGAGTCCTTTATCCCTTGGCGTGTGCCTCACATAAATCTGCTTCAACTGCTCAATTGTCGGGTCCTCTCGAGCAGCAACATTTGTTCTCTCAGTTTGCCCATGCACTGATGTACTTCTTCTTAAGGATGTAGGTGCCTTGCCCATTCTAGGAGTGACTGGCCTGCTATCTGAGTCGGAGTGTCTAGCTGGCTGAAAATCATGCTGCTCCTCAGTGTCCTCAACAACCCTAGACATGTGGGCATGAGTATCTCTGGCCCTCTTTGATTTTCTTCTTAATTCGGGATCTCTTTGCTCATCTTTATCTAGTATGCCCTCTGCCCATTTTCTATCATCATCATCAAAAACGGGCTCATCAACCTGCTCTCGTGTCTCCACCCAAGACTGCAACGGATTCTCATCATCAAATAAGGCATCCACATCAATTTCTGCGGCGGCATCCCCGGCGGCGCATTTGTCTCGCAGCTGTTGTCTCAACCTCATATTGTAGTGGCAGTACACTAATTTCTCTAACCGTTCAGCCTTTAGCCGATTGCGAACCTTCGAGTGTATAAGGCTGAACGTGCTCCAATTTCTTTCACATTGGCTTGCCGATGTTGTTTAACTGAGCACCCTAACTGCAATGAAAGCCAATGCATTGCTGCCCACATCTCGGTTGTTAACCATTATCCACCAGTCAGCTATTCCACCAACCATAAAAAAATGCATTTTAGTTGTAGAAATATATATTAATCAGGTTAAGAAATCCAAAAAATAAAATATACGTGGGCTCACTCTTCCCATAGCGTATTGCAATTGGGAGTCAGCATATGTCCCAGTCCTCATTCTGTAATGGTTCATCTACAAACATAAAGTAATACATTAACATAACTACTTAAATAAATTCTATACATGTTATTGAAAGTATCAAATAAAGGCGAACCTCTACTTCGGCCTCTAGTCTCTTTTCTGGATTCCTCGATAAACGACCAATGACTTTTAAAGTCCCTTGAAGCACCTCGCTATCAACATGTGCATCGGCACCGTACATAAATCGAGGGTTGAGGAAATAACCTGCATTTGTGTATAATTAACTAAAAAATTTATAAAATAACATAAATGCATTATCCCAATTTCAGTACAATTAATCACTCACCAGCTGCATGCAAGTCGTGGTGTAATGTGTTGTCCCATCTCTGGTCAATAATTTTCCACCATTTTGCATAATGTCTGGGAAGGGAATGCTGCAACTCCAATTTGGCACGGTCCATGGTCTCGTACAGATAGCCCATATCATTCTTCTCATCGCCATCCACCATTCTTAGGACCTTCACGAGAGGTGTGACTACTTTCAAGTACCGTGACACCCTGTCCCAGAATTTGTTGTCGTCCACGACGTGGCAGACATCCAGATAATCCATCTGTGCATCAACTGTGCCCTTGTCGATGTAGTCCCGCAAGACACTGTGGTACATGAAAGCTTTCAGCTCATTCTTGTACCTGTGCAGATAAATGAAATTTGAAGCTGCATCAACTGTTACATATCAGTAAGGATAAAGTATCAAGAATTGAGATCAATCTTATACATGTGCAAAGACTCCAAAGAAATAAAATTGGAAGTAAATCTGGTTGGGCCTGCATGGATGATATCTCGCCCTCCACTGGCATGCGCCCTGAACATATTTAGTATCCTAGGATGGCCATAGATATACTGTGTGACTTTTTGTGCCTTGTCAATTGTCTTCTTCACATGCTTTTCCTTCCCTATCTCTTCAAGCGTCAGATCAAGACAATGTGCTACACATGGGAGCCAATATAAATGACTGCGCTTCTGCATCAATTTCTTCCCTGCAGCCTTGTAACTGGCTTCATTATCAGTAACCACCTGCACAACATTCTCCTCTCCAATTTGTTCTACCATGCCATCCATCAAATGAAACAAATAATTTGCATTCTTTTCATAATCTGATGCATCAACTGATTTCACAAACACTGTACCGTTGTTGCAATAGACCAAAAAGTTTATCATGGACTTTTTCGTGGTACCAGTCCAACCATCGCACATGATGGTTGTTGGAAGCAAAATTTGTGTGCAAAAAAAACCCGCCGGGGTGAAAAGAACCCGTCCGGGGTGAGAGGGACCCGTCCGGGGTCGGGGGGACCCGTACGGGGTCGCCCGACCCTGGGCGGGTTGGCGCGCAGGCGGGCAGGGCCTCCCGGGGCCGCGCGGCCCCCGAGGTGACCTTCCCGGGGTCATTCGACCCCGAGAGGACCCACCCGGGGTCAAACCACCCTGGGCAGGACTTGTCCGGGGTCGTTTGACCCCGGATAGGCCCAC
This sequence comes from Amorphophallus konjac, assembly GCA_022559845.1. Classification (NCBI taxonomy): domain Eukaryota; kingdom Viridiplantae; phylum Streptophyta; class Magnoliopsida; order Alismatales; family Araceae; genus Amorphophallus; species Amorphophallus konjac. Next base: position 241,797,925 of record CM040117.1, on the reverse strand, counting down.
CCGGGGCCCGCGACCCCGGGCAGGCCCGCCCGGGGGGTCGCGACCCCAGGAAGGTCCCCCCCGGGGGTCACGACCCCGGGCAGGTCCCCCCCCCCCCCCCCCCCCGGGGGTCCGCGACCCCGGGGAGGTCCCGGACCGTCCCGGGGACCTCCCACCCCGGGGAGGTCCCATTCCCACGCACGGACTAAAAAAATTTGAAAATGTGACCTCCCCGGGGTCATTTTCATCCCGTTGGACCCGTATGGGGTCAAACACTCCCGGGGAGGTTCCCCACTTCTATAAATAGACCCCCGGAGGTCCAAAGGAGGGGACGATCGACGACACACAAGCTACAACCTACGGAGCACACTTGAAGCGTTTGTTCGTTTGTTTCGGCCCGCGTGGGATAAGTCCCCGGGTCTTGTACTTATGCCCCTACGGGATATATTTACGTTTATGCCCCCCAGCGGGCCGTGTTTGTAATTATGCCCCTCAATGGGCCATGTTTGTAAGTCTTTATGTCCCGGGACGACTAAGTCATGTATTTCTGCCCTTATAATGGCGAAATTACAAGAATGTCCTCCCCGGGATCGTAAAAGACCCAAGTCCTGTAATTTGCAGTTATACCCTGCGACTTTTGTAATTGGGACTACGTCCCTATCTCCCGCTCTTACGCGGACTTTTGTATAGTCGACAACTCGCCGACAACCCTTGTACTCATTTGAAGTATAGAAGCACTCAGCATGTTTTATATGTATCCTCGGGTGGGAAAATTATAAGAAAACCCCTGACTTCTGAAAATTACATATATACCCCTCCTTCGGCCAAATTGACAGATGTGTGCCTTCTATGAAGCCCCTTGTCACTCCTTCAGTTCGGAAGTGTTGTCAGCTCAATCCGACACCTGGATGCCACCTCAAACCTAGGTCTACATAGGGTGTGGTAAAATTACCGAACTACCCTTTTGACCCAAAAATGGCCTCAGAGCCCTTAAAATCCTCCAGAAACGGCCTCAATGCCTTGGGAAGTCAGGAATCCAGTCCTACTTCCTTTCCAGCCCAGAAATTTCAGCAATACCCATGGCCTGGGAAAATTACCAAAATACCCCTGGGGTGGTAAAATTACGAAAATACCCTCGGGGTTCAGAAAACTTCTCTCTACTTCAAAAACGCTTACGGCTTGCGCATATTTGCGTCTCTATTCCTAAATCTCAGGGTTTTGTTCAGACTTAGCCCTAACTCTATTAATATATTGGTCGTAAATGAGTGGTCATGGAGAGTCTCTCGAGTGAGCCTGCCCTCCACATCAGAACCTCTATAGAAGACTTTGGGACTTCTTTGACAGTTAAACAAAGGTGTTCGGACGTTAGACCGATGTAAATCAACACTGACTCCGGTCAGTGGGGAGAGGTCCAGCACCCGAACCCAAATCGTCTGATACTATGCGCACACACGGAATCACCCTCTATATTTAGAGGGGGATGTCTCTTTTCAAAAAGAACAAAATCTATATTTTTATCTACGATAAAAAAAAAACGATTAGATTTTTCCGTGTCTCACAGACTGGCACGCCAGGTGGGACCTTTCCCGCCTTTCTTCTTTCTGTCAAAGAAAGTCTCTAAACCTTTTACAAGGTTCTGATTTCCCTCCTCTTCCTTTTACAAGACGGGAAGAGGAGGGCACATCTCTCGGTTCGTTTGAGAGTTCTTTGTGCATTCGCACGCCACTCCGTTCGTGCTACGCACCACCACCACCAACATCAGCAACCGCGATGGCTGCCGTTACCTACGGCCCAGAGATCGTCGCCAACCATGCCAGGGTCGGCTACCTGGCAACGCCACTTGTTTTCGGCGACTTCCCAGCGGTCGTCGGCTCGCCCTTCTTCCTGGGCGTTGTGCCCGTGGTTGAGGTTAGCTCAGCCGCGACTGTGACGACCATCACTGAGGGTGTCAGGCCCTCTATTTCATCAACTGGCCGGGTCCGCCCGGTCAAGAAGACAACTGTCGGAGGCGTCAGGCCTCCGGCCCCAGCAACTGGCCGGGTCAGTTCGGTCGATAAGAGCATCACTGGGGGTGTTAGGCCCTCAACCTCAATTGCTAGTCGAGTCCGCTCGGCTAAGAAGACAACTGTCGGGGGCATCAGGCCCTCGGTCTCAACAACTTGCCGGGTTAGTCCGGTCAGCAAGGTCGTCTCTGGGGGCGTCAGGCCCTCGGCTTCGTTGATTGGTCGGGTTCACTTGGCCAAGAAACCAATTACTGAGGGTGTTAGACCCTCTACTTCATCAACTGGCCGGGTCCATCCGGTCAATTCTCTAATTGTTAAGGGTGGCAAGCCCTTCATCCCGACAACCAGTCGAGCTCCCTTGGTTGCTACGTCAATGGCCGAAGGTGTCAGGCCTTCTGCCCCGGCTATTGGCCGAGTCTTCTCGGTCAATCAAATCACTGCCGGCGCCGCCCCTGCTCAACGGGGGCAACGCCGCCGCAGCAACGGCACCAAACCTACTGCGTCAACCCTCAGAGGTGCTGCCCCTGCTCAACGAGGGCAACGCCGCCGCCGTCAGGATGACGCCATGCCTATGGCGGGCGCCACCACCGTCGCCCCTACCCAATGGGGGCAACGCCGTAGCCGCAAGGGTGCAAAGCCCGAAGCGGCTGTCTCTCGCTCCGGCAAGACTGTAATCGTCGGAGATATTCTCATCCGGCTCGATGGAGGCGAGCCGATCCTACCACGGGATCGTCATGTCCCGACTATTTCTACCTCCAACCGCTTCGAGCCCCTCCGGCAAGTCCGGGGGGACGAAACGAAGAAGAAGAAGTCTGCCGTACCGGCGGCAACCCAGGGCCCTCTGCAACGGCCCAAGCTACGAGCTCCCCGTCCGAGGACAGGGGGCAACCAAGTGGAGGAGCACCAGCTCCATCTAAAGAAGATCTGGGTCACCAAGGAGGAGGCCCGGATTATAAGACGTGCCAGGGCGGAGGAGCCTTTCCGCATGTCGGATCTGCGACGAATGCGGAGTTCGACAAGCACTGAGGCCTCAGTCTCTCCGAGATCTACAGATCAGCCCCTACGGGGGCAGAAGCGCCGTGGAGCTGGCAAGAAGGTGCGGCCGACTTCCCCGTGGGCCAGTTCCACGCACACGGAGGAGGATCGCTCCCCTCAAGCATCCACATCCCGAGTGTCGGTCTTTGACAGACTTGGGAGGCCGCCCAAGCCGGAGCGACAACCGCCCAAGAAAAAGCGGGTGGTCCAGGTGACCGATGACACCGTCAAGGTGTTCACCTGTTACGCCACCTCCGGCGACAAATAGCCCGAGAACACCTCGGGAGAGCTTGACCAACCCATCCAATATTTAAGGAGGTCAAGGCCGGTCTCCCGGATTCTAGCGCAGACGTAGCAGGCGCCAGCCGCCGGTACGTCTCAGCCTGAGCCAGTACAGCAAGAAGAGCGCCAAGAAGATGTCCACAGTGTTGATGGGGACAGTCACTCCCGGCACGAAGAAGAGTTGGGGGAAGAGCCCCGGGCCCCCACATTGGACGAGATTCGACGGGAGAACCAAGAGCTCAAGAACCTGCTACAGTCGCTTTTGCGCGAAAGGGAGGTTCCTTCCCCGCCTCAGGCGGCCCGGCTGGAGCGGATCAGCAGCCTCTCCCGTTCCAGCAGCAGCCAACGCTTCCGCCACTGCTGCAAGACTCCCACTGGCAGGTGGACTTCGAAGTCCCGCCGCATGAAGCCAATGCGCGGTCGTCTGCTACTCCTGCGCAGAAAGCCTCATGGCGCAGAAGCAGATGATCGAGCGCAACGTGGAAGCGAAGTTCGCTCAACATGGCGAGGGTGTGGCTACCGTTGATTTGTACAGCGTGCCATATCCCCTCCATCATCAATTCAAGAAGCTTCCGCTTGATTGCCCGAAGGCCCCGAAACTCCTGAAGTTCAACGGGCAGGGCTCTCCGCATGAACCCCTGGCCTATTACATGACGGCCATGGGTGAATTAGCCCTGGAAGAGGCATATTTGCTGCGGTATTTCGCCACGTCCTTGACTGGCACCGCCTTCCAGTGGTATTCAAGGTTGAAGCCCAACTCAGTATCTGATTGGGCTGATATGCAGAAGAAGTTTGTCGACCGCTTCCAAATGGTCAAACGCAAAGTCTCCTTAGCAGAGCTTTGTTCCCTTCGACAGAAGAAGGTGAAACAGCATTAGACTTCATCAAGCGATGGAGGGACGTCAGCATGCGCTGCGATAATCCTCCGACGCCTGAAGATGCGATCACCATCTGCCGCAGGGGTCTCTCGCAGAAGTCAGTGAAAAGCTTCTGGGCTCCAATATCAGAAGCTTTGACCAGTTGAACACGGTGGTGGCGGAAATTGAGATGTTCTTTGCCGACCACCCTACACAAGCTTCTGCCAAAGGCAAATCCTCCAAAGACCGTCTGGCTAGCGGCAAGGAGGTAAATGCCGTTGACTTCTCCCCGACCAATGGAGATAAAGGGGAAGGAAAGTCTAAAGGCAATGGCAAGAAGCCTGATGCCAAGGCAAGCGCGTCTCGGTTGGCGGAGAACATGAAGACGCCCGTATTCCTTCAGGAAAGAGCATACTAAAATGCTCTTTGATCTATGCATGAAAGAGCAGCTCGTCACTCTGCCAGATCCGCGGAAGCCCGCAGAGGTGGACAAGACAGAGGATCCTACCTATTGTGTGTATCACCGAAGGTTGGGTCACACCATCGGCGACTGCTATATTTTCAAGAACATAGCAGAAGAGCTCATTCAAAAGGGCTTGGTAAATATGTTGGGCCATGCAGTCGACCCACCTCAACCTCATGCCTGGAGCCGATCGAACCGGTCGGCTAATGTGGTCATATGGTGGCGATGGCTTCAAGCTCCAATGCCTCCGAAGCCGGGCCCTCAAGTCGACAGCCCAATGGTGGTCCCAGAGCCACTCCTCCTCATTCCCAGAATGTTTAGCGCTGCGGAGGACCATCCGGAAGATCCGAGGGGAAGTCCGGCAGCTGCAACTAGAACAGAGGCGCCTGCTGCAGTTCCTGGAAAGCATTGATCAGCAGTTGTCCACCTTCCCCTTTGGCCCATTTGCCAGGGGGTTAGCTCCAGTCTACATACGGGAGGCGGGTGTATCACCCGCGGGTCGGGCTCCGCTCAGGGGCTGGCTCTCTGAAGAATCCTCAGATTCATCCGAAGACGAGGACTCACCGGAAGGCGAGGAAGCTCCACTTCAAGTTGAGCTCCCAGAGAAGTTATATTCATTCCCTTGCGAGAAGACTCCAAACATCTTCTTCGCATGCCAGCGAGCAGGGCAGATAAGCCCTTCACCCTTAGAGCAGACACCAGGTGCTGCTTTTCATCAGGGCTATTGCCCATATCATGAAGTTGTTGGCCATATTATCCACAATTGTGAGCCGTTCAAGGACCTCGCCGAAGACTTAATCAGGCGAGGGAAGGTTGATATGGGCGAATTTCTAGTCGACCCACCGCAGCCACATGCACGAAGGAGTCTTCACTTCTCCGTCAACGTCATACATGCCTCAGCAACTTTTCAATTCCCAGAGCCACAGGAGGAGGGAGTCAGTTCCCAGGGAGTCAATTCTCAGCCACCTAAATTCACATTGTGGTACCCAGGGTGACGACTCTCTCATCAGTGTTCTTTTCCTAAGGAAGACACTGAGAAGATTTTTGATAAACTTCTGGAGGATGGCTGGGTGCTGACACATGACCCACCGTCTTATTACAATGAGACGGCCAAGAGTCACCCCCGCTATTGCAAGTATCATGCAAGGGTGTCTCACCCCACTCAGCAATGCCCAGAGGTTCAAGACTTCATTGAAGCCCTCATCCAGAGAGGGGTTGTCGATACTCATGGGAACTCCATGACAAGGTTGCGTCTTGCAGAGGCCGCCAGGGAAACTCTTCAGCAGGTTCGGCGAGAAACTGAGGCTTTCTCCCGGTTAGCCCGACCAAGTGAGCCTGCGGAAAATGATGAATTCCCATTACTCACTAAAGGCAAGGCCACCTATAAAGGGCCTAAGGTCCAGAACCCAGGAGCCGAAGCCGCGGAGAGAGTTCCAAGGTCCGTCCCAGGTCGAGTCAGCCTGGCATCATCATAAGAGAGAACTCTCGGTCAGACAACAAAGGCAAGGCCAAGGCGTCAGAGCCTTCAACCAAAGCTCCTGCCAAGTCAGCAAGGCCATTAGTCGTGGAGAGGACTCGACTTCTTGAGCCCGTGAAGACCCCAATTAAGGCCTCTGTCAGCCCAGCGAGGCCGCCAATTGTAGAAAGGCCTCAGCAGCTCAAGCAAGCCAACCCACCAGCCCAAGCAAAGTCGGTGGAACTACAAAGCTCCCAGAGGCCCTACTGTAGACTGGCAGAGTTCCAGGAGTTGCCTCCTGAAATAATTGCTCAGGCAATCAATGCCACCTTCCAGCCTCAGCCGGAGGAGGCTAATTGGACCAAGGTTGACCCCGGAAAAAGCCGCGGTAGTAAGGCCCCTAAGGAGCCAGCCCGGAGCAAAAAGCAAAATTCTGGGGGCAAGCGAGTCCCACCTCCGAAGCAAGCTCCTCTCTCTTCTCAAGAGGCGGCACGCCAAAAGAAACAAGAGAAGAACCGCAGGAAGAATTTGAAGAGGAGATTGAAGAAGCAAGCCGAGCAAGCCGCTGCTATGGAGGCTCCTAAGGAGCCAACTCCTCTACAAAGACTTCAAAAGCTCATAGATGAGCTGGAGGAGTACACTCCCCCTCGCCCCACCAGGGTCGTCACTCTAGACGAATATATTCCCTGGGACAAGCTTGGGCGCAAAGCCCGTCTTCTGCAATGGCTCCGGGAAATGGCCCACCGCCTTGAAGAGGGTGAAGACTTCCCAATCCCAGAGGAGCTCTCATTATTCTACAAAGATGAGGAGCTCACTGTGGAAATGCTCGAGGAAATGCTGCAAGAGCTCTCCTGCAACATGGTGGCGATCCCGCCGCCCGACAACATTTACTGTCCCACGGCTGATAGCACTGGAGGCAAGGCTCCTATGGCGACATATCAGCGCCGCTCGGCAAGAAATGGCCGGGGACGTGGCCGAGGTCGTGGCCGAGGACGTGGACGTGAAGGTCCCCTAACTCTTGATCGGGTCATAATATTCAGAGGGGAGAAGCCGGGTCCTGTCCCGGAAACTCAAGTTCGAAGGATCCCTTTCATCCTCAGCCCCTCAGAGGGTTCAGGCCCCATCTCAACGGCTAAGCCGGGTGGCGTCCCTTTTACAATCACCTCCTCCGATGAAGAAGAGGAGCCGGCCAAGTCGCCGAAGTGCGAGAAGGCGTCAGAGCATGCCGGCCCCTCCAACAGGGTCGAGCCCGCGAGCCAGGCCGGTCCTTCTAATGAAGACCAGCATGATGGGCCTTTGCCACCTCCAGAGGAATCCTTGGCTCCGCTGTTCCAAGAAGATGCGGAAGGCCAGAATGCGGAGGAGCGCCCTTCTAAGCGGGAGAAGCCTCGCCAGGCGTCGAAGACCCTGGCGGAGATCATCCCGCCATTTGACAAGACCCGTGCTCGGGCGGACCGCAAAATCATTCATCATATGAAGCGGTTCCCAACAAATGTCACCATTTGGGAGGCCATCGCCTGGAGTAAGATCTTCGAGAGGCTCTGGTCAAGATTCTCAAGATCCGCAGGCCTATGAAGCCCATGTGGCAGAATTGCAGGCTCAGGCATATGAAGCACTCACAGCCAACATCTCCTTCACGGACAAAGACATGTTGCTGTCCTCTCCGTGTCATAATCGCCCCTTATATATGAGGGGAACGATCAATGGGCATGACGTGAATCGCATCCTGGTTGATGCCGGAGTAGCCGTCAACATCATGCCTTTAAAGACTTTCAAGTCTCTATACTTGGCACCTTATTTACAAAAGGTGACTGATGTTAAGATCTCGGGATTCAATCAGGGTTCTGAGGAGGCGCTTGGTCGGGTTGTGGTCAAGCTAGCCTTGGGCAATTTTGTCACCCAAGCGACATTCTATATCATCAACTCCGACACATCTTACAAGATGCTGCTTGGAAGACCCTGGCTTCATGAGAATTGGGTCGTTCCTTCAACTTTGCATCAGTGCATTAAATATGCCAAGGAAGGGGAGCAACACACGGTCTTCGCAGATCAAGCCCCGTTCCACCCCAATGAGTGCCATCTGGCCGATGCTTCACTATACTTTGGGAAGCCCACTTTAGCAATACCCGAGCCTTTAAAAGACAAGGGAAACAAAAGGTGAACCATGAAGTCGAGAAGGGCAGCTCTTCACTATCAACCAAGACATGGTAAAGCTGCATAGGCTGAGCCTCAGTGCCGCCTCCAAGCCGACTCAACCAGAAAGGCGGAGTGTTGACTTTGAAGCCAACCTCATCAGCCGGGTCATTGACGGGAGTATCTCCTTACCGCCGAAGTGCCTCCAGCTCTCGTCCCAACGGGAAGAGTATGAGGTGGAGCAGTTGAAGACCTTCACAGTCTCCTATCAACGGAGAAGGAGACGCAACAAGAGCAAGGGGGACAAGCCGATCATCTTTTACAAAGGTGATTTAGTCCCGCCGTGCCCCCCTGAAGATGACTTCGGCTGGGATACTCCCGCCGATGTGGCGCCAGAGCCAGTTCAGGAGATGGATGATATGCCTAAATACATCAAGGAAATGTGTAAAAAGCAGCACATCTTGCAGGCCCTGGATCCTGCGCGGGCAGCATATTTCCACCAGCTATGGAATCCTCCGCAAGTCCGCGGGCAGCTTCCCTTCTCCCACAAAGATACGCGAGGACTCGGCTATGACCAGGAGACGGACTTCGAGGTTCATTTTGCAGTCAATGCCATAGGGCTACTGCCTCTCCCTAATGGGCAGTTGAGCCCAAGATTGATGACTCTGTAAGGGAGTCTGGTGATGTGTCTATGACACCTCCACCTTCATCAGGAGTCGACAATGATCACCCTTCAGAGGGAAGAGCAGCCCAGCCTGCTAACCATCGGCAAGATGAGGCCAGTCCTTCGACTTCAAGCCATGAGCAAGGGTGCTTCGAAGAATTTGAAGTCTATGAAGCAAACACTGATGATGAGGGAGACTTCGTCGACCTCCAACCAGCTCCACCGGAGCTTGAAGACAGTGGTCAGACAACTGTTGACGAGTTGATTGAGATCAATCTCGGAAGCAAAAGTGACCATCGTCCCACCTTCATAAGTGCTCTCCTCAGCGAGGAAGAAAGGCAGTCGTATCGACAGCTTTAGAAGAGTTCAGGGATTGTTTCGCCTGGACTTATAAAGAAATGCCCGGGCTCGACCCTTCTGTGGCTGAACATGAGCTGGCAATACTTTCAACAGTCAAGCCAGTCAAGCAAGCTCAAAGGCGTATGCGCCACGAGCTGGAGCTGAAGGTCAACGCTGAGGTTGACAAAATGCTCAACGTGGACTTTATAGAGCCTTGCATGTATCCTGTGTGGCTCGCCAATATCGTCCCCGTCAAGAAGAAGAATGGCCAAGTCCGAGTCTGCATCGACTTCAGGGATTTGAACAAAGCATGCCCAAAGGACGACTTCCCTGTCCCAATCACTGAGACAATGGTTGATATGACCACCGGTCACGAAGCCTTGTCTTTTATGGACGGGTCGTCGGGCTATAATCAAATCCGCATGGCCGTCAAAGATAAAGACCATACGGCTTTCCGATCTCCTAAGGGGATCTTCAACTACAAAAGGATGCCGTTCGGTCTGAAGAATGCCGGCGCAACCTACCAAAGGGCAATGACCAAGATCTTTGACGAGATGCTACATGACCTTGTCGAATGCTATGTCGATGATCTGGTCGTCAAGACGAAGAAGCGGGAGGATCACTTGACTGACTTGCGTCGAGTCTTTGAAAGGCTTCGGCAATATCAGCTCAAGATGAACCCGATGAAGTGCGCCTTCGGCGTCTCCAGCGGCAAGTTCCTTGGCTTCATCGTCAGGTACCGGGGCATAGAAATCGACCCTGACAAAATCAAGGCTATAAGAGGACTACCTCCGCCCAAGAACTTGACAGAGCTCAGATCTCTTCAGGGAAGACTCGCCTATATTAGGCGGTTTATTTCTAACCTCTCAGGAAGATGCCTACCTTTCGGCAGACTGATGAAGAAAGGGGCACCCTTCATATGGGACGAAGACTGTCAGAGGCCTTCGAGCAAATCAAGGAGTATCTGCTGACTCCTCCTGTCTTAGGGGCACCTGTCAGAGGGAAGCCCCTTATCTTATATATTGCTGCCATGGATGCCTCTTTGGGGGCTCTCCTAGCCCAGATTAATGAAGAGGGCAAGGAGCAGCCGCTGTACTACCTCAGCCGAAAGCTGATTGGGCCTGAGCATCGGTACGCTCCCATGGAAAAGGTGTGCCTAGCTCTGGTGTTTGCTGTCAAGAAGCTAAGGCACTATCTCCTAGCCCATCGGGTGGAGCTCATCTCAAAATGTGACCCACTCAAGTTTCTGCTCAGCCAGCCTGTCCTCTCTGGTAGGCTTGGTAAATGGGCACTTATCCTCATGGAGTTCGACATCACCTTCGTCCCACGCAAAGCGATCAAAGGACAAGGAATGGCGGAGTTCTTAGCAGCGCACCCCGTGCCAGAAGATTCGCCGCTCAACTTCGAGCTACCCGATGAGGAGGTGTTAGTGCCTTCTCAAGAAATTGGGGAGCATTCTGAAAAAGTCCCGCTACGGATGGAGTCGGATGTCCTCACTCTTGACCTCCCATACTGGGAGTTATATTTTGATGGTGCCTCTCGGACAATCAAAAGGGCCGGTGGCCTTACAGACTATGTCTCAGGCGCGGGGGTAGTCTTTGTATCTCCACAAGGCGGCATCCTCCACAAATCTTGCGCTCTCATGAAGTCGCTGACTAATAATGAGGCAGAATATGGAGCGCTAATTATCGGGCTTCAGTTGGCACTAGAGATGGACATCAAGTGCATCAAAGTCTACGGGGATTCTCAGCTCGTCATCCGACAAGTATTGGGCGTCTATGACGTCCGGAAGAAGGAGCTCATCTCCTACCATGCAGCCGTCATGAGGCTCAAGGAAAAATTCTACCTATTTGAAATAGGCCATGTCCCCAGAGGCAACAACTCCCAGGCTGATGCTCTTGCAAAGTTGGCAGCGGCTCTAAAACTCCTACCCGAGGGAGAGTTGAATATTACCGTCAGGCACCGAAGGCTTATGCCAAGTGTGCTCAACGAAGAATCCGGCCTCACTGTTTATGAGGTCGACAACATCCAAGAGGACAATACTCCCGAAGGAGAAGATTGGCGCGAGCCGATCATAAAGATAAAGAACGGCTGGCACCCCCCTGATCGGGCTCAGAGGGTGCAACTGCTACGCAGGGCAACGTCCTACCAGCTGATCAATGGTTTGCTCTTCAGGCTCGTCCATGAAAAAGACCGATCGGTCCTCCTCCGTTGCCTTTCATCCAAGGAGCCAAGACTGTCATGCACGAGGTCACTCCGGATTGTGTGGAGCTCACCAAGCAGGAGCCAAGATGAAGAATAGCATCAAGCTCAAAGGGTTCTATTGGCCCACCATGTACGAAGATTGCAACCAATATGCTCGTACATGTCATCAATGCCAAGCATTTGGGCCAGTCCCTCGGCGGCCACCTAACCCGCTCCATCTAACAGCGTCTACTTGGTCATTTGCAGAGTGGGGTATGGATATTGTGGGACCATTTCCACCATCGTCCCAAGGGCACAAGTTCATACTGGCGGCCACTGATTACTTCTCCAGATGGGCAGAAGCGTTCCACTACGGGAAGTTACAGGAGAGATAGTTGCCCGTTTTGTGAGGCACTACATTATATACAGATTCGGCACCCCTAGTCGGATTATATCCGATAATGGCACGCCATTCAGGAACAAGACTGTTTATGCTTTGGCGGCCAAATTCCATATCGATTGGAGGACGTCATCAGTCTACAATCCCCAAGCCAACGGATTGGCCGAAGCTTTCAACAAGACCCTTTGCAAGCTGTTGTCCAAGATAGTAGGTGGTCGTAAGCGGGATTGGGGCGAGAAGGTCCACGAAGCCCTATGGGCCTACCGGACTATTTACAAAACCCCTACGGGATGTTCCCCATTCTCTTTGGTCTACGGAGCCGAGGCGGTGGTCCCTGTGGAGATCGAGCTAGCATCTTACCGCGTTGCTGTGCACGCCGGATTGCCAGGCCAAGACCAGTCTGAGATAGAAAGGAGGCTTGAAGAGTTGTCCAACCTTGAAGGTGAAAGACTCAAAGCCTACAAGCACTTACAAGTGTATCAAGCCCGCATGACACGTGCGTATGATAAGCTGGTCAAGCAAAGGGCGTTCAAGAAAGGTGACCTCGTCATGATTAAAGAAAAGGAGGTTCTCGCGGGAAGATCCAGCGGCAAACTCCAGCCTAATTGGCGTGGGCCTTACGTCATCCAGAAGGTCTACGAAGGAGGGGCCTATACGGTCCTTGACCACAAGGGAGATAATCCCTTCCCTCCTCTCAACGGCAAGCATATGAAGCTCTACCATGCGCCACCGCAGGAGTTTCCACAGCAGTCCTCACAGGACAGTACCTCTCCTTAGTGAAGGTTCAAAAAAAAAACGGAGTTAAAAATTCTGATACCCTGGCGGACTCAGTCAGCCTTCAACGGTTGGCTGAGGGCAAAAAGGCCACATACCCGGTCGAGGTGAAAACCCGAAAGGGCGCCTCGGGCAAAAATGGGCAACCCCTCGGTGTGAAAACCCGCAAGGGCGCACCGGAAAAAGCTAAAGGGGGCCAGCCTCGCCGAAAACCCGAAAGGGCGGTGAGGTTGGTAATGTGAAAAAAAAATCCTCTCCCTGTCTATTTTAAGGGTGGCTCTAAGTCAATGACTCCACCCCATCTCGGCCAAAACATCATATTGATGTCATGGCTATGCCTTACATGTCATCCTATGACACCTAGTCCCACCGACATTCTGAGGTTGTCATACTCTGTCCCATCGGGCTCGGTCTATGTATGCCCCTTTCGGGGTACCGACCCATTTTCACCTATCGGCTTCCGGGTTTAGCTCATGTGTCTCTTCTGAGCAGTTAAACCCACTTACTCTTTTGTCCCACTGGGATTAGCCTCAGTATGCTCTCTCGGGCTGCCAGCTCATCATGCCCTTCGGCTTATTTTACTTTCTAGGGGACTGGCCTCAGCATGCCCTCTCGGGCTGCCAACCCGCCCTGCCTTTTGGCTCATTTTACCTTCTGGGACTGGCCTCAGCATGCCCTCTCGAGCTGTCAACCCATCCTGCCTTTTGGCTCATCTTACCTTTTCTGGGATTTGGCCTCAGTACGCCCTCTCGGGCTGCCAACCTACCTCGCCCTTCGGCTCATCTTATCTTCTTGGGATTGGTCTCAGTATGCCTTCTCAGGCTGCCAACCCATCATGCCTTTCGGCTCATCTTACTTTTCTGGGATCTGGCCTCAGTATGCCCTCTCGGGCTGCCAATCCATCATGCCTTTTGGCAGATGTCCCACCGGGTCTGGCCTCAGTATGTCCCTCTCGGGCTGCCAACCCACTTCTTCGCCTATTGGCTCTCGGATTTGACTCTCACGTCCCACTAAGGCTGTCAAATCCAACCTTTTTCTTCTTCTGGGTCCGACCTTTGCATGCCCCTTTCGGGCTGTCAACCCATCCTACCTCTTGGCTTCAGACTTGACTCATATATCCCATCGAGATCGCCAAGTCTATTCCTTTGTCCCCACGGGCTTGGCCTCCGCATGCCCTCGTCGGGCTGCCAACCCTATTTGCCTATCGGCTCACGGATTTGACTTATACGTCCCACCCGGGCTGTCAAATCCCTTCCTTTCATCGCTTCGGGTTTGGCCTATGTATGCTCTCTCTGGCTGCCAACCCATCCCGCCTATCGGCCTCCAGGTTTAACTCGCATGTCCCTCTCGGACTGTTAAATCTTCTCATTTGTTATCCCAACCGGGCTTGGCACATACACACCTCTCTTGGGTTGCCAACCCGTTCAACTTTCGGTTCTGGATTTGGCTAATTACGTCCCGCTAGGGCAGCCGAAGCCATCCATTTGTCACACCTCTGCGGCACACACGTCCCTACGGGAGTGTCATTTTCCCCTTGCCTTTTGGCATTATAGGACAAAAAAAAGAAGAAAAAAAAAGAAAAAAACGGGGTTAAAAAATATTGATACCCCAACGGACTTGGTTGTTTCTGTTAGAAGAGCAATCGAGGGCAAAAAGGCTTTGACCCGGCTAAGGTGAAAACCCGAAAGGGCGCCTTAGGCAAAAATGGGTACCCCTCAATGTGAAAACCCGAAAGGGCGCACTGGAAAAAGCTAAAGGGGGCCAGTCCTTGGAAAAACCCGAAAGGGCGGTAGGGCTGGTAAAGTGAAAAAAAAAGAAGAAAAGGCTTATCAAGTATCAGACTCGCTCCTCCTCAGCTCAGCAAGGCGAGTCTCACTCTGAAGAGCTTCCTCTTGGAGTCCCTCAAGCCCACGGCGGAGAGTCTACATCAACACGCACAAGACTGTGCTCCTCGGTCTCTCGGAGCTCTCGCAAAAGCTCCTGGAGTCCCTCAAGCCTATGGTGGAAAATCTACATCGGCGTGCGCAAGACTGCGCTCTTCTTCGGTCCCCTGGACCTCTCACAAAAGTGCCTCCTCACTGTGGGAGGCCACCTGCTTGCGCTCGTAAGGGACCTCGACCAGGGCGCCCACCTCAGCCTGGGCCGCCCGAAGTTTGCAAAGTTGCTGCTGCTCCTGCTGAATGATCAGCTGAGTCCTCCGCCTTCGCTCCTGAATAGCGCAAAGGCGAGCGAACTCCTCCTATAAAGACGCAAGCTCAGTCATCCAGGCGTCCTGAGGGAGACCAAATACATGCATCTGGCAATGCTACACCAAGTTAAGGATGATTCGGCCACTCCATCCCAAGGGCCAGAAAACTCTGAAGCAGCTTTGAAGCCTCACTAGCTGAAGTTAAAACAAAGAAAGGAGTTGCCTCAGCCCGTGTACGGCGGGCATCTACCCAGACCAACATGTCCTAAGGGCTGGTCTACCTCAACCTTGGCTATCACAAGTCAGCAGTTAGCCAGTTTTAACATTCGGCGACATACCTCAGCGGTCTGCCGACACATCTTCAATGATACCTCAGCGGTCAGCCGACACATCAACATGTTCGGCTACACCTCAGATGTTAGCCCGCACATCTTCGGCGACATACCTCAGCGGTCAGCCGGCACAATGACTTTTGGCCAAACGCACCCCCAAGGGTCGGCCAGTGTCAGTCTCCAGCTATCACAGCTCAACAGTCAATCAACGACGACTTAGACGGATGTGTCTCTCCGAGGCAGGCCCACATCAACTCTAGGCCAACAAGTCTCTCAGAAGCAGGCCTACATCAACTCCAGGCCAACAAGCCTCTCCGAGACAAGTCCGCATCAACTCCGGGCTAACAAGTCTCTCAGAAATAGGCCCCCATCAACTTCGGGTTGACAAGTCTCTCAGAAGCAAGCCCCCATCAACTCTAGGCCAACAAGTCTCTCAGAAGCAGGCCTACGTCAACTCCGGGGCAACAAGCCTCTCCGAGGCAAGCTAACATCAACCCTCAGCTTTCTGGAAAGCAACGAAGCAGTAAGGTGCAGCTCTACAGAGGGCACGGACCGTCCGCCTCTGCCCCGGCTTTGACGAACGTTCCGTGGGGGGCATTTGTTGGAAGCAAATTTTGTGTGCAAAAAAAACCCGACGGGGTGAAAAGAACCCGTCCGGGGTGAGAGGGACCTGTCCGGGGTCGGGGGGACCCGTACTGGGTCGCCCGGCCGCGGGCGGGTTGGCGCGCAGGCGGGCAGGGCCTCCCGGGGCCGCGCGGCCCCCGAGGTGACCTTCTCGGGGTCATTTGACCCCGGGAGGACCCACCCGGGGTCAAACCACCCCGGGCAGGACCTGTCCGGAGTCGTTTGACCCCGAATAGGCCCACCCGGGGCCCGCGACCCCGGGCAGGCCCGCCCGGGGGGTCGCGACTCCGGGAAGGTCCCCCCGGGGGTCCGCGACCCCGGCAGGTCCCCCCCCCCCCCCGGGGGTCCGCGACCCCGGGGAGGTCCCGGACCGTCCCGGGGACCTCCCACCCCGGGGAGGTCCCATTCCCGCGCACGGACTAAAAAAATTTGAAAATGTGACCTCCCCGGGGTCATTTTCATCCCGTTGGACCCGTACGGGGTCAAACACTCCCGGGGAGGTTCCCCACTTCTATAAATAGATCCCCGGAGGTCCAAAGGAGGGGACGATCGACGACACACAAGCTACAACCTACGGAGCACACTTGAAGCGTTTGTTCGTTTGTTTCGGCCCGCGTGGGATAAGTCCCCGGGTCTTGTACTTATACCCCTACGGGGTATATTTACGTTTATGCCCCCCCAGCGGGCCGTGTTTGTAATTATGCCCCTCAATGGGCCATGTTTGTAAGTCTTTACGTCCCAGGACGACTAAGTCATGTATTTCTGCCCTTATAATGGCGAAATTACAAGAATGTCCTCCCCGGGATCGTAAAAGACCCAAGTCCTGTAATTTGCAGTTATACCCTGCGACTTTTGTAATTGGGACTACGTCCCTATCTCCCGCTCTTACACGGACTTTTGTATAGTCGACAACTCGCCGACAACCCTTGTACTCATTTGAACTATAGAAGCACTCAGCATGTTTTATATGTATCCTCGGGTGGGAAAATTATAAGAAAACCCCCGACTTCTAAAAATTACATATATACCCCTCCTTCGGCCAAATTGACAGATGTGTGCCTTCTATGAAGCCCCTTGTCACTCCTTCGGTCCGGAAGTGTTGTCAGCTCAATCCGACATCTGGGTGCCACCTCAAACCTATAAGTCTACATAGGGTGTGGTAAAATTACCGAACTACCCTTTTGACCCAAAAATGGCCTCAGAGCCCTTAAAACCCTCCAGAAACGGCCTCAGTGCCTTGGGAAGTCAGGAATCCAGTCCTACTTCCTTTCCAGCCCAGAAATTTCAGCAATACCCCTGGCCTGGGAAAATTACCAAAATATCCCTGGGGTGGTAAAATTACCAAAATACCCTCGGGATCCAGAAAACTTCTCTCTACTTCAAAAACGCCTACGGCTTCCGCATATTTGCGTCTCTATTCCTAAATCTCAGGGTTTTGTTCAGACTTAGCCCTAACTCTATTAATATATTGGTGGTAAATGAGTGGTCATGGAGAGTCTCTCGAGTGAGCCTGTCCTCCACATTAGAACCTCTATAGAAGACTTTGGGACTTCTTTGACAGTTAAACAAAGGTGTTCGGACGTTAGACCGATGTAAATCAACACTGACTCCGGTCAGTGGGGAGAGGTCCAGCACCCGAACCCAAATCGTCTGATACTATACGCACACACGGAATCACCCTCTATATTTAGAGGGGGATGTCTCTTTTCAAAAAGAACAAAATATATATTTTTATCTACGATAAAAAAATACCGATTAGATTTTTTCGTGTCTCACAATGGTGCATCCTCTCTCCACCCATATATGCTTGAAGCTTTCAACCCAATCATGGAGCTCCTCAACCTCTCCCTCAAGGCCACGCCCGTATATGTCTCGACGTGAGGGGGCCTGCAAGCTAGGGTCAGCATCTGCTATGTCATCTATCATAGGTTAGAAATATTCACTTGAAGCTGCATGTGCAGGGACACCTGCATGAAAAAACCATTTGCAAATAGATTTAAATGCATGCCCTGCAACTTCTGCTGATTTTTTGACCCCTCTCATTGCTTGCTTGATTTTAGGTTGTGTAGCTTGGGGCCTTCTGTGCAGATAGCTGTCCATGGGACCTGTTCCCTGCGTATGTGGGGCAGCACCAACGTCAGGACGTCGTGCAGCTGTACTCTCATAGGTCCCTGAACCCATGGCTCCCTTCCCTTTCCTTCGAGCGGCTTGTTCACGCTCCCTTGCTTCAGTCATCTCTGGATCTGAATCCTCAGTGCCTTCCTCATCATCATCCCTCCTAACCCTTCTGCCAGAAATCTCCTCAGCAATTTCAGTCTCATCCTCAGCCCTTTGTTGCACCCTCTCCCTTTTCCCCAGAAGGCACTGGCGCATCTCTTCTCGCACCTCTCGGGGACAGTTGTCACATTGTCTCACCTCTCCTCTTACCCCTGTCAAATGTTACTTTCCTCTGGTAATTCCGCCATACATCTCCTTACTACAGTAATTGTATTTCACCTTTCTTCTCTTAGCATCAATTAAAGACATGTGGGCCCACCCCAGATCCTCCTGCCCTTGCTGCTCATGTGTTTGCTGACGTCTAGGCATGATGCTGCATTAAGACAGTCAAAGACAATCTCTTGTAAGTACAATGAAAAAAAGGCAATTGAACATGAAATAGCTCCAAATTAGTCAATGAAGCTTAATTGAGCTTCAATTGTGGGTAATAAAGTTGAATTAGACAAAAGCTCCAATTTTTATGAGGTAATTAAGCCCTAATTACCAAATAACCCTTAATGACCCTTCATAAAAATGACATCCCAGCATGATCCCACCCCAAATTCATCAATCAAACTTAATTAACCTTCAATTGTAGCTAGGAAACTCGAATTTGACAAAAGCCCCAATTTTTTTGAACTAATTAAGGCTTAATTACTAATTAAGCCATAATTAACCTTCATAAAAATATAATCCCAGCATGATCCCACCCCAAATTCGTCAATGAAACTTAATTAACCTTCAATTGTGAATATGAAACTCGAATTAGACAAAAGCCCCAATTTTTATGAACTAATTAAGCCTTAATTACTAATTAAGCCCTAATTACCCTTCATAAAAATATAATCCCAGCATGAAGGCACCCCAAATTCGTCAATGAAATTTATCTAACCTTCAATTGTGGCTAAGAAAGCCGAATTAGACGAAAGCCCCAAATTTGTTGCATGAATTAGGGGTTAATTAATAATGAATCTAATTTTAAGTATGTAATTAAGGTTTATTTTGAAATCTGAACTAATTAGGGTTGCACAAATTAAGGTAAAAAAAATTTACTTACAACCTCAAGTGCACAACAGGCTAGCAGGGGGTGGGCAGTCCGGCGGTCCGGCGGTGGCAGTAGGGCGGTGCCGGCGGTGGGAGTAACAGCAGCACCTGCTGCAGCAAGAGCAGCAGGCTGCAGGCAGCAGCGGCAGCAGGCACCAGCAGCAGCAGGCACCAGCCGCAGCACAGCAGTAGGGCAGCAGCAGCTCGGCAGCAACAGCACTGCAGCAGCGGCGGGCTAGCACCACAGCAGCGGCAGTAGGCCAACGGGAGCAGCACAGCAGCTGCGGGAGACAGCAGGCAGCAGGGGGGAGGGTTTCGGCCGAAACCGTGGCTGGGTAGTGGGTTTCGGGGGGGGACACAGCAAATCATAAAGGGGGTTCACGTGTTTCGGTCGAAACCATCCGGTTTCGGGCGAAAGCAGTATCGGTTTCGCCCGAAACCGATACACCCTTTATGTTTCGGATCGCTACAGTAATTGGGGCCGTTTTCGTATCGGTTATGGCCGAAACCGATACGTTTCGGCCGAAACGTATCGGTTTCGGCCGAAACTGCCAACAATGGGCAGACCTAGAAGAAGAAGCCGCAGCTGGTGCACTCCGCAAGGGATTCAAAGCCCCGGTGTACTGACTCCTGTCAACAGGGATCAAGAGTCCGCCCGCCCTCCAACGGGTCTCAATCTCATGAATGACCTTGGCGGCCCCAGAAAAGTGAGATCTAATGAACGCCGCATCCAGAAACAGAGGAGGCAAATCCTCCTTCTTCAAGCGCCGTTCCTCTGCAGCTCGAATAACATCAGCTCGCTGCCTAAAAATATTGTTGAGTTTAAACCACCAGCGCGCATAGTGTATATCAAAGAAACCTCTGCGTGTCTACTCTGGAATGAGGTATTCCTCCTTCACCTCCCGGGAGAGGAAGTCATGCCATGAAGCCGCCACTAGGTGGACGTCCCTCTGCCTGTACTGCCGAACTGCAAAGGGAAAATCTGCATGCTGAGGTATCGCCTGGTCGTATCCAAAATTCCTCGCGAATCTATGCGGGTAATATGGCTCAAGCACTGCCATACTGGAACGGCGGTAAACCAGAACACTCGGCCGAACACAAATAACCCAATCGACCAATGCATGGTCGGAGGGTAGAGCCCAGGAGGATGGCCTGCAAACAACGGTGTCACCCTACTGCTCTGTGTATGGACGGAACGAGCGTGAGCTGTGGTCAAACTCTAGACTCTCATCCCTCCTAGTATGGAGGAAGGACAAGGTACGGCGAGCGCTGGCGAGCTGCAAAACTGAGTCCTGGTCCGGATGACCAGCAAAAGCAAAAAGCAGGGGGGCAGCTGGATTATCCACCGGTGTCCTCTGTGACAACTCTGGCAACAACAGGCCGGCCCATGCACTCAGATAGTGGGTGGGCATCAAGATATGCTTATCTCTAGGAGATGAGTGCGAAGTCAAGGCCCCAAGGCTATGAAAGATGTTTGCCAACGCGGCTGGAGCAATGGCGAGCCTGCGCCCGCAAGCCAGCAAACAAGCTGGGTAGATCACCTCTGCCCGCAAAATCCCCTCCTCTCCATGAGGGATCACAAAGTTGGCCAGCCAGTAGGCCAGGTAGGCTGTCAGATAAGTCAGCCGCGGCAGTCCCCTCGAATTCCACCCCCGTGTCGGGGCGGGTAAGTGACGAGGGTGTGAAGCAAAACGGAGCTCGACCTCGCGGCACTGCTCCCAAGACGTCCCCGAGGTAGCAAACCTTGTAGAAACAATAAGGACCACTGTAGAAATGTGTGACCCATGCATTCAGAGTCACCCTCGGTGTCCATGCAGCTTTCTCCTTACCCACGAGGGCCAAGTCCCTCCAAGTCTTCATCAGGTACCTGAAGCAATATGGCATGAAGTATCGGCCTGCTCCATCAGAAGCACTCAGATGCAGATCATCCAGGCATATCTCCTCATATGGCTGTCCGCAAACTGGGAGGCCAGAAATCTTGTGGAAAGCCCACAGGTCTAGTGAAGTCTCCCTCTCAGCAGTCATGAAAGTGTTCCAGCGCCTGTTAAATCTCTCATCTAGAGCCTGGACCAGTCCGGTGTGGCAGGGATAAGAATACAAAGATGTTGTCACTGCATGACGTATGCCTGCCCTATCAAGTGCTGTCCTGTAAACTAGCAGTACACCCCACAGCCACTCTGTGGCGCCGCGACGATAACAATGGGAAGGAACAACGGCCCATTTCCCGTACCAGCTCGGGGTTCTTTGTGCCAAGATCCTCTCTAGCATACAATCAGCATCGTAGTCATCATGCGCACAGGCTGCGCCGGAGGGAGTCAGAAACATCCCATCAAGAACAACATCCGCAGCCCTGTGGTGCCCGGCCAGATGCCAAGTGGCTGGTGAAGATGGTGCCGCTCTCACAGTAAAACTGTCGATCTCCCTGTAGGAGCCAAGACTCCTCTGGTCAGGGTACTGTCACTGACGCGCAAAACCCTCTGGGAAGCTCGGATAAGAAAAATTGCAGGTGCTATGCATACTATCCCGTCCGAGCAATATGGCCCGCTCCAGGCGGCGCCTCTCCTCTGGAAGCCGGGGATCGTCAGTCTCTGCCCCAGGTGGTATGAAACTCTGGATGAAAGGGAAAAGGTGACGGTCCAGTGGAAAGTGAGGCGGGTAGCCACCCGACCGGTCATAAGTGTAGCATCCCAGCCTCCGCGTGATCCTGGAGACGTCAACAACTCCCTCAGTGGTAGCAGTCTCTCCAATTGGGCCCTCAGCAACCCAAGTGAATCCGCGGTCCACCGCGTCAAAGTCCTCAGGAGTGATGCTGTGAGGAGGGAATGGTGGCATAGGCCTGTCCGTCCTCCGTACATAATGATCATCACCACCGCTGGTCCTGGACCTCTGGGAAGTCCCTCCTCTCCGTCTGGAACGAGCCATGTCTGCAAGAGCTGTAAAGCCAAGAGCAGAGAAAGCGCTGTCAGTTAAAACCAGCATATGGGCAACAACAAGACTACAAAAAGTCACACAAAACTCCGGCATGTCTATGAGCCCGGAGAATGACAAAAAGCCATGGAACGCACGGGCCATCCGCCCCCGCCTTCGGCTTGGACGTATGTCCTGTGGGGGGCATTTGTTGCACCCCGTAATTTATCATGCTAAATTTTCGGGATTTTGATCTCGCATGTGACAAGGTTTTGGTACGGTGTATCACCATCCGATACATGGATGGCAGTATCGGCCGAAACGCCAATACCGAAACCGAAACGCACCAAGTCACTGTAGCAAGTCCGATACCGAAACCGGACCGAAACCGGACCGAAACCGACCGAAACTGACCGAAACCGTCTGGTTTCGGCCGAAACCGGACCTGCTCAATACATTTTTTGCCTTTTCTGACTGTTTTGAACCGGTTTCGGCCGAAACCGAAACCGAAACGTATCGGTTTCGGTACCGGCCGAAACCGGTACCGATACTACCATCCTTGATCCGATAGGACATTCCTACACGGGGTCCTCTACTCGGCGTATCGCCGTCCCGTCGGATATTCCTAAGTTTAAGACTTTATAGCCCACATGTGGTTACAATCTAAACCCCTCGGGGGATGGCCACAAGCCAAGCTCAAGCCACAATGATTATCAGGATCGTGTGGTTGTATTAAAATCCCTACGGGATTAAGTCTCCGTCCTTTGAACGTGTAACTACGAGCAAGGAGAACCTCTACAACAACGAAGGAGATGCTGGAAAAGGTCTACGTACCAAGCACAATGTCCCTCGCACGTGTATCACGAAGCACGGACAACAACTCGTCCTCCCGCAGCGGCCTACGGCACACGACAAACGAATAAGGAGGCGCTCCTTCTCGCTATTCTCAACGAGACACGGCGAGAACTCGACTTCTTGAGCCCGGGAGACCCCCCCTTTTATTATAATCCAGCAGGAGAAGACCCGTCCGGGGCCGGGGGCACCCGTACGGGGTCGCCGTTACCCGGACGGGTCCGCCCCGGAGGCGGACAGTTCCGCGCGGGACTGCCTCGGGGCGGGCAGACCCACCCGGGGCCACCCGACCCCGGGGGGGACCCACCCGGGGTTCGCGACCCCTGGCATGTCCTGCCCGGGGGGTCGCGACCCCGGGCAGGCCCCCCCGGGGTCCGCGACCCCGGGCAGGTCCCGGACCGTCCCGAGGACCTCCCACCCGGGAGGTCCCATTCCCGCGCACGGACTTAAAAAAATTGAAAATGTGACCTCCCCGGGGTCATTTTCATCCCGTTGGACCCGTACGGGGTCGAACACTCCCGGGGAGGTTCCCCACTTCTATAAATAGACCCCCGGAGGTCCAGAAGAGGAGATCGAGGATCTACAAGCTACAACCTACGAAAGACACTCGGAGCGTTTTGTTCGTTTGTTCGTTTGTCTTGGCCCGCGAGGGGTAAGTCCCGGGGTCTTGTGTATGTGCCCCTATGAGGGTATATTTGTAATTTTGCCCCTCAGTGGGCCGTGTTGTTGTTTCTAAGTGCTAGAGAGAGGACGGATGATTTTTGCATGAAGCAACTACGTACAAGCACACTTTGAGCATTTTGTTCGTTTGTTCGTCTGTTCTGACCCGCGAGGGGTAAGTCCCCGGGTTTTGTGTATATGCCCTTATGAGGGTATTTTTGTAATTTCGCCTCTCAGTGGGCCGTGTTGTAAGCTTCTAAATCCCGGGGCGACTATGTCATATAATTCTGCCCCAATAATGGGAGAATTGATTAAAAGCCCTCCCCGGGATCTAAGAAACACAAATGTCCTGTAAATTGCAGTTTTACCCTGCAACTTTTGTAATTAGGGCTACGCCCCTATCTCCCGCTTTAACGCGGATCATTGTACAGTCGACAACCCGCCGACAACCCTTGTACTCATTCTAATTATAAAAGTACTCAGCATGTTTTATATATGTCCTCGGGGAAAAATTATAAGAAAACCCCCGACTTTTACAAAATTGTGTATATACCCCTTCTTTGGCAAACTTGACATACATGAGTCTTCTATGAAGCCATTGTCATTGCTCGGGCCCGGGGACGATGTCAGCTCAGTCCGACACTCAAAGGCCACCCCAACCCTAGGTCTGTGTAGGATATGGTAAAATTACCAGAATACCCCTGCAACCTAAAAATGGCCCAATAGACTCTGAAACCCTTCAGAAAGAGCCTCAGAGCCTCAAGGAGTCTGTAATTTGATCCTACTTCCGTTCCAGCTCAGAAAATTTCAGAAATGCCCCTGGCCTGGGAATATTACCAAAATACCCCTGGGGTGGTATAAATTACCGCAATACCCTCGGGGTTCAAAATATCTCTCTTTACTTCAAAAATGCCTATGACTTCCACATATTTGTGTTTCCATTCTTAAATCCTAGGGTTTTGCTCAGACCTAGCCCTAATTCAATTGTTTCTGTTGGTCGGTGGTGAGTGAGTGGACATCATGAGCTCTTCAAGAGAGTTTGCCCTCAACCTCAGAACCCTGTAAAAGAATTTGGGGATTTCTTTGACAGTCAAATAAAGGTGTTCGGACGTTAGGCCGATGTAAATCAACACTGACTCCGGTCAATGGGGAGAGGTCCAGCACTCGAACCCAAATCGTCTGATACTATGCGCACACACGGAATCACCCTCTATACTTAGAGGGGGATGTTTCTTTTCAAAAAGAACAAAATCTATATCTTTATCTACGATAAAAAAAACCGATTAGATTTTTCCGTGTCTCACAATCGTCCAGAATAGAAGTTTCACTTTCAAAGGACTCTTGGGGATCCAAATCTGTGAAGCGAAGTCATAGCGCAGTCCTCCATCTGAGACGATATAATATGCTGGCCTCACTAAGGAGCCGTCCCTATTCCAGCTCCACCACTACAAGTCCTCTCTGTCAAGCAGCGGAGCCTGTTCCGCTAAAATGCGAAGTAGATCTGCAAGCTGATCCATGTCCTCTGGCCGGCGGTTCCTCCTGAAAGTCAATGTCCAAGTCCCCCCTGAAAGTTGGAAGTCAAAAGTCTGTGAGACTATATAATATGCTGGCCTCACTAAGGAGCCGTCCCTATTCCATCTCCACCACTACAAGTCCTCTCTGTCAAGCAGTGGAGCCTGTTCCGCTAAAATGCGAAGCAGATCTGCAAGTTGATCCATGTCCTCTGGCCGGCGGTTCCTCCTGAAAGTCAATGTCCAAGCCCCCCCCTGAAAGTTGGAAGTCAAAAGTCTGTGAGACTAAGGCCAATGGTGCAGCTGAAACCACATAGAGCTCCGGGAAGGATGCCTCTAGGGAGAAATTCCCACACCATATGTCCTTCCAAAAGAGACACTTCTTCCCTCTGCCCAGACGGACTCTAACACTAGCAGTAATAAAATCCCTGCATGACAAAATGCCCTCCATATGGGTGAGATGCTATACTGGCACGCTGACAACACATCCCATCCCGGTCCCTCACTCTGCTATTGTAGGTCTGCCTAATAACTTGGGTCCACAGTCCATCTTCGCCCACCCCTAACTTCCACAGCCATTTGCATATCAGCTCCATTTTAAAACCTTTGATATTTTTGATGCCCACACCTGTCAATCTGTCATCTCTTTGCTTCTAGCAATTCTTCCCCAAGAGATGTCATGCCACCCCCTACTAGTATGATCACTGCCATGTCAAAAAAATCTCACCTGAATTGCTTCAATTTTCTTCACCACTGTCTTTGGGATCCGGTAGATAGACATAAAGTAAGATAGGAAAGCTGTCTAGGACTGGCTTGCATAATACCAATCTCTCCCTGTTGGAGAGAAGCCTAGCCTTTTATCCTGCTAATTTGGCTTTATACCTCTGTAACGTTGGCTGCCAATCACTACAATGTAGTGACCTTAGAGACAACAGGAGGCCTAAATAGGAGAGGGGGAAGGCTCCTCTCTGGCACCCCAAAATGAATGCCGCCCTCTCCAGATTCCTATCATTCAAATTCACCCCCACCACTAGACTTTTGTTGAAGTTTACCTTGAGGCCACTCACTTCCTCCTGCAATTCAACAGCCTTGCCACATAGAGCTGGGACTCCTCCCTTGCTACGAACAGAATGATGTTGTTTGCGTGTATAAATGGGTGATAGAAATACCCCCTCTGTCGGCCTGGAATCCTCTGATCAACCCTGCAGCTTTTGCTCTTAACCACATCCTGCTCAGAATATTGGCTAGCAGCACAAAAGGAGGGGAGGCATGGGTATTAGATGCCTTGCTTGTCGAAGCCCTCTCCCACCATGAAACGACGAGGAAGGCCTCCCATTCACTAGGACTACAAATGTGGTCGATGAAATACAAGCACATATTCACCCGATCTGTCACTGAAACCCATTTTCTCCAACACATCTAATAAGCACTGCCAATTGGCCCTGTCATAAGTCTTCTCAAAATCTAACTTCAGAATCACTCCTTACTTTCTCAGACTCTTCATTGCAAAAATGTATTCATGAACCACTAAAACCTTTTACTAAATCTGTTTACCCCTAATGGAAGCCCCTTGGAAACCACTGACCATCCTGCCAATCACTCTGTCAAGTATTCCTGCCAGCAAGTTGGTAATGATCTTGTAGAACTAAGGATGCAATTGCTAGGGATAATGTTTTATTATGGTTTTGCAAATGGAAAATAACTGTAGTTTACACTAGATCTGAATCGGCAGATCTTGTAGAACTAAGTATTCCTTTCTTTACTATCTTAGACCTTTGTGTCCAAATAGAGATCTTTCCTCCTGTTTTAGGAAGTGGTAATCAGATAGGTCCACAGATGGACGAAGTGGCTATCAACCTTGATACGAGTCATCCACTCATAGAAGACATTACTTGCACTCTACAAAGCATTCCGTTTGTCATAATATAAGGCGTGGAAGACAGAATCCGCCAATCCCAAACCCATCCAGATCGGCCGATTCAGATCTGGATCACCACTAGGCGATCCAATTCTGGGCCTTAATAGGCCATTTTTCTAAAAAGGAAAACAGTGGAAATCAGCTGGATCGGGCTTGCGGAGGCTGAATCGGCTGGATCCATTAGAAGCTTCGCCAGAAAAAAAGGGAGAACTGAATCGAACCAATGTCAGTCGGATCGGCTGATCCAGGTCCAATTCATACCTGATATGACTGATCTAAGTTTTTACATATTGTTTTTTACACATTTAGGTTATTCAATACTAGTGTTTATGATGTAAGTGCATGACGCTTCATTGTCTTATTTTCTTTCTAGTTTTTCTAGATGTGTGGAATTTTTCTTTATTTTTTCTGCTTTTTCTGAATTTTTAATCAGGCCGATCCAGGATCGGCCTGTCTTCCGTTGGATCTGGATTGTATCAGGCCTACCCGATCCAGGTGCCCGATCCGATGTTGTCTTCCATGATACAAATGATGCCAAGATCAAGATGTGGCAGCCATAGAAACCGCAGAAGAAATGTAATCACTAAATAAACAAGCCTACTGAAGTATCTATGGGATCTGCTGGTGCCAAGGTGGTGAGCTGAGCTTGCTGAGCACCAGTTAAGTGAAATCTAGAACCATGGTTGAAGAAACAGAGGAAATTATTAAAGATGAAGGCTCAAAACAATAATAGTGACTATAAGGCGAAGGGTACATGAGCTTTGAGAATGTTGAGAGTAATCCTTAATAAAATATCCCTGTGGTTGACAATAACGGAATATGGAACATTTTATTACATTGGCTTGAGCAGAAAGAGCTAAACCATGCAAAGGATGTAACTAGATTGGACACAGAGTTGATCAAATGATGCAATGGAAAAGGCAACTGAGTAAAGAACTCTAGTAAGGAAGTCCCACAAAATGCTCAAATGAATCTCTAGTCAAAGAAATAGACTGCAAGAATGATCCCCATCTATCATGACAAACCCAGATATTTGTCAGTGGACAACAAAATATTCTTTGGCAACTTGCGAACAGCATCATAAACAAACAGATGGCATCAATGTGAACGACACATAAAAATACTCCAAGTTAGGTACACGATAGCTGGTGTAGGAAATGATAGCCAGACAGTAAAATGTGTTTTGAAACCTCTTAAACAGTATGTCTGGCGAGAAATGGACTGATCTTTTGAACAGTGTGTCAGACAAGAAATGGACCACACTACTGCAATCAGAATGTCGAAGAGGCCATGGATCAACATACAGTGCCTCTCTGACTTCACCTGTACGGTCATTGATGCCAATCATATAGACTATATAGTTGTTGACATCAGTGCATGCGGACTGATTCCTAACTAGCTGTTTTGGCTGTTGAATGGGATCTGAATTCACCAAATAGAAGGGCTTAACCACTGCAAGGTAAGAACATGAATTGACCTGGATAGACCTTGAACTGGTTAGTGAACTGGTGAATGAACCCACATGAACCACCAGAAGAAGACAGGGTCTAACTGCCCAAAAGAAAAGCCTGGAAACAGTTAGGGAAGGCCTTGAAGCAGTTTAAGGTGAACTGGTGAAGCCTAATGAAAAGGGTCATGTACCCTTTCAACTTGAGGGTCCAATACAAATTGCCATAAGTTGTCTATGAGGTTTCTTCCTCAACCCAATAGCAAATGGTGGGAAAGGAACTGTGAATTGCAGATTGTCAAGCTTTTCAATGGTTGCCGATGTCTGTCAATTGCTGTCTGCTGGCAGGTTTCACATGCCCATCAGAAGCTTTTGAGGACGATGGTAGCAGCTGATGGCTATGGCGACGGAAGGCAGTGATGGTAATGGCAAGGCGCTATGTTGACAGCACTTGGGAGAGCTTGTGAAAGCATCAAAAGTTGCAGAGGTGAATAGTGAAGCCAAGAGGAGGTGCAATGATGAGAAGAGGAAAGAACGTGGCAAAGAGGGAGCTGCAAATGTGGCAAAGGAAAATTTGCTGCAAGAAATACTAGGCACTAGAGAGAAGCCTGATCTCTACTATGAGAAGAGAGCAACCATAGCAGCAGATGACCAGATGCAGATGAATTTCAAAGCAATATGAAGAAGGGACATTGCAAACTTGGTGTCTACAATGGAATTGGCAGCTCTGATACCATGTTGAGACATGGAGAAAGAGATAATGAATGCTCTCTGTCGACATCAGGGCAATAACCCAATATATGGACATGACATGAGGCAATTCCTAATACAAATGCAACTAGGGCATCTCCCTAATACTAGTGTAACCAGGACATGTATACAGACATCCCTGCTCAAAGCATAGCTAGATACGAAGAACTTAAAGAATACCGCTCCCTAACATATTCTGTACAAAATCGATAAACTAGCAACAGTGAACTTTTTTCTGCATCCTTTTTTTTCATCCTTTTTCCTTCCTAAAAGTCCAAACTCTCCACTTGCAGGTTCAGTGAATGGAAGCAATTGCGAAGAGCTGGCGAAACAAGAAGATATCGACGGATTTCTTGTTGGAGGTGCTTCTTTGAAGGTAAATGGATTTATAAATAACATAAGACCGGCGTGCCATTTAACTTTTGCAGGAAAACGGGCAGAACTTCTGTCTTTTCCCTCTAGGGAACTCTCGGTTTCTTTCATGCATTACAATGTAGATGAACAGGAAGGTCCATGCCACGGACATGCTCCGGGTATGAGAGAGAGAGAGACTGAGAGCGCTTACCACTGTCCTACAGCAATAAAATTGAACTAGATTGTAAACTATATGTATGCTTTCCTACTCAAGTAGAGTTAAGTTGAAGACAACAAAGCCATACCTATGTAGAGTTTTACTCATTGCACCGCCGGCAGTGCATGAAAACCAAAAGGTATATATTTTTTAATTTATTTTAGGCTCCTCCCCCCACACACACAAGCAACCATTTTGTACCGTCTGATCTTTTGGACCAGATGGCTAGAAAAAATTTAATGGGCCAATTTTGGTTGGCCCATTTGTTGCAGGAAAAGGGCATCAGCATGAGTTCAGGGCGGAATCTTAGAGAGGTAACCGGACCTTAGCCAACTTGATCAACAATGGGCTGGATTGGGTTATGTCATTGGCTGGCATGACCCAAGTTGCACTCTGCTTACGCCATTTTCCAAGGGTTACTTTGCTTGCAATGCATTTGAACACATTGTAGCTGGATGCCAACATTTTGTTTAGTAGTTGATAAATACTTAGTATGTCGGTAGATTTAAATGAAACATTGGCTCTGGGGATCATGTGATAAATTTGAATCCTTCTGATTTTCACACTGCTAATGATGACTTTGCAGGGCCCAGAGTTCGCCAAGATTATCAACTCAGTAACTGCCAAGAAGGTTGCTGTTTAGGGAGCTTTTGGATTCCAGTCCTAAAGATGGGTGAATAATGTCAAAATGCAGCTCCTTCAACTGGCTGTGTAGACGAAATAATTCAGTCAAGGATGAGCCTAATTACGTTCAAGTTTTGTTTATTCTATCACTGGGAGTTTAATAAGTACTGTGTTTCCCCACTTATTTGGACCAGAAAAATAGTGCCTTGCGTCCCAGTTAGAAATGAGGCCAGCAGAGATGAGGCAAGAGCCATGCAAATAAACCTTACAAAGAAATCCAAGGGCAAATTCCCAACATCGAGCTCCTAAATTTTAAGGCCTTGCTCTCTCACACAAGATATCCGTGCCACAGACGGCAGTGTCAAACATGGTTATCCTCTTTCTCAAAGATCTTGCCCTACGGCTATTTTCAAGAGGATAAAAAGCGGTCAATGTCGTGCTAGCATTTTCACCGAGATAGTTGGAAATGAAGATGGTGTTATTGCAATGTGAAACTGTTGACTGAGAAAGGAGGATTAACGTGCCGATCTGGTAAAAGTATAAGCACCCCTTTAATTTATAGCGATTATGGCTCGAGTAAAAAAAAGTTATATTTTTAAACAATAAATGTTGGGTACGCCATCCACTCGAGAGAAGTAATTGTCGAAAGGTAAGAAACATGATCTTCTTAGATATTTTCTGAGCATGGCTATTGATGTGACAAATAAAATTATAGTCGGGCAAATTATAATATTTGGGATATCAGTGTCTTTTTTTATATTTTTTGTCTGCTCCATGCTAAGAAATTGTGTCAACAATGATGCCCTGAACACGTTAGATAAACGTTTCAGACGATTCCAAACGCCTCTACGTTCTTCTCTCTTCTATCCACACCCCAGCGACGAGGATCAGGTGG
The DNA here is from genome assembly GCA_022559845.1 of Amorphophallus konjac. Lineage (NCBI taxonomy): Eukaryota > Viridiplantae > Streptophyta > Magnoliopsida > Alismatales > Araceae > Amorphophallus > Amorphophallus konjac. The sequence continues at coordinate 241,766,777 of CM040117.1, read as the reverse complement.
AGCTGGAAACACATCCAGCAGGTGCGGATAATTTGATGCAATGAAGGCGAAGTGGTAACGGTTCATCTTTATGGTCGAATTGGTGATGGTCGGTCCATTGTGAGCCTCTGCCTCATCGGCGGCTATGTGATCGCACTGCCGACTCAAACATGGGGACCATTCTCAAACCGGTGGCAACAAAAAGACTGGGTCCCAACGTCGTTTCCGATCCATGACGTGGACCACTTGGGCGTTCAGGGTGTACGCGGGGATGTTGGATGAATCCATCGGAGCTGCGCATGTGAACAGTGCATGCTCTTTCCCGTCATCTGTACTGGGTAGAATACCAAGAGAGAGGGAAACGGTGACTTATCGGGTAAGTTCTTCAGGTTCGAACTCAAAGCGGAGCTGGGGGCCCCATGCTCTTTCCACTAAAATACCATTTTCATGGATATTTTAGACCCTTGAGTATGAGACGTTATAGATTTTCATGCACCCCCATGCGTTCTCTATGCAGCTACATTACCTGCATTGTTTTGCATTAACGAGAAGCATGATTTAGACTCATGCGCGACCTCCAAATCTGGAAACAGTCTCGAGATTTTTTAAGATAAAACTGCGTACTCTTTTGTCTACACAAATTGCAGCAGCACGAATGAGATTTCACGTACACCCATGTATTTCAATACACACATAAATCTCATACCATTCCTACAACCAGAATTATTTGATCAGTTTCTGCAGAAAGAGCAAAAAACAAGGCCACTTCCATGAAAGAAAACTCATCCCTTCATAAACAAACAAGGGAAAACTTCATAGTTTGCAGTGATGCCATCATTTTGTCAAGTCTCATAGTTGCGTAAGTATGCAGAAGAAACCAGTCCGTGAGCTATGGAAGAAAAGGAAACGGCCCTTCCTATATCGTCAAAACCTACTGTTACAACAAATCTGTGCATTTCGGAGATTCAGTCGACATGACGAGATATCCTGGAACAAAGTTTGCTCTATCAGGGCGGGGGGGGGGGGGGGGGGAAATGGGCCAGGTCCCACTTAGTGGTGGCCAAGGTTCAGATCTTATTTGAAAGAATGCTCCAAAAACCAAAAGCATGTATGACCACATGCAAAGAATCATTCTCCTCGCCTATCAATCATGCCGCAACAGATTGCTTGACATCATGGTCATCGAGATTCAGAACCTGCAGTAGCTTCGGCCATGATTCTGGGATACCCCCTGGCAAATCAAATTCCAATAGCTTCCCTCGGTTACGATAGAACTCCTCCACCGGCAGGCTCTGTGGGAACAATCACTGTGAGAACATTTCAATTTAACAGAAAGATAAGAAAATTTTCACCTACGACTTCTATCATCCTATCCCATGGAGAAGTATATTCAATAATCCCAGGAGCTTTCAGCTATTTGAGTGAACGAGGCTTGCTCTAAACCACTCAGTGCAGCCTCCATCCTTGGGCGAAATTGGTGCTCATTTGAGATAATCAACACTCCCTAACGTACAAATAACAAACTATGATAAATGGTTGGGAATGCTGACTCAAATGCATTTTGAGTGCAGGCACACTGAAGGATAAGCTTCTGCTTCTGAATGGTCATTGCACATAGACCACTATTTCCATCTGATCCCCTTCTTGGTCCAGCCAGATTTTCATTTTCTTAAGGCCTAGTAACAAAACTTACATTGCACTTCAGGATCGAAGGCATAAATACTTAATGTTTGAAAAAAGATTTCTCCGAGGTTGCCTATCAAACATCCCACAGTGATATGTACACTGCACAGTTAAGTGAATCTTTATAAGTTAAATAATCTGTAAAAGGAACTGGACCGTACCATGTCATTGTATATACGAAGTCGTTCCTTCACAACCTCTTCAGTATCATCAGCCCTGGTGATGAGCTTTGACTCACATCCTGCAGGAGGGAGGAGAGGAGCCATGTATATCCCAGGCCTTGCATTATCTCCTTTAATGTCAATACAGGCAACATTGAAATTTCCCCCACACTGGCTGCAAATCCGTCTTCCCAGGCACTTCTCAACTAGGACATCTTCTCGGAGCTTTAGGTTTATCACTAAGTCTATATCAGTGACTCCCTCTAGTATTTCCTGCAAGTTTGTGAAGATAAACAAAGATAATAGATAGAAAAAGATAAAATCATGAGACAGCTCATTACATCCACAGAGAGCTGACAACTGATCAATCACCTCTCCTATCAAGTTTTTTCTCGCATAGAACAATTCAAATGAAGGAGACACGGTTTACATGCCTGATGAATCAGAACTGATGTAAAAAATTGGACAAGAAAAATCCCGGATCAAGAGAGGTGAACTTTAATTGTGAAAAGTTGCTTGTGCTGGATGCACCTTATCAGCCTCATGTAAACAAAAACAGTGAATAGGTCCAAACCCATATTCACTTAGGAGGAATGAGAATTGCTTAGAAAATAAATATCTTATTCGAAAACAACTCAAGAGGTGATTGACAATGCACTATTCTGGACAACTGGCAGTGACATGCAACATCAAATCATCACTAAGCAGCATTCTATGACAAACAATATAAAATACTTCAAGAGAATATCATGCACCAACCATGAGAATGTAAACCTGGAACGGCCATTAAGATCAGCAGTAGTGGAGAAGTGGATGTAAAATGAGTTTTCATATTAAAGATAGACCGTCTGCCAATCATAAAGTCATATTATGTGAATCCTTTTTCTTAAGCTTACAATAATAGTCAGACACCACACATGAGAGTAATGACATAGATGCATCCATGCAAAAAGGAGGGGGCAATCTAAGAAAACATCAGAGGACAGAACTCATGATTTTAGGACAAAATTTTAATTTATCTGTAGAGCATTAATTAAATTATGAAAATTAATTATGATGGCAGGATAGCACTAGTCTGCTATATATGATCTAAAAGATAGAGGAACTGCATTCATGATCCGGGCTATGCATGCTGAGATTAGGCTAACAGTCACTCTAAATTAATATTTTCCTTTCTAATGTTTATCCCAGAGGAATCAAAGGCTCACCGCTTGTCTTACTGTTCGTGGAAATCCATCAAGAATGAAGCCAGATTCACCCTTAGCCTCTTCTTTTTCAAGCCTTTTGGATAATAAGTTTATTATGATTTCATCTGAAACCAATTTGCCTTGGTTCACAATTCCTGAGAGCTGCAAAAGAAAAACACATATCAAATATGACAAATCAATCTGACAACAGCAATAACTTTTTCAGAATTTAAACAGAAAATAAAAATCAAGTTTTTCATTTAAAAAAACATGAAATATGCTAACATTTGTGAGCATGTTCATCATGTTTATCAAGACATCTCAGATCCAGAATCATTATCAAGCATGGGATGGTTTTGGAAAACAAATTAACAGCCATTTACCTACAGCCCCAGGATCATGTCACAGTTGGTGTTCCTCGTAAGAAGACACCAAACTTGTGACACAGGCTTATACTTCATATTAAGTAAGTAAATAACCTAGAGACAAAAAACAAATTCATAACTAGCTATCAACAAAGAAAGTTATAGGTTTGCAATGAATTTTTGAAAGTGGGTGGTACCACTAAATATATTAAAATAGAAGAAAGAGATTTACAAGTGTGGTCAGTCAACTTACAAAACCTCCCTGTACAGGGGCCACATCAATTAAGATGTATCACACACTAACCCCCCAATAACCCCCCCCCCCAAAAAAAAATGAAGTATGTGTATCTACATTACAAATCACTTTTGCCCCTTCTTCGACTTTATCCCCAACAAAACCCCCGATCCTCTCAGGAACCAATGCCTCTGTTGAACACAGAAAAAATCTTATTTTTGGAGAAAATGCACATTTTGGCTATTTAAGTAGCGTGTGCATTATTATTTCCACGAAGTTATGCTTATCAAACAATTTGGGTTCGGATACGAGACATTTACCTATCGACCGCAATCAATGTTTATTTACATCGGCGTAAAATCCGAATACCCTTGATTAATTGTCAAAGATACTCTTTTCGACTTCTACAATATCCGTTGTGATATTGGGGGGTTTATCTAACAAGTTTGATCAAAGAGATCACCCATTAGAGATACACATTTGTACGAGAAAACTAAACGTTTCACTCTTTGGATTCATCTTTACAACATACATTAAATCCCAATTATATAATCGGGTCATTTGATTTACATTTGGCCTTCACTGCACCACCCGAACAAACCGTTGGATTCGAGATCCATCGAGATCAGACCCCTTTTGGGTATAACTGTAAGTTTGACCCATCCTTGGTATCTCTATAAGTTTGGACCATTCCGGGGTATTTTGCAATTTTGGATCCTTGTTGGATATTTTTGCAATTTTCGCACCCTTCCTAGATATTTCTGCAACTTGTGAACCCTCTTGGGTTTATTTGAAGTTTTGAACCCTTTCTGGGTTTATTTGCAACTATGTACCCTTTCTGGGTTTATTTACAATCGCAAACCCTTTTTTAGGTTTATTTGATATTTTGAACTCTTTCTAGATTTATTTATAATTTTCCCTTGAATAAAGGTTTGCTTGCAGCTTCTAGGAAAGTTCAAGGGTAGTTTGTCCAGACCAGGTGTATTTTTGTAACATTTGCACTGAACAAAGATTTTTGTGTAATCTTGGCATGAGACGCAAGTCCCTCCTTGGTGGAGGCTGCCGGCAAAAGACTCTCGGGAGATTACTTCTCCTTCTTGAACTCTCATGGGTTGCGATCCACAAGGACATCTATGCAAACCCTTTTTGTAAAAGTTAGGGTGCTTATGGGATTTCTGATTAGTTTAGAAAATCTCATTATTTTCCCCAAAACATTTACAAGAAGATTACATTAATCGCAACACAAGGACATATGTGCGGACCCAAGGAGGAACAGTTTTATAACATACCCTCACCTTGAGCACTTAAAGCACAAGCACGAGCCCTCCAAAGGACGACCCTTTAAAAGCACAAGCACGAGTCTTCGCGTGTCTTCCGTCCGTCTTCTGTGTGGGGCCCCACTGGGGGTATTTATAGACCGCGAGGGGCAATTATAGGGTTTATCCGGTCTAAAGGTGCCCAATGAGGGCTTTAACCAAACCAAACTCCCAAGTTGGGGGAGTTTAACCGAGCTAAACCTCCATAGTGAAGATTTTTTAACTGGGCTAAACCCCGTTGGTGGGGTTTAACTGGACCAAACTCCCCCCTTGGGGGTTTATCCGATCCAACCCCCCCACTTGGGGGGTTTAACCAGTCCAAACCCCTCGAGTGGGGGTTTATCTGGTACAAACCCCCACTTGGGGGGGGGGGGGGGGTTTAACCGGTCCAAACCCCCCACTTGGAGGTTTATCCGGTCCAAACCCCCATTTTGAGGGAAGAGAGGGGTCGGCCCCTTTTTTGTCCCTTTTCTCTCTTCTTTCCTTTTTCTCTTTTTTTCATCAAAATTTTTGATCCCAACAGTCTCCCTTCCGAAAATTATGTTATTCCTCTCTCCTGAGATGGCCCAGAGCGTGGCAAGGTGAATTAGCCACCAAATGCATCCATCTCCCTTGAGGGGCCATTGCCGATGCAACCCTCTCAACAAATGGCTAACTGTCTCTGTATGCTACAACGTACACTAAACTTTGTTCAACACATTTAGCCAAAGCTTTTAAGCAAATTAACAACCGATGAACAAGTGATCTATATCTTACTCGTCCTCCCCACAAAGACAGCAAAGGGTTTGGAACCCGCCCAAAAAGGTAGCAAGTCTGTCACATGTTGGCAGCTTTCCATAAGAAATCCTCCATAGCAACATCTTAACCTAGAGGGGGCTTTCTGGTTCCCAAAATTGCCCCACGAAAGGATATCTCACCCCGCCTTCTGCAATGACCTGGTATGTTCATCTAACCGACAATCGCCCACCGTTTCCCCATCTCCACCTCCACTCATCTAGCTTGCTAATACCTTGGTGATGATTTTGTAAGTGTCATTCAAGAGGCCAATAGACCCGAAGTCCTAAAAGTTTTGCGCCCCATTCTTTTTCGAGATGAGGATCACAAGTGTTTTGTTAATGCCCCTTAAATAAGCCCTTCCCTCCTGGAATTCCTTCAGAGCACACAAGAAGTCACCTTTAATAAGCTACCAACACTCATGGAAGAAAGCCACGGGAAGCCATCTGGACTCGGCGCCTTGTCACCTGCTAGAGAAAAGACTGTTTGCTGAACCTCCTCCTCTGAGAAAGGCAAGGAGAGAGCTTGCCTATCCTCAAGAGGAAGATAAGGAAAGAGATCTGAAGCAATCCTCGACATGCTAATGTCATCCTCTATGAAGAGACTGCAAAAGTAAGCCTGACCCCTGACCTCCTTCCTAGAGAAGAGTTGGTCTCCCACTCTAATACAAGTGATAGAGTTGACTCTTCTTCTCCCAAAAGTAATGCGCTGAAAATATGCAATATTACTGTCTCCCTAGTCCCTCCTTGATCCATCTGTCTCTCGATAACTGCTTCCAGTAGACCTCCTTAGCCAAAATCTTCTCAAAATATGACCTCAGTTTGTCCCTGAGACACCTGCCAGCATCATCCATCAACCCTGCCTCCTCTAAGCAGTCCAACCCCTCAATCTACTATAAGATCATATCCTTCATTGAATCATTGCCCTATCATGTAATGATTTATATGCAGCCCATGCCATGAGAACATGTGACACCTGCCTCATTTTGCCCACCAACCTTTCCATAACTGAAGACTCACCCCAATGCATGCATCAAGCCCTACTAACAGTGTCCATGAAGTTAACCTCCCTGAACCAAAACCTCTCAAATCTAAAGCTTTATCTCCTCGCATGAGGGCGACTAGGCTTCAGAAGGAGGGGTTTGTGATCAGAGACAGATCTAGCCAGAGCTGACACCTGCACATGAGGGAAATGATCCTCCCAATCAACTGAAATAAAAAATCAAATCAATCCAGAGCAAGTGGGGTGGGGTCCATTCGCAGATTGGACTATGTGAACTGAGCATCAACCATACCAACAATAAGAGCAACATCCTAAATAAAGTCAGTGAAGTCCTCCATCTACCCCACAATGGAATGCATCCCCATCCTCTCACATGGAGCCGCAATCGCATTGAAGTCTCCACCTGCACACCAAAGCCGACCTGAAGTATGGCGGTACATGGACAATTCTTCCCATAGCATCTTCTTCCCCTCTCTGGTCTGGGCATCATAGACCCCTGAGAAGTCCCAAGAGAAGTCATCCTTTACACTCCGAAAATGTAAAGAGATGACCCCTCTATTGATTTGCCTATCTTGTTCCACCTCCTCCACCTCAAAAGGGTTCAAGAGGATCATGATACCCCCAAATCTACCCACCAAGGATGACAGTACCGGTTTCGGCCAGGACCGAGACCGAAACCGAAACGTATCGATTTCGGTTTCGGTCGAAACCGGTTCAAAACATTCAAAAGGGCAAAAATTACAATGAGCAGGTCCGATTTCAGTCCGAAACCATTAAAACAATTTTTTTTAGTTTCGGACCTGTTACAGTGAGCAGGTCCGAAACCGTTTCGATATAGGCTGAAACTGATACATTTCGGCCGATACTGCCATCTATGCTACCCTCCGTCGGAGAGGCCACCCCCTTGGAAAGGTAGGAAACCCCCCCCCCAATCTCCCTCATAATGGACTCTATCTCCCTTACATTTGGATTCTTGTAGACATAAGAGATCAATCTTACATCTTCTCACCAACTCCTTCACCACCCTTCTCTCTCCCCCCCCAAACAAATCTCTCTCATATTCCGCAAGACAATCCTCATGGTAGCAAAGGGGCGGCCCACCCCCACCTCTTATAGCTCACTCCTCTCCTCCCCTCCGCTGATATTCCCCCTAGACCCCTTCTTGTGAGATTTTCCACTCTTGGCCCCCTTGCCCACCCTATGAACATCATTCGCTTACATTTCATGAACACCCTCTTCACATCATTATCTACCCCCACAAAGAAGATGCCCACCTTCTCCGCCAACTCCCTCACCTAAGCCTCTGTAATCCTCTCCATTTCTACTACTATTTCCTTCATTTCCTCTCTCCCCGAATTGGCCTTGTCCGACAAGCCGTCACCATCAACCCGACCTGCTTCCTACATATCAGTCTCCCCCAACATCTACGAGATGGCTTCCTCTCCCTCTAAGGCAGACTCATCATCATCCTGGCCGTCACAGGTATCTACTCCGAACATCAAATCACCCCAGCCGACCACCTGAGTTTGTCGAGCAGGAAGTTGCTTCCAAGAGCAACCCCCAGCTTAGAAGAAAATTTCCCTGGAAGGGGCGTCCCAGCCGCATCATGACCATGCGCCAATCCTCCAGCAACAACTGAGGGACCCAGAGAAATCAGCAGCAAAGGCTGTTGTAGGTCTCCTCCAACGGGTATCCCAGGGGACTGGGACTCCCCGATGACGACTGACCGGAGCTACTCTCCCACCTCTGCCCCCGAGCAATCTCTTGTGGCTGGGGAGGCCGTATGGGGCTTATGACTCCCTTACCCTTGAAGAGACCACCGGAGAGGGCAGCTGAAGACGTCACCACTGACAATCAGTTGACACCACTGGTCATTACCGTCGGGAGTCAACCGCCTTGCACCACCGGCGGTTCCAGGAAGGGAACCCCCTGAGATTCCGCACATATCGGGTAGGATAGGAGACCCAAGGTGGGTCCACGCAGACCCGATATCCCCTCAAACCCAGATTCGGGTGCACCGGCGGGTCTTGGGCAGAAAACTTGAGCATCTAGGTCGGGTCACCTGTGCCTGCTCCAAGTGGACCGGCCTCAATTAGACTCGGCCCAGTCAACAACAGCTTCGGAACCGGCCCATCACTCAGCCCAGCCTACCTAGCAGGCCGATTAGAATTCGAATCGCTCGCCTAAGCACCTAAAGAGAAACATATAATTTCCCCCATTTTTACTCGGAGGTCCAAAATTAGAGCTAATGCTCTAGATGCTGCCTCTATGTTGCAGAGATGACATTTACACTCTTTATTTCCTTCCTCGTTAAGTGGCTTAGTTGGCTAAGTATTTTACAAACCTCCACAATGTGAAGAGTTCAATCTAGGCATCCTCAACTCTTTTTTCTAAGGAATTTTTTTAGCCATCGCAACTATTATCTACAATGGAAGAGATGGTTTCCATACCTGGCATGAAAACACCTGTATATGTTGTTGTATGTACAGCCACGCCATTTAGATCAGCCCACCCATGTGTAGCAGGAGACGCCTGCCCTGGCCCACATTCTAAAACAAAGGCACCCAACCACCTAGACAGATGGTGTGAATTGTACAAAGCCAACCTCATGCTAGGGGTGCCATTAGGTGTTGTGCCTGTCCTGTTCAGGCTTGCCCTGCTGCAGCAGAGGTGTACAAATGGCACATGCTATTAAAAGGTGACAAAAGGTGGTTTGATCAGCAAGCTCACAAATGGTGCACACTATTCACATGCTTGCCGATCAAGGAACCTTTGACGCCTCTCTCTCTCTCCCTCTCTCTCTGGGGTCCGAGCCACCCAACCTTCATTAGATGGCTCCCGCTATATATGGCTAGCATGTTCAAAATGGCCCTCTGTATGTAGCATCACTCTCTTTTCTCATATATATAAATGCATAGAAACATAGATATACATACATGCTACTATGTAAAATGGATTGAAAATGAGTATTCCTTGGATTTCATCCGTCAACTAGAGACAACCATTAGATCTACATGAAATATGACAGCCATGTATTTCCTTTCAAACAGCTATTAATGTACCTCAATAATCTGACCCCCCCATAAAATGAATTAGTAGGACAATCTACTATTTCATTTGTCATAAATGATTGACTGTTCGAAACCCCCTCCCTCCAATAAAACTAAATCTCCCTTTGATCCTTTTTGTTTTGATCATAATTGACTGTCTACTCTTCCTCTAAGGTTATGGGCTGATTTAGCCTCCGTAACTGATGGCCGTTCCTTTTCTCTAATCTACCTCACTCTGCTCGCAGAAGATTCTGGGTGGACTTAGAGGTATACACGCATCCGTCTAAAAAACATTCTAATTAATTATCACTTAATCAAACAATGGAAGTGCACCACAGCCACACAAATGCATGGCAATCCCTTTTACAATTGGTTACATTCGATCCCACGATGCATCGACTCAATTTGTTTTAACTCAGTCATCAGCTTAGTCAAATCTTAATCTTTTTCCTTTTCATATCTATGTTGACATATATATATATGTACATATGTATATATATATATATATATATGGGAGATGTTCACATGGGGCCGGCACCATGGCTATTTGCCATGGTGCCGGCATCTGGACCCTTGATCGCATGGGACCAACCCCATGCGATCATCAACCTCATGAGATGGAAGGCTCAGATGCCGGCACTATGGCAAATAGCCATGGGGCCGGCCCCATGTGAACATCTCCCTATATATATATATATATATATATATATATATATATATATATATAGAGAGAGAGAGAGAGAGAGAGAGAGAGATTCCATTGCCACTGGTGACAAAATAAGAGCGGTGCCACCGACTTCAAAATCACATGATTCTCCGGTTTTCAATCTACACTGTTAAATCTTCTCCACTATTGACAACTACTTATGGGTTTAAAATCATATAATTTTCAAGGTTTGCCAGACCATTCGTACCAGTCGTGCCAGTTCCGATCTGGTATGGTCCGGCACAGTACGGTTTACTACCATGCCGTGTTGGATGGCGAACAATTTTTTTTAGCCCCAAATGAGAAGAAATCGAGCTTTCTAGGGATCAGTTTATGAACATCCAACACCCCCCTTCTCCCCCACCCCTGATCTCTCTCTTCGCAGGCCCCCTCTCCTTTCTTCTTCCCCAACCCACCGGAGGACACCGGCGATGCAGGCCACCCCGCCACTCTCCCTCGTGCCACCGGACGACGCCGACCCTCCCCCTTTACGCTTATTTTTCATGCATGAGATGAATATAAAATGAATGGTGTAGATAGTGTGATTTATGGTGTCATGTCCTTTGTGACTCTTTGATATCAAATTTGAGTGATTTTCATTTATAGTTAGATTAAGGATTCTAAAGAAGGTTTGACGGTATAGATTGAAAACCAGAAAGAACAGAGATGTCCTCAACTCACAAAATTGAAAAATAAATGCAATTCTCCAAATGAATAAGAAACAATAACAACATGAACCAATAATGTAAGCTGTGATGTCTCTATCACTAATGTTCTCCATTCAATATGTTCTTCCTGCTATGTTATACATTTATCCTTTGGGGGAGCAACCACGTTTACGGCACATGGAGATGCTTTATGCAACCAGAAAGACCAGTCTCGGGGAAAACTGGGCACTAAAAAGATAGAGAGGTGCCTTGCAATAACCCCAGCTAGCTAAGTCCAGGATCTGGTGCAGAAATAGTGGGGTTCTGTTCATTCTCGATCAACCCAAGAATAAAAAAAGTTTACGCATACGCAGAAGCACAAAGAGGGAGCAAATAACACATCACGTCAACAGAAATTCCAACAGGATCACGAGGAAGACATAGAAGATCTACTTCAGAATCCACCGCCAATACCCACGACAACGTGGGAAAACAGACCTCTCAACCGCAAGCGCACGAAACAAAAGGGGATCGAGGCATTACCTGCTCGGCAAGCGGCCCAGACGAGCTGAGCTCTTCGCGGACGAGATCCCCGGTGGCGATGTGGGGCACGCCGAGCAGCTGCGAGAGGCGGCTGGCGTAGGTGCCCTTCCCCACGCCGGGGCACCCCAGGAACACCCACTGGACATTCCTCTCTGTCGGATCCTTGCGGACCGGGGCAGAGCCGCGGTGCAGCAGCGACGGGAACCGCAGCTCCGCCTCCGAGGCCAGCGAGGAAAGACCCCGCCTCTCCGCCGTTGAGTAGGAGTAGATAGAGGCGGAAGCCCTCAGCACGCGCCTCAGGGCCGCCATGGGATCCGGCGACCGGAGCAACCGCCGCGGGGAAGACAAGGGCAACGCGGGGAAAGATGCGATGGCCGAACGCACTGGAAAGAGAGAGCCTTTTGTAGGCTCGCTCGGGGCGGCTGCGACATCGAGGTGATACCCCGGAATATGCGGTCTGAATGACGGTCTTTTTATTATTTTTTTATAATTTATATCCAACCTCTCCATGAACTATGTCTATGTGTATGTGAAATATTTTTTTATAGGATTTTTTGTATATTAGTCCCTATAAACTTAGTGAATTACCGATTAATTCCTCAAATCTGACTATTGTCTTAAAAGTCCCTATAATTTTTAATATTTTACAAATGAATCCCTGTAGTTTATTGCCGTCCATAGAAAAGAATATTCCGTAGAATATTCCATCAAATGTGTGTAAAAAGTCTAAAATACCCCCGTTGAACGTTGACTCTCTCTCTCTCTCTCTCTAACACACACACAGGGAGGTCGAGGGAGGGAATCGGAGGGGGGCTATCCACCGGAGGGGGGCAGTCTTGTTGAGCTCGAAGGCGAAGCTCCTTCCCCGGGACCAGTTGGTGATGGGGCTGTCGGAGAGGCACTGGTTGTACGCCGTCTCGTTCACCTGCAGCACGTCCGCCTGCCCCGCCTGGTAGTAGAACACTGCGGATCGACGAAGAAATAGGAGGAGAAGAGCAAACACTTGGGGGAGGAAGGGACGGTGCAATACGATGGAGCCTGCGGCAGTGGTGGTGGGGATGGAGGACGGGGTGTGGGGGTCACCGGCAGCCCTCTCTCTCTCTTTCTCTCTCCTCTCTCCCCACACTCTCTCTCACTCTTTGCAGGGACGAGGGGGTCGCCGGCGGTGAGGACCAGGTTGCAGAGGAGGAACGGGGTTCTTGGGGGAGGAGGGGGCGCTGGTGGCGGGGAGGGGATTCGCGGGGGAGGAGGGGGCGGTACCGGGGGAAGGGAAGGTCGCGGGGATGGTCTCACCGTTGGTGCCGGCGAGCTCGACAGTGCCCTTGTCGATCTTGATTCCGGGGAGGACGCCACCGTCCTTGAGGACCTCCTCGAAGGGCTTCCCAGCGGAGGTCTTCTGGTAGAGGGTCTCCTCCAACAGGATGACGCCGCTGAGGTACTGGAGTACGCCCGGGGTGCTGAAGAGGAGCTCCCGGATGGTGCCCCGCTTGGACTTGGTTCTCGACGTTGATGCTGGCTAGGGGCTTGCCGATGGTGCCAGTGGATTCGTCGGCGCCGAGGATGCCCTTGCCAGGGTTGCCGCGGGGGGCCGAAGGTGTCGTTCCCCAGCCCTGTGACGCCGCTGGGGTCGACCCCGCAGTTCTCTCCGGCGGGCACGACAGAGGAGGAGAGGGCGATCGCGGAGAAGTTGTTCCACCTCCACCCCTCACGGCGGGGCACCCCGTGGGTTCCAATCCACCGGAGCTGCTGCCGCTGTTCCCGCTGACCTTCCCCAAGCTCGCATCCCAGACTACAACGGGGAGAGGGAGACCGAAAGCCCCTCTTTGATGGCCTGCCGGATTAATCTGTCGTCCACTTTTTAGTCTCATTTGTTTAGATAAACGGCTGCAGGGGAGTCTGGCCGGAGTGGGCGACGGGTGTGGGTGCGCAGGGAGAGGGGGAGGTTGCAGGGAGGTGGGCGTGGTCTCGGGGACGGTTAGGGAGGTGGCTGTGGTTAGGGGCGCGGTGGAGGTGTGGCCGCGCGGTCAGTTAGGGAGGTGGTGAGGAGCTCAGGGAGAGAGGGGGGCGGAGGGCCAGGGAGGGGGGAGGTCGCAGGGGGGGAGGGAGGCCGGAGGGGGAGGGGAAGGGAGGTCGCAGGGGGAGGGGGGAGGGCGGCCGGAGGGGGAGAAGGGGGTCGGAGGGCCGGGGAGGGGGGAGGTCGCAGGGGGGGAGGGAGGCAGGAGGGGGAGGGGAAGGGAGGTCACAGGGGGAGGGGGGAGGGCGGCCGGAGGGGGAGAAGGGGGTCGGAGGGTCAGGGAGGGGGGAGGTCACAGGGGAGGCCGCCTTCCCTGCATCTGCACCGCCTCCGGCTGGCGCCTCTCTCTCTCTCTCTCTCACACACACACACACACACACACATGACTAACCAAGGGTTAGTTAGTCTTTTCCTAATATTGAGTCAACTTAACTCTGGTTTATTTAATTTTTATGGATTTAAAATAACGGTAGGGACTTATTTGAACAACAGAGATAATTATAGGGACTTTTAAGATAATAGTCAGATTTGAGGGACTAATCGGTAATTCACTAAGTTTATAGGGACTAATATGCAAAAAAACCCTTTTTTATAATAAACAATTGTAAATAAATCCACATATGTTCACAAATCCTTTAATTGGGTCAACTTGCTTGAGGTTAGATACGTTTATCACAAGCATATTAAGATTTTTCACAAGTATGCTATAAGTTAAGGGGTTAGTCTCAAAGAATCCTTTGATCTTTTTCTTTCTCCCGAGTGATGGGACCATTACGTCGAAGGTGAGGAGAAGATTCCACTTCAATTCTTTAAGCAAAAAAAAAAAGGTGGAAACCGTGGTCATTTGTGCATATTTCCGGTTACGAATCACCTTTTCTGCATTTTCGAAGAACTTGGGACGAGGGATATTGGTGTTTAAGTTAATTCGAGAACATGAATTTAAAATTATTATAAGATAATCAAAAGATAAAATATGATAAAGCCTCTATGCTTTTGGTTTAAATAAATATTTGGTGGTAGTCATTATATTTGTTGATTTTTCTATGGTATATTGACCCTCATAAAAATAATGTGCCATATATTACATCATCTTCAACTATAATCATATAGCTTTCTACAATCTGTCTTGGTTAAATTAAAAAAATAAAAAATGGATAGAAATTCTGATTCTTACATCTGCAAATGAAACCCATGGTGATCTCTTCAACAATCTTGTGATGCCATATCTACTTCTTATATGATTTTCTCTCTCTCTCTCTCTCTCTCTCTCTCTTGACAATATGGTAACTTTCATTAATAACCTTCAAACATATACGTACAAGAAGAGTGACTCATGTCTCACTCATACATAAATCAGAGTAACATCGGAGATAGAGTTACCCAAATTGATTGAAAATATTAAACCAAATGTGTTAGAGTTCGGGTTACTTAAAAAAATAATATAAATATTTATATTTATATTAATTTTGATTTGTTATTTTGTTATTACAAGAAAGTAGGGTTGAAATGAAGTTAAAACGACCGGAGGCTCGGGGGTTAATTATGTGTGGTCTCCTTGACCAGTGTGGCCAGGAATTTTGGAGGGATATCTCTCTATCTCTCTCTCTCTGGATGGTAAACCTTATCCTTTAGTTTTACATCTTCAGTCTTAACTTTAGTTACTATTCTTTTAAAAACCTATTATTATCCTTGTGTATCTCTCCTTCAAATTTGTCAAATACACACGTGCATGCACGTGCGGGCATTAGAGAATGCCCATATGTGATTGAAAGATTATTTGTAAATAGATGACAAATTAGAATCATGGGACTGAGAACTGGATTACTAGATATATTCGATATTAATTAGATCTATCTTTATCTTTATCTCTATCTAAAATTATTTGAATATAGATATTTTTATCTTTGAAAATTATTCAAAGATATGTTTTTAGCTTTAAAAACTAATTAATAAATAAATATTTAAAGTATCCCTGGACCCTTATTCATGGGCGTGAAACTATATATGGTAATGGTAGTGAGAGCTGGGGAAGACAATTCATAATTAATTATGTTGCTGGAAAGCTATACTGGGGTGGCGTCAACATCAGATGTTAAGGTCTGCTCTATCTTGGGTAATTGGATGAAGTGTCCACAAGCCACATTTATACTGCAGTCATGATTTATCGACTCGGTGCGTGGTGCGGACACCAGGGCGATCAAGTGACACGTCGCGAACCGACGGTGCCATACGCGGAGCGTCAAGTGGACTACATCGGCTTCCCTTCAAAATGGGGACAATTTAGCTTGAATTTGGACCTTTTTTACATTGAAATTGGGCTTGTAATGGTTATTGTAATTGTAATTGTCTAATGGGCTGGTTGTAAGGCTCTTAAAGGGCCAATTGGTTAAAGCCCTTAAGCATTCCATAAGAAGGAATGGCCTCGGTCCATTGTAATGGATCCATAAGCCATGCATGGTCCAATTGGGCTTCCTTCCTACATGGGCTATCTAGGTTGGGCTATCTAGAATGGGCTCCCTTCACTCATGGGCTCTCAAGGATGGAAAGGCCTTGAACTAAAATGGTGGAGTGGGCTTATGGCCAAATTGGCCCAAGTGGAGGCCCAAGAAGGGGGTGCCCCCTCTTTTGGCATATTAGGCTAGAAATTTGTATTTTTTATGTTTCTTCCACCTCCCCATTTACCACATGTAGCTAAAAGGGCTGCTGGTCAAGTTCAAATGGCTGCCACCTACCTTCTTTACATAGATTTCAAAGGTAGGTGAGCAATCATGTCCCCTTGTCTCCCTTTCCCTTTCACCAAGGGTCATCATCCATGCGCATTCCCCCTCTCCCCTCTTGAATCCTACGCAAGTCCCCTCCCCTATACCCCTTGTATTTGTCTATTTAAAGCCTTGTATGTTGTGTGTGCAGAAGCTAATGAAGTTTTGTTAAGAGAAAGTGTGTTCAAGAGAGTGACTCTCTTGTTCTTCCTTGGGTGTGACTCCCTTGGTGCTGTCCTGTGACTGGACAGAACTGGGTCGTGTGACTCGACCTCGTATCCCCCTCCTCTTCTTATCTTCTTCCTCCACAAAAAATCCCAGTGATACCTCTGTGAGTTAGGAAATTTTCAGGGCTGGTTTCGCGTCAATCGGAGTTCGTGAGCAACGACAACGGTTCGTTTCGTGGAGGCGCGCAGATCGGTTCCAGATTGCTGCCCAGATCTGAAGGTGACTGTGTTTTAATTTGTCCAGCCCAACCCTGATGCCATCTGAAGTTGGTTCCTAAAGAGAGATCGTAGGATTTCGAGTCATCTTCGCGTTGCCGCTGATCTCGCCTCGATCTGATCACCGTGCTGTTCGTGGCGGTGAATCTCGTGAGATCGCGCAAGAGATCTGAGCAGATCCGGCCCCAAACCAGAGCCGACTTATAGAGTCTGCCCTGACTCATCCGGTCGAGATCTATGAGGGTTCTTCGGAGTACGTCTTCCTCTTGACGTCGCCAACAATCTCCCACAAAGAATGTCTCAATCCGACATCGGCAGCTATTTTTTCATCATTTTACCGTGTCGCTGCATCGTTATGGGAGCTCAAAACCAGAAGCTGAGAAGAAACGTTACTGCACCCATATCTGAAAAGATCTGATCGCGCCCTTCGGAGTGGACAAACTAAATCCAGTTGCCGTCGTTTTCCAATAAACGACGCTTCGATCGGGCATCGGATCTGGCCGTACCGGCCTTCGCAAGATCGCTGCGCAGGGTGACCAGCGTGGACAGAACCGAGTCGACTCACCCTCGGCGTACCAGATCGGCACCGACTCGCCTTCCTCGGCTCCGAAGTGTGCTGCCCGTCAACCCGGGTTCCAGCAACCCCAAATTTGGCCATTGTAACCTTATACCTCCCTGCGTGGAGTGGGCATTAAGTTCTGAAATTGTAAACTGAACAATTGTGTGTATTGGGTTGTTCGGACTCGGCCGGGAATTCTTCCCCACGCCTAGGCGTGGAGGTACGCACTTCGATTCCTTTCTCACTTGCTGATTTAGTATATTGTCTATCATGCTGCGTTTGTGAGATTAGGGCCGTTAGCTAGCTGCAAATCACCGCGATTGTGAGTTGTAAGCGCCCGTTCCTTAGCTCCAGTCGAGCACCGAGCTCGGACTGCACCACCCTAGGCGACAGTGGTTCCTTAACCGCTGCGATCCCCACGTTTCCCTCGCAAGGGACAATCGTCGGGCTAGCTAGAGTGCTGTTGAGAGACGTCTCCACCCAGACAATACCAAGGTGGTCAGCCGCCCGACTTGCCTTAGTGTGCTAGTGCTGGCCGCATAACGAGTCGGTCGTACGTCTTAGCCCGAGTCGGTCATCCGTCCCGCATCAGTTTGGTATCAGAGCGTCGTTCAAGTCTAGGGTCATTTAAGTCCAAAGTTGCATTTGCATTCCTCTACTCGGTATATCAAAAGGTGGGACACGAACGTTAGGCTACGCCTATCGGGAAGGCCGCACACTTGCGCGAGCGATCTTCGGATCGATTATCTCCGCCTAGTACCGAATAGTGGGTTAAGTATAGGTTCCTAGTTAGTGCATTCCAACCTTCGTGTCTTTGCATGCCCACCCGGTGTGGTACCCAAAAACATCGCCCCACATCTATGGCTCACCCTCGCGATGCCGCCTCGGGAGACTTCCACTCCTTACAGGAGGCAATGTTGGCCATTATGGCTCGGATGGACCGGTCCGAAGCCACCTTTCGGACCTTCACCGAAACTATGGATGGTCGCCTATGAGCCATGGAGGAACACATGGAGACCTCCGACAGGTCTGCCCAAGATCTAGTTGGACGGCTAGAGAGAATGTCAAACGGGGACCCCCCTAGAGAGGCTCAGGGCCCACCCGCACCTCCTCCCGCGATGGCCCAAGTCCAACCCGCTCCCATGCCCCAAATCCAGCCCGCTCCCGCGGCCCAAAATCAGCCCGCACCCGCTCCTCAACCCGCCCGTCGCCAAGTCCTCGAACCACAACCTCGTGACCTTGGTCTAGAAGATCGACTATGGGTCCGATAATGCATTTTTGGGAAATGGCCGACGCCGTCATGGCTTCCATCAGCCAAGAGAGGAGGAGGACGATCGAGACATTCAACGGGTCTTTGGACCCAAAGGTCTATCTCGATTGGGAGGCCGGCATGGACCGGTACTTCGAGTGGTTCGAAATGACGGACCTCCGGAGAGTCAGGTTCGCCAAAATGAAGTTGCTAGGGCAGGCACAAACTTATTGGCGCAATGTGGAGAGCTTGCTCTATCAGCGTCGAGAGCCCCCGGTAGAGTCTTGGGATGAAATGAAGGAAAGGCTTAGAACTAAGTATCTTCCCACCTCGTACCGTCAACGGCTCATTGACCGGTGGCAAACTCTCACCCAAGGTGATAGGTCTGTGTCCGAGTACATCACCGAGTTTGATGAATATTTTTTACGATGTGACATCTCGGAAGAGAGCATGATGCCTATTTCCCGCTTCTGTCGTGGTCTGCGGCCCCACTATCAATATGAGATCTTTCGCCGCAATGTGACCACCCTAGAGGCCGCCTATCAAGTTGCTCTTGAATTAGAGCAGTTTGAGTCAGATTTTGCTCCCGTCCAACGACCGGGGTCCATCCATCAGCGTGGGTCCGACACTCGGACCACACCTAGTTCCTATAGCCGATTTCCGGTGGTTCGTCCTCCGGAACCCCCTCACCAGGACCCCTTTGCTCTCAGGCCTCGGCATCCCCCTCCACGGGAGCCTCCCCCTCGCCCACAGGCACCCATCCCCACCTCACAACCCCAGCAGCCCACTTTGCCTACCCGACCTCAGCTCCCACCACCCCCGGTCCGACGAGAAGACAAGGGAAAGTGACCGATGACTGGTGGATCATCTTCTAGCATAGGGCCACGTGACCAGTGCTATAGGTGTGGTGGGATTGGCCACTTTGCGGCCAAGTGCCCCACTCGGGAATCTTTGGCTATTTCGGACACCCCAGTCCGACCGGAGCTAGTGGAGGTCGCCTATGTGGCAGACCCCGAACTCGAGCAGGAGTACTTTGATCAGCTTTTAGAAGAGCCTGAAAACCCGGGTACCCAGGGCGATGCGCACTTGGGAGTGATCCTCTCGAACCTCTGAACCCCATGTATAAGTCAGTAGGTTCATGTTAGATTTTTAAGAGTCTCCAGCTTTTGGTTGCATTGTTTGTTTGGTGTGTATGTATGTCTAAGTTCATGTGTGTGTGTTTGTTTGTCTCTCTAGTTGTTCTCTTTCATACATATGGTTTGCATAAGTCGTGTCTCAATAAAAGGCCCGCCATGCACGTATAAGGAGGTAGTCGATGCATGCTACATATTCGTGGATTCAAAAGGAGAGTACGTCATGATCAGGGTCATACCTGAACGGTTCCTCTTGGGGCCGTAAAGCAACTCTAGGCCCGCGATACCCGCCCTTCCCGAGTCACGAAACATGTGGGTTCAAATGCGTATGTTATTGAACTACCGTATGACTATGGTGTCAGTTCGACATTCCATGTTTCTAGTCTAGTAGCATATCGGAACCCGCGGTGATCCCTAGTGAGTTTCGAGCTTTATCTTTCTATTGGGAGTGACCCCTCACCCGAGAGTCCACCTCTTCCAGCCTCAACGCACGCATATAGATTGTATACAGGATGAGTAGGTGATCACCACAAGGAACGACGCGTACCCACACGTCCTAATGCGTTGGCGAGGATGCCCCACGATGACCAAGCTTTGATCACATGCGGAGAGCGCAAGCTTCGAGACCCTTACTCGACGGGGTCGAGTTCCTCCTATAAGATTTTGCACAGCACCTACGGGCGATGCAGCGGATAACAAAAATTCATTTGCCTGATCCCGGTGTTGGGGAAAGCTTAATCTATGCTCTAATCGGTGTTTCTAAGACCCTAATTACGGGTTGCGTGTTTCACCTTGCGCGGAACGACGCTGTCCGCGATGCCCGATGCAGAATATCGAGCCGCACAGCTGTACGGCCTCTAGAGCAGATCCACACGGACCCTTGCGCAGCGACGGTACCTCCCCGGCGTAACTTTCCCCAACTCTATCACCTTCTGTAGAGAGAGAGAGAGCAAAGGGGAGAAAGGGGGGAGGCTAATCCTCATCTTAAGCTTATGTGCTTGCTTAAGCTTAAGAGGTTAGAAGAAGTGAAGGCTCGAATGAGCATCACGTAGGTGGCTATATATAGAGTTTATGTTTATTAGAAAAGGGTTCTAAAAGACCGAAACTGTATATATGTCCCATCCACTATTATACATATGTATTAAGCTCCATTTACACTCCTTTCCAAAAGGAACTAAAAGGAATTAATACATACACTTGTATAATAATAATTCGTCACCCAAGAATCCATTGTGTGTGATCCTCTAGGCCCACAGTCACTCTACTTTAAGGTCCATTAACTTCTAATTCCCAATTAGAAGTAAATTAAACGTATTCTTCGCTTCTACTAGAGCCGAATAATAGTTTAATTTATTCCGAACCTTTGATCACGTTGGGTCAAGCAAATCCGCTTGATCCTAGAGGACCCCGGGTTTAAACCAGCCTGTCTGGTACCTGCAAGTCCACAGTTACCGCATCGATATAATCCCTCGCTCCTTCTATGAGTCTGGTACGATCGAGGGTACGGTTTCTGTCAAACCCCATGATCGTGCCATTTGACTATGACCTCCTTAAAGTGTATGACGTCCGTTCTAAACGAACTCATACGACCCTGGCCAGGGATTTAACGGAGCGTCAATATCATGACCCATTAACTGTCTGATATATACCCGACAGTGAGCGATCCCTTCTTGACCATTGACGATCTTCACACGTATCCTGGAGTGGTTAACGACTCGGCAACTCATGACTTATGGTTAAAGTCACTTAGCCAAGTAATTAAACCATTCCAGTCCTCGTGTAAGATCAGATCAATGTCTCAGGTCAAAGGACCAACGATGCTACTGAGACTATTGGATCTTCAGTTGACATTAGGTATAATCAACCATCTGAAGATCCAATAGCGGATCAGTTCAGTGTACATCCTCCAAGGACATACACCTACACATATATGTTGGTGTTCCGCACCATTGACCATGAGACTGATCACTAACACATCATGTGTACTGGTTTAATAGGTAATCAAAGTCCCCGAGTGATTACCCTCCAACCAGGAACAGTTTAAGGTATGTGTTCATATAAAGTCAGTCTCATAATCGATATCCCATCTCGAGTTGACTTTACAACCACATATCCTAGGGACAACGTAGAGTAACACAATCACATATTTACGCTCAAACACCACTTTATTAATAATGAACAAGATCGTACAACTATTGGGTCTGCCCGACCCGAAATTGACCTGTAGCACACCAACACTAACAATCTCCCACTTGAACTACAGCCAATTGCCCACAACTTTGAGGCCCATCTTATCCCGATGATGCTCAAATACAGTCTGTGTCAAAGGCTTAGTCAGTGGATCTGCTATGTTGTCTTCTGACGGTACACGCCCTACCGCCACATCTCCACGATCAACAATCTCCCGAATAAGGTGAAAGCGCCTGAGAACATGCTTTGACCTTTGGTGAGATCTCGGTTCCTTCGCCTGGGCGATGGCCCCATTATTATCACAAAATAATGGGATGGGAGCTGATATCTCGGGAACTACGCTAAGTTTCAAGATGAATTTCTTCATCCAGACGGCTTCTTTAGCAGCTTCAGCTGCAGCAATATATTCCGCCTCCGTCGTCGAATCTGCAGTCGTATCTTGCTTGGAGCTTCTCCAACTGACTGCCCCTCCATTCAACATGAATACAAATCCAGACATGGATTTGCAGTCATCTGGATCTGACTAAAAATTTGAATCTGTGTAAGCTCTAAGCTGTAGATCCTCTCCTCCATAAAGCAGAAAAAGATCTTTAGCCCTTCGTAGGTACTTAAGGATACCCTTTACTGCCCTCCAGTGCTCTTCGCCTAGATTTGCCTGATATCTACTGACAATGCTTAAAGCATTGGCAACATCAGGCCGTGTACATAGCATTGCATACATGATTGACCCTATCGCCGAAGCATAGGGTACCTTATTCATGTGTGCCACCTCCTCAGAAGTTTTAGGACTCATCCCCTTGGATAGACAAATTCCATGTCTCATGGGAATGAGATCTCTCTTGTAATTTTCCATCCTAAATCTTTTGAGGATAGTGTCTATGTACATGGATTGAGATAATCCTAGCATCCTTTTAGATCTATCTCGATAGATCTTTATGCCCAGCACATAGGATGCTTCTCCCAAATCCTTCATGGAGAAGGTCTTGGACAACCAAGACTTAGTTGATGTCAACATCCCTACATCATTCTCAATGAGTAAGATGTCATCAACATAAAGGACCAAGAAGGTCACTGAGCTCCCACTGACTTTCTTGTAAACACAGGGTTCATCTTCATTCCGAATGAAGTTAAAAGATTTGACAGCCTCGTCAAATCTTAAGTTCTAGCTTCTAGATGCCTGCTTTAATCCATAAATGGACCTTTGAAGTTTGCATACCTTATTAGGATGTAGCTTTGAGGTGAATCCTTCAGGTTGTACCATGTACACCTCTTCTGACAGGTTTCCATTAAGAAAAGCTGTCTTCACAGCCATTTGCCAGATCTCATAATCCAAGTATGCAGCAATGGCAAGGAGGATTCTGATTGACTTAACCATGGCTACCGGCGAAAACGTCTCGTCATAGTCAATGCCTTGCCTTTGACGATATCTTTTCGCCACTAGTCTAGCCTTATATGTGTCAACCTGTCCATCTGCACCGATTTTCCTTTTGAAAATCTATTTGTAGCCTATAGGGACCTTCCCTTCGGGTACATCAACTAAGTTCCAAACTTTGTTGGTGTACATGGACTGGATCTCTGAATCCATTGTCTCTTGCCATTTCTCGGAGTCTACACTATGGATCGTCTCCTGGTACGATTGAGGATCATCATCCTCATCGATACATACCCCAAAGGACCCCTCTGAAACATGTCCAACATATCTCTCAAGTTCTCTCGATAATCTACCAGATCTCTGTAGTGTCAGTGTCTCACTTTGAATAGGATCAACCGATACCGTTTCATCTAATGAGTTTGTGTCTATGAGTTGTGGTTCTTGGACCTCATCCAATTCTATCTGGCTCCCACTATTTTTCTGGAGTAGATATTCTCTTTCCAGAAATACAGCTCTCTTGGCCACTAAGACCCTTTGCTCAGAAGGGTGATAGAAATAATATCCAAACGTCTCCTTTGGATATCCCACAAACCTACACTTATCGGTTCTCGACTCAAGCTTATCACTATCGTTCTTCTTTACATGGGCAGGACACCCCAAAATTTTAATGTGATTAAAATTTAGTTTCCTGCCCTTCCATATCTCATATGGTATAGAAGGAACTGATTTACTTGAGATCCTATTCAATAAATAAGCTGCAGTCTCTAATGTATAGCCCCAGAGAGACAATGGTAGTCCTGACATAGACATCATGGATCGGACCATGTCTAACAAGGTCATGTTTCTCCTTTCGGATACACCATTGTGATGTGGTGTATACGGTGGAGTCCACTGAGAAACTATTCCATGGTCTTTAAGATAAGAAGTGAATTCATGGCTTAAGTATTCACCTCCTCGATCCGATCGAAGAGTCTTAATACTTTTGCGAGTATATTTCTCTACTTCATTCTTATATTCCTTAAACTTCTCAAAGGCTTGTGACTAATGTCTCATTAAATACACATAGCCATATCTAGAGAAGTCATCAATAAAAGAAATGAAATAGAGATAACCTCCTTTTGCTTCTATGGACATGGGTCCACACACATCCGAGTGTATGAGCTCGAGAAGGTCAACAGCCCTCTCACCATGTCCACCAAAGGGAGCCTTGGTCATTTTCTCCATGAGACACGACTCACAGGTATCAAATGGCTTGTATTCGAACGAATTCAAATACCCATTTGAATGTAAGTGAGAGAGTCTTTTCTCACATACATGACCAAATCTGCAATGCCATAGATATGCAGAATTCACTTCATCAGCATTTGAAATTTGCATAACATTAGAACGTGTATCTAATACATAAAGACCACTGACTAATGAATTATTGGCTATAATCAAACCATTATTCACTATAGAGCACCCAGTGCTATTAAAAACCAATGTATATCCAATGTTATACAAGCGAGAGATTGAAATAATGTTCTTAATAATATTAGGAACATAATAACAGTCATTCAGCTCCAGAATGACTCCTGAAGGTAAACTGAGGCGTGCAGTCCCGACAGCTTTGGCAGAAACCAAAGCTCCATTTCCCATCCTCAGTTCAATCTCCTTTTTGTCCAATCGCCTTCTATTTGTCAGCACCTGCACAGAATTACAGATATGAGATGCACATCCAGTATCCAATACCCATGATGTGGATTCCATATATGACAAATTAAGGTCTATGACAAAAATACATTCATTTAGAATTGCCTTGCAATTCCTTTTCCAATGTCCAGTTTCCCCGCATCGAAAACATTTGTCTTCCTTTTCATTCTTCTTGCCCTTCCCTTTGTCAACTTTGGCGAGTTGCTTACCCGTGGCCTTTTTCTTTCCCTTCCCTTTGTTACTCGTGGTGGATATTTGAGAGGTCTTCCTTTTCTTGTTGGCCCGGCCAACAATCATTGCAGACGAAGATGGTTTATCTTTCTGTATGGTTCCTTCAGCACTCTTTAACATATTGAGCAGCTCTGGGAGAGTTGCTTCAATCATGTTCATGTTAAAGTTCATGATGAAGGAAGAAAAGGAATCGGGCAATGACTGGAGTATAAGATCAATGCATAGTTCAAGATCCAACTTGAACCCCAATGCATTGAGTCTTTCAATCCACTCCATCATTTTCAGTACATGGGCCTGTATTGATGAACCCTCAGACATCCTTGTCCTGAAAAGCCTTTTGGAGATGTCATACCTCTCAATCCTACCCTGCTCCCCGAAGAGCTGGCGTAGATTGAGAAGTATACTTCTACAATCAGTCTATTCGAATTACCTTTGCAGCTCGAGAGCCATAGAGGCCAACATGTAACATTGGGCAAGGGAGGAGTCCTCAAACCACTTGGCATAAGCCAGTAACTCACTCTCGTCGGCATCAGGAGCTGGCTCAGAATGAACCGTGTCCAACACGTACGCAATCTTTTCGACGGTAAGGACTATGCGTAGATTACGCAGTCAATCCGAGTAGTTCGGTCCAGTTAAGCGATTTGCATCCAAGATGCCGCGGAGGGGGTTGGACGACGACATTGTAATCTGGATAAGAAATAAAAGATAACTTAGCATGTGTTCAAATTCTAACTTAGATGTGGTTTTCTATCTTAGTTAGTCCCACTATTTTTCGATCGAACTATATAACCCTCAGTATATAGAACGGGAGATCAGCGAGATCAACCTAGTGGGTCGGAATCCCAACGAGACTGATGTACGACCTTGTGGAAAGCACAACAAACCATACATCATCTCAAGGGCAGTTAACAAACACTTGCATCTAATGCAATATCCGATATTCGGCCCCCGAGAAATCATCCCTTTGTGGAAAGCACAACAAAAGATATTCTCGGTTAGATCTAACCATCATTACAACATAGCAATGAGTTCATGACCCGACCCTTGTGGAAAGCACAACAAAGTCGAGTTCAATTCCTCACCCCATTGAGGCCGAGCCTTGGAGTTTAATCCCGCCCCCAAACTCATGGACCTTGTGGAAAGCACAACAAATCCATGAAATGAAGACGTTCATTCACTCCATAATGATGGAGGGCCACGACGACTCCTAGAGCCACACTTACCAGATCTAAAATTTAATCGCGAGGGAATTTAATTTTATCTTGATCTCACCCTAGGTGGTAATATAAATATATCCAATATATTTACCGTACCTAGTAGTTTGCACAAAGTAAATGCATCCAATGCAAAATTAAACGTAAGTGATCATGGACTTTAACCCTAATGTAACTAAGACATCCGGCCCGCTTCCGAAGCAGCTAGATCGTCCTCGTCGGGTGTGCTCCGCGCTTTCAAACTCCGACGCCGCATCAATTACAACTTTTACACGGCACGCATGCCGAAAAAATTAAATTACATGTGACTCAAATTTCAGCAGCCCTTAGGGCGAGTACAACAACGGAGGAAGATAGAAGTACATTAGAATTTTAACAGAGAGAGAAAGGAGGTTCGCAGACCCCAATTAATTACATTAATCCAAGTCCATGATCACTTGCCAACCCATTCAAATAAAATCAATCAAGGGTTATTTTCTGAAAATAATCCTTACTTTTGAATTTAAAAATGGGATGTGCAAACAAAAATAGGTTAGCTTTGTTTAATTTTAAAAATCAAAGTATGATTAACTAAAATTAAACACACAAGCAGGCCAATACAAGGTAAATAAAGTAAAGCACGTAAAGAACCATCATTTTCTACAGGGGCATCTAATTGAGATAATTAATTAAATTTAAATTTAAATTTAATTATCCAATAATCAAATTTAAATTCAAAATTTAAACATGCCAATAATTTAAATTTAAATTCAAACTAATTATCCAATAATTTTGTTTGAAAATAAATTTAAAATAATACAATTATCCTCAATTAGTAATTTTTTAAAATTCAAAATTTGAATTTAACAATTATCTAATAATTAAAATTCAAATAATTAAAATTTTCACATTTAACTTCAATAAAATTCAAATTTTGAATTTTCTAATTATCTAATAATTAAAAATTCAAAAACTTAAATTTTACTGAAGTAACTTCAATTATTACCATTTTATCTCAAGGTAAATAGTAATTATCTCACCTTAGTAAATTCAAATTGGTTAAATAAAATTTACCATTCGACATAGACTATTGAGATAACACTATTTAACCTAATAGATAAAATCCTATTTAATTTACAGTAAATTAAAAAGGGTAAAAACACTTTTTTAAAATTTTTTTTTAAAATCGCCGGGTCAACCCCGCGCGCCCGGGCGTTGACCCGCGTTGCGGGCGCCCGCTGCCGGCGCAGTACGCCCGACGGCGCAGTGCGCCCGGCGGGAACCCCCAAAAAAAAATTTTTAAAATTTTTTTTTAAAAAATTACTGTTTGGATGCCCAGCATCCAGGAAGAACAGAGATGTCCAAATCTCTTTCTACAAATTATAATTGAATATTTAATATGCCCCTAAAGCATGGTTCTAAACGGCGATAAAAACACCGACCAGAGCGCGAATCTGGCTCTGATACCACTGTAAGGTTTCGCACAGCACCTACGGGCGACGCAACGGATAACAAAAATTCATTTGCCCGATCCCGGTGTTGTGGAAAGCTTAATCTATGCTCTAATCGGTGTTTCTAAGACCCTAATTATGGGTTGCGTGTTTCACCTTGCGCGGAACGACGCTGTCCGCGATGCCCGATGCAGAATATCGAGCCGCACAGCTGTACGGCCTCTAGAGCAGATCCACACGGACCCTTGCGCAGCGACGGTACCTCCCCGGCGTAACTTTTCCCGACTCTATCACCTTCTGGAGAGAGAGAGAGCAAAGGGGAGAAAGGGGGGAGGCTAATCCTCCTCTTAAGCTTATGTGCTTGCTTAAGCTTAAGAGGTTGGAAGAAGTGAAGGCTCGAATGAGCATCACGTAGGTGGCTATATATAGAGTTAAGGTTTATTAGAAAATGGTTCTAAAAGACCGAAACTGTATATATGTCTCATTCACTATTATACATATGTATTAAGCTCCATTTACACTCCTTTCCAAAAGGAATTAATACATACACTTGTATAATAATAATCCGTCACCCAAGAATCCATTGTGTGTGATCCTCTAGGCCCACAGTCACTCTACTTTAAGGTCCATTAACTTCTAATTCCCAATTAGAAGTAAATTAAACGTATTCTTCGCTTCTACTAGAGCCGAACAATAGTTTAATTTATTCCGAACCTTTGATCACGTTGGGTCAAGCAAATCCGCGTGATCCTAGAGGACTCCGGGTTTAAACCAGCCTGTCTGGTACCTGCAAGTCCACAGTTACCGCATCGATATAATCCCTCGCTCCTTCTATGAGTCTGGTACGATCGAGGGTACGGTTTCTGTCAAACCCCATGATCGTGCCATTTGACTATGACCTCCTTAAAGTGTATGACGTCCGTTCTAAACGAACTCATACGACCCTGGCCAGGGATTTAACGGAGCGTCAATATCATGACCCATTAACTGTCTGATATATACCCGACAGTGAGCGATCCCTTCTTGACCATTGACGATCTTCACACGTATCCTGGAGTGGTTAACGACTCGGCAACTCATGACTTATGGTTAAAGTCACTTAGCCAAGTAATTAAACCATTCCAGTCCTCGTGTAAGATCAGATCAATGTCTCAGGTCAAAGGACCAACGATGCTACTGAGACTATTGGATCTTCAGTTGACATTAGGTATAATCAACCATCTGAAGATCCAATAGCGGATCAGTTCAGTGTACATCCTCCAAGGACATACACCTACACATATATGTTGGTGTTCCGCACCATTGACCATGAGACTGATCACTAACACATCATGTGTACTGGTTTAATAGGTAATCAAAGTCCCCGAGTGATTACCCTCCAACCAGGAACAGTTTAAGGTATGTGTTCATATAAAGTCAGTCTCATAATCGATATCCCATCTCGAGTTGACTTTACAACCACATATCCTAGGGACAACGTAAAGTAACACAATCGCATATTTACGCTCAAACACCACTTTATTATAAATGAACAAGATCGTACAACTATTGGGTCTACCCGACCCGAAATTGGCCTGTAGCACACCAACACTAACACCTCCCACCTGGGGAGAATTGGTGCGAACATCAGGGCGATCAAGTGACACGTCGGCGAACCGACGGTGCCATACGCGGAGCGCCAAGTGGACTACATCGGCTTCCCTTCAAAATGGGGATAATTTGGCTTGAATTTGGACCTTTTTTACATTGAAATTGGGCTTGTAATGGTTATTGTAATTGTAATTGTCTAATAGGCTGGCTGTAAGGCTCTTAAAGGGCCAATTGGTTAAAGCTCTTAAGCATTCCATAAGAAGGAATGGCCTTGGTCCATTGTAATGGATCCATAAGCCATGCATGGCCCAATTGGGCTTCCTTCCTACATCGGCTATCTAGGTTGGGCTATCTAGAATGGGCTCCCTTCACTCATGGGTTCTCAAGGATGGAAAGGCCTTGAACTAAAATGGTGGAGTGGGCTTATGGCCAAATTGGCCCAAGTGGAGGCCCAAGAAGGGGGTGCCCCCTCTTTTGGCATATTAGGATAGAAAATTGTATTTTTTATGTTTCTTCCACCTCCCCATTTACCACATGTAGCTAAAAGGGCTGCTGGTCAAGTTCAAATGGCTGCCACCTACCTTCTTTACATGGATTTCAAAGTTAGGTGAGCAACCATGTCCCCTTGTCTCCCTTTCCCTTTCACCAAGGGTCATCATCCATGCACATTCCCCCTCTCCCCTCTTGAATCCTACGTAAGTCCCCTCCCCTATACCCCTTGTATTTGTCTATTTAAAGCCTTGTATGTTGTGTGTGCAGAAGCTAATGAAGTCTTGTTAAGAGAAAAGTGCATTAGAGAGTGATTCTCTTGGGAGTGATTCCTTGGTTGCAGTCCTGTGACGGGACAGATTTGGGTCGTGTGACTCGACCTAGTATCCCCCTCTTCCTCTTATCTTCTTCTTCCACAAAAAATCCCAGTGATACCTCTGCAAGTTAGGAAAATTTCAGCGCTGGTTTTGCGTCAATCGGAGTTCGTGAGCAACGACAGCGATTCGTTTCGTGGAGGTGCGCAGATCGGTTCCAGATTGCTATCCAGATCTGGAGGTGACTGTGTTTTAATTTATCCAGGCCAACCCCGACGTCATCTGAAGGTGATTCCTGAGGAGAGATCGTAGGATTTCGAGTCGTCTTCGCATTGCCGCTGATCTCACCTCGATCTGATCACCGTGCTGTTCGTGGCGGCGAATCTCGTGAGATCGCGCAAGAGATCTGAGCAGATCCGGCCCCAAACCAGAGTCCACCCCGACTCATCCGGTCGAGATCTGTGAGGGATCTTCGGAGTACGTCTTCCTCTTGACGTCGCCAACAATCTCCCACAAAGAACGTCTCAATCCGACATCGGCAGCTATTTTTCCATCATTTTACCGTGTCGCTGCGTTGTTCTGGGAGTTCAAAACCAGAAGCTGAGAAGAAACGTTACTGCGCCCAGATATGAAAAGATCTGATCGCGCCCTTCGGAGTGAAGAAACTACATCCTGTCGCGGACATTCTCCAACAAACGGCGCTCCGATCGGGTATCGGATCTGGCCGTACCGGCCTCCGCAAGTTCGCTGCGCAGGGTGACCAGCGTGGACAGCACCGGGTTCGCTTTCCGTCGGCGTACCCGAGCGGCTCCGGCACGCGTCCCTCGCCTCCTGCCAGTGTGACCCATCAACCAGGGTTCCAACAACCCCAAAATCATCAATTGTAGCCCGATACCTCCCTGTGTGGAGTGGGTGTTCAGTTTTGAAATTGTAAAGTTACTCATTTGTGTATTGGGGTTGTTCGGAAATCGGCCGGGAGTTCTTCCCCACGCCTAGTCGTGGAGGTACGTGCTCGTTCCGACATCTACATTGATGTTTAGTATGCTTTCTATATTGCTACGTTTGTGAGAATAGGACCGATAGCTAGTTTCAAATTCACCGCGATTGTGAGTTGTGAGTGCCCGTTCCGTGGCTCCAATCGAGCACCAAGCGTGAATCGGTACCCTAGGCGACAGTGGTTTCTTAATCGCCGCGATCCCCACGTTTCCCTCGCAAGGGACGATTATCGGGCTCAAGAGAGTCGCTGTTGAGAGA
This sequence comes from Amorphophallus konjac, assembly GCA_022559845.1. Classification (NCBI taxonomy): domain Eukaryota; kingdom Viridiplantae; phylum Streptophyta; class Magnoliopsida; order Alismatales; family Araceae; genus Amorphophallus; species Amorphophallus konjac. Next base: position 241,735,196 of record CM040117.1, on the reverse strand, counting down.
CGTCTCCACCCGGAGAATACCACGGTGGTTAGCCGCCCGGCTTGCCTTAGTGTGCTAGTGCTGGCCGCACATCGAGTCGGTCGTACGTCTTAGTCCAGTCGGTCATTCGTCCCGCATCAGTGCGGGTCGTCTCGACCCGCCCGACCTAACCCGACCCAGGCTGTTTGCGGGACGATCGGGTCGTGGGTCGTCACCGGATCGTCTCATTAATTTAATAATATATTATATATATAATATATTTTTTATTTTATTCTATTATTATATATTATATATATATTCTTTTTTATTTAGAACTGGGGCAGGACGGATCGAGACAGACCGAGTCGGGAGCGACCCGACCCGACTCAGGCCGAGACCGGGTCGGCCGAGTTACGCGGGTCGGCAAACTTTTACTGCAGTACATAAACTCCGTCAATTTCATGCAAAGAAAGGTGGAGCGACACTATGGTGCTACACTATTTTACTATTCGATTTAATTATCACTCTCACTTTAATTTTTTGATCATATAATTAAATGGTTAAGAAATAGTTGTTCATAAATTTAAATTTATTTTTTAGAATCGATAATACCAAATTAATTTAAAATTATATCATTTTGATTAGATAATAAAAATATGATGTCATAATATTTAAGGAGTAATATCATGGAAGAGGATGAGGTGGAGCCCAAGCGGAGCCACGCCTGCTAGAAGATGGAAGTTTCCGCACGTGAACGTCGTCCGTCGACCTTGTACGCACGCACGGCTCTCATATTTGGCCCCACCTTCCCTCCCAAACGTACATATGTAAGTGGTACATAGCAAGGAGGGAGGCTGGATGAGAGTGGAGAAAGAACCGGCGATTAAAGCTTCTCTCTCTATCTCTTTCGTCTCACCTTCTCGTTTTCTTCGTTTACAACATGTGTTATTTGCTGTACCGTACGTACGATAATTAACTGTCTATAATTTAAATTAATAAATAATTATTTAAACAAAATATTTATCAAATAATTTAATTAGATATCAAATAATGTAATTATTAGTTAGATATGAATTTAGATATTAAGATATATGTTTTGGATATTATCTAACCAAATACGAACTTCTAGATGAATATCTAAGGATACACATATTCTATATATAATTAACTCAATTCTTAATATGTTATTTAATTATTTTTTTATTTTTATCTCAAATATAATTTAAAAATAAAACTCTATTTGTACTCATTTATAAGTCCTCTCTTATTTTTCATGATGAAAATTAATATCTTGATAATCTCTCCCAAAATAAAAAATAGTTTTCACCTATTTTTTCTCTTTCGAGAAAATAACCTATGATGCTCTTGCATGGCTCACATGACTCATCTTTAAGTAGATCTGACAATTATCCCGTTTAAAATTTGAACCGAATCAAATATTAATCAAATAATTATCTGAATAAAATATCCGACGGATAATTTAATCAAATATTGAATAATTCGATTATTAATCAGATATAAATTTAAATATCACACTATCCGATCTGTTTACAAGTTTACTGTGAAGTTCAAAATGCGTTAAGTATTATATAATTTTTTGCATAAAAATTATTATTAAATAAAATTTATAAAATATATTTTTATAAATATATTAATAAATATATGATTATTTAAATCTAAATTATGTAAAAATATTATATTTATTTACCGATATCAATTATTTTTATTAAAAAATTATAAAAAATCTTCATTTAAATAATATTTATGTATTATTTGAATTAACTCAATGATATATCTATTAATAAATTTTTAAAGATATTTTTTATAAATTTACATTTAATGATAAGTTTTATGTAAAAATCTCTAATATATACTTTACAATTTTTTTCCTTGTCTCCTTCAAACTGTATATCATCTGATATTATATTCCTGAAAATATATATAGATGTCCTTAAATTGGACAAATATTCTTACCTCTGTGCTCTAATGTTCACTGAACTACATTGTAGTATCTAGAAGTCTATATTACTCTCGTGTTTGTCTTAAATCTGGTGATTTTTGTGCGCTATCTCTTCTCTTCAAATATTTATGCTGTTTCTGCCGGCCGACCTACTCCACTGTTACCTTCCCTTCCTACTCCGCCGTGGATGAAAGACTTAACCTCCAAATTTGACCATTACGTATCCCCGAAATCTTCGGTTGATAACTACTTCATATGGAGAGTATATTACGTACTACTAACTTTTTGTAATTGGAGAGAGCCCTTTTTTTAGTGGCCCTAGCACCAGTAACAGGAGGGCATAAAAAATCTATTTTAAATAGTGAAAGTGAGATATTTATTTATAAAATTAAAATTTTATTTTTAAATAATTTTTACATTATGTCATCTGATGATGCAATCAACACATCAAATTGAATTAATGTAAAAAATATTTTTAAAATTTTAAAAAATAAATATTACACGTATAACACCCCGTGTGTAATTATTGAGGGTTATACAAATCATTACTCAATTTATAGAAGAGGATAAACTATCCAGGTGTACCCTAGCTATTCACTTTTCCAAAGCACGAAGCTATGCATTATTCCACGTAGTAATGCATTTATTTTAATATAAACCAAAAATCATAATCTGACTACAAACTTAGAAGTGCTTATTCTAACTCGAATAGGATTGACTTTTACCTATTTTATTTATCCTTTTCTTGTTATAGGTAAAATAGGATTTAGACTATCAAAAGAAGATAGCTTCTTATTCGGGTGTAAGTTATCTTAATAAAAATGATCCATTCCATTATCAAAGACGTCATAAAGTCAAGTTTGAGTTGACTCGTGACTCGACTACTCCGATCCCTTCCTTTATCACTTGTAACAATAATATTTGTTTGCACTCCTTATTGCATTCCGTTATTTCATGAGTCTAACTGCATTGATATGATGAGAAAAAGTGTTTCGGTTAGTCCCGCACTCCCGCTTAGATGATCGGATTAAAAAATGGGTAATTCCAGGCAAACTCGGGGTTAATCTATCCCACCTCAATCGGTCGGTTAGGTTAACTTTTAATTGTCAAAACAAAGTGAGTTATATGAGAGATGTATTGTTCCGTTAATTTAATCCATATTATCTTAACTCCCTACTTAAGTAGGGGTTGGAGTACAAGTCAGTTGGACCTGCTGCACCCCCAGTCCCACATGGATTTAACCCAGATATAACTCTCATTTTGATTTAATAAGTTGCGTTAATTAATATGGTTAAAAAATCATTAATCCTGAGTTAATCTCGGGTTACCTATCTCACCTCTTGTGGTGGGTTATCTACCCCCGAAGTTAAACCTTCGTGCGTCTCAAATCAAAAGGAGATTAATTCCGGAAAAAAATAACTAAACTGGGTTAACTCAGTTATTTTTAACTCTTTACCAAAGTTGTGCCTACGATTTTCTAATCTAGATCAGATGACCAATTAGACAACAAAGTAAAAAGCAAATTATTAACCTGATTTATTCCGGTCTGTGAAACAAAGTGGGGCCTCAGATGTGCAGCAAGGCATATTCCACTTGCAATCTCACTGAAAAGCTCACAACAAACTACATACGTGAAATAAGAAAGGTGAAGGAAGCTGGAGCCCAACACATGACATGATACGAGGACACTCGTGCTGCTTCTTCAAAGAGAATGATTTCTACAGAATAACATAAATTTAAATAAATTGACAATGCTTTTAAATTTAATAATTTGTTTGGTATACTCTAAAATGTTGCAAAATATCATAAGATTATGTAAACATGGTATTTTCTTTGTATTTGGAGTACTACCATGTAGTTTGACTGTAATTTTTTTTGAGATTTTTACATATATATCCCTATAAATATCAAGTTTGTTAAGTAACTCTCTCATTTAGACATATTGTTAAAAATACCATTCATATAGCTCGAATACTTGTGATTACACTCGTGTGATTCCCGGCCGTCAACGCAAGACAAATATTCGGAGAAATATGCAACGGCAAATATTAGGACATGTGAAATATCCAAAATACCTCCATTACTATATAAAGAGAGAGAGAGAGAGACCAATGCCCCCCTTCTCCCCCTCCGGCAAGCACCCCCCAACCCCTCCCTACTCCTCTCTCCCCCTCCGATGAATCCCCTCACCCTCCCTACTCGTAGACCCCCCACCCCTCCTTGTCCCTCCTGCCCCCCTCTCTCTCTCTCCTCCCCCCCCACACTAGGCCCCCAAATCCCTCTCGACCCCCGTCTTTTCTTTGGTGATCAACTATCCCTCTCTCCCCCTTCGACGAAACCCCCTCCCTCTCTTTGTCCCTCCCGGTCCCCCTCTCCCCCTTTGGCATCCCCCCTCCCAACCCCCCCTCTCCCCCTTCGACAAGTAGCCCCCTCCCCACCGCCCTCTCCTCCTCCAGCAAACCTCCCCCCCCTTCTTGCTCGCAGACCCCTCACTCCTCCCTGTCCTTCCCGGCCCCCTTCTCCCCCTCCGACGAATCCTCCTCCCCCTCCTTGCTCGCAGACTCCCCATGTAACATCCTGAAATTTTAAAAGCTAAATTTGCACGATCATATTCAAGATATATTTATTTATATATCAAATTTCCCTTAAAGAATCTATTAGATTATTTCATTTAGTTGAAATGGGCCATTTAAACGATGCTCATGTCCACACTATTGAGTGATGAAAAGTAGACAATAATAGGATAATTAGATGAAAGATTTACAGTTAGGTAATAAACTTAGATGATAGAAAAAAAGATGGAAGAGTTAGGTGATAAGAGGTACGTGATGCGGAGAGTCAGACGATGAAAATTAGACGAAAGGAATGAGAGTTTGACGATGGGTGGTTACGCGATAGAAAGTAGACGATGCAAAGTTAGACAATAGCATAGGCGATGGCTTGGGTGGAAGAAAAGTTAGATGATGTGAGACCTAGACGATGTAGTAGTTTGATGGTGTGGAATTCTGTAATACAGAGTTGAACAAAATACTTAAGCGATACAAAATTGGACGGATTATTGGATGATATAAAAATTGAACGATGGCTTAGACGATGGGAAATTTAACAATGGGCCTTAGGCTTTGAAAATCTAGGCAATGAACATAAACAATGCAGACAGTTGACTGTGCGAGATGTTCCAGAGATTTGGGCAATGAGATTGAGTGTCTGGTGGTATGACATGGAAGAGAAGAGTAGTTACGAGACTTTTGTCAGAACTAAGTGAAATGTCTATTTTTTCTTCGGGAGATGTTCCAACGGAAAGAAGGGTAGTGGTCTAATAGGCGCATGGAGACATACCAAAGGTAGAAGAAGATGGGTGACAAGTGTCTGACATGTAGGGTAAAATGCAGCAAGTGGCAAACTTAGTTCCGCATGTGGAGATCATGACATGGGCCTGAGAGTGAGGATCATATTTAGACCGCTCCTTCCCTGTCTTTTCCCTTTTACCTCTCTTTTCCTCCCAAACCCATAACTCCTCATATCCCCTCTAAAACATCTGCATACAGCACATTCCTCTCCCTGACTGTTTGCTAACTCCTATAGGTTCCTCATCTTTGAGGAGGTTGTTCTTGACCTGGTAAGTATCTTGATGACCTCCAGACACATTCCAATCCTTCAACTTCATTTACAATTATCTAAGATCAATTTTGTGTTCTCCTCTATCTCTTTCATCTCTAGGAGTGAGACTTGAGCGAGTAAGACTGGATATTGAAAGGAAGAGGACTGAAGGCCAGTGATAATAGACTTCTCGTTAAAGTAAGACTTCTAAGCACACCACATGCATGCAACTCTTAAGTTACTTTTACCCGGCTTATGTTCTATGCGTCCTAACTTAATGAAGATAATTAAGGCCATGTTATAACCTTCCTAAACCCTTCCCTATATCTATTTTATGAAGGTTCCAGTGAAGACAAGGTGAGCATGTACATGTCTGGAATAAGTTATACAAGCGAAAGGTTAAGGCAAATGATGTACATAAATGAATAATGTATGTATGGATGGAAGTGGTTTCTAAAGTGAATAAGCAATGCATGCAGGGGATATCATGTAACATTTAATCCTAACTACAACTCATGTGGACTAGATTAGTCTGGACAAGATGTCATTATCATGTCATGATACACAATGGATTTGGACCATATACCCCACTCAAGTCATATTCTTTTCTTTGAACCCTAAACTCTTGGACTATGCTTGAGCGAGTAGGACGGATGATGTAGCACTCACATTGGCTCGGGATCTTGGGCTAGCAGGGCAATAAAGCGCTATACTCCTTTGCCCAGGGGTATGGTATACGCCTAGGCAACAAGCTTAGAAAATTGCCATGAAGTTTGGGGTGAGGTCAAAGGGCCTTTAGTTTGTGTACACAAGTTAGGAATCACTCGGGACACACCGATGTCGAGTGAGGGTATATATGTTATGTAAGAGCTCACTTCTTGCTGGATGATAGTCCTTCTACTTAGCTTATGATTCACAATTACAATTTCCGATTACTTTGATTAATGTGCCGATGATGTGGGTACGAGCTCTATGTTATTAAAGAATGTAGGCATGTGCAAGTTACATGTAAGATATATGCAAGTATGTTGACCCACTGATTCCACATGTTGACCATGTTGGTAAAGAAATATGTTTGTATTTGCAGTTTATGCATGTTAAATAAGTTGAAAGATTCTCATGTGAAAATGACACAATTGATATATAGTCAATGGTATTTAAGCTTTCATACGTTGCAAGTTCAAGTTACCAGTCTATGTTACATGTTACTTGTAAGTTCATGTTGCAAGCCAATGTTTTGCCAAGACATCCACAGTTCTCATGTCTAATTTTCAAGTTTTTCTCCTTGGCCTCAACAGCCTTCGACGGTGGTATGAGATACTCTCGTTGCTATTCCACTAAAGCTTACTTTGATTAATTTGCCTATGAGATAATTCCAGTTTAAGCTCCTAAATCATATAGTTACACTTAAATATATCTGTACGACATGATATGAAAAGTTAATTTCATAAGCAAGATTGTTACCCTTCATAAAATGTGAAATGTATAAATACAGTATCTTGCGAGGTGAAGTGTTGTGGTGGTGTTGAGAGATCTACTGAGTCGTTGTACTCGGGCTATTATTTGATATGTATTTAGGTGTGGAATAGTGAGGTGGGCCTCATGTGGAGGCATTCAGATCATAGTAACACAGTCGGAAGCATGGTGCTCAAAGGTGTGGAGTCTTGTTTTGGACATTTGTAGTGGTTGTGGATGTAGTCTTTCCGGCTGTGATTTTGGATTGATGTTTGTTTTGGTTACCTGTGTGGGCGTATGTACTATGACACTTTTGTATTATTTATAGATTATGAATGGGAAACAACACTTGTAATATTTCTCTTCATAATGTGTATGTAAGTATGGATGATTTTATGTCATGGAATGTTTATGATTATGTTATTGTTTTATGCACGCGGGGAGTCACTTGTCGTTTTGTCCTCGCGGCGGGGGTGTGCACTCGCCTTTTACGGAAGGTCGAGATAGGTTGACTGGGCACGCGGGGATTCCGGGGGTATTGAGAAGAAGGCAGAGAGAACGATATGAACGCACTGGAAGGGATGGCGTATGGTTCATCATTCTGGGAGACTGGGACAGGGATGGTTGGGTGGAATGCGGGCGTGCCAGTCGATTTCTCGACAATGGAACCAAGGATTGACCGAGGAAGCGTCGCCACGACGCGGCACGTGACTCGAGAGATCGAGCGACCCGTGGATAGAAGGGGTTCCACGGGTGCGAGTGCGCATGCGATTATGGGGATTCGTGTACTGGACGTCTTTCCCCACCTGTCGCAGGCAACCGATGTTTATTTTACATCAGATTGAATCTAAATACATTTGTTTCTATTGCCGAAGAGAGAGTTAGGGACCCTGGGAGCCGCGACGTCGGGAGGGCTTAGTCCGTGCAACAGCGACAGGGCAACAGCAAAACAACAGGGATAACTGGGGGTAGAGAGACTGGTTCCGGTGAGGAAGGGGACCCGCTCCCTGACTGGATTACATGACTTATATGCCATGAAAGGTATTTATATGGGGGCATGAGAGCCCGATTACAATTGCTTGCAAGCCACGGGACAATTCCGACATTCATGACGGTCCCCGGTGTTAGTGTTGGTGTGCTACAGGCCAATTTAGGGTCGGATAGACCCGATAAATGTACGATCTTATTCATTATTAATAAAGTGGTATTTGAGCGTAAATATGTGATTGTATATTACTTTACGATGTCCCTATGATATGTGATTGTAAAGTCAAGTCGAGATGGGATCTCGATCATGAGACTGACTTTACATGGACACATACCTTAAATTGTTCCTGGTTGGAGGGTAATCACTCGGGGACTTTAATTACATATTAAACCAGTACACATGATGTGTGACTGACCAGTCTCATGGTCATTGGTGCGGGGCACCAACACATATGTGTAGGTGTACATCCTGGGAGGAAGTGCACTGAACTGATCCGCTATTGGATCTTCAGATGGTTGATTATACCTAATGTCAACTGAAGATCCAACGGTCTCAGTAGCATCGTTGGTCCTTTGACCTGAGACATTGATCGGATCTTACACGAGGACTGGAATGGTTTAATTACTTGGCTAAGTGACTTTAACCATAAGTCATGAGTTGCCGAGTCATTAACCACTCCAAGATACGTGTGAAGATCATCAATGGTCAAGAGGGGATCGCTCACTGTCGGTTATATATCAGACAGTTAATGGGTCATGACATTGACGCTCCATTAAATCCCTGGCCAGGGTCGTGTGAGTTCGTTTAGAACGAACGTCATACACTTTAAGGGGGTCATGGTCAAATAGCACGATCATGGGGTTTGACGAAAACCATACCCTAGATCGTACCAGACTCATAGAAAGAGCGAGGGATTATATCGATGCGATAACTGTGGACTTACAGGTACCAGACAGGCTGGTTTAAACCCGACGTCCTCTAGGATCACGCAGATTTGCTTGACCCAACGTGATCAAAGGTTCGGAATAAATTAAACTATTATTCGGCTCTAGTAGAAGTGAATACTAAGTTTAATTTACTTCTAATTGGGAATTAGAAGTTAATAGACCTTAAACTAGAGTGACTATGGACCTAGATGATCACACACAATGGATTCTTGAGTGACGAATTATTATTGTACAAATGTATATATTAATTCCCTTGAAATCCTTTTGAAAAGGTATATAAGAGGGGCTTAATATATATGTACAATAATAAAAAGAATATATATACGATTTTGGTCCTTATGGGTTCTTTTCAAAATGGGCCTAATCCTATATATATGCCACTTACGAGAGCTCTCTTCTCCCCTTGGCTTAAGCAAGCACTTAGAGCAAGGGAAGAAGAGATTAACTCTCCCCTTTCTCCCTCTTGCTCTCTCTCTCTCCCTAGAACCTCTCTCTCTCTAGAAAGGGAAAGAAAAGGATAGATCGGGGCTGGGAGACGTCGTCGCTGCGTAAGGATCCGTGTGGATCTGCTCTAGAGACCGTATTTCTGTGCGGCTCAGTGTCCGTAAGATTCTGCATCGGGTATAGCGGACAGTGTCGGTCCGCCCAAGGTGAAATCTGCAACCCGCAGTTAGGGGTTGGGTTATTAATGCATCGATTAGAGCATGGATCAGGGATTCTATGAAGCCGGGTTCGAGCAAATAAAATTTTTTGTTATCCGCTGCGTTGCCCGAAGGTGCTGTGTGGAACCTTACAGTGGTATCAGAGCCAGGTTCGTACTCTGGTCGGTGTTTTATAGCCGTATAGAACCATATTTTAGGGGAATTTAAAATCTTCAATTATTATACAGAAGAAAGGGATGTTGGGCATCTATGTTCTTCTTGGATGCTGGGCATCCATGCAGTAATTTTTTTTAAAAAAAAATTGGCCGCTAGACGCACTGCGCCCCCGGGTGCACTGCGCCCACCCGCGGGTGCGCCGACGCCGCACGCAGGTGCTCCCGCGTGGCGGGCGCCCGCGCGCGGGAAGCGGGCGCGTCCGCCCACGCATCCCGCGTGGGCAGCCTCGCCCGTAGGGGCGGTGACCAAAATTTTTTTATTAAAAAAATTGGCTTTTATTAATTTCTTGTGTTAATTAAAAGAATATATATATATATGATATATATATATATATATAATTACACATTAAATTAATCATATTTTTATCTCAAATAATAATTGTGTTATCTCAATAGTAAAATTCAAATTGTAAATTTTATTTAACCCTTTTGAATTTACTAAGGTGAGATAATTACTATTTACCTTGAGATAAAAGGGCAATAATTGAAGTTACTTCAGCAAAATTTAATTTTTAATTTTTAATTATAAAATAATTAGTAAATTCAGAATTTAAATTTTATTGAAGATTAAATGTATAAAATTCAAATATTTAAACTTTTAATTATTAGATAATTATTAAATTCAAAATTTTAATTTTAGAATATTGATAATTGAGGATAATTACATTCTTTAAATTTACTTTCAAACAAAATTATTGGATAATTAGTTTAAATTTAAATTTAAATGATTGTCATGTTTAAATTTTTATTTTAAACTTGATTATTAGATAATTAAATTTAAATTTAAATTTAAATAATTATCTCAATTATCTGACTTATTTGAATCAGATTCAAATATGCATGCCCCTATTATGAATGGTGGTTCTTTACATTGTATGTTTAATTTACCTTGCATTGGCTTACTTATGTGTTTAATTTTAGTTAATCCTGCTTCGGTTTTAAAAATTAAACAAAGCTAGCCTATTTTTGTTTGCACATCCCATTTTTAAATCTAAAAGTAAAGATTATTTTTAGAAAATAACCCTTGATTGATTTTGAATGAATGGGTTGGCAAGTGATCATGGACTTGGATAATGTAATTAATTGGGGTCTGCGAACCTCCTTTCTCTCTCTGTTAAAATTCAGATGTACTTCTATCTCCCTTTACCGTTGTACTCGCCTTAAGGGCTGCTGGAATTTTATTGACATGTAATTTATATTTTCCCGGCCTGCGTGCCGTGTAAAAGTTGTAATTAATGCGGCGTCAGAGTTTGAAAGCGCGGAGTACACCCGACGAGGACGATCCAGCTGCTTCGGAAGCGGGCCGGATGTCTTAGTTACATTAGGAATAAAGTCCATGATCACTTACGATTTAATTTTACATTGGATGTATTTACTTTGTGCAGACTACTAGGTGCGGTAAATATATTAGATATATTTATATTATCACCTAGGGTGAGATAAAGATAAAATCAAATTCCCTCACGATAAAATTTTAGATCTGGTAAGCGTGGCTTTAGGAATCGTCGTGGCCCTCCATCATTATGGAGTGAATGAACGTCTTCATTTCATGGATTTGTTGTATTTTCCACAAGGTCCATGAGTTTGGGGGCAGGATACAACTTCAAGGCTCGACCTCAATGGGATGAGGAATTGAACTCGGCCTTGTTGTGCTTTCCACAAGGGTTGGGTCATGAACTCACTACTATGTAGTAATGATGGTTAGATCTAACCGAGAATATCCTTTGTTGTACTTTCCACAAGGGGATGATTTCTCGGGAGCCGAATATCGGATATTGCATTAGATGCAAGTACCTGTTGACTGCCCTTGAGATGGTGTATGGCTTGTTGTGCTTTCCACAAGGTCGTACCTCAGTCTCGTTGGGATTCCGACCCACTAGGTTGATCTCACTGATCTCCCGTTCTATATACTGAGGGTTATATAGTTCGATCGAAAAATAGTGGGACTAACTAAGATAGAAAACCACATCTAAGTTAGAATTTGAACACATGCTAAGTTATCTTTTATTTCTTATCCAGATTACAATGTCGTCGTCCAACCCCCTCCGCGACATCTTGGATGCCAACAGACTGACTAGACCGAATTACTCGGATTGGCTGCGTAATCTACGTATAGTCCTCACCGCCGAAAAAATAGCTTACGTGTTGGACACGGTTCATTCTGAGCCAGCTCCCGATGCCGACGAGGGCGAGTTAATGACTTATGCCAAATGGTCTGAAGGCTCTTCCCTTGCCCAATGTTACATGTTGGCCTCTATGGCTCCGGAGCTGTAGAGGCAATTCGAAAAGATTGATTGTAGAAGCATACTTCTTAATCTACGCCAGTTCTTCGGGGAGCAGGGTAGGATTGAGAGGTATGACATCTCCAAGAGGCTTTTCAGGACACGGATGTCAGAGGGTGCTTCAGTACAGGCTCATGTACTGAAAATGATGGAGTGGATAGAGAGACTCAATGCACTGGGGTTCAGGTTGGATCTTGAACTGTGTATTGATCTTATACTCCAGTCATTGTCCGATTCCTTTTCTTCCTTCATCATAAACTTTAACATGAATAGAATTGATGCAACTCTCCCGGAGCTGCTTAACATGTTAAAGAGTGCTGAAAGAACTATGCAGAAAGATAAACCATCTTCTTCTGTAATGATTGTTGGCCGGGCCAACAAGAAAAGGAAGGTCACCCAAATATCCACCAAAGGTGACAAAGGGAAGGGAAAGAAGAAGGCCATAGGTAAGCAACTCGCCAAAGTTGACAAAGGGAAGGGCAAGAAGAATGAAAAAGAAGACAAGTGTTTTCAATGCGGGGAAACAGGGCATTGGAAAAGGAATTGCAAGGTAATTCTAAATGAAGGTATTTTTGTCATAGACCTTAATTTATCATATATGGAATCCATATCATGGGTATTAGATACTGGATGTGCATCTCATATCTACAATTCTGTGCAGGTGCTGGCAAATAGAATGCGGCTAGGCAAAAAGGAGATTGAACTGAGGATGGGCAATTGAGCTTTAGTTTCTGCCAAAGCTATCGGGACTGCACGCCTCAGTTTACCTTCAGGAGTCATTCTGAAGCTGAATGACTATTATTATGTTCCTAATATTATTAAGAACATTATTTCAATCTCTGGTTTGTACAACATTGGATATACATTGACTTTTAATAGCACGGGGTGCTCTATAATGAATAATGGTTTGAGTATAGCCAATGGTTCATTAGTCAATGGTCTTTATGTATTAGATACACGTTCTAATGTTATGCAAGTTTCCAATGCTGATGAAGTGAATTCTGCATATCTATGCCATTACATGCTTGGTCATGTAGGTGAGAAAAGAGTATCTCACCTACACTCAAATGTGTATTTGAATACATTCAAATACAAGCCATTTGATACATGTGAGCCATGTCTCATGGGGAAGATGACCAAGGCTCCCTTTAGTGGACATGGTGAGAGGGTTGTTGACCTTCTCGAGCTCATACACTCTGATGTGGGTGGACCCATGTCCATGGAGGCAAAAAGGGGCCACCTCTATTTCATTTCTTTTATTGATGACTTCTCGAGATATAGCTATGTGTATTTAATGAGACATAAATCACAAGCCTTTGAGAAGTTTAAAGAATACAAGAATGAAGTAGAGAAACATACTAGCAAGAGTATTAAAGCTCTTCGATCGAATCGAGGAGGTGAATACCTTAGCCATGAATTCACTTCTTATCTTAAAGACAATAGAATTGTTTCTCAGTGGACTCCATCGTATACACCACCACACATGGTGTATCCGAAAGGAGAAATATGACCTTATTAGACATGGTCTGCTCCATGATATCTATGTTAGGACTACCCTTATCTCTGTGGGGCTATGCATTAGAGATTGCAGCTTATTTATTGAATAGGATCTCAAGTAAATCTGTTCCTTCTATACCATATGAGATATGGAAGGGCAGGAAATCAAATTTTAATCACATTTAAATTTGGGGGTGTCCTGCTCATGTAAAGAAAAATGATAGTGATAAGCTTGAGTCAAGAACCGATAAGTGTAGGTTTGTGGGATATCAAAAGGAGATATTCAGATATTACTTCTATCACCCTTCTGAGCAAAGGGTCTTAGTGGCTAAGAGGGCTGTATTTCTAGAAAGAGAATATCTTCTCCAGAAAAACAGTGGGAGCCAGATAGAATTAGACGAGGTCCAAGAGCCACAACCCGTAGATACAAACTCATTAGATGAAACTGTATCGGTTGATCCTATTCAGAGTGAAACACAGACACTACGGAGATCTGGTAGACTACCAAGAGAATCTGAGAGATATGTTGGACATGTCTCAGAGAGGTCCTCTAAGGTATGTATTGATGAGGATGGAGATCCTCAATCGTACCAGGATGCAATCCGTAGTGCGGACTCCGAGAAATGGCAAGAGACAATGGATTCAGAGATCCAGTCCATGTACACCAACAAAGTTTAGAATTTAGTTGATGTACCCGAAGGGAAAGTCCCTATCAATTGCAAGTGGATTTTTAAAAGAAAAATCGGTGCAGATGGACAGATTGACACATACAATGCTAGACTAGTGGCGAAAGGATATCGTCAAAGACAAGGCATTGACTATGACGAGACATTTTCACCAGTAGCCATGGTTAAGTCAATCAGAATCCTTCTCGCCATTGCTGCATACCTAGATTATGAGATCTGGCAAATAGATGTGAAGACAGCTTTTCTTAATGGAAATCTGTCAGAATATGTGTACATGGTACAACCTGAAGGATTCACCTCAAAGCTACATCCTAATAAGGTATGCAAACTTCAAAGGTCCATTTATGGATTAAAGTAGACATCTCGAAGTTGGAACTTAAGATTTGATGATGTTGTCAAACCTTTCAACTTCATTCGGAATGAAGATGAACCCTGTGTTTACAAGAAGGTCAGTGGGAGCTCTGTGACCTTCTTTGTCCTTTATGTTGATGACATCTTACTCATTGGGAATGATGTAGGGATGTTGACATCAACTAAATCTTGATTGTCCAAGACCTTCTCCATGAAGGATTTGAGAAAAACATCCTATGTGCTGGGCATAAGGATCTATCGAGATAGATCTAAAAGGATGCTAGGATTATCCCAATCCATGTACATAGATACTGTCTGTAGACACGCTATTCCTGACGTCTCCTGAGAAAATCTCATATTACTATGCGACGCCCCGCAGCGGTTTTCGCATTTTGAATCACTTGAGTGCTTCCTATTCTTGAGTCTTCTTCCGCTCCTTTGGCATCCGGAAACCGCCTCATTGCGGAAATCATGCGGCATACGGACGACATCACCACCAATCGGACGCATCGGAAGTTTCCGGAACCAGGAGAATGTCTGGCGGACGGCTACCGACGCCATTTCGGGGAATCCGGTGGGTCTTCATGGAGGCGTCCAGGCCCCTGGACGCCTCCATAATTTTCAAATTTACAAAAACACAAAAAACATATAAAAAAATAATAAAATCATGGAGGCATCCACACGACTGGACGCCTCCATCAATGTAAAATGTAAAATAATAATAATAATAATAATAATAAATAAAATATAAAAAATAATTTAATGGAGGCGTCTAGGCCCCTGGACGCCTCCATCAACTTGCCCACGGGCGCCCCCCGTCAGCCGGTCGGTTTGTCGTTTGAGAAAAAATCTAAAATGTGAAGACGTCCTGCCAACTAGACGCGCCCATTCATGAATCACGGGCGCCGATCAAAATCACGCGTTGTGCCAAACCGCGTGCGGCTTTCGACGGGGGTTCGGTGGGCTTTTATAGAGGCGTCCAGTTTCCTGGACTCCTCCTTGAAAATATTTGAAATAAAAATATAAAAATAAGTATAATATTATTTTTGCCCTGATGAAGGCGTCCAGGGTCCTGGACACCTCCATCCTCCGGAGCCCTATAAATAGAGACCCCCCCTCAGTCCGGGAGAGGGCTTTTGAGAGGTCCGATAGGCTGCTGGAGCCCAGAGGCTGCCGGATCCATTTCTAATCCGTGGGGTCTTTTGTAGGGGGAGGTTCTGTCGGCTTCTCGGGTGCCCGCGCTCGCGAGAGGAAGGTCGTTTTCGTCCACCGCGCTTCCACGTTGTCCCTACGCTGCCGAAGCTCTGCCGGATCTCGCCATCGGCACATCCAATAAGCCAATTCTCTCCCCTTTTTCTCCGTAGTTCTTTGCATTCATCATCTCGCATCCTCTATCTCCCTTCACAAGGGCGCCTTCTCTTATATACTTCTTGCATTCATCATCGCACTTTCCTCCTACTCGAGTCCGAGAGGGGTTTAAAACCACACCAACCAGGTGTGTGTTCTGTCACGATTTCGTTATTTTCTTCGCAAGGGATTGATACTACACTGCCATTTTCTAATTCTGTTTACCTACTGTCTGTTATTTTACAAGGGTAACTGAAGAAAGCCCTCTCCGTCAGCCGGCTGAAGGGGGAGGAAGAAGCAACCCGCCACTTCCTGCTAGTGAGGTAGGCACGATCACTCTTTATTTTGGGGTCTCTGGCCCCTGACGATCACATCATATTCTCGAGGCCGCGGCGAGTCATTTCCCGCAATGGCCATTTGAATTCTGCTTCTTTTTATATCTTGTTATATCTCTTATCTGCTCATATTCTCGAGGCCGCGGCGAGTCATTTCCCGTAATGGCCGTTTGAATTCTGCTTCTTTTTATATCTTATTATATCCCTTATCTGCTCATATTCTCGAGGCCGCGGCGAGTCACTTCCCGCAATGGCCGTTTGAATTCTCTCCTCCTACTTGTATATCTTGAACTGCTTCTATATCTGCTTGCTATATTCTCGAGGCCGCGGCGAGTCACTTCCCGCAATGGCCGTTTGAATTCTGTCCTTTCGTTTGTATATCTTGAATTGCTTCTATATCTGCCTGCTATATTCTCGAGGCCGCGGCGAGTCACTTCCCGCAATGGCCGTTTCAATTCCTATTATTTAATTCTCGCACCATTCCCATCCCCCGAGACCGCTGCGAGTCACTTCCCGCTATGGCCGTTTAAACCCCATATCTTGTTATATTGCATTTGTCCCGCTCGCCCCGCCGGAGCAATCTCCCGTGGTGGCCCCTTCTTTTTTCTCTTATTTCTATGTTGCAGCAAACAAAACGAGCCCGCGCGCTCCGCATCATTTCTCGACCGCGTGACGTCGCTCACAGATTGGCGATCACGGTTGGACTTCAGTTGCTTTCTTTTCAGTTACCCTTGCAATTTCTTGTGATTGGCTTTACTATCTCTTGTGTGTTGTTATATCTTGGTTGTTTTCTTGTTCTTTTGTGCCACATATCTCTGTCAGCATTCCATTGCATACATCCACCCCTCTTTTCTATTCTTTTTCATTTTTTTCTAAGGATCACCCTCTCTCGGTGAAGGAAGGACCCTCCGTTCGGGAATTCCTCTCGACGGACTAGAATCTCCTCCACTAGGACCTCCGTAAGTTCCTGACATCGAAGAATCTCCTCTTCGTTCACTGGGTCGGTTGTACCATTGAAGTTCTCCGGAGTTAGTCGACCCATTCGTGGTGAGACGAGAGCCCCTAGCTGACACGGTGGTGAAACAAAAACGAACTAGGGTCCCTATTTTGTGTGACCTTCGGATCTGGTTAAAAACATAAAAAAATCATCAAAATCAAAACACAAAAAAAGGGCGTAAAGGCATCCACTTGTTTGATAATCTCTGCTATTTGCTTGCTAGTGTATGTTTTTGCGTTCCGGAAAAACTGTGAGCATGGCTCACGAGTCTTTTGAGGAAAACCACCCTAGTCGTGGTGAGTCAGTCGAGCCGCGAGTCCATGTTATGGACGCGGGTCCTTCTTATGAGCCCTCGCATGAGGTGCAGGTTATTGTAGGGGACACGTCCCCACCACAGGACATCTCCTCTTTGCTGGGCGTCCTCGCCAACACGGAGCTTACCTCTGAACAGCTCCAGGCCCTGTAGGCCATTCTGAAGGGGAAATCTGCTTCCCCCACTCCCCAAGAATCAACTCTAGCCATCGCACCTCTCCAAGAGTCGGTGCAAGTCATCCCATCTCTTTCACTGGTGCAAGCCATCAAATCTCCCTCGCTTCAAGGGCAGGCGAGCCAACAACCTCCCTCATTCCAGTTCCCTTCACAATCTCAAACTAATGTTGTTCCCCACATACCACTTCAGCCGGGGCCAACTGTCGGCGGCTCGGTAGCTCCCTCTCATTCGGGGTTCCCCCCTCAAGTCTCCGGAAGACATTTTCCTCCCCAGTGGCAAGTGCCACCTTCACCGCCCGAGGAGCTCGCCCAATCGCTCCTCAATAGGTTCAATAGGATGGACGAACAGTTTCAGAATTTGAAGAAAATGGTGGACGTGAAATCCACCCCGGAGGTTGCTTTGCCAATCCTTCCGGTCATCCATCTTCCTCCCTCCGAAATGCCCATGTACCGCAGGTACAATGGCACCGGCAACCCCTTCATTCACCTCAAGGATTTCATGTATGAGTCCTCCTATTGGCAAAATGACCAGAGATCCATGGATACCTCTTTCGGAGGTCATTGGACTGTCCTGCGCTAGAGTGGTTCTATTCTTTGGAGCCCCGCGAGGCCGAGAATTTTGAAACAGTCCAGAGAAGGTTCTTGCAAAAGTATCGGGATAGGGTCGGTCCCTCTCTTTCCATTACCGACCTAGTGGCCGAGAAGATGAAGTCCGACGAGGATTTTGTCCGCTATGCCGACAGATGGAGGTCCCTGGCAGAAAGAATAAGAGATACCTTCTCAGAGCCTGAACAAGTGAAGATGATTGTATCCAATGCCACCCCACAGTTCAGGCATGTCTTGGCCATGAACAAGCTCACCACCATGGAAGAGCTCTATGAAAGAGCCCGGTACATCCAGACCCAGTTAAAAGACTCCCCCATTATGAACATGTTTGAGCCGCCGAAGCCCAAGGTGGTCAGAAAGAGAGGCGCTGGTGTCCCAGGCGGAGCAACAGAAGGGGTCGTAACAAATGTGCAAGTGAGTGCGATCAACAACGCCAACTATGCAGCCAACCCATGGCTTCCACAAATGCCCCGACTTTCCCTCCAACCAGGTCCTTTCCCCTCTCGTCCTCCACCCCAAAACGATCCACCTCAGAACAACATGCCTCAACTACTTCAACCCCAGCAACAACCTCGACCCCAGCAACAACAACCACCACTTCAGTATAACCAAGTTCCACCCACAGGAAATTACGGTCCCCCACAGCAACAAAGGAGGCTGATTGGTCCCAAGAGAGCCTATTACCCACCATTGCCAGAAACTCTGGTAGATATTTTCAACGCCCTCATGGCCTCAAACACACTCATCCTACCTAGGGAAAGGCCCGTGTGGCCCCCGAATGTTGATACCTCCAGATACTGCGTCTATCACAGGCAGCCAGGACAGACAGTGGACAACTGCTTTCAGTTTAAAGATTACATCCACGATACGAATGATGAAGGCGGGATTGACTGGGATGAAATGAGGTAATGCGTCGCCACTCTTAAGGCTAGGAGACCTCCTCCTAGGCCACAGTTCCAGCAACAACATCAGCAGTTACAACAGTAGCCACAGCAACAACCACAACAACAACAACAGCCTCAGCAGGCCCAACCACAACAGCCCAACATGGGCATAATCCAGAATCCATTACCGGAGCACCAACAGCCCAATCACCAGGTCAACCCCATCTCCTCCTTCCCGGAAGTCGGGAGAGAGCAGGTGTGGCACCCAGAAAGTACCTCTATTCTTTCTACCGTCAATCCTATCGTCATGCAACCCCCTCGCCTTGCCCGGGTAGCACCTCTCTCTCATCAACCCGCATCAGTACCGCCTTCACCATTTCCACTGCCATCACGCCCTCTCATTCGCACCCCAATGACCTATCAGCCAACACCCTTCATTACGCCCTCACACCCTCTCATCTTCTCTCACTCCCCCACTTTACCATCCACCTCTACTGCATTTGCCCCTATGCCTTCTAAGCCCCTTATCACCCGTCCACCGTACGTAACCCCGCCTGTCTCCACCATCACCACCGACGACTCATTAACCGTCATCTTCTCCATTCACTCGTCACAGCCTTTGTTGCTGTCATCTTCCTGGGCCAGACGGTTGTCTGATGACCTTCCCAGATCCCCCTCTCTACTTACATACCTGCGCGATTTTCTCAACCGGCGCCAGGTCTTCAATCATGATCTGCTCTACGAGCCTCCCAATCCTCTAGCCATAACCACTTTTCTCTCTCCTCCGATCTCTTTTCACTGTTTTGTCATCAAAAATGAAAACGAAAAAAAAACTTCAATTTCCAAACTCCTCAACAATACATCTTCGTTGAGGAAACCTCCTACATCTCCCACGGGTACGTCCCGCCCTGCGGACCACCCGTCCAAGGTCCGATGAGCGACCTTTTATACCCCTCCTCTGAGGGGTCTTTCCCTGTACATTCTTCACCATCCTCTTCATCTTTTTCTTCTTCTGTAAATAATGTCAGTCAATATAGGAATAATAAGTCAAAGGTAGTACCTAGGAAGAAATCCAAGGGTAGGCAGATCCCTCGTCGATTCCTTCTGGATTTAGCCGCCAGGTGTCAGGCCCTTCTTGCCATCCCTCAGTTGCTAGAAAATCCCATCCAGCTACCGGAAATAGAATGTGAGGGCAACTGTGCAATTGATGAGGGGTATGGAGTCTACGAGATCACGGATGAAGAATACCCTACTGAAGATGATGGTGAAGAATACGAGGATGCGGTTGACGCATATGCTAGTGGAATGAGAAGATTCGACGAGCCGTCAACCGCCGTAGAAGAGTCCACCAAAGAAGTCAAATTGGGAACTGAGGAAGACCCTAGGATCATCCTCATAAGTGATAATCTACCACCCTCTGAAGAAGAGACATTAATTAAAGTTCTCAAGGAATATAAGGACATGTTTGCATGGAGCTATGAGGATATGCCGGGTCTGGATTCAACCCTGGTCGAACATCGCTTAACCCTAAAACCAGGGTCTGTCTCGGTAAAACAAAGGTTAAGGCGTTTCCACCCTCAGATGGCTTTGAAAATGAAAGAAGAGGTCGATAAGCTCCATAAAGCCAGATTCATTAGAGTCGTCTTTTATCCTCAATGGGTGGTGAACATTGTCCCGATTATGAAGAAAGATGGGAAAGTCAGGATTTGTATCGACTTCCGGGACCTTAACCGCGCGTGTCCAAAGGATGATTTTCCCTTGCCTCACATTGATGTGTTAATCGATAACACAGCAGGATATGAGACTCTCTCATTCATGGATGGATTTTCGGGATATAATCAAATTCGTTTGGCAGAAGAGGATCAATAGAAGACGTCATTCACTACACCTTGGGGAACATATTGTTACGTGGTCATGCCGTTTGGGTTAAAAAATACTGGAGCTACTTACCAAAGAGCTATGATGGCCATATTTCACGACATGATGCACATATATCTGGAGGTGTATGTGGATGATTTATTGGTGAAATCAAGAACCAGGATGGAACATCCGAAAGTCTTGGCTAAGGTGTTATAAAGATCAAGGGAATTCCAATTAAAAATGAACCCGAAGAAATGTGTGTTTGGTGTTTCATCGGGCAAATTACTAGGTTTCATTGTGAGTAAAAGGGGGATTGAGATAGACCCCAACAAAGCTAAGGCCATCAGGGACATGCCGCCTCCCAAGAATTTGAGGGAAGTCCGAGGTTTAATCGGGAGGTTGCAGTTTATTCGTCGGTTTGTGTCTCAGCACTCACAAAGGTGTAGACCTTTCTATGAGTTGACCATGCTAGGAGTAGAATTCCACTGAGATTCTAAATGTCAGAAAGCTTTTGAAGGGTTAAAGGAATATCTGGCTAGTCCACCTGTTCTCATTCCACCCAAACCAGAAAAACCTCTGATCCTTTACATCTCAATCCTAGATGACTCCGTGGGAGCCGTTCTCGCACAAGCCAATGAAGAAGGCAAGGAACGGGCAACCTATTACTTGTCCAAACTCCTCAATCCCTGTGAGCAAAAGTACACAGCTATGGAGAAAACCTGTGCTGCCCTCGTTTGGGTAGTGCAAAAATTGAAACATTACTTCTTGGCCCATGAAGTCCATTTGATTGCTCGCATGAACCCTATCAAATTCCTCCTGGAGAAGTCCGTCCTTACGGATAGGCTAGCACGATGGCAGAGTTTCCTCTCTCAATTTGACATCACCTATATCCAGCAAAAGGCGATCAAAAGCTATGTTATAGCCGAGCATCTCGCTCACCATCCTCTCCCCAGGTTTGGCCCTGTCCAATCAGAGTTTCCAGATGAGGAATTAATGTCCATCACCCCGTCTGACAAGCCAATGTGGACATTATATTTTGATGGAGCTCTAAATTCCCAAGGGAAGGGTATCGGCATTGTCCTTCTAACGCCCGAAGGCGTTACCATCCCAGAGGCATTTCATCTCACGTTCCCAGTCACCAACAACATTGTTGAATACGAGGCTCTTCTAGCTGGTCTGGAACTAGCCCGTTCTTTCTATATCACTGAGTTGCGAGTTGTGGGTGATAGTCAACTTGTTCTCCGCCAGGTGCTTACCAAATATCGCACTCTTGATCCCAAGCTCAAACCCTATCAGGAGCTGGTCTCCGCCTATGCCAAATTATTCACCAAACTGATCTTTGTCCATGTTCCTCGCGAACAGAACATTCTGGCCGATGCCCTCGCCTCCTTGGCGTCATCCTTCAAATTCTCTTTAGGTGCATGGTTTAGATCCATCATTCTCTACAAGCGTCTTGTCCCTGCCGTTCAGGACCCTTACCTCTTAAAGATCAAGGAACAAGTCCTACAGAAGATCCAGAAGGAAGAAATCCTTGAGAAGAGGGAGATCATGCTGGCAGAAGTTGAAGAAGAGCTGGCTGATGAGGAGAAACCATGGTTTTATGAAATCGTCAGATATTGCAAAGATCAGTCTTATCCTGAAGGAGCCACCATAGAAGATAAGAAAGCCATAAGAATGGTGGCTCAGAAATACACATTGGTTGGAGGTCTACTCTATAGGAGGAGCATTACTAGCATTCTGTTAAGGTGTCTTGACGACAATGAGGTTTTGTTGACACCTTGAAAATGAACAGGGGTGGAAGCATAACTGAAAAGAAGATCAGACCAACAGTGGAAGACCACTGATGAAGCTCGACAGCCGTTTACCCGGTTGAAGTCTCCGCCAGCCGAGCTGATGTCCGGTGCCATCGTCAGTCAAACGGCAGCATTGATAAAGCAGCAGTCATTCGACTGATAAGACCTCCAAGCACACTCTGATGAGAAGCCGGAGCCGACAAATGAAGATTGCGAAGGCTTTTGCAAAGTCAGGACAAATGAAGAATCCTCTCCACAGATTACACACCCGGCCGAAGTCTGTCAGACTGAAGCTGATGTCCGGTCTTGTCACCGTTCGGATGACAATGCCGATGAAACATATCCGGTGTTATCGTCATCATTCAGATGGCAATACTGATAAAACCCAGTTTGTTCACTGATGGAACCTCGAGATGATCTCAACAAAGCTGTGTCACTACTAAAGGGGCCTCTTTCGGTTCTGATAAAAGTCAATACAAAATAACTAAGAGAAGCCAAGGCAATTATGCGGCCCAAAAGCACTAAATGGGCCGGCCGATTGGGCTTCTGACCATGGCGCCGGGAACCTCAACGAAGGGCCGCTGGACGCGCTGGGAGCTGTGGCTAAGAAGCTGGCCACGCCGAATACCCTCCACCGAGAGGACAGAGGGATGAGAGCTATAAAAGCAAACCCTCTTTCAAATGGGGAGGAGATCGGAAGCCGGGCCATCGATCGAAAAGAAAGAAAAGAGAAGAAACCAGAGAGAGAGAGAGCCTCCTCCGTTAAAAAGAAAGAAAGAGAGAAGAGACCGATCAAAAGGGAAGAAGCTCCAGGTGGGCATCCGGGGAGGGAGAGGAGTCAATGCTCCGCCCTCCCCCTTGTTTTCTTTTCTTCTATTTCATGTAATCGTTTCAAGTCTTATCTTGATTCATGCAATGTAGCCGAGACATCTCGGCATCTGTTTGTCCCCCTTTCCCTCACTCTCTCCCTGTAATCGGTTTGAGTATTGGAATGGTGTATCGTCTGGGTTTTCTCACCATGTGTCTTCCCTGATGGGCATCATCAAACGAATGGATATATATGCATGATGGGCTATAGCTTAAGCCTGATTTTTGCTTCCTCTGAAGCCCTATTGCCATTCCCCGTGTTATCTGTAAACCAGTAGCATGATGATCCGATTTGTCTGTTTCTTTTCTCTGCTTCGTAGCACCATTAGTGCTCACCTCAGAGCCCGGGACAGACTATCCCTTGGCTGCTGGGATGAAGCCGTGCTGCGCAATGATCGAAGCTTGAGAAACTCCGGGGTTCTAAGCGTACGTGCTTCCTCCGTTGATGTCATCGAAGCCGCCTCTGGGGCCAGAGACAGCCATCTCTTGGCTCCCAGGGCGATGAATGACCATATCAAGCATGTCCCCAAGCTCTGCGTGACAATGGCGATGGACAGGGGCATTCAGATTCCGGCTTCCCAGATGCCTCTCGAACCCTAATACTCCTCTGAATTCTAGACCTAATCCAACTCAGAGTGGATGCCTTGAGCAGTCTAGAGCCCATAGAATCCGTCAGTTTCTGCCCAAACCACCATTAAAACCAAAAACAGAGTACCGTAAACCTCTGTTCGTATCCCGGCGCCCTCACAGCTCTCGGCCCCGCAAACAGTAAAGCTGATGAACAGCCCTCGGCGCAAGCCTTCTTGCGCCGAGATCCCATCTCCCGGGCGCGCCGGGAGCCACCCGTTTCATTTCTCCTCATCGCGCCGGGGCCTACTCGTCTTGGCGCCGAGAAGCCCTCCTCTTGGCCAATCTGTAAACCCATGCCAGAAACCCCTTGGCCAACCTATAATCCCACGCCGAGAGCCATCTTCTTGCCAATGAAAATCATGCCGAGAGCCCCTCCTTTGTCCACCCCTTTGGCCTCTTCGTCCACTTATCCTGGGGCGTTTTGAGTCATCACATGCACTTCAGGGGCGACAATTAGTGGGAACGACTCCCCTCTTTCACGTGGTTTCCCGAACTCGATCGGCTTTTATAACCCTAAGGACCAAGGAAGCTCTGCCACTGCATAAGCTTCGTTGACCTCTAAAGGGATATCAAAACGGTGCTGCAGGCACGTACATGGTCAGGGGTCCAATACCCCTCTATTTGGCTTTCACCCCGGCACTCCGTGGGTGATCGTCTATCGTTCCCTGGCAAATGCTGAGTCCAGGGGAGATGCTGTCAAAATTCTCCCAGGACCACGAAAGCCGACATTAAGCTGTCCCCGGGACTCTGTACGACACCGGTGACAGGGATTCTCTACGCCTTGGTCTTCCCGAATTCCTCCTCGATCCTGATGTTCCTATAAAGCCCAAGCCTAATCCAGTTCAACTTTGATGCCCTGATCTATTTTTGACCCCAAAGAAATCCTTCCCCTTGGCCTGAATCAATCAGAAGCCCAAAACAGAGTATCGTAAACCTCTGTTCTTATCCCGGCGCCTGTACAACTCTCGGCCACGCAAATAGTAATTTGGATGAACAGCTCTCGGCACCATCCTTCAGGCGCCGAGAACTACTCTATCTTCACCTCCGCGCCGGGAAACCCCCCTTGTTGCCTCGTCGCGCCGGGAGGCCCGCGTCGAGAGCCCCTCCACGGCCTGCTCACCCCCCCGCGCCGAGACCCCCCTTTTGCAGGAGCCTCATCGCGCCGGGAAGCCTGCGCCGTAAACTCCCTGGCTTCCCCCTTTTATCTTTGTGCGCCGGGAGCCCTGGCCTTCTTGGCTCTCTTGCCCTTTGCGCCGGGAACCCTGTCCTTTCATCTCTAGTCGTACCGAGAGCCTAACCTGCCATCATATGAGCCCAAATGTCCAGAGCTAATCCATTCAGGGATATCCATGGATCACCATATATGTCCCGGGGATAAATTTAAAGGGGGTCAGGCTCCCTTATGTTCCACCGTCCCGCATCGGATTTATGAGTAACCCCTTTAGCTCGGGAGGGCTCTGCCACTGCATGAGTTCCGCCGGCTTCCCTAAGGGAATATCAAACATTGCCCCATGGCTGATATATATAGGTCGGGAGGTTTGACCTCTCTCTTTCTCTCGGCTTTCATCCCGGCATTCCGTGGGTGATAGCCTATTTCCCCCTGGGCATAATCCAGATTAAGGGGAAATACTGTCAAAATATTGATCGAAGCTTTAAACCTACATCATGGTCATGGCTCTGCCTGTCCGTGGTGGATATCTTCCATCTCCTCGTTCCCACTAAGCATAACTGTTTGAACCGCCGATTCCACGACGTAGTCTGTCTCTGTGGTTGACATTATTATCTCATCCGCCTTTCTGGCCCTGGTGTGAAGTTTAAAATTAAGCATATGCACATCTGTTCGCCTTATGAGGCCTCCTACTTTTAGCGTTTAATCAAGGGTTGTCCTTCCTTAGAAGGGCGTAATTAACGTCATAGCGTTTATGGTATGACGGACTCCAGGTCCCGACTCGGACTTCACAATCGACTGACCATGTCAGATCGAGCGCACAATGAAATCGTCACACATGTGACTGGCACGCCAATAAATCCACAAATATAAATAAATAAACAAATTAATAACCAAAATAAAAATCCGCGTCCACAAGTCTGGCACGCCCGGTGGGACTCAGTCTCCCTTCATCTTTACGCTAAAGTAGGAGGCCCGGCGGGCCCCCCTGAAACTTCTGATTCTGTGTACTTTCCTTATTTTCAGGAATCTACAATGACAGCTGGAATCATGTCCGTTTGCTTCGACCAGCAGCCGATTGACATGCATGTGCGCGAAGGCTACCTGGCGGTACCCCTCGCGTTCGGATCACTGCCGCCTGCCGTTGGGCTGCCCAACTGCTTGGGCGTCGTCTTCACTGACCTTCTACAGGTCGACGACAATGAGCAAGGCACTGCTGCAAGTGCCCCGGTGAAGATCACCGACCAGAAGAACATCCTACCGGAGAACACGGCCCCCACGGCCGTCGCCTGCTACGTCCATCATGTCCAGAAAAGGGACATGGTCCCCGCTGCTGCTCAGAAGGGGAGGAGGACCAACCGGAGGAGCCGGTATGTCACTGCTGACCGTTGTCTTTCCAACTCCGGAAAGACCATGATGATCGGAGGGATCCGGACGAACCTCAACGGCCGCCCGAGGGAGGTCAACCCGGACGTGATCGTCCCGATGGTGCCCACTGCCAACAGATTCCAAACTCTGGCCACCAGGCAGGCCAATTGGGAGGCTAATGAAAAGAAGCCGCTGGCGCCCAAGCCAGCAAAATACAAACAGGTCTGGCGGCCGAAAAAGATCCAAAGCTGGGCCCCAGCTCAGGACAGGGAGAACCTTACTGATATCACTATTGCCCGCCTCAGAGCAGGGGGCAGAAGGGAGGCGAAGAAAGATGAAAGAAATGCTACTGCTGTCTACCCCAGGACCCGGGGGAGGAGAGATGAGATTGAGGGTCAGGAAAGAGATATGACTGCTGTTCGCCCCATGATGAGGGGCAGAAGATACGAAACCAGGGAAAACTTCACCACCACCCATCCCATGGCCAGGGGCAAGAGATGGGAAGAGAAGATCCGCAATGCTGCTGCCAACCGCTGTCAAGTTGGCAATATGAGAAGAAGTGAACCAGTCACTATGATTACTGCAAGAAGATCAGGAGCCTGTGCCAGACAGGCTGATATCTTCAAATATCCCAGGGCCGAGCATCTGAATGCTCGGGTGACAAGACTGGCCTGGCAGCAAAAGGGTCAAGACAGACTGATGCTCCAACCTGAGCCGCAAAGGCGCGACCCGGAGGAGACCAAGCAAGTAGTCCAAGACTACTTCCACTACCTAGGGAGCTCTGCCCTAGGTCAACAAAGACTATCCCGTGCCTTGGGCACCAGGGATGATGAAGAAGAAGAAACCTTCCAAGAAATGATGATCGGAGCCTCCTCCTCCGATTCGAATGACTATGAAGAAGGCCTCAGGGCCAGATATAATGAAGAGGACCTGCACGGGGAAGAAGACAAAGAAAGAATATCGGTCTTTGACCGGCTCAGATATCCTAGCCAAATAAAAAGAAAGGTCTACAGGCGAAAAGGAAAGATGCAAATCTTCGCCTGCAACATGGCTGGACTGGCCAGGGGGCAAGATATACTACTAACTCAGCCAGATGAATTGCTCAGGCTGGCAACTAGACCTGGTCCTGTCACAAGAAGAGGCCAGGCCGCAAAGGATAAAATGAAAATTGATGATGAAGCCCGCAGGATTACCACTATGACAGTTAATGTGGTAACAACAGAAGATGGAGATAACCCCTTCGTTGATGATGCTGAAGGGACTTCTGAAGATATACAAATCCCATCAACCATGGATCCCATGATCCAGATGATGTTCAGGAGATATCAACAGGAGATCAGTGCTCTCCGAAGACAGCTCAATGAGAGACATGAAGCTACATCAGTCTCAAAGCAAGCTGAACCTGCGGGGCAAACATCCAGCTCAGCAGAGACGGCTATCCCAGCTAACCCTCTCCTAGCTGATAAGGGCAAGACACCGAGCCAACCTGTTCCACAGCAAACAGCAGCTCAGCCCTCTGTGTCTCAGACACAGCCTACCGCGCCCATCTTGCGCGCCACTGTGATGACAACTCCTCACAGCCAGCAACAAGCTCACTTCTTCCCAGAAGAGATAGATCCAGCTGTAGCCCACAAACAGATGATTGAAAGAATTGTGGAAATGAAGCTGTCAGAAAAGACTGGTGGTGATGCGGGTACTTATGATGTGTACAGGGTACCCTATCCTCCCCAGTACGCTGCCAAAAGACTGCCTCCAGGCATCAGTAAGCCGCCAAAGTTTGAGAAATTCAATGGCCAGGGCTCCCCTAGGGAGCATATAGCCTACTACACTACAATTATGGGCGACCTAGCAGTCGATGAAGCTTATCTGCTCAAGTTCTTTGGCTCATCCCTCACTGGGTTGGCCTTTGAATGGTACTCAAGCCTGCCAGCTGGGTCAGTGGCTGATTGGCCTGATATGCAGAGAAAATTCCGCGACAGATTTCATGTCACGGAAAGGGAAATCACGATAGCAGAACTATATGCAACCAGGCAGAAACAAGATGAGACTGCACTGGACTACATCAAAAGGTGGAGGAACTTAGCCATGAGATGCCGAAGGCCTCCTCATCAGGAAGATGCGGTGCAGATATGCAAGCAGAGCCTCAGGAGGGAGGTGCTAGAAAAGATGATCGGTGCAGATGTCAGAACATTTGACCGATTGAACAATATAGTGGCCGAGGTCGAGACGTTCTTGTCCAAGCGTCCGACCGCCAATGCTCCCACTACGCTGAAGGGAAAATCCAATGAGCGACGGCCATCACACTCCGAGGCCAACACCGTCGATTTCAGAACCTTCGAGCAACAGAAGGGGAAGAAAGGGGCAGATGAAGCTCCCCCGCTGGCAGATACAGCAGAAAGGAAGGATAAAGTCTCTCTGAGAGACAAGATGAGAAAAGCATATTCCTTCCCGAAAGATAAGACGGCCGCACTATTCAACTGGGCATATAAGTTCAATAAGGTAACACTGCCTGAACCCAAAAGGCCAGCAGATGCAGCAAAGAAAGATGATCCGCTGTTCTGTCCATTTCACCGCGCGCTGGGGCACGCAATTGAAGATTGTTATGTCTTCAAAGATATCATGGAAGGAATGGTCAAGAAAGGTGAGCTGCAGCTGGGAGATTATCAGGTAAAGCCGCCCCATCCACATGAGCCTCCACCCTGGAGAATGGCTGCCAATATGATCTCAGTCTACCAACAGCTGCCCAAGGAGGCCGTTGAAGAATGCACCAAGAATACCTATGAAGCTTGCTTCCTCACCCCGCAGAAAGATCAGGAAGGATGGCAGATGATACCCATAAAAAGCAGAAAGAAGACTCCTGCAGCCAGTACCAGTGGAGCAGTTATTCGGGGTGTTACACCAAGGCCTGAGCCGCCTCCGATAAAGCCAATATGGCATACAACTGAGACTGGACCAGTCATCCGAATCCCTACTCACAACCGGAGGAGACAAACTCCCCTCCCTACACATAAAGAAGTAAGCCCTGCAGCCAGGCGTCTGCAGCAATATATTAATGAGCTCGATGAGTACGAGCAGAAGAAGTCCAAGCATCTGCTGATGAAAGACTGTATACTCTGGGAACAGCTCGAAGAATTGAAAATTAAAGAGCAGCCAGAGGCAGAACAAGAAAAAGCTGAAAATGAGCCCTTCTGGGGGCAGGAGCCAGCAAAGCCAAATTCCCAAAAGAAGAAGAAACGGCCCAAATCCAAGAAAGGAAAGAAGGTCACGACAGTACAATGTAACACTCTGTCAGTACTCTTCTCCTTGCCCGGGGAGGATGATGAGCCGGAAGCATCCAACGCTCCGCTAGAAGCTAACCATGCCGAAGCCTCTACCTCGGCCCATGCAACACGTTCTGGGAGAAGATGGGGGCGCCCACCACCAGCCAACCATAATATCATGTTCAGAGGGGAGCAACCCTATCAAATCCCGGAACCAGAGATACGAGGTGTCCAGGTTCCTCCCCCTGCCAGTCTGTACCAGGACAAAAAGAAGGCAGATGAAGCCCTTTCATTCCTGGAGTTCCTGTCCAGCTTAGAAAATGAGCAACCGGCTCATACTGCTCCAGATAAAAGCAATAAATGCCAGCAGACAGCGGCTGGAAAGCAGAAACAGCATGAAGAAGATGAAGAAAGTAACCCTCTAGCAAAACCAGGGGCAGTCGATACAGAAGAAGCCTTCCGGGAGACCGATGAAGAAGATAAAATTGAAAATGGGCAGCAAAGGCCACAGGCACCGCATGAACCTCCAAGACCCCGATGGGCAGAGGAGATGAGACTATCTAATGTCCGGGTGGGCAGTCGAGTCATGAAAATGCTGAAGAAGCTCCCTACCAGATTCTCCATCTGGGAAATTCTCTCTCTGAGCGAAGAAGCTCGCAAAGCAATCGTGGATGCCCTGCAGTCCCCGGCACAATGTGAAGCACTCCTGGCAGAAGTGAATGCTGGGCCATCAGTCACGTTCACGGAGGATGATATGCTAATCCCAAATTCCGGCCATAATAGACCGCTGTATATGAGGGGTTCCCTGAACTGTCAGCCGATAAGCAGAATACTAATAGATCCAGGGGCTGCTGTGAATATTCTCCCATACCGCATCTATCAGAAATATTACTTTGATCTGCAGCTCACCAAGGTCAGAGATATGAAGATTGCAGGATTCAACCAAAAATGTGAAACACCTCTCGGGGTAGCTGATTTCAACCTCACACTGGGCGACCTCACTACCGTGGTACGATTCTATGTAATCGACTCCAACACCACGTATAAGGCCCTGCTGGGAAGACCGTGGCTGCACGAATATCAGATAGTGCCATCCACGCTACACCAATGCATAAAATACTGCCATGAAGGAAAAGAAGAAAGGGTGTTTGCAGACCTACATCCCTTCGAAGTGTTCGAGTGCCATATGCTCGATGCATCCTATTACACCGAGGTGTCACAAAGGGATAAAGGAAAAGAAACTGTGGTCAGCCAAGAAAAGCCGGCGACGAAAGCAAGAAATTGGTCTCCGCCGCCGCCAAAGGGCTACATTAAAAAGCATGGGGTGTCTCACATCTCTTATGCTGGTGATTTTGCTCGGATCACTCCTCCTGGCATACACCCAGATGATACTGAAGAAAAGATGAAAGAAAAATACACACAGGTGGAAGTTCCTCAGGGTCTAGTCAAGCCCATAGCCAGCACAGAATACCAGACAGTGCTGCCCCTAAAGACTATGGAAATCCCTCGCTTCGGCGAACCCCCTATCATATTCTACACCGGGGAGGCAGTCGAAGAAGATGATCAAGATTGCATGGCCCCTGAAGAAGCTGCAAACCTGATGGTACCAATTACGGGCCTGGATTATACTACCCAACGGGTTTCACAAATGTTCTCCAAGATGCAAATGCCATCGATACAGCCTGCTGCTCAGAAGAAAGCATTCAAGGAGTTATGGGATCCGCCTCGAGATAGCAAGGAGCTGAGGAAGATCACACAGCACCCGGGACTGGGTTATACCCTGCAAGAATACTATGAAGCCGAGGTGGATGTCATCTCAGCCTTCTACCCGAATGAAGATTCCCCAGAAGTAGGGTATGATCAATACCCCTTTGAAGATGAAGAGATTATGTATCAATCCATAACAGACAATGAAGCCCAAGACAACCAGCCGGAGGCAAGGATGTCTGATGAGACCAAGAAGGGTTGGTGCTGGGAGAATCCATCTTGCAAAGAGGATCTGTTCCAGGCCGAAGCACAATTTGACACGGGAACCCCGGACGAAGATCAAGTAGCCGGAGAGCTGCAAGAGTGCCTGGAGTTTGGGCGCATTCTAGAAGAATTCCGAGCTCTACATAATGATGACCTCTCAGGGGAGCCCACATCAGAGGAGCCTCTAAACACGGAAGACTCCACTTCGAAGTTTTCCGCTGAGCCAGTCACGTCCTCGGGGCAGACTGAACAGAATCCGGCCGTATTGGCCTTATACGATGCACCAGCATCGCTGATGACCAATCTAATGAAACAGAAAATCATGAAAATGAAGAAGATTATATCCCGGGAGGCTTTATTGATTTGCAAGAAGCCCCACCCGAAGTTGAGGACGGAGGCCAGGCCACCGTCGATGAGCTGATAGAAGTGAATCTGGGGTCAGCAGATGAGCCAAGGCCTACGTTCCTCAGTGCATTGCTGGAGCCAGCTGTCAAAGAACAGTATATTCAGTTTCTGAAAGAATTCCGAGACTGCTTCGCATGGACATATGATGAGATGCCGGGACTGAGTTCTGATGTGGCACAGCACCGATTGGCGATAAACCCAGAGGCAAGCCCTGTGAAGCAGCCTGCCAGGAGAATGCGTCCCGAACTGATAAATCAGATCAACAAAGAAGTCGACAAGCTGATCGATGTGGGCTTTGTTGAAGAGAACCAATATACTACATGGCTGGCCAATATAGTGCCCGTGAAGAAGAAAAATGGGCAGATCAGAATATGTGTAGATTTCAGGGACCTGAATAAGGCTTGCCCGAAAGATGATTTCCCAGTGCCCATCACTGAAGTAATGATCGATGCAACCACTGGCCATGAAGCCCTGTCATTTATGGATGGGTCATCCGGATACAACCAGATCTGGATTGCTGAAGAAGACAGAGTGCATACTGCATTCCGCACCCCGAAGGGGATATTTCACTACAAAAGGATGCCGTTCGGCCTCAAGAATGCCGGCGCTACTTATCAAAGAGCTATGACAAAGATCTTTGATGATTTACTCTTCAAGAAAGTGGAGTGCTACATCGATGACCTGGTGGTGAAAACCAGCAGAAGAGAAGATCATCTGCAAGATCTGAGGATAGTGTTCCAGAGGCTGCGCAGATATGAACTCAAGATGAATCCTATGAAATGTGCCTTCGGCGTGTCCAGTGGAAAATTCCTTGGGTTCATCGTCCGTCATAGGGGCATTGAGATCGACCCATCCAAGATTAAAGCTATCCAGGAGCTCCCTCCACCAAGGAATCTCCACGAGCTGAGATCTCTACAAGGGCGTTTGGCCTACATCCGACGATTCATATCAAATCTGTCGGGGAGATGCCACCCTTTTCACAAGCTCATGATGAAAGATGTACCGTTCCTCTGGGACGATGGCTGTCAGGAAGCTTTTGAGAAGCTGAAAGAATATCTCAAGACCCCTCCAGTACTGGGGGCACCTATTAAGGGCAAGCCCCTGATACTATACATTGCAGCCACACACTGTTCCCTGGGGGCAATGCTAGCGCAGATAAATGAAGAAGGCAAAGAGCAGGCTCTATACTACCTGAGTCGGAGGCTGATTAGAACTGAAGAAAGCTACACCTATATAGAAAAGACATGCTTGGCACTAGTCTTTGCCGTTAAAAAGCTCCGGCACTATATGCTGTCACACGAAATCAGATTGATATCTGCAGCAGATCCGCTCAAATACATATTGACTCAGCCAGTACTGAAAGGCCGGTTGGGCAAATGGGCAGTAATTCTGATGGAATTCGATATCACATATATACCCAGAGGGCAATAAAAGGACAGGCCGTGGCCGATTTCTTCGCAGAGCACCCTGTGCCAGAGAATGATATGTTGGGGACTGAGTTACCCGATGATGAAACATTAGAAGCCTGCCAGGCTCAGTCAACTATGTGGCAGCTATTCTTTGATGGAGCATCTAGAACAGAGACGGACTCCGATGGAAAGACCAGAATACGGGCCGGAGCCGGTATTGTGCTAAGATCGCCAGAGGGGGAGGTTGTGCATACTTCCTGTTCTATAAACAAGCCCTGCACTAATAATGAAGCCGAGTATGAAGCTCTGATAATCGGGTTGCACATCAGCCTCAACATGGGCATCCAGATGCTTCAGGTATTCGGGGATTCAATGTTGATAATAAAGCAAATCCAAGGTGAGTTCGAAGTGCGAAAGCCGGAGTTGAACCCCTACCACCAAAAAGCTGTGCGCCTCATGGCGAAATTCTATCATATTGAGCTCAAGCATGTGGGCCGTGCACATAATGCCCAGGCTGATGCATTGGCAAAGCTAGCCAGCTCAATAGCAGTCCCACCGGATGAGACACTGAACATTGTTGTTATAAATCGGCGGCAAGTCCCCAGCATGCTAGAAGGCTGCCCCGAAGAAAATGAAGTCGCCACGATCAGTACAGAACAGGCATCTGATTGGAGACAGCACCTGCTACAATGGTTTTTACACCAACAGCTGCCACAGAAAAGAGAAGAAAAGATGAAACTTCTAAGGATCAAAGATTCTTATGAATTCAGAAATGGAACTCTGTTCCGAATAATGGCAGATGCACGCAAGAAGATTTTGCTCCGCTGCCTGTCCACTGAGGAAGCTTGGCAAGCAATGAAAGAAATACATGCTGGGACGGCAGGTGCTCACCAAGCTGGCCCTAAGATGAAGATAGAAATCAAGAAGCTGGGCTACTATTGGCCCACTATGTTTGAAGATTGCTGCAAGTTTGCGAAGTCATGTCAGAAATGTCAGGAGCATGCCGTTGTGCCTAGAAGGCCACCTGCCGTTCTGCACCCTACAGTCCCTAGCTGGCCGTTTGCACAATGGGGAACCGATGTAGTCGGCCCACTACCGACCTCCTCAGCCGGACATAAGTACATACTGGCAATAACAGATTACTTCTCCCGATGGGCGGAAGCTATAGCATTACGAGAAGTGACTGGTGAGCTGGTTGCCAAATTCATCAAGCAGAACATTATCTTCCGGTTTGGGATCCCCAGCCGGATAATATCTGATAATGGAAGTCATTTCAGAAATCAAAAGATCTATCGGCTTGCCGAGAAATATAAGATCGAATGGAGGACTTCCACTCCTTACAATCCACAGGCAAATGGATTGGCAGAAGCCTTCAACAAAACTTTATGCACCCTGCTGGCCAAAGTCGTCAGTGCCAATAAGAAGGACTGGGAAGAAAAGATGTATGAAGCTCTGTGGGCATACCGCACTGTCTTCAAGACACCTACAGGGTGCTCGCCATACTCACTGGTCTACGGCTCAGAGGCAGTAGTTCCACTAGAGCTGGAAGTCCCGTCACTCAGAGTGGCAGTCCAATATGACCTGGCCCATGGCGAACAAACCAATGCAGAAAGAAGATTACAAGAATTGGCTGAACTGGAAGGGAAGCGTCTCCAAGCTCAGAAGAATATCCAGATGTATCAGGCCCGCATGGCCACTGCATTCAACAAACTCGTGAAAGGGCGAGAATTTAAGAAAGGTGACCTTGTCATGGTCAAGAAAAGAGAAGTCATGGCGTCCAACCCAAAAGGAAAGCTAAATCCTAATTGGGAAGGTCCTTATGTGATATATAGGGTCTACGAAGGAGGGGCCTACATGGTTGTTAACCATCGAGGGGAAATCCAATTCTCACCACTCAACGGTAGACACCTAAAGCTGTATCATGCTGCCCAACCAATATTCCCCGAGTAATCAGCGGGCTAAAAGCTACCCTTTTTCTTGGTCTAGCGGCACTCCGCCCTAACCAAGCTACCCTTCCTTGGTGCACTCCGCCCTAACCAAGCTACCCTTTTCCTTGGTCTAGCGGCACTCCGTCCTAACCAAGCTAACCCTTTTCCATGGTCTAGCGGCACTCCGCCCTAACGAGTACCCTTTTTCTTGGTCTAGCGGCACTCCGCTCTAACCAAGCTACCCTTTTTCTTGGTCTAGCGGCACTCCGTCCTAACCGAGCTACCCTTTTTCTTGGTCTAGCGGCACTCCGCCTAACCAAGCTACCCTTTTTCTTGGTTCTAGCGGCCTCCGCCCTAACCAAGCTACCCTTTTCCTTGGTCTAGCGGCACTCCGCCCCTAACCAAGCTACCCTTTCCCTTGGTCTAGCAGTACTCCGCCCTAACCAAGCTACCCTTCCTCCTTCGGTCTAGCATGCTACCCTTTTCCTTGGTCTAGCGGCACTCCGCCCTAACCAAGCTACCCTTTCCTTGGTCTAGCAGTACTCCGCCCTAACCAAGCTACCCTTCCTCCTTGGTCTAGCGGCACTCCGCCCTAACCGAGCTACCCTTCCTCCTTGGTCTAGCGGCACTCTGCCCTAACCGAGCTACCCTTTTCCTTGGTCTAGCGGCACTCCGCCCTAACCAAGCTACCCTTCCTCCTTGGTCTAGCGGCACTCTGCCCTAACCGAGCTACCCTTTTCCTTGGTCTAGCGGCACTCCGCCCTAACCGAGCTACCCTTCCTCCTTGGTTTAGTGGCACTCCGCCCTAACCGAGCTACCCTTCCTCCTTGGTCCAGCGGCACTCCGCCCTAACCAAGCTACCCTTCTTCCTTGGTCTAGCGGCACTCTGCCCTAACCAAGCTACCCTGCTCCCTTGGTCTAGCGGCACTCCGCCCTAACCAAGCTACCCTTCTTCCTTGGCCTAGCGGCACTCCGCCCTAACCAAGCTACCCTTCTTCCTTGGTCTAGCGGCACTCCGCCCTAGCCGAGCCATCCCTTATCATGATCTAATGACAGTCCGACTTGTTACCCTCCCAAAAAGAGGGGAAGAGAGAATAAAAGAATGAAAATAAATAAACATGGGGTTAAAAATAGAGATACCCTGCCGGTCTTGTTCAGGTTTTCCGAGCAAGGGCAAAAATGGCTAAAACCCAGCTGTGGTGAAAACCCGAAAGGGCACTGCAGGCAAAATCGGGTACCCCGCCACGTGAAAACCCGGAAGGGCGCGTGGGCAAAAGCAAGAGGGGGCTGGCTCCAGTGAAAACCCGAAAGGGCGCTTGGGCCAGTAATATGGTGATCCTAAAGAAACCTCACCTCCCGTCATAAACTTCTCGTCG
This sequence comes from Amorphophallus konjac, assembly GCA_022559845.1. Lineage (NCBI taxonomy): Eukaryota > Viridiplantae > Streptophyta > Magnoliopsida > Alismatales > Araceae > Amorphophallus > Amorphophallus konjac. Next base: position 241,697,902 of record CM040117.1, on the reverse strand, counting down.
ATCGGCCGGCACCTTGTTCGATCAACGATCAAATCCACCCAGTACGGACCCTACGTCTGTCCTGATAAAAGTCCTCATACCTTGTCCCAGGTCCCACCGTGATGAAACCTGCTACTGATCAATGGGCACACTCACCCGATCAGCAATGAAACCTGTCCGGCTTAGACCTTACGTCTATGCCGATAAAACCTATGAAATCTTTGCACCGATATAAACCCAATATCGATGATGAAACCTGCTGTTGATCGATTGGTACACTGCCCGATCAATGATGAAACCTGTCCGGCTTAGACCTTACGTCTATCCCGATGAAACCCCTGAAACCTTTGCATTGGTATAAACCCAATACCGATGATGAAACCTGCTGTTGATTGATTGGCACACTGCCCGATCAGCGATGAAACATATCCAGTTTAGACCCTACGTCTATCCTGATGAAACCCATGAAATCCTTGCATTGGTATAAACCCAATACCGATGATGAAACCAGCTGTTGATCGATTGGCGCACTGCCCGGTCAATGATGAAACCTATCGGCTTAGACCTTACGTCTATCCCGATGAAACCTATGAAATCTTTGCATTGGTATAAACCCAATACCGATGATGAAACCTGCTGTTGGTCGGTTGGCACCCTGCCCGATCAGCAATAAAACCAGCCCAGGGTAGACCTTACGTCTATTCTGATGAAGATTCATAAGATCCTTGCATTGGTGTAAACTCAGTACCGATGATGAAACCCACCTTTGATCAATGGGCACCCTGCCCGATCAACAAAGAAACCCGTCCTATCAAATTTGCATATCCCTTTACGTCCCGCCGTGATGAAACCTACCATTGGTCGATCGGCACCCTGCCCGATCAATGATAAAACCAGCCCAGTGTAGACCTTACGTCTACCCTGATGAAACCTATAAAATCCTTGCGTCGGTATATACCCAATACCGATGATAAGAGCATGCACTAATGAAGCAGCACATCGCCTGATCCGTGCTGAAGTCCCAATTCAGGAAACATATGTATATATATAAAAAATGGGGTTAAAAATAGAGATACCCCGCCAGACTTGTTCGGACATCCCGGATAAGGGCAAAAATGGCCAAAAACCCAGCTGTGGTGAAAACCCGAAAGGGCACCGCAGGCAAAATCGGGTACCCCGCCACGTGAAAATCCGAAAGGGCGCGTGGGCAAAAGCAAGAGGGGGCTGGCTCCGGTGAAAACCCGAAAGGGCACTTGGGTCAGTAATGTGGTAATTTAAAAGTTCCATGCCAACCGGCACGCTACCTTTACCTCCCTTCTATTGATGAAGCCTTCCGTCGGTCAACTGGTTCCACGCCCCACCGATGATAAAACCTTTCCAGGATAGACCTTACGTCTGCCCTGATGAAATCTACGCACCCTCTTTCAAACGTCCCACCGACGATGAAACCCATCACCATTTTACTAAAGCCTACCCAGTTCAGACCTTACGTCTGTCCTGATAAAACCTACGCATTTCTTGGCAAAGCCCCACCTGCGATAAAACCTATTGGAATAGACCTTACGTCTGTCCTGATGAGACCTACACCTTCACACACTTCCCACCGTTGGTCGATTGGCACCTCGCCCGATCAATGATGAAACCCTATCCAGTCTAGACCTTTCGTCTATTCTGATGAAACTTATAAAATCTTTGCATTGGTATAGACCCAATACCGATGATGAAACCAGCTGTCGATCGACGGGCACCCTGCCCGATCAATGATGAAACCATGCAGTTTAGACCTTTCGTCTATTCTGATGAAAATTATGAAATCTCCTTGCATCGATATAAACCCAATATCGATGATGAAATCAATTGTTGGTCGACCGGCACCTCGCTCGATCAATGATGAAACCCTACCCAGTTTAGACCTTTCGTTTATTCTGATGAAACTTATAAAACCCTTTGCATCGATATAAACCCAATATCGATGATGAAACCAACTATTGATCGACTGGCATTTCGCCCGATCAAGGATGAAACCCTGTCCAGTTCAGACCCTACGTCTGTTCTGATGAAAACTATGCCCCCTTCAAATGTCCCACCTGCCATAACCTCTACCCAGTCTAGACTTTCCGTCTATTCTGATGAAACCCCTTCTTTCACATTCCTGCAAATTGTCTCCCTCATAGCACATATTGCCAAGAGGGACGTTTGCTGATACCAACACAATCCGGTTTAAGCACCTCTTCGGATGCCCGTCACGCGGTGGAGCGAGTTCCCCATCCTTTCTCTGAAGGGGTGGACGCTCTCCTGCTAGATACGAGCCATTCACATGAGGGGTTGCTAAAACCACTACCCCACTTCCCCGAAGTGATGAAACCACATGGTAAACAAGATGGATACACATGAAGCCAAAAGATTTCTTTTCATTACGAAGTGAGTACATAAGGGGCCCCGAGGGGACGCTGTATCACAAAAAAAAAGGGAGAGAAAGAGATGGGAAGAGAAGAAAGAAAAGAAAAGAAAGTGAAGATAATTCATGGCCGCCGAAAGATATCTTCAAAGGCCAGAAGACCAACATAGGGGGCGGCTCCTAACTCATGAAGGCGCGCTTCCTCCTCCTGAAGCCTCATGGACAGGTCCTGGAAAGACATCACCCGACCCTCCAGTAAAGCCACCTCCTCGGTGGACTGTGGCCGAATAGAAGATAATTGCTGCAGCTCGGCCCGAAGTTCAGTGAGTTCCGCCTCCAAAACGGCTACCCGTTTCTGGATAGCCTCCTCCCGCTGAATAATGCTCTGTAGCTCGGCCTGGCGTTCATCAAGTGTCAGCGTCAGCTTTTCCACCTCGGATTTGCATTCTGACCTCTGCAACTTCAACGCCGTCAGCCTGTCAACCATGGTCCGTGCTAGGAAGTCTCTCCGATGCACGAATTTCAACAAAAGCAAGACCCGCTGAGCCCATGTGTCCAAAGGGCAGCCCATGGCTTGCAGGCCAGCGGTGAGGCGATTGGCGATTTCCTTCAGCTGTAGATATGTCAAGCCAGGCTGAGACTCTACTAGCTGGCGTAACATGTCCAGATGCTGCCAGACGAAGCTGTCAGGAGAAGTAAAGCCAAAGGAAGCAGATGCGACGACTTCAAAGGTCACCTCTCCGTCAATATCTGCCCATAGTCCAATGCCCGCTTGGGAGGACGAAGAAGGCAAATCTGTCGAAAGAGCTAGCCGGCATTTCTCTGTACTCCCCTGCTGGGCTGAAGACTCCTCCTCTGCTGCTGCCTCGGGAGCTACACCTTGAACATCCGCGGGAGGAGAATCAATGAATAATGGGGTTATCTCTGCAATGGAGGCTGCACCTTCAGCTGCTCTTTCTGGTGATGGGGACAGAGGTGCCTTAGACTGTGCAGGCAGGAATTCGGACTCTGTAGCCACTATGGCAGGAATTGCTAACTCGGGCGCAATTGACATTACTGCGGCCGGTATGAAAGCGGAGCTCCTGGCCGGATCTGCTTCGGCTCTAAGATCTGAAGCCCTGGCAGGGATGACACTTTCTTCTGCAGCCCCCAAGTCTAATGATGCCAAGTCTGTCGAGGACTGTATCCGCACTGGCACAGGGCGAATGATCTCAGGAGCCCCCGTGCAAGTTAAAGGCAGAAAAGGAACAATAGCCCAATCTACAAGAGAAATGTCCATGAAGGATGTGGAGGTGGCCAAGGTAGCAGCGACAATACTCTGAGACCAAAGCAAAGCGACCTTCAGCACTAAATAAAAGAAACAAATGAAGCAGCATACATGAAGAACAACCCACCTTTGAAGCAGGGTCCGCACCCTCGAAATGGGGCGAAAGAGAAGAAAGCTCCGTGGCCGAAATGGCGAGTGGTGGAGTTATGTCAATCTCAGTATCGAGCCCGGCAAACTCCTCCTGAAATCCTTCCTCAGAGGATAACACTGATAGTTTGGCGGGTCGAAGAGACGGAACACCTTTCGCAAGTACAGGAGGGGCTTCTGACTTGGAAATACCTTCCCCTTCGCTGCCGCTGAAATCTACTTCCTCCTCATGGGAGACGACCTGGGAGCTGCCCGAAGATATTTCCACACTAGCTATATGCTGGGCCGGCACCTCTAAAGCATGGCGGATGTAGATCGAGTGATTATGCGTCTGGCCGGAATAGTACTCTGCTTTGGCCGAGTCTTGTGACCCTCCTGTGGTCGAGGCAGCTCTTCCGTCATCATCATGGCCTCGGCTTGCTCCCCGACTGCCACTGCTACAAGAAAAGAAAACTTCTGAGAAGTATAGCAAAGAAAACAACGGAAGTATGAAACAAATGGAAAAAGCACATTTACCCTCCTCCCCGCCAGCCGGGGTGGGAGAAGGCAGTCTTGTGTCCGTCTCCACAGGCGCTTCAATCTGCTCCTGGGCTGTATCAGATAAAAAGAAGCTCAGCCTCAAAGAACTCCCTAGGAGATTGGTCAAGACGACAAAGGAAGTTCCAGCTACAAGCTATCACCGTCACCTTCGGCAGATGCCTGTGCGGCCTCCCTCTGAGATGCGAATGCGTCAAATGAAGGGATATCCGGAAGAGGGGTTCCAGCTTCCTTCGCAGTCGAAACCGACTTCCGGGTCCGAGCAACCTTGGCCTTCTTGGCCTTGGCGACTGCAACCTTCACCACAGAAGGCTTCCTCTTCTTGCCCGGAGGCAGGGGAGTGGTCGTAGGTGCTGCTTCAGGAATTTCAAAGTGGGCAGGTTTCTCAGCTTGAGCAATTATCTTCCTGTAAAGCCCCTGCCGCTTTATGTCTGGTCTATCTGCGCGAGACACGAGAAAGACAGTCACAGTCAACATATGCAAAACATGACAATAAGAAGAAAGAAGCCATGATCAAACAAACAAGGAGCACACCTGCTGGGCCGTCGTAAAATGTGGAAAGCGGCCAATACATATAAGCTACCTCCTTTGATCGGGAGGCGGCCTCCTTCACAAGCCAGCATACATCGCCAATAGTCTGACACTTCTCCGTCAGGGCGGCCAAGTCCTTATGGCCATGGAAATCAAGGCAATGAAATAGGCCGAGGTAATCTATGCACCAGGCGTCAACATAATGGAAAGAAACAAAAAGCTGCTTATTTAGAATGACAGCTACCGGGCTCTCCACTGTCAGCCCGTGGACATTTAACAGTACAAAAAGCCAGGAGGTGTGCTGATAATATGACTGGGTGCGGTCCTCCCTCCGCACAAAGGCCCTGTAAGGATGAAACCTGTCTGCCGGACCCCTCCAAGAAGTAGCCTTCGAGAGTGGTTCCTCCGGGGGGAATGGATACTGCACCTCCAAATGAGTGTCCCCTATGTGGCCCAGCTGTCTCAAGTCTTTGGTGAAAGTGTCTACATCAGCTTCAGAAAAGACAGGAGTGGGTAGTTCCGCACCCGCCTCCTTCAAAGACCGACGGGCAGCGATATAAGCTTCTGCCTCCCTCTGGTGCTGGGAATAAAGCCTCCTCAGATGGACCTCGTCAATGTCAAATACAGGCCCTGATTACCGCTTCAAAAAGGAGCGCTCGGCCACATCCCAGAAAGCGCCTCTTCCATCTTTATAAAAATTGGTGCGTATGTTCCACCACTTGATATAGTCTGATGAGACCCGAGGGAGACGATTGGAGACAGTCGGGACCCTGAAAGTTGTGTCTTCCCGACGATGAAAGAAATCCCACCATATCCGACCGTCGCCGGCAATACTAGACCCGTGCTTGGCCCGGCTCTCCAGAGGAAACTGAGCAGCCGATGGAGGGATATGTTGGTCGTAACCAAAATTTCTGCCAAAGCGGAAGGGATAATAGGGCTCCAAAATGAGCAGGCCCCCCTTCCTGAAAACTAATACACTGGGCCGTATGGCCATGGCCCACCTCACCAATTCTGGTTCTAAAAGAGGCCGGGTGGCGGCGACCCCCGAAACAGGATGGACATAAGCCTCCACCTCCTCCATTTTGCACTCCCTCTGAGGGTCCACCAAGGGAGCTGAACCTGCTGCCAAGCTCCAAAAGTGAATGCTGCCAGGTGCGTCTACAGGCACTCTTATTAGCCTACCCCTCATCTTGAACAGCTGTTCTGAGAAAGGACCAGGTTCAGCGCTAGCAAACTCAATCATACGAGGGAGCAGTGTGTCTGACTGCAAAGTTCTCGGGGCCAGCTCAGGGAAAATGCTGCAAACCCAGGCATTGAAGAAATGAAAGGGACCCACGGTCCTCGAAGAGCGGGGGGTCCGATGTCTATGCAAGTCCCCCAAGGATTTGTAAACTAAACACAGAGCCACTGGGCACAGAGACAATCGCATCCCCCAAGCCATCTGGCAGGCCGGATATATAGCCTCTGGTCTAATAATCGTCTCGTCCCCTTGAGGGAGAGCGAAAGTGCATAGCCAGAAAGTCAAATAGGCTGCACAATGGGTGATGGGATCAACCCCTGCTGGGTTCGGGCCATCCGCGTCGGTCCGGCGCAATGAAGCTGGCAGTGCTGACTTGTAACGGGGGGCCCTGACCTGTTTACCGGAAGTCAGCCCTACGGAAGGAAAGTCTGCGTACCTCAAGGGACCCCCGAAGAAATATTGTATCCACTGCCCCACACGGACTCTCAGTCGGCTGCTCTTTTCCCGGGCTTGATAGCCTTTGGAGGACCCCCTACTGTAGGCCAAACAGATGGACCGGTAAGCTTTCATCAGATACCGGTATGCATAACCGAAAGAATAGCTGCCCTCTCCATTAGAGGCGTCCTTGATGGAATCATCCAGGCAGACCTCCTCATATGGCTCCCCGTCCATGGGTAGGCCAGAAAGCTGCGATAAACTCCAGAGGTCGAGGGATGTCTCGCCTTCCGCTGTATAGAATGTATTGAACTGCGGGCAGAACACTTCAAGCATGCCGCAACACAATCCCCGAGAGACGGGATAGTGGAACCTGGAGGTAAATACACTGTGGTATACCCCAGCTCTAACCAATAGAGGGGCATACTCCTTCAAAGCATATTCTGTGAACTCCACTGCTCCAACCCTAAAAAGATGGGCGTCTGTCAACTTGGCATCTCCAAACCAGCCGGCAGCCAGCTGATATTTAAACTGAACGGCCAGGCAGTTAAGAACAAATGGCTCGTCTCTATAACCCCACTTTGCAGGAGCCAAAAAGAGTCCGAATGAGGTCTTCTCTCGGTGGACACGGCCAGTGGTATGATCCCACCTTGCAGGGGTGAACTCTGGGGCCCGGGTCAGCATCTTCTTCTCGGGTTCTAAATCGGAGATGCCCAGCACAGCATTCCAGTCCCTCTGTTCACCTGGGAGATATATGGCTCGGGCTCGATAGACAGAGCCCTTCATGCTGTCTCTATCGGCAAGTATTGCCGCTTCCACGGAACGGGCAATAAGAACATCCCGCATTCTGCGTATGGTGAAAGTCCGAACAAACGGAAGCAAATGACGATCCTTCGGCAAGTCCGGGCGGTAGTCAGCAGCTCTCCTGAATTCAGCACCTTCCAGGGAAGAATAAACTTCAGCGGTCGATACGGTGTCAGTTTCAGAATCGGAAGATTCGTCGACACTAGCAATCTGGTCATAGCCAAAGCTCAGGCTGTATACGTTCAACCAGTTGACTTTGGCCCGAGATATGTCCGGCTGAGCCGATGAACTTGTTCCAACAGCTCCGGAAGATGCAACAGCAGAACTGGAAGCCATGTCAGCACCTGCAGTCAGAGAAAGACAAGAAAGGAAACATCAGAAAGATGAATGGGCACGAAACAATAAGATAAACAAATTCTCAACAAATTTCGGCAGCATCTCCTCTTGTCCGAGGTATGCCCAAGAAGAATAGGGAGTCACCCACCAAGAGGGAGTGATCCCGAGCATAAAATGGGACTCAATCCCATATATATAGCGGACCTACCCCGAAAAATCGGCAAAAGGGGGGGGGGGGGAAATGACGCTCCCGGGGGGGGAAGCTCACAGCTCACCGCCACCGCCGAGATGAAGAGAGAGAAGGAGAAGTAAGAAATGAGGGTAAAAAGCCCTCTCGCAGGGTTAAAAAGAAGAGGAGGAGGGGCTTCTCGGCGTGAAGAAATGCGCGCCGAGAACCCCCCCCCCCTTCACCAAAGAAAAAGGCGCGCCGAGAGCGGCATGCGCCGAGAACCCCCTAAGGCCATGGGCGCGCCGAGAAGCAACCGCCGAAAAGCCCTCGCCCCGGGAAGCCCGGCGAGCGTGAGCGCGCCGAGAAGCCCCTGCCGAGACGGCCGCGCCGACAACGGTCGCGCCGAGAGCGCCATGCCGAGAAGTCCAAGGCAATGCCTAAAATCTCCAAACGGTGACAATGAAGTCAGAAAATGCAGAGACGAAAACATGAAAGTGAAAGATGGATATGCAGAAGGTTACTACAGTAACATGATTAAGCTGAAGGACAATTGAGGAAGATAGCCTCGAATGTTGAAAGACACCTGCAGACCCCGTGTCGCTTATTCCGCGCTTACGCCGCCCGCAGGTGGGGGGCATTTGTTGACACCTTGAAAATGAACAGGGGTGGAAGCATAACTGAAAAGAAGATCAGACCAACAGTGGAAGACCACTGATGAAGCTCGACAGCCGTTTACCCGGTTGAAGTCTCCGCCAGCCGAGCTGATGTCCGGTGCCATCGTCAGTCAAACGGCAGCACTGATAAAGCAGCAGTCATTCGACTGATAAGACCTCCAAGCACACTCTGATGAGAAGCCGGAGCCGACAAATGAAGATTGCGAAGGCTTTTGCAAAGTCAGGACAAATGAAGAATCCTCTCCACAGATTACACACCCGGCCGAAGTCTGTCAGACTGAAGCTGATGTCCGGTCTTGTCACCGTTCGGATGACAATGCCGATGAAACATATCCGGTGTTATCGTCATCATTCAGATGGCAATACTGATAAAACCCCAGTTTGTTCACTGATGGAACCTCGAGATGATCTCAACAAAGCTGTGTCACTACTAAAGGGGCCTCTTTCGGTTCTGATAAAAGTCAATACAAAATAACTAAGAGAAGCCAAGGCAATTATGCGGCCCAAAAGCACTAAATGGGCCGGCCGATTGGGCTTCTGACCATGGCGCCGGGAACCTCAACGAAGGGCCGCTGGACGCGCCGGGAGCTGTGGCTAAGAAGCTGGCCACGCCGAATACCCTCCACCGAGAGGACAGAGGGATGAGAGCTATAAAAGCAAACCCTCTTTCAAATGGGGAGGAGATCGGAAGCCGGGCCATCGATCGAAAAGAAAGAAAAGAGAAGAAACCAGAGAGAGAGAGAGCCTCCTCCGTTAAAAAGAAAGAAAGAGAGAAGAGACGATCAAAAGGGAAGAAGCTCCAGGTGGGCATCCGGGAGGGAGAGGAGTCAATGCTCCGCCCTCCCCCTTGTTTTCTTTTCTTCTATTTCATGTAATCGTTTCAAGTCTTATCTTGATTCATGCAATGTAGCCGAGACATCTCGGCATCTGTTTGTCCCCCTTTCCCTCACTCTCTCCCTGTAATCGGTTTGAGTATTGGAATGGTGTATCGTCTGGGTTTTCTCACCATGTGTCTTCCCTGATGGGCATCATCAAACGAATGGATATATATGCATGATGGGCTATAGCTTAAGCCTGATTTTTGCTTCCTCTGAAGCCCTATTGCCATTCCCCGTGTTATCTGTAAACCAGTAGCATGATGATCCGATTTGTCTGTTTCTTTTCTCTGCTTCGTAGCACCATTAGTGCTCACCTCAGAGCCCGGGACAGACTATCCCTTGGCTGCTGGGATGAAGCCGTGCTGCGCAATGATCGAAGCTTGAGAAACTCCGGGGTTCTAAGCGTACGTGCTTCCTCCGTTGATGTCATCGAAGCCGCCTCTGGGGCCAGAGACAGCCATCTCTTGGCTCCCAGGGTGATGAATGACCATATCAAGCATGTCCCCAAGCTCTGCGTGACAATGGCGATGGACAGGGGCATTCAGATTCCGGCTTCCCAGATGCCTCTCGAACCCTAATACTCCTCTGAATTCTAGACCTAATCCAACTCAGAGTGGATGCCTTGAGCAGTCTAGAGCCCATAGAATCCGTCAGTTTCTGCCCAAACCACCATTAAAACCAAAAACAGAGTACCGTAAACCTCTGTTCGTATCCCGGCGCCCTCACAGCTCTCGGCCCCGCAAACAGTAAAGCTGATGAACAGCCCTCGGCGCAAGCCTTCTTGCGCCGAGATCCCATCTCCCGGGCGCGCCGGGAGCCACCCGTTTCATTTCTCCTCATCGCGCCGGGGCCTACTCGTCTTGGCGCCGAGAAGCCCTCCTCTTGGCCAATCTGTAAACCCATGCCAGAAACCCCTTGGCCAACCTATAATCCCACGCCGAGAGCCATCTTCTTGCCAATGAAAATCATGCCGAGAGCCCCTCCTTTGTCCACCCCTTTGGCCTCTTCGTCCACTTATCCTGGGGCGTTTTGAGTCATCACATGCACTTCAGGGGCGACAATTAGTGGGAACGACTCCCCTCTTTCACGTGGTTTCCCGAACTCGATCGGCTTTTATAACCCTAAGGACCAAGGAAGCTCTGCCACTGCATAAGCTTCGTTGACCTCTAAAGGGATATCAAAACGGTGCTGCAGGCACGTACATGGTCAGGGGTCCAATACCCCTCTATTTGGCTTTCACCCCGGCACTCCGTGGGTGATCGTCTATCGTTCCCTGGCAAATGCTGAGTCCAGGGGAGATGCTGTCAAAATTCTCCCAGGACCACGAAAGCCGACATTAAGCTGTCCCCGGGACTCTGTACGACACCGGTGACAGGGATTCTCTACGCCTTGGTCTTCCCGAATTCCTCCTCGATCCTGATGTTCCTATAAAGCCCAAGCCTAATCCAGTTCAACTTTGATGCCCTGATCTATTTTTGACCCCAAAGAAATCCTTCCCCTTGGCCTGAATCAATCAGAAGCCCAAAACAGAGTATCGTAAACCTCTGTTCTTATCCCGGCGCCTGTACAACTCTCGGCCCCGCAAACAGTAATTTGGATGAACAGCTCTCGGCACCATCCTTCAGGCGCCGAGAACTGCTCTATCTTCACCTCCGCGCCGGGAAACCCCCCTTGCAGCCTCGTCGCGCCGGGAGGCCCGCGTCGAGAGCCCCTCCACGGCCTGCTCAACCCCCCGCGCCGAGACCCCCCTTTTGCAGGAGCCTCATCGCGCCGGGAAGCCTGCGCCGTAAACTCCCTGGCTTCCCCCTTTTATCTTTGCGCGCCGGGAGCCCTGGCCTTCTTGGCTCTCTTGCCCTTTGCGCCGGGAACCCTGTCCTTTCATCTCTAGTCGTACCGAGAGCCTAACCTGCCATCATATGAGCCCAAATGTCCAGAGCTAATCCATTCAGGGATATCCATGGATCACCATATATGTCCCGGGGATAAATTTAAAGGGGGTCAGGCTCCCTTATGTTCCACCGTCCCGCATCGGATTTATGAGTAACCCCTTTAGCTCGGGAGGGCTCTGCCACTGCATGAGTTCCGCCGGCTTCCCTAAGGGAATATCAAACATTGCCCCATGGCTGATATATATAGGTCGGGAGGTTTGTCCTCTCTCTTTCTCTCGGCTTTCATCCCGGCATTCCGTGGGTGATAGCCTATTTCCCCCTGGGCATAATCCAGATTAAGGGGAAATACTGTCAAAATATTGATCGAAGCTTTAAACCTACATCATGGTCATGGCTCTGCCTGTCCGTGGTGGATATCTTCCATCTCCTCGTTCCCACTAAGCATAATTGTTTGAACCGCCGATTCCACGACGTAGTCTGTCTCTGTGGTTGACATTATTATCTCATCCGCCTTTTTGGCCCTAGTGTGAAGTTTAAAATTAAGCATATGCACATCTGTTCGCCTTATGAGGCCTCCTACTTTTAGCGTTTAATCAAGGGTTGTCCTTCCTTAGAAGGGCGTAATTAACGTCATAGCGTTTATGGTATGACGGACTCCAGGTCCCGACTCGGACTTCACAATCGAATGACCATGTCAGATCGAGCGCACAATGAAATCGTCACACATGTGACTGGCACGCCAATAAATCCACAAATATAAATAAATAAATAAATTAATAACCAAAATAAAAATCCGCGTCCACAGGTTTGGAAAGGCGTAGAGGACGCACACTCGGGTGTGTGCGATGGCCACGTGAATAGCCAGATGCTCGCTAAGAAGATCATTCGGTAAGGCTTTTACTGGCCCACTATGGAAGAGGATTGTGCCATATATGTCCGTAGGTGTGTCAATTTTTAGCTTCACACCGATAAAATTCATTCACCATCCTCCTCACTTCATCCAATATCCTCCTCATAGCCCTTCTCCATGTGGGCATTCGACATCATCGGTCCCCTAGGTGATCCCAATTCTCTCACCAAGCAGAAATCTTTCATCCTTATTGCGACGGAATACTTCACCAAATGGGCCGAAACCGAAGCTTACGCGGAAATCAAGGCGTCAACAGTCTGCAAGTTCATCATGAAGAACATCCTCGCCAGGTTCGGCGTCCCAAGCACAATCGTCACCGACAATGGGCCACAGTTCATTTCTCAGGACCTTCAGGACCTCTGCAAAAGGTATGCAATTGCATTGCATCATTCATCACCTTATTACCCACAAGGTAATGGCCAAGCCGAGACCACCAATAAAATATTGATCAAAATCATCAAGAAAATCTGCGAGTCCAGTAAATTTTCAGACTAGCCAGAAAAGTTTATCGAAGCTCTATGGGCCTATCGCACTTCAATCCGTACCCCCACCGGGCAGACTCTGTTTGCCCTTACTTATGGGACGGAAGCGGTAGTCCCGTACGAGACTCTGATCCCTTCTCTCAGAGTACAATTGGATGAGGAATTTCCCCTCGACGAACGTCACAATTCACTCCTTACCCAGTTGGAACTCTTAGACGAGAAGCGGTTGGTCGCTGCCGAGCATGCGCGTGTGTATCAAAATAGACTCGCTCGCTTTTACCAAAAGAAAGTCGTTGAGAGAAAATTCAAAGTTGGTGAGATGGTCGTGAAAATTTTTTTTGTCAAACCTGGAGGGCCGCGTTCTAAGCTCCAACCCAATTGGGAAGGACCATTTGTGATTCCAGCTGTGTACCCTGGTAATGCCTACAAGCTAGTCAATGCTGAAGGGACCGAGTTATCCCACCCTTGGAATGGGCTTTATCTTAAAAAATACTACCCTTAGATAAGTGTCAAAAAATAAAAAAAACTGAAAAGAAAAGAAAACAACAAAAAGGAAAATAAAAAAATAACAAAAACGTGCATATACAACAACAAAACCCCCAAAAAATATAAAAAATAGGAAAAAGAAAAAGAAAAAATATATAAAATCTTAAAATGTCGATGCCTGGTGGTCACCATGTAGTTAAGTCGTTGCATCCAACCTCCATGTTAGGATAGGGCCCATTAAGGTTTGGTAGACACCGAGTCTTGGTCTGCCAGAATCGCGGAGATCCCTATCCGGCCACATCGGCCTATGCACGCTCAAAGGAAGCCAACATGTACTCACTTACGTATTTTACCCAAAAAAGTTGGTAGCATCACCTACGGTGGGGGCTCACCCAGAAGATCTCCAGAAGCTGTAATCTTTATTCTTTTCTCTTCGACCAAATGAGACAGTCGACGCCCTTAAAACGCTGAGCATGAGAAACCAAAACTCAAACCCCAAAGGCAAGAGTAGGATCCATTTCCTCGAGCATCGATCAGAGCACGAGAAGAGGGCAGTGTCCCCGCAGGCATACAAAAGGGAGCCCACAACGTCAAACGACTATATCTCCCTCACAAAAAGAAATATAAAATCAAAATCAAGAGAAAAGTCTGGTCGTGACCGTGCCTGTTGCGATAAACGGAACCCCTCAAAGCAAAAGTCTGAATCCACAAAAGGGGCCGTGGAATGTAAACGCTCGAGATTTGGTCCGAAGTTGTCGAAAGGAAGAGTTAATGGGCCCTTATTCGCTCGCCGGGTTAACGGTTTTGCCGGTCCTCTCAGGAGGTTTATCCCCTGCGCTCTTCCTTCTCCTCTAAAGATGAAGGTTCGATGGAGTTTCTGAAGGATGAAAACTACCTAGGGTCTGCGACCTTATCTTAATATACACATATGGTTGTCTACTTTGAAAAGCAAAAGCTATCGCTGCAAAGGAGTCTCTGTGTTTCTGGCCGGTCAAGACCCCTGTTTACCACCTTGATGTCTTCTTATTTAACATTGGGCTTAGGTCAATGCAAGCGCGTCACCTATGGGTGCGACGGCGTCTGATTCCGGGTCAGCGTCGCGCGGTTGGTCGTTAGGGTTCTAGGGTGTTCCATCATATACCACCTAGGGTTGTGAGGAAATAGACTCGGGTCGGGCAAATCATTTACCTCGAAAACCTTTTGGGTGAATCCCTGTGGTCGGAAGCGACTGGGAGCCTAAGCATGGCATGACGGTATTGTCATCAGGGTAAGTCTTAGCCAGCGAAATTATCATTCGAGGGGTCCAGAGGCCCAAATCAACCTAGATGTGCACTTAGGATACCTGGGAGGTTAGTAAGAAACCCATGTTCTCATGTAGGTTAGGTGCCATTTGGATGCTTGCGAGGCGTTAGCAACAAAAAAAAATGAAATGATAAAAATAAAAAAAAGAAAAGAGAAAATGTACATATTTGTAAACAGAAAAATTGAATATAACAAAACAACAAAAAATGCCAAATATAAAAAGAAAAATAAATCAATTTTGCATGATTACATTTGTATGCAGCCTTTCACTTTTAATCTCGCTTGCATTCGTGTGCTTGTCTGTCGCATTCATCATCACCACATCTTTCCCTTGTCTTCGTTAATAAAGGCTTGGCCCCTTGACCCGTTATCAAGGACAGTCAAAGTGAGCATCTGCTTATTGAGCAAGGGGCCAAGTCAGAACAGAAATTCTGATTTGTTTGTTTCAGTGATGTGTGCAGGGATTCGAGGCAGCAAGAGCAAAAGTGAAAACCAAACAAAACCGAACATTTTATACTATCCCCAAAATAAAAAATTACATCAAGTTCCACCCTCTCTCTCTGCATTACTCGTCCCGCTACTCTCCGGGCAAACCGCTCTCAAGAGTGTTACCTAACTACGAAAAGCGGTACTCCTACCGCTCTGTACTCCTCTTCCTATTCCCACACCCCGACGTTGATCTACGGAAGCAGTAGAGAAGCTACCAACACGAAAGCCACGCTCTCGTGCTCTTCGGTAGCGCTCCTCACCATCTCTCAGCCACTGTTCAGCAAGGCCACGGCTGATTCGGAGTTCGAATAGTTGGGCCTCCATGGCCATTCGTTCCTCCCTTTCAGTCAATCTGTTGGCTCTTTCTCTCTCCGCGTCTCTTTCTCTCTCTGCACGTTCTCTCTCACGGTCTTCCCTCTCCAACTGGAGAGTGATCCTCAGTTCCACAGCATCCCTAGAGGAGTCGTCATCAGGATGACGCCGCAGTTCCCTCTCCAGTTCTGCTATCCTAGCCTCCTTCTGCGCAGCTTGGCCAAGCGCTTCTTCCGTCTCCTTTTCCTGCCGAGTGTACCATCTCAGATACACGATAAGGCATAAACAAGGAGAACTTAACACTGAGACTCTTACCTGTATAGAGAGCATCCCTTCTGCCTTCGCAGCACGCTGCGTGGCGTGAACAAGTTGCTCATGAAGCAAGTCAAGTTCTGAGGTGGGAATCCACAAGCTAGAAGAGGCACCACCTACTCCCATCGCTGGGGAAGCCGCGCCAATCTGGGCATGCTACGACCACGTGAATTAGCAGCCAACATCTGGAATCTGGGGTTTTAATTAGGAAAGTACTGTACACCTACCAAGGCGCTCGTAGCTCCGCGGGCATCACCCGACTGTTGTTCCATCTCTGCCAAGCGAGTTCGTAAATTCGCTATCATGGCATCCCGGACATCCTGCAGCCTTACAAGTCAGCATTTTCACCAGAAAACCAAGAAAAGGAGAAAGAAAAGAAGAGAAAAGGAGAAACCTACCTCCACAAGTCCCCGGGGTTGGAACCGTTCTGCGTACTTTATCCTATATAGACGCAAGTAGTCCTCGCTATCCCGCGCCTGTGATTTTACAATCGTGCCACCCCGTTGCCAATCTTCATACTGTTCGAGGAACCGCACACGTCAATCAATGCAGGTTGTCGGTCCCCGTGTCTTTCTCCCGACGCGAGGTGGCGCAGCCGTATCCACCCATTCCTGAGCCAGTCCTAAAGTCCTCATAACCAATCATAGCCGAAGCGGCTCGATTTCATTCAGGCAGTGCATCCACAGTTCCTGTCCGAACCGGGCACGACTTGTTAGAACCCATGATTGGTCGACATCGACTATGCCTGAGTAGGGTCTCCAGTTTACCTAGGTTAGGTTGTACATACCCGTTTAGCCGGTCAAAGCCAAAAACAAAATGAAAATGATTCCAAAAAAAAGAACCCCACCATCGCTACTGGGAACTCCTGTAGCTCCCGCCTTAGTACCATCAGTTGGTAGGTTAGGGGTGCCGCACTCATGATGGGTTCCCACCGCCTGACTAACGGCACCATCACTGGTCGCCAATGTCGAGCTCTCCCCATCGGGAGGTAATAATAGCTCCACAGCTGCATTAGCACATGCCATCAGTACCTTAAGTGGACTATTACAAAAACAAACAAAAAAAATACAAAACAAAACTAAACTAAAAAAAATACCTGGATGAATGGTGTGAAACCACTCGCAGTCATCTCACGGTCTGCCTCTTGGAACAAACCTGTAAACAAATGCGCCAGCATGGCAGCTCCCCAGGCATAGTGCCCTACTCTTTCGAGGTCTGATAGCAGCTCTAGGAAATGACAATGGATACCGTCCCCTTTCGAGCTCAGTATCAATCTTCCTAGTAAAAAGAGAAGAAATCTCCTCAAATCCATGTTGGATCTCTCCCGATTGCCAAAATATGTGCAATACGCAGCACGACATCCTCTTTCCATCCTTTCCATGAATTCTTCTGAGGACTCATCGTCCCGTCGACGAGTATCAGTGAGCCCTAATGCCTCCATGATAGATGCCCTGGCTACTGACCTGTTCTTCCGACCATCTAGGTCCAAACCCAGTAGCTTCTAGGCACCTTCTCGGTAGTCCTCGTAGGTGACTCTGGTCACTGCCTCACCATCTACCTCGAGGCTCGTGATTCGGACCACATCTTCCAGACTGGGCACCATGTGCCCCCAGAGCATCATGAATGCCCAACTCACTGGGTCCCATCTTTCACGCAAGGCTTGGATGAGGACCAGGTCGAGCTTGATCGGCTCGATCCGGAGAAAGGCGCCAAATCACATCACGTCTAGTCTGGCCTTCTGAAAATCCGGGAGACCCATGTATGCTGCCGCTACTAACTCCCATGAAATGTGCGATTTCATCACACTCTGCGCATGCACAAGGAGTGGAGAAGGGTTTTGTCAGAAGAAAGGGAGAAAGGAAGAATGAGAAAAAGGGTAGGGGAGCTCAGCTTACGAGTTGCGATTGGGTCCTTTCACTGAAGTGCCCTTCAAGGTCCGAAAGCTTCCTAGAACTGCTACCACTGGACCTGCTCCTCTTCGAGGAATGGAAAGATTCGCCCTCCATCCCGATCTCAGAACTCTGAGTTCCTTCTCTTTCGTAAGAATTTGTACTCTCCAAGTTGGCTCTCGATGTCCCTGGAGTAACGAAAGAGGCAGGTATTTATAGAAATGGGAGAAGTGCGGGCCAAGATTTCCTCCGTCACCTTTAACGATAGCCCTCGCGATAGGGCGCCTGCCCTGCGGTCCTATGTGTCACTTCACCGCTCGCGCAGGGTGACTGTTTAGACTGTGTAATATGACGACCCGCTCCCTATGTTATCTAGGGATGCCCTATCATGCTTTGGAAGTCGTCCGCAAAGTTTGAAACATCATCCGAGAAAAGGGACTGGAGCCGTCATTATTGACTTTGACGGCAGATTCCCGTGAAAAATAGTCACAGTAAAATGCGATCCTCCTTTTTAGGGCGGGGTTTCAGCAGACACATCACATGGGAACAGTGCAAAGGAGAAGAAGTGTAGGGAAGAAGGAACGCACAAGAGAACAAACAAGCAGCAGAAAATCAAATCACTCCATTCATAATTCTACATGAGCTGTCATAGACACCACAATCATAGAGAGGAGGCGGGTCCACTAGCTCGCCAACTCTCACCATTATCGTCATGCTCGTCCTTAGGTGTCCCTCTCCTCTCCCCTGAGGTGAGGGTCCCTCAGAAGCCTCTGGATCCCCGTGCAGCAGCATCTGCCTCGCCTCGTGGCACCTGCTCTACGCAATGGCTCGCTGCTCCTCCCCTGGCGTGGAGAAGAAGCCACCAGCGGAAAAGCGGCCAGACTGGCGGAGTCGCTCCCCGAACTCTCGCGCTCTCTCGTAGCGCGTCTCCATCCCTCCTAGCCTCTGCACACTGACCTGAAGGCCTAGCTGAGCTCCCTCACCTGGGCCTCCAAGGCCTCCTCTCGGTCCTGATCTCGCTGTCGCTCGGCCCTTCTCTCGCTCTCTCTCTCTCTCTGCCTCTCTCCTCATCACCTGAGAAGGACCCTTAACTCCAGGATGTCTGGAGAAGGCCTCTCCTCACCACGATGCCGCAGCTCCGCTACAGTCGCCACCCAGGCGTCACGCTCCTCTTCCGCCCGGGTCGCGCGGGCCACTGCACCGGCAAGTTGCTCCCGGAGGGAGGCAATCTCGAGAAAAGGGGCCGAGGAGCTGGAAGATCCGCCAGCCACTCCCACCGTCGCTGTCTGCTGGGCACGCTGGAACAAAATAAGCAACGGCCATCAGTGAAACTCCAAAATCTGAAGTTAAAAGTGCGGCACGTAACTTACCAGGACCGACAGCTCATGTTGAGCGACGGCCAGCTGCCGCCTAGTCTCTGACAGTTGGGCGCGCGAGCCGCCGATGCCACGCGTGTCCCCAGCTTGGGGAAGCCCCGCGTAACTCTCTCTCTGCCGCCGCAGGAAGTCGGCACTGTCCTGCACCAGTACACCCCCTTGCTGTCCAGGGAGACGTACGGGCCAGTCCTCGAGCCTCACCTTGCCGCGACTCTCCTTCCTGACACGGCTCGGCTCGTCTGCACTCGCCCATTCATCGACCAAGCCCGGGCCCTCGCCATGCCCTGCATCAAGAAAGAAGGATCTTATGTCAAAACACGAGAACACGTCTCCTGTCAAGGACGCGTCTATCATTTGAGTGCAACACTCGCCGAACCCTTTTCCCTCTCGCGTGGCTCGCTCAAAACTCAAAATAGATCAAACAGGAGAAGATCGAAGGACATACCGGGCCGTGTTCACCTCCCTCCGTACCATCAGGCCCCTCGGGTCCCTCAAGTACCAGAAGGGGTCCTTCCTCTTCCATGGACGCCTCTCCGTGCTCTTGCGTGTCCCTCCTCGGGCGAGGAGTTCCTCGCCCCTCTCTCCCTTCACCACGATTTGGCCCACCGAGCTCCATCGATCGAGAGTGGAAGAAGAGGAAGAGGGGCGAGCAAATCTCGACGGGAGGCAGGCTCGTTTGCGGGTAAGGCACGAAGAAAGAGAAGCCCCCTGGCGCTTTAAATTTGAATTCAAAAGTTAAGACGCGTCCCCGTGCCTAGACGCTCCCAAAAAAGAGAGAGAGAAGAAGGAAAAAACATGTTCCTCCATGCAAAGCGTAATTCCCTACTTCTTAGGACAAGGTCTCATGAAACGTGCCTCGAAAGAATAAGTGCAAGGAAAGAAGCATGGGAGAGAGAAAGTACACACAACACAAGGAACCATTTCATTTCACATAAGCAAATAGTCAAAGTACATCATACAGTGAGGAAGGTGGGGTGTACAAGCAACTCTCTAACTCTCGCTACCACCCTCCTGATCATCTCTCTCCTCCCTCCTCTGACGGGGATCCCTAGGGGGCCTTTGCGAACCCTGAGAGGCCGTGCTCGCCTCACCAGGTGGCACCATGCCAGCTTCCAAGGCGCGACGACGCTCCTCAGTAGAAGAAACTAGGAAGCTGCCTATGGAGAACGAACCAGACTGACGAAGCCGCGCGCCGCGCTCCTTCGCCCTCTGATACCGCTCCTCGCTCTCCCGAAGCTTCCCCTCCGCCGTGCCAAGGCTCAGTCGGAGCTCCATCACCTGGGCCTCCAGAGCCCTCCTCTCGTCCCAATCTTGATGTCGCTCTGCCCTCCTGTACTCCCTCTCTCTTTCTATGCTCTCCCTATCCCTCTCCCTCTCCTCTCTCTCTCTCATCGCCTCTCTCCTCGACAGCTCGAGGGCGATCCGCAGATCCAGCACGTCGCGAGGGAGCTCCTCAGCCTCCCGTCGTCGCTCCTCCTCGAGCTCCGCTATCCGGGCGTCACGCTCTGCCGCCCAGGCGTCGCGCTCCTGCTCGACACGGACCGCACGGGCCAGGGCATCCCGAATCTCCGCCACCAGCCAAGGGCCACGTACCCCATAAGAGAACAGTGAAGGAAGAAGAGCAACTGGAAGGAAAGTTGGGGTCAAGCAAACACTCACTCGAGCCTCGCGGTCGCGCTCGGCCTCCTCAGCCCGGGCTACCGCTTACGCCAGCTACTCCTAAAGGGCAGAAACCTCCGGAGGAGGGCCCCACGAACTGGAACCCGCTCCACCAGCCGTCCTGGCTGCCGCTGCCTGATGGGCCCGCTGAAACACAGAACAAACGACAGTCAGAGGCTAAGCATCGAAATCCATGTCACAAAAAATACATTGCATAGACTCACCAGGATCTCCAACTCCTGCCGGATGGCCGTCAACTGCTGCCTGGCATCTGCCAGCTGGGCCCGTAGGTCGGCGATGTTGTTATCACGAGCATCCTGCATTGCACATAGGTCAGTGTCACATGCATATGCATATAGGAGAAGAAAAATCCTCATCTCACACTTACCCCGGCTGCCCCACCGAGGTAGAGACGCTCCACGTACGTAGCCCAGTACCGTCTCAGGTAATCGGTGCTGTCCTGTACATGGGACACCACTGGGACCCCGCCCTGTTGCCAGTCCTGGTACTGTGCAGGGAAGCGCGTACGCCAGTCCACGATCTTTGCCTTCCCCTTGGTCTTTCGCCCGACACGGACCGGCTCATCTACGTCGACCTACTCCTGGGCTAGCCCCAACGTCCTCATGACCAGCCTGAGCCGCAGCGGCTCGATCTCGTTCAGGCAATGGACCCACACGTCCCGCCCGAAAAGAGGATGACCCGCTACGACCCAAGGCTGGCCAGCGTCGGCCATGCCCAGGTAGGGCCTCCACACCACCTGCATCGTCATACATGCATCATATTAGTTACCATTTTTACTCAATTAGTCACATGCATAAAAACACACAAATCATACGCATCATACCATAGCCTCGGGGTACTCGCTTAGCTCCCGACGAAGCGACGCCAGCTGGTAGCCATGTGGTGCCGCAACCATGACCGGCCTCCATCGCCGCGCCAGGGGCCCCTGCCTGGCTCTTCCCATCGGGAAGTAGTAGTAACTCCACACCTGCATCCACCATACATCATTAGCACGAATAATTGCATATTTAACTACGGTGAAATGCATGAATAAAATATTTACCTGGAGAAAAGGTGCGAAGCCACTGACTGTCGTCTCCCTCTCTGAAGTCTGGGAGAGATCGACGATCAAGTGGGCGAGTAGAGCTGCTCCCCACGCATAGTTCCCCACTCTGTCAAGGTCCGCCATGATCCCGAGGAAGCGGCAGTGGATGCCGTCCCCCCTCGTCCCCAGCAGAAGGCGGCCCAGGAAAAAGAAAAGGAACCTCCGGAGGTCTAGATCCACCAGCTCTTGCTCGCTCGGGTCCTGGGTGAAAGCTGCGCGGGCGTCTCCCTCCAGTCGTGTCAGAAACTCTGCCCCAGTCTCGCTCACCCGCTGACGCGGGTCACCAAATCCGAGCGCCTCCATAATCTCCACTCGGCCGACTACCTTGTTGTCTCTGTCAGTCGCACTCGTATCTAGCCACAGCAGGTCCAAGGCACTCTCTCGGTAATCGAGGTAAGTGACCCCGCTGACTGCCTCTCCGTCAACTCGTAGCCCGATGATCCGAGCTACGTCCTCCAGTGTCGGCACCATGTGCCCCCAGGGCATCAGGAACGCCCGGCTCGGCGCGTGCCACCGCTCCCTCAACACCTGAATAAGAGGAAGGTCAAGCCGGAAGGGCTCGATCCTGAGGAAGGATCCAAAACCCATGGCGTCCACCCGCGCCCTCTGAAAGTCCGGCAGCCCACGGTACGCCGCCACCAACAGGGACCAGCTGATCCGGCTCTTCATCACGCCCTGCACACCACAAAACAAACAAAAAGGGAACACATCAGAATCATGAATGATAAATAACAAAGACTACACATATTTATTTTCTATTTATTTTCCCCAAAAAAAGAGATTTTTTTTAAAGGCGTCCAGCCTCCTGGACACTTTCTTATTTATTTATTTATCTATTTTATATAATTATATAATTTATGTGAAGGCGTCCATGCATGTGGACGCTTCCATCATTTGTTTTTCTTTTTTGCAAATTTAATAAAAAATAATTGAAAAAAATATTAATAAAAATAAAATAATAATAAAAAATTTGAAGGCGTCCAAATAACTGGACGCCTCCTTACACATCTATTTATATTATAATTACGTAATAACCAAAAAAATAATAACAAAACAAAATAAAAAAGAAAGGATGGAGGCGTCTAGGCCCCTCGACGCCTCCTTCCCTCACCTTCCCCCGCCTTCTGAACACTGTCTCTCGTCCCATTTTACGCCTGATAAATCAACAATTGGAATTCTGAAGGGCTTACCGGGTCGTGCTCATCCTCCACCGCGTCGCCAGGGCACTCAGGACCCTCCACGGCCAAGGGAGGTGCCTCCTCTTCCGCGACAATCTCCTCTCCCACGGCAGCCTCCTCGGCATGATCCCTTGACCTCCTCGGACGACGAGCAAGTCGTTTCCGCTTCTCTCCACCCTGGCTCGGGCCTCCTTGCTCCATTGACAACTGATAATGGGACGTTCAGAGTAGAATGGGTCGTCAGAATGAACAGTAGAAGAGAACATGGGGTGAAGCCCCCGTTTTTCTTCATCAAGGTTTGGGGCGTCCATACGCCTGGACGTCCCCACTTTTTTTAAATTAAAAATTCAAAAAAAAACATAGGGGCGTCCAGACTCCTGGACGCCCCCATAAAAAATTTTATTTTATTAAAAATTCAAAAAACATTGGGGCGTCCAGGCCGCTGGACGCCCCCATAATAAAAAATTTGTAATAAAAAATAAAAAATCCTTGGGGCGTCCAGGCCCCTGGACGCCCCCATTAAAAAATGTATATGTATATAATAATAAATATATATATAGGTATAATCATAAAAATAAAAAGGAAATAATAATAAAAAAGAAAATAATAATAATAATAATAATAATAAATAATAACAAAGGGGAACAATGGTCGAAAATGTCAATTCTAGATTTTATTCCATCAAAAAGCAGAGTGAGCTACATCAGGGGCTTAGGCACTCTAGGCCTTAACTTCCCCAGTTCGGTTACATAAGCCCTCCACAGCTCGCATTCTTCCCCTACGTGCGCTAAGGCCTTTCCCGCAACACTTGTCTTCCAGGGTGCTTTAATGGCATTCGCTTCCTTCGCATCCACTTCCGCGCCCAACTCCCTCTTCTTCAAAGGAACGATGCCGGTTAACAGTGGGAACGAGTGGCGTGGAATGCCGATCTGGAGGCAGCACCGATGCGCGTTGTAAAGGACAAACTCAGTCACGCCGATCAGTTAGAGTTCAACTTCTGGAGAAGGCCTCATGAGGAGTTCAAGTGAGAGTAGACATGCCGACGCGCAAGTGAAGAAGCTTTGTGTCACGGTTCGAAAGTGAGACCGCCAGTCTTCACGTTTCTTCAGCCACGGAACACAGTTCGCCACGGTGCCACCGAAGCCTAACACATTGGCTATGTGACAAAGGGTGCTTTGTTGGAAGAGCTTCAAAGCAGTCGGCATCCCCTCACGGTGGTCAAATTTGAAGTGCAAATCAATCCAGCAATTCAGAACATGTGCGCAACCGAAAGGAGGCTTACCCATGCTCGAGGCAGTAAGGCCACTGTAAAGGTAGGCAAGGATGGCGGGTCCCACCCTCTTTCCACTCCAAATCCCGTGGATGGCACTCAGTTGGTCCTCCTCCACTATGTTGTCGGTATAGGGAAACAAGAGAGCACCCGCCGGACAAATGGTGAACCCTTTCATAATTCCTTCCAAGTGGTCATCATCTGGTGACCCTCTCAGGGCATCCATAACCCATTCCGCGAGCCTTTGCAAATCAATTCCCTTTTGAGTGCGGACCTTTCTGGCTGCGTCGGACGGCATGAAACTTCCAAGGACACTCTCGGAAGTTCCCCTTATCTGCATCCGCATAGCCTTTACCTTCCCGTCACTCTTGAATTTCTTCAGTCCGAGCAGAAGTTCCACCTCCTCGAGGAGGATGGTCGCCTCAAAGGTCGGGAAGATGAAAGTATGGGTCTGGGGATGCCAGATCTCCACTATTGCGCCCATAGCCGCCCAGTCCATGCGAATCCTCTCATAGTGCTTGGCATGAATAAGGAGCCCCTGAAGATGCCACCTCGAGAGTATGGCCCGCATGCCAATGGAGATGTTGGAAGTTAACTTTGAGAGCCACGGCAGTTTGGAAAATTTCCTCGGGCCTGGGAAGAGTGGATATGGTTGGAAAGAAGAAGAGAAAGGAAAAGAAGTGAAAAGAAGGTTCACGCGGAGAATTTGAAATGAATCAGCTTACCATATGCGACTGGATTGTCCCACTCAGATGACCCTCGAGGTTGGAGAGTCGCCTGATCTCGCTGCTAGGCCTGCTCCTCTTCATAACGCGGGAAGACTCTCCTTCCATCCTGAAATCCCTAGATTCTCCTCTCCTTCTCCTCCTGAGCTTTCAAAACTCTCCTTGGTGCATTTGGGTGAACTAGCCTAAGGGAGGTACTTATAGGAAAGGAGAGGCGCTACAAGACGAAACACGTCACATCAGTGGTCAGTCGTCAGGGTTTTGTCTAGATCCCCTTGTACTGTGGTGCAATTCTGTTGTATTTCTGCTACTTTCTGATGAATTTGATCTATGTTGGCCTGTGCAGGTTTTACTAACGGACGTCTTTGTCCTATCTTGTGTACCGTCCTTCGATGTTTGGTCCCCCATGTCATGCAGCATATTATATGATACCTACGCTATTAGAGCATATCAAGGACCTTGCGACCCGAACGAATCTGGGATTTGAGTTCCCCTTCAACAAAAATGGTGATGATTCCAGAAGAATTTGGGTTGTACGGATAGGCCGTTAACTTGTGGTAGCATGGGGACGACGGTTCCATCCAGTGAGTTGGTGCCTGGATAAACGGGCCCCAGCTCAGTATCAGCTCACCGGATCGGTATCCTGACCCATTCTTAACGAGTTGACAATATTATCCTTGGCTATTTTCTATTTTAGTTTGTTTTAAAACTTTTCTTTAAACCCAGCATGCATTCATGTAGGACTTTGAGTTTATTTGCGAAAGATCATTCAAGTGATTCGATTGTGAAAGCCGTTGTACTTCAACTCTTACAAATATGAGATATTCCACTCCGAATGAAATACTGAGTTTCCTTGAAACGGTCCTACGCGCTCTTCCAAAGGAGACCCTTGTTTGGACAGACCCTCAGATATTCCTTTACCTTTTATCTTGTTTGACCCACCTTGGCCGCAGCACTTCCACATTGGCTGGTAACCGCTCCCCAAAGGTGAAACCTGCAGGTTTACGACCCAGGTACTTCCACACCGAGAAGTTGGTCTCCTTTATATTCGTGCCTGAGCGCACATCTCACCCTCCCTTATTTGATCTCCGTCCAAGCAATCATCAAAATTCGAAAGACCTTCTTCAAGGTCGCCTCATTGAAACTACAGGAAAGATTCCAAACAGTAATGTCAAAAGTGTGTCTCATCACACCTTGGCATCAACTTATCAGTCCGTTCCCACTCCATTTCACTCCACTTCGATATCATTCCATTACGTGTCACTCCCTTGCAAAGCAGACGCCAAGGCGGGGCAGCTGTAGACACGCTATTCTTGACGTTTCCTGAGAAAATCTCATATTACTATGCGACGCCCCGCAGCGGCTTTCGCCTTTTGAATCGCTTGAGTGCTTCCTATTCTTGAGTCTTCTTCCGCTCCTTCGGCATCCGGAAACCGCCTCGTTGCGGAAATCATGCGGCATACGGACGACATCACCACCAATCGGACGCATCGGAAGTTTTCGGAACCAGGAGAATGTCTGGCGGACGGCTACCGACGCCATTTCGGGGAATCCGGTGGGTCTTCATGGAGGCGTCCAGGCCCCTAGACGCCTCCATAATTTTCAAATTTACAAAAACATAAAAAACATATAAATAATAATAAAATCATGGAGGCGTCCACGTGACTGGATGCCTCCATCAATGCAAAATATAAAATAATAATAATAAAAATAAATATAAAATATAAAATATAAAAAATAATTTAATGGAGGCGTCTAGGCCCCTGGACGCCTCCATCAACTTGCCCACGGGTGCCCCCCGTCCGCCGGTCGGTTTGTCGTTTGAGAAAAAATCCAAAATGTGAAGATGTCCTGCCAACTAGACGCGTCCATTCATGAATCACGGGCGCCGATCAAAACCACGCGTTGTGCTAAACCACGTGCGGCTTTCGGCGGGGGTTCAGTGGGCTTTTATGGAGGCGTCCAGTTTCCTGGACGTCTCCTTGAAAATATTCGAAATAAAAAAATAAAAATAAGTATAATATTATTTTTGCCTTGATGAAGGCGTCCAGGGTCCTGGACGCCTCCATCCTCTGGAGCCCTATAAATAGAGACCCCCCCCCTCAGTCCGGGAGAGGGCTTTTGAGAGGTCCGATAGGCTGCTGGAGCCCAGAGGCTGTCGGAGCCATTTCTAATCCGTGGTGTCTTTTGTAGGGAGAGATTCTATCGGCTTCTCGGGTGTCCGCGCTCGCGAGAGGAAGGTCGTCTTCGTCCACCGCGCTTCCACGTTGTCCCTACGCTGTCGAAGCTCTGCCGGATCTCGCCATCGGCACATCCAATAAGTCAATTCTCTCCCCTTTTTCTCTGTAGTTCTTTGCGTTTATCATCTCGCATCCTCTATCTCCCTTCCCAAGGGCACCTTCTCTTATATACTTCTTGCATTCATCATCGCACTTTCCTCCTACTCGAGTCCAAGAGGGGTTTAAAATCACACCAACCAGGTGTGTGTTCTGTCACGATTTCGTTATTTTCTTCGCAAGGGATTGATACTACACTGCCATTTTCTAATTCTGTTTACCTACTGTCTGTTATTTTGCAAGGGTAACTGAAGAAAGCCCTCTCCGTCGGTCGGCCGAAGGGGGAGGAAGAAGCAAACCGCCACTTCCTGCTAGTGAGGTAGGCGCGATCACTCTTTATTTTGGGGTCTATAGCCCCTGGCGATCACATCATATTCTCGAGGCCGCGGCGAGTCATTTCCCGCAATGGCCGTTTGAATTCTGCTTCTTTTTATATCTTGTTATATCTCTTATCTGCTCATATTCTCGAGGCCGCGGCGAGTCATTTCCCGCAATGGCCGTTTGAATTCTGCTTCTTTTTATATCTTGTTATATCCCTTATCTGCTCATATTCTCGAGGCCGCGGTGAGTCACTTCCCGCAATGGCCGTTTGAATTCTGTCCTCCTACTTGTATATCTTGAACTGCTTCTATATCTGCTTGCTATATTCTCGAGGCCGCGGCGAGTCACTTCCCGCAATGGCCGTTTGAATTATGTCCTTTCGTTTGTATATCTTGAATTGCTTCTATATCTACCTGCTATATCTGCCTGCTATATTCTCGAGGCCGCGGCGAGTCACTTCCCGCAATGGCCGTTTCAATTCCTGTTATTTAATTCTCGCACCATTCCCATCCCCCGAGGCTGCGGCGAGTCACTTCCCACTATGACCGTTTAAACCCCATATCTTGCTATATTGCATTTGTCCCGCTCGCCCTACCGGAGCAATCTCCCGTGGTGGCCCCTTCTCTTTTCTCTCATTTCTGTGTTGCAACAAACAAAACGAGCCCACGCGCTCCGCATCATTTCTCGACCGCGTGACGTCGCTCACACTATCCTCAAAAGGTTTATGATGAAAAATTCCAAAAGAGGTCTCATTCCTATGAGACATGGAATTTATATATCTAAGGGGATGAGTCCTAAAACATCTGAGGAGGTGGCACACATGAATAAGGTACCCTATGCTTCGGCCATAGGGTCAATCATGTATGCAATGCTATGTACACGGCCTGATGTTGCCAATGCTTTGAGCATTGTCAGTAGATTTCAGGCAAATCCAGGCGAAGAGCACTGGAAGGCAGTAAAGGGCATCCTTAAGTACTTGCGAAGGGCTAAGGATCTTTTTCTGATTTATGGAGGAGAGGACCTACAGCTTAGAGCTTACACAGATTCTAGTTTCCAGTCAGATCCAGATGACTGCAAATCCATGTCAGGGTTTATATTCATGTTGAATGGAGGGGCAGTCAGTTGGAGAAGCTCCAAGCAAGATACGACTGCAGACTCGACGACGGAGGCAGAATATATTGCTGCAGCTGAAGCTGCTAAGGAAGCGGTCTGGATGAATAAATTCATCTTGGAACTCGGCGTAGTTCCTGAGATATCAGCTCCCATCCCATTATTTTGTGATAATAATGGGGCCATCGCCCAGGCGAAGGAATCGGGATCTCACCAAAGGTCGAAGCATATTCTCAAGCGCTTCCACCTTATTCGGGAGATTGTTGATCATGGAGATGTGGCGGTAAAGCGTGTACCGTTAGAAGACAACATAGCAGATCCACTAACTAAGCCTTTGACACAGATTGTATTTGAGCGCCATCGGGATAAGATGGGCCTAAAAGTTGTGGGTAATTGGCTGTAGTTCAAGTGGGAGATTGTTAGTGTTGGTGTGCTACATGCCAATTTAGGGTCGGGTAGACCCGATAAATGTATGATCTTGTTCATTATTAATAAAGTGGTATTTGAGTGTAAATATGTGATTGTATATTACTTTACGATGTCCCTAGGATATGTAGTTGTAAAGTCAACTCGAGATGGGATCTCGATCATGAGACTGACTTTACATGGACACATACCTTAAATTGTTCCTGGTTGGAGGTTAATCACTCGGGGACTTTGATTACCTATTAAACCAGTACACATGATGTGTGACTGACCAGTCTCATTGTCATTGGTGCTGGACACCAACACATATGTGTAGGTGTACGTCCTCGGAGGAAGTGCACTGAACTGATCCTCTATTGGATCTTCAGATGGTTGATTATACCTAATGTCAATTGAAGATCTAACGGTCTCAGTAGCATCATTGGTCCTTTGATCTGAGACATTGATCGGATCTTACATGAGGACTAGAATGGTTTAATTATTTGGCTAAGTGACTTTAACTATAAGTCATGAGTTGCCGAGTCATTAACCACTACAGGATACGTGTGAAGATCATCAATGGTCAAGAGGGGATCGCTCACGATATATATCAGACAGTTAATGGGTCATGACATTGACGCTCCGTTAAATCCCTGGCCAGGGTCGTGTGAGTTCGTTTAGAACGGACGTCATACACTTTAAGGAGGTCATGGTCAAATGGCACGATCATGGGGTTTGACGAAAACCATACCCTAGATCATACCAAACTCATAGAAGGAGCGAGTGATTATATCGATGCGGTAAATGTGGACTTATAGGTACTAGACAGGCTGGTTTAAACCCGGCGTCCTCTAGAATCACGCGGATTTGCTTGACCGAACGTGATCAAAGGTTCGGAATAAATTAAACTATTATCCGACTCTAGTAGAAGTGAATAATAAGTTTAATTTACTTCTAATTAGAAATTAGAAGTTAATGGGCCTTAAACTAGAGTGACTATGGGCCTAGAGGATCACACACAATAGATTCGTGGGTGACGGATTATTATTGTACAAATGTATATATTAATTCCCTTAAAATCCTTTTGGAAAGGCATATAAGAGGGGCCTAATATATACGTACAATAATGAAAAGGATATATATACGATTTTGGTCCTTATGGATTCTTTTCAAAAGGGGCCTAATCCTATATATATGCCACTTACGAGAGCTCTCTTCTCCCCTTGAGTTAAGCAAGCACTAACAGTAAGGGAAGAAGAGATTAACTCTCCCCTTCCTCCCTCTTGCTCTCTCTCTCTCTCCCTGGAAGCTCTCTCTCTCCAGAAAGGGAAAGAAAAGGATAGATCGGGGCTGGGAGACGTCGTCACTGCGCAAGGATCCGTGTGGATCTGCTCTAGAGCCCGTACTTTTGTGCGACTCGGTGTCCATAAGATTCTGCATCGGGCATAGCGGACATCGTCATTCCGTGCAAGGTGAAATATGTAACCCGTAGTTAGGGGTTGGGTTATTAATGCATCGATTAGAGCATGGATCTGCGATTCCATGAAGCCGGGTTCGGGCAAATAAAATGTTTTGTTATCCGCTGCGTTGCCCGAGGGTGCTGTGTGGAACCTTACACCCGAGTCATTGCATTATTGTGTGGGTAGTTCCGTATGTGTACATAGTGTCCGTTAGTGGACCTATAACTCAGCAGGATGGCGCCCGGGGGGCGTCACGATGTATTCCCGACATGAGAGAGTGTCGAGGTCTGGGCAGTGGGGGTGCCATAGGCACCATTGTGCAGGGGAAGTTGAGTGGTCGGGTGCCGCGGGCTCCGATGTGACTGGAGTAGCTGACAGTCGGGTGTCGGGGGCACCGTTGTGACTGGAGTTGTTTGCAGTCGGGTGCCCGGGGCACCGTTGTGACTGAAGTAACTGGGTAGTCGGGTGCCGACGGCACCATTGTGACTGGGGTAGCTGGCAGTCGGGTGCCGGGTGCACCTTTGTGACTGGGGTAGCTGGCAGTCGGGTGCCGGAGACACCGTTGTGACTGGAGTTGTTGAGCGGTCGGGTGCCGCGGGCCCCGATGTGACTGGAGTAGCTGGCAGTCGGGTGTCGGAGGCACCGTTGTGACTGAGGAGGCAGGTGTCGCGGGTCCCGATGTAACCAGAGTAGCTGGCAGTCAGGTACTGGGGGTACCGTTGTGACTGGAGTTGTCGAACGGTAGGGTGCCACTGGCCCTGATATGACTAGAATGGCTGCCAGTCGGGTGCCGGGGGCACCGTTGTGACTGAGTTGCTGAACGGTCGGGTGCCGATGGCCCCGATGTGACTAGAATGGCTGGTAGTCGGGTGCCCGGGGCACCGTTGTTACTGAGTTGCTGAACGGTCAGGTGCCGCGGGCCCCGATGTGACTGCAGTAGCTGGCAGTCGAGTGCCGGGGCACCGTGGTGACTGGAGTTGTTGACAGTCGGGTGTCGGAGGCACCGTTGTGACTGGAGGAGGCGGGTGTCGAGAGACCTCTGTTGGGTTCGGTGCTATGGATTCAGAGGGGGGGTGAATGAATCTCCCCTTTAAAACCTTCGCTCAAATTAAATCTAATGCAATCAGAGATGCGGAATTAAAAACTATTGCAGATATGTAGAGCGATCCTAAGCAAACATCTAATGTGCACAGCAATGAGATGAATACAATCCGCGTGCCTATGCATGCATCTAGCGCCAGTCAGATATGAAATTCAAACCACATTGGACAAGAGGGTTTTTAGGTGGTTCGGTCCTGCAGACCTACGTCCACCCCACACTCAAACCAGTGTGTGGATTCTGCTGACTCACAGCTTGAACCGCTGGGCCTCACAGCTTGCCTACAACCGCTGGGCCTCACAGCTTGCCATCCCGCTGAGCATCACAGCTTGCTGTCCAGAGGAGTCCACCTCTGCAACGCTGAGCATCACAGCTTGCTCCGCTGGGCAATACAGCTTAGCCGTCCTAGGTATCCACCTCGCCGCTGTGCATCACAGCTTGCACTGCTAATGAACAGCTTGAAGAACAGTTTGAAAAGAAAACAAAAAACAGGTAGTAACAGCGATTGAAAGCTGTAAATAATAAAGCACAATGTGGCTCTCAAAGGAGCTGACTGGAGTGGATCTGATCCAACATCCAGTAGGAATGATCTTCAGGTAATCTCCTCTTCCTCTTCTTCACGAGCTCTCTATCTTCTTCTGCTAATCTCTCAATCTCTCTTTCTCTTTTTCTTCTTCTTAACTCACTCTCTCTCTTTCTCTTCTCTGCTCTCAATGGCTCTCTTCCAGCATCAACTCTGCACGAGCTCTGGCCTTCAGCTTCTGCTGCTTCTCTATCGATCTCACTGTCTCTCACTCTCTTTTTCTCTTCTTTCTCCTCTTTCTTTTCTTCTTCTTCTCTGCTCTCTGGATCGTGCAGGCTCCTCAATGCTTCTGCTCTTCTGCTTCGATCATTGTTCTCTTGAGGAAGAAGCTTCATATATATAGCAGCAGCTAGGGCGTGTGTCTTCTACATTTCCCGCCCAGAAGGTTCCTCCACGTGTCATCATCCTGTCAGCCCTTCCAGCCTCGGATCACGTGCTCTTCATTAAACTCTGCAAAGAGTCCATGTCAGTTAGTCGAATAGAATTATCAGTTTAAGGTTGAAGCCTTGTACAGACTTTATGAAGGCAATGCTAAAGCATGTACAGACTTCACGTATGCAAGACTATGGCATGTACAGACTTTGTGAATGCAAAGCTAAGGCATGTACAGACTTCACGTATGCAAGGCCATGGCATGTACAGACTTTGTGAATGCAAAGCTAAAGCATAGCAACACACAATGTGCAGACTTCGTGCAATGCATGAAGCAATGTATAGACTTAGAGTGAACGATGCACAAATGCATGAAACACACAGACTGTATAGACTTAGTGTGGCCTTGTGCAAAGGCAATGTACAGACTTGATGCATGAACTGTGATGCAGTGTGCACAAGGTGAAGTATGCACAACAAGAATGATTGCACTGACATGCCGTTAACAATTGTATTGACTTCGTGTGCATGCGACAGCAATGTACAAACTTGCTGGTTTGTTATGCAGAATGCACTTAAACAAAGTATGCACAACGAATGAATGCATGTACATTCATATTGAAGAATGTTCAGACTTTACAGCAACGAATGTGCAGACTTTGTGTTTGTGCAGCTAGCCAATGTATAGACTTGGCGTTATGAAGCACACAGGCTGTACAGACTTGTGCTAATGCTGCAAGTGGACAATGTGTAGACTTTGCATATGCACATGAGACGCTAAGTGTATAGACTATACTAACGATGTGCAGACTTAATTGCATGAAGCACATGATGCAATGTACAGACCTGCCGAATGCACATTAGACGCTGAGTGAGACGGACGATGTACAGACTTGTTGAATGCACATGAGGCGCTTAGTGAGACAGTGCAATGTATAGACTTAGTGTTCTGCAGCCTGACAAATGGATGCACAGTCAATGTATAGACTTGCAACAGTGAACGTAGGTAAAAATGACAATGTATAGACTTGCTCAGTTCAGCTGCATGAAGCAAGGCAACGTATGGACTTGCCGATGTACAGACTTAGTGCATGAAGCAAGGCAAACGGATGTATAGACTTAGCATGAGACGCTGCATGAGACGATGCATTGTATAGACTTGGCGATGCAATGTTCACACTCACTTAGACGCTGAGTGAGACGCTGGACAATGTACAAACTTTACTTCGTGCAAGCTACAGGACAATGTATGGACTTTGAGTGCAATGCAAAAGGCTGTACAGACTTTGAGACTTGAATGCATGGTGGCGAATGTACAGACTCTGTCTGTGATGTGCAGACTTGCCATGTCTGCGACAAGGTAATGTACAGACTTCCTATATGCTCAAGTCCAATGTATAGACTTGCTGAGATGATGCACCTGAAGAATGTACAGGCTTTAACCCTTGAACATGCATGTGCCTAGGCATGCACTAACGTATGGCCACCATGAATAGAAATAGACAATGCACCAAATATGCACACAGCCTGTTCGATGGAATGTCATTCAAATAAGATGCTCAATCAATCAGTCATATGCAGACACAAACAAATGATGACTTATAGTGTTTGCTATCATCAAAATCACATGGACACAACAATCTCCCCCTTTTCGATGATGGCAACACTATGAGTCATACTAACTTGAATCAGATTATTCTCCTCCTTTGACTTCAGCAAAAAGAGAGTAGTTTGAAAGGGAAGTAAGAAATGCATAAGATGATTGAATTAAAAACTCCACCTTTGACTAAGCAAAAAGAAAGGAAATGGTTTGAGAGATAAACTTCAGCACACAAAGACACAGAATGAAACATAGTTTACTGAAATAGAGTTCCCCCTTATGACAAGAAAACAGCTCTCCCCCTATCAACATGCATGATTGACTACTCTCCCCTTAAATGCAGATGACCCAGAATTTCTCTTGAAGAGCAGGAATGAACTCTGGTTAGCCAATGAATCAATCTGAAGTCCACCACCATAAGGATTCTGAAGTTCAGAAGACTGCAAGTGAACAAGATAATAATGGGAGTAGCATCTCACATTTGTATGGTCAGAAAACTGATAAGAGAGGATTTGTCAATACAGTTTCCGTTGAACAAGTTGTCAGAGATGAAACAGATCATGAGGGATTATAGGGCATGCACAACTACAATAAGTCTTAACATGAAAAGACTCTCTTATCATAGAGGGTTATGAATTAGCAACTTGACCAACCTGATTTAATTATGATGTCTACCAGATTTATCAATTAAATTCAATACTCATATCTGAAATCAAGTTTTAATAAAGGTGAACCAAATAACCAGATAATACTCATGACTAATCATCTTCATCTTACACACAAGATCTCAATGACTGCTTTGAGAGTTATACATATTAGTATTGAGATTAAACACTTTTTACAGGAGCATGAGTTGACAGAGTTTGCAAAATATTTTCATTTGAAACATATTATACATTACTTGAGCAATTTAGGTTGATCAACACCTTTTTACATGAGGCACAACACGTCTTAGGTGAAGTGACACAGTTACTCAGTGTGATAATTGTCATTGCCTCTCAACATTGAGACCAGTGTTAGCAATAGAAATGTCTTTTTACGTGAGGAGACACCTTGATTAGAGGCCAGACTCCCTAGTTACTTGACACAAATATGCTATTGCTCTGTCATGTTTTTCAATAAATTTTCACCAGAGATAACTATGGCACTTCATGACATAAGTTACTTTATTTCATTGATGAAGAACTCAGTTTCTCAGTGACCAAGTCATTGCTCTGAATTCACAGTTTTTCATTTAGTCAACATTTCTCAAGTTAATGTTTAACCACAGTACTCACTCTATGTATCTCTACCAAAGTAGCCTTGATTTCAAATTTTCAGATATCAGATGAGAGAGTCTAAGGTTCTCATGACACATGTGGTTAAAGTTCATTAAATCTTATCATTCAGATATTTTCAAGATATTTAAATGCAAATCTGAGAATACATAGTTCTTATATCAGTCTGAATCAGTGGTTATTCTTAAACCTATATGATTGGAATTTCTACATGATTCAGACTAGATTGTATGACATGCAACTTGTGTTCCTCAAATCAAGTAAAAAAATAACTGACCAACTAGTCAACAATAAAATTAAGTCAGTCACACCAGCGAAGAAGTATGTGAAAGATGAGTGTCAGCTGGTAGTGCAACAAATAGCAAGAGAAGAGCATCAAGGTTGTTCCTCAGATTAAATCCAGTAGCTGAGTCTGGAATGCGAACTGATCAGCCATTTCAGTAAAGACTGCAAGGAATTTTAGGTGAACCACTCAAGTGTAGCGAATGGATCAGATACCTAGACAGAGAGAGTTCAAGAAATGAAGAGATGAGACAGAAAAGCTCCCCCTGTCTAGAAACATCATATATGCAACAAAGTATGAGTAACAGTATGATTAATCAAGAATGATTTAACTCCCCCTGGCTAGGTGCATGATGTATGATAAAAGCACATCACATGATTTCAAGTTTGACATTCAATTATAATCCATGCACTTCAGACATAAGTGAGTTACCATGAACATGATTGGGCAGTTCCATTTCAGAAATTTTCAATTTAACAAATCAACATGATATGCAATCATTTCAAGTTTACAATTTCATATGATGGAATTTAAGATGAGTATTCAGAACAAACCTGAAAAGTAGAATCTTGGGGTCTTCCTGTTGAGTACCTTGGTTTATTTACCCATCTTTTTCATTCCAAGGCACACCTGTAACATGTTAATCAATTTGATCTTGCAGGAACCCAAGCAGTCTTGGGTCCTGCGTTAACTCTGACAGGTGTTCTGAACAATCTTTTAGCCATGTTATCATCATGATCCATTAGGTAACAACTATCCGTGGAATGACCAAATTTTCCACAGTATCTACATGATGTAACAGCCCTTGAATTCTTTTTGTGAACATTCTTATAATCATGGAATCTATGTGAGTTAGCATGAAGATTTCTGTTACTTGCATGAAATTTTGATTTACCAGTACCTACCCACCAGCATTCAGAAGCTCGGTGGCCAGGTTTTCCACATTCAGAACATACAAGTGTCTTTTCTTTAAAAACAGCTTTATTTCTACCCAAAAAATTTCTATTTGCAGGGAATTTGACAAATTTGGAATTAAAGTGATTTCTCTGAGCATACCAGCAGTCCTTGACTGCATGCCCATGCTTACCACATTCAAAACACCTAAGGTGCTTGCCTTTTGAGCTATTGTTACCCCAATAGTTTTCAGTCCAGCACTCATTTGCCTTGTGCCCTGGCTTGTTGTAGGTGAAAAAAATAGTATGCTGGCTTGAAATAGATCTGTATCTATATGGGCCATGAGCATGTGTGAAAAATCTAGAATTCACATTGTTATCTTCTTTCATTATAAAACATGCATTCATTTGATGACCACGCCTACCACAGTAATAACAGGATGCATCAGATTTCTTAGTGGCATGGTTTCTATCAATTGGATTCCTAGAATGCATTTCTTCACTAGCATACTCATCTTCAAGCAACAGTATGCAATCATCCATTACATGCTCTATATTGCCACAATAATGACATGACACTTGTGATTTCCTGGTGACATGATTACTAACAGACTGACTAGATGCATGAGAATGAGTACATGAAGCATGAGCATTTTGTATTGACCCATTAAATTCAGCAGAGCTAACAGATTTCATGACACAAATAGGGACATTTTTAACCCCATCTTTCTTTCCATTCTTGTTCGATTGTTTAACTTTGTTCACAATTCTTGTTCGTTTTTCAGCTTTCTGTGCCTTAAATTGAAAGACAGATGATGATTGTGTTTTCAGATTTTTGTTTTGTTTTGGGAATTGATTTGAGGTACCAGCTACATCAGAGCTTTGCACAAAAGTGGTGTATAGCTGGTTTTTAGTGATTTCCTTAACATAAGAACTGCAACTTATCATCTCTCTTGAATTATCATCCTTACCTTTCATGACAGCTTTCATTTTTCTTTCATTATTAGCAGAGATGGATGCTGAGTTTTCCAGATCATGAATTTTATCTTCCAAAGATGCTATATGAAGCTCATAACTGGCTATCTCATGTTCACTTCAATTGACACATTCACTTAAGACTTTATTTGCAGTTTTATAGTTCTCAACTTCTTGTTCCAGATCGCTCAAGATTTTTGATTCTTCATCACAGATAATTTTTCCTTTCTTTAACATGAGAAGTTGCTCGGACATACCAGTGTTTAACCATTTCAATTTTTCAACTTCAACTTTCAGTTCAGTGTTTTCTTCCTCAAAATTTTTAGCCTGAATTTCATTACTAGCACATCTTTCTCTTCTAGACATCAGCTCCAGTTTTTTAATTAGCTCCTCTTCCCTTTCTTCCACTTTAATTTTCTCAGCAAGCAGATTTCTGTGATCCTCTTTAAACACGGCAATTTGTTTCTTCATCCATTCATTTTCATTATAGAGATCTTCATTTCATTCTCTTAGAGCCGAGCACATATTACAACTTGACTCTACAAAAGAGATATACATTGCTTTCTTGTTGATTTTATTCAGACTAGCCTTGAGATCTTCATTATCTTTTTGAACTTCAGCATGTTTAAGCTTTAATTTATCCGTTACAGAATTAATTTCAGTCAGCTCTTGCATACTTTTTAGATGCTCATTTTTCTTCTCATTCAGCTGATTCTTAAGTTCTAATATCATGTCCAAGCATGTTTGATTTTCAATTTTTAGAGAACCACTTTGCTCCTTAAAGTTCTGAACATCTAGCATACATGTATCATAAGATTGTTTCAAATTTGGACAGTTTTCACAGAGAGCTTTCAAATTTATCTGATCACATTTCTTTTTTAATCTTTTATTCTCAGATTTTAATTTTTCACATCTATCATTAAGTTCCTCATTTATATTCCATAGATCATCAATCGAAAGTTCTTCGGATCCAGAGCTTACTTGAGATGATGATTCTTCATCATCCTTTCTCCGATCAACCATCAAGCATTTGTTGTGATTCCTGATAAGCTTTAGTTTTTTCAAAATTTCTTTGGCAGACCTGCAAGAAGAAATACATTCGATTAGAGCTCTGTCAATTGATTCTTTCATTAAAACTAATGCTCTAGTGTTGACAGTGTCTTTCAATTTATCTTTCTCAGTCCATCTAGATTTATCTTTTGATAATTTATGTGGACCATGAGTTATTACCTTCCAAAGATTAGGATCAGTAGATTTTACATACCGATGAAAATTTTCTAACCAATAATCAAAATTATTACCTCTGAATATCGGAGGATTAGTCATCGAGATATGATGAATGCACTGAAATCAGATGAGCAAATCAAGACACTAAACCGGTGAAACAAAACACAGAACACAAGAAACTCACTCTGTAATGCACCAAAAATTTAGCAGGATCCTCTACATATTGTTAGATCTGTTAAGTCAGAGACCCTCTCTGATACCAATTGTTGGGTTCGAAGCTATGGATTCAGAGGGGGGGGGGTGAATGAATCTCCCCTTTAAAAACTTCGCTCAAATTAAATCTAATGCAATCAGAGATGCGGAATTAAAAACTATTGCAGATATGTAGAGCGATCCTAAGCAAACATTTAATGTGCACAGCAATGAGATGAATACAATCCTCGTGCCTATGCATGCATCTAGCGCCAGTCAGATATGAAATTCAAACCACAGTGGACAAGAGGGTTTTTAGGTGGTTCGGTCCTGCAGACCTACGTCCACCCCACACTCAAACCAGAGTGTGGATTCTGCTGACTCACAGCTCGAACCGCTGGGCCTCACAGCTTGCCTACAACCGCTGGGCCTCACAGCTTGCCATCCCGCTGAGCATCACAGCTTGCTGTCCAGAGGAGTCCACCTCTGCAACGCTGAGCATCACAGCTTGCTCCGCTGGGCAATACAGCTTAGCCGTCCTAGGTATCCACCTCGCCGCTGTGCATCACAGCTTGCACTGCTGACAAACAGCTTGAAGAACAGTTTGAAAAGAAAACAAAAAACAGGAAGTAACAGCGACTGAAAGCTGTAAATAATAAAGCACAATGTGGCTCTCAAAGGAGCTGACTGGAGTGGATCTGATCCAACATTAAGTAGGAATGATCTTCAGGTAATCTCCTCTTCCTCTTCTTCACGAGCTCTCTATCTTCTTCTACTAATCTCTCAATCTCTCTTTCTCTTTTTCTTCTTCTTAACTCACTCTCTCTCTTTCTCTTCTCTGCTCTCAATGGCTCTCTTCCAGCATCAACTCTGCATGAGCTCTGGCCTTCAGCTTCTGCTGCTTCTCTATCGATCTCACTGTCTCTCACTCTCTATTTCTCTTCTTTCTCCTCTTTCTTTTCTTCTTCTTCTCTGCTCTCTGGATCGTGCAGGCTCCTCAATGCTTCCGCTCTTCTGCTTCGATCATTCTTCTCTTGAGGAAGAAGCTTCATATATATAGCAGCAGCTAGGGCGTGTGTCTTCCATATTTCCCGCCCAGAAGGTTCCTCCACGTGTCATCATGATGTCAACCCTTCCAGCCTCGGATCACGTGCTCTTCATTAAGCTCTACAAAGAGTCCCTGTCAGTCAGTCGAATAGAATTATCAGTTTAAGGTTGAAGCCTTGTACAGACTTTATGAAGGCAACGCTAAAGCATGTACAGACTTCACGTATGTAAGACTATGGCATGTACAGACTTTGTGAATGCAAAGCTAAGGCATGTACAGACTTTACGTATGCAAGGCCATGGCATGTACAGACTTTGTGAATGCAAAGCTAAAGCATAGCAACACACAATGTGCAGACTTTGTGCAATGCATGAAGCAATGTATAGACTTAGAGTGAACGATGCACAAATGCATGAAACACACAGACTGTATAGACTTAGTGTGGCCTTGTGCAAAGGCAATGTACAGACTTGATGCACGAACTGTGATACAGTGTGCACAAGGTGAAGTATGCACAACAAGAATGAATGCACTGACATGCCTTTAACAATTGTATTGACTTCGTGTGCATGCGACAGCAATGTACAAACTTGCTGGTTTGTTATGCAGAATGCACTTAAACAAAGTATGCACAACGAATGAATGCATGGACATTCCTATTGAAGAATGTTCAGACTTTACAGCAACGAATGTGCAGACTTTGTGTTTGTGCAGCTAGCCAATGTATAGACTTGGCGTTATGAAGCACACAGGCTGTACAGACTTGTGCTAATGCTGCAAGTGGATAATGTGTAGACTTTGCATATGTACATGAGACGCTAGGTGTATAGACTATACTGACGATGTGCAGACTTAATTGCATGAAGCACATGATGCAATGTACAGACTTGCCGAATGCACATGAGATGCTGAGTGAGACGGACGATGTACAGACTTGCTGAATGCACATGAGACGCTTAGTGAGACAGTGCAATGTATAGACTTAGTGTTCTGCAGCCTTACAAATGAATGCACAGTCAATGTATAGACTTGCAACAGTGAACGTAGGTAAAAATGACAATGTATAGACTTGCTCAGTTCAGCTGCATGAAGCAAGGCAATGTATGGACTTGCCGATGTACGGACTTGCCGATGTACAGACTTAGTGCATGAAGCAAGGCAAACGGATGTATAGACTTAGCATGAGACGCTGCATGAGATGATACATTGTATAGACTTGGCGATGCAATGTTCACACTCACTTAGACGCTGAGTGAGACGCTGGACAATGTACAGACTTTACCTCGTGCAAGCTACAGGACAATGTATGGACTTTGAGTGCAATGCAAAAGGCTGTACAGACTTCAGACTTGAATGCATGGTGGCGAATGTACAGACTCTGTCTGTGATGTGCAGACTTGCCATGTCTGTGATAAGGCAATGTACAGACTTCCTATATGCTCAAGTCCAATGTATAGACTTGCTGAGATGATGCACCTGAAGAATGTACAAGCTTTAACCCTTGAACATGCATGTGCCTAGGCATGCACTAACGTATGGCCACCATGAACAGAAACAGACAATGCACCAAATATGCACACAGCCTGTTCGATGGAATGTCATTCAAATAAGATGCTCAATCAATCATTCATATGCAGACACAAATAAATGATGACTTATAGTATTTGCTATCATCAAAACCACAGGGACACAACAACCTCGATGGTCGTGCTCGGGGCCCGGTGTGACTGGCAGTCGGGTGTCGGGGGCACCGTTGCGACTGAAGGAGGCGGGCATCGGGAGACCTCGATGGTCGTGCTCGGGACCCGTTGTGACTAGCAGTCGGGTGCTGGAAGCACCGTTGTGACTGAAGGAGGCGGGCGTCGTGAAGAGGCTGAGGCCCCAGTATACGTACGTGTGTTCAACTGGTTTCATGCTATATGAGAGCCACGTGGGCTTTACA
The DNA here is from genome assembly GCA_022559845.1 of Amorphophallus konjac. Lineage (NCBI taxonomy): Eukaryota > Viridiplantae > Streptophyta > Magnoliopsida > Alismatales > Araceae > Amorphophallus > Amorphophallus konjac. The sequence continues at coordinate 241,656,000 of CM040117.1, read as the reverse complement.
AATGGGGCGGGGTGGCCGGAGTACAATGGGAGCAAGCCGCGGGACAATTCCGACGCATGGGTCGGTGCCCGGGTCAATGCTGGATAAGGCGGATATCCGCGTGTTTCACAGAGGGTCCCTCTAGTGGCACGGGTCATGTTCGCTTCGCCAAACGAGGGGCTATGACTGCATAGTCGGAGAAAGCATCGGGCAGGTGTCTGGGCGAGGGTCGATCACGGCTCGAGTCGAGCAGTCGGATGTGGCCTCGTGACTGCGGGGAAGCGTGACGTCATAGTGCGTGCATAGTTGCGGTCGGCGGGCATGCGAGGGGAAGTCCCGGCATGAGGGGGCGTTCACCCTTGTCATAACGTCACACACGCGGCGGGGGTAGACTTATGTCATGGCGGAACACCGTGTGAGGGAAGTACACGCGACATACCCTCGGCGTCCTTAGCTGACGACCAAGTCACCCACATACAATTCTCCTTGCTCGTTGCCTGGAGCCGCTTGAAGCTTGGAGATCACCGGAAGCCTTGATGCATGTATGTTCTCCTCTTCCATTGAGCCCCTAGGGGGATTTTATAGGGGAAGATGAAGGGTCATGGGGGGTTTAGGCGGACAACGTTTGGGGACAAAACTGGTCCGGGTAAACCCTGGGAAAGTGTTACGGAGTGGGAGAGGGAGGGTTTAGGCGGACTAGGTTTGGGGGAAAAGTTGGTCCGCCTAACACCCCCCCTAGGGGGGGTTTTGGCGGACCAACCCAACCCCTTGGGCTTGTCCGCATAAACCCCTCCCCGGAGGGGTTTATGTGGAGTAAAAAATATATTTTTTATTTTATTTTATGGGGGTTTAGGCGGACCAGCCTGGGGGGGTTTAGGCGGGTTTGACCGGGGGGTTTTAGCCGGGTTTGACCGCGGGTTTGACTGGGATTTGACTGAAGGTTGACTTAGGGTTTAACTGGGGTTTGACCCGTCATAAATATAAATTTTCTTCCGGGGTAGGTCGATCCGCGCGACATGACCACGCAGGTCGATCCACGTACGAGAGCGAACGATGGTGGTGCATGACGCGATGGGTTAATGGGAGTCTCGAGTTGGGCTCGGACTTGCTGTAGAGTGGCTGGAACATACGCACCCACCAGGTGCTCGGGGAGATTCCCGACACGCGTGTGTGGGCCGTATAAGGGCACTGGGAGCTCCTGAAGCTTGTGGTTGGCCCAGATGGGTCTTCCTTTGACTTCAGAGGGCTGGAGGGAGGCGACTCAAGGGTAGAGCCTGGCCTCGTTGCTGGGGTGCCACATGGCGTGGCTTGTAGTTAGGGTGCCCCCGGGTCAACTCGAGTAGCTGTGTTGAACGCGGGTAAACCCGCAAACTGAGTGATCGGGGGTGGGCCCGATCAATTGTGATGGGGACATCGAAGTAAGACCGCTCACATTTTATTTACATGTATGTCCTTTTATATTTGTATGTATACCCTTGTGTTATATGAGTACACGATTGTAAGTCTTGGTGGGTTTATCTACAAAATATCAATAGGTCCAGCAAGGGAGCCCCCCCAGTCCTTCCCCCATTGGTCCACCTAAGCCATGTGGGGCTGGTCAACCATCCTAGGTGGCATCTAGAAGGTTTGACATTCAATTGGACACATGGGAGACAAATGGACCAAAAAGTCCAATATTCCTCTCTCTTGGTCAGGGGGCTGCCCCCCTCCTTAATCTTAGTTTAATGTGGTTCCAAACCACACGGGATAAAAACTTTTAAACTCCCTTGTTTACCCCTCCCCAATTTAGATCTGAGGGTATATGTGGTCATTTTCCTTTTATTATATAAGGCTTGTATTTCCTTTTTTCATGAATAAATGAAGAAGAAAATTTTATGTATGCCAAGAGCAACCTGCGCCCCCTACTCTCTCCCTCTGGTTCCTCCCACCTCCTTCAGCATTTCAGGGTATAGAACCCTTCTATCTTAGCCCATCCACCTCTGATTTCTATCTCTGTCGCCGCCGTTCGTGTCGCCGTCGAGCCGCCGCGAAGCAAGATCCGAAGTGCTGTCCAAGGTTCTGTTTTGCTGGACAGAGGTTCGCTCCGAAAATTTTAGCTCCCAACTCCGACATCATCATCTGGAGCTGAGATTTTCAAGGTGAGTTCTAAAGGTCATCACCACGTCCCAGAAAAATTAAAAAAAATTCCAACCCCCGTTTTATATTTTTCCATTTTCGTGCTTCCCAATCCACCAGATCTATCTGCAGTCTGTCTAATTTTACAGCAGCTTTGAGTTTCACCATTTTTCTCCCCTTCTTGATTTTTGTTTGAACCTGTCCACCATCCCCATTCTCCACAAATTTTCGTCGAATTTCAAAAGCCCTCTACCTATTTTTAGAAATTGTGTCTTTCACCTAAATTCAGTTTTGTTTCTGCTGTCCATATCCGACCACCTGGTACTTGAAAATACCTTTCCCCAGTCAAATCTCCGCCACACCTTTTATAAAAAATATCCCCATTTTCCTCTCTTCGCTCTCTACCACGTTCATGAAGAGCTCAACAGCTGAATCGGAGATCTACAATGCGATCAATGCCAACTCTCCGGAAAAAGCACTTCTGCTATGAGATTTCAGATCCTGTCAACCTGCAGCTTGGAAATCCGGTCACGGCCAGATATGGGATAGCGAATTTTTTCTCTCAGGTCATAGATCGAAGGATTTGAGTTAGCTTTCCAACGGCACCAGTCTCCCATCGATCCGACGTCGGGGCCGATCGCAGCATCAATTTTCGTCGGGATGCGCAGGTTTGAAATAGAATTCAAATCCGTGGGCAGCAACTCCAACCCGCACCGATCGGAGCCTCCTCGCCTTCCGCAAGGTGAACCAGCGAGCTGCCTTCCCAGGGAGCGCCCCTCCAGACGTCCCCGTCACTGCGGTGCCCCTCCGGGCCCACACGGCCTCACAGACCAGCACGTGGGTCCCACGATCGTGAGTACGTGTGCCGCCGAAGCTACACAAGAAGCTGCCCGTCAACCCGAACCCGCTACTCCCGGGTCCCGCTGTGTCGCCCTTTACCTCCCTGCGTGGAGTGGGTAGTAAATCATTGTTGTAATTTAATTACTTATTGTTTCGGGAGTACGAGATCGGCCGTGGGTATCATGTTCGATCCATTACTCGACATTTGCTATTCTTGTATATGCTTTTATATGCCGCTGTTAGAGAGCATGTGTTAGGGACATTAGCTCGATATAATTACTTCACCGCTGCTGCGAGAGAGAGCGAGACCGTCCAGTGACCCGATCCGGGCACGACGAGAGAGTTTGACCACCCTAGTTCACTGCCGGTTTCTCAACCGTGCACATCCGTACGCTTCTCTCGTTAGGGGCGATCGCGAGCTTGCTTAGAGTCCAAGGGTCGCATATCCAATTGGAGTCAAGTCGTGTGTCCGTCCCGCATCAATTTGGTATCAGAGCTAGTTGAGTCTATGGTAGTCGTCGCATAAGTCTTTGCATGGTTGCACGGTCTAAGTCGAGTTTAGGGTCATCATTGTTTTAAAACAAAAAAAAAGAGTCTAAGTCTAAGTCGGTCTAAGTGTCGCATTTGCATCCCATTAATCTGTATATCAAAAGGTGGTGTCCGAACGTTAGGCTACGCCTATCGGGAAGGCCGCACACTTGCACGAGTGATCTTCAGATCGATTAACTCCGCCACTTACCAAGTCTTGGTTTAAGTCTAGGAGCATCATCATTGCATTAGTCCGTGTCTCCTAGTCCTTGTGTCGTTGCATGTCCACTCGGCGAGATATCCAATACCATCACCCTCCACCTATGGCCAACCCACGGGATACCATCTCAGGAGACCTTCACTCCTTGCATGAGGCGATCATGGCCCTCATAGTCCGAATGGACAAATCCAAGGCAACCTTTAAGAGCTTCTCGGACCGTATAGATGGCTGGTTTAACGCCATGGAGGAACGGATTAAGTCATCCGACAGATCTATCCAAGGTTTGGTCGAATGGTTGGATAGGATGTCTAACGAAGACCCTCCTAGAGTGGCCCCGGGCCCACCCACACTCGCTCCAGCGGCTGCCCAAGGCCAATCCATTCCCATAGCCCAGGCCCAGCCCGCCGTTGTGGCCCAGGATCCGCCCGTACATGCTCCTCAGCCACCACAGGCTCCTCTGCACGCCCTTCCTCGGGTCCCCGAACTACCACTCCGTGACCTTGGTCTTGAGGACTATGGGTCCGATAACGCCTATGTGGGGTATGGTCAACGCCGTCGTGGCCTCCAGCCACAGAGGGATGAGGAGGACGATAGGATCCTTAAGACCGTGCGAACGGACCCTCCCATTTTTTATGGGTCTTTGGATCCGAAAGTCTATCTAGATTTGGATTTCGGCATGGACCGATACTTCGAATGGTATGAGATGTCGGAGCGTCGAAGAATCCGATTCGCTACCATGAAGCTCATGGGACAGGCGCAAACCTATTGGAAGAATGTAGAGGGCCTGTTATTCCAGCGGCTAGAGCCCCCGGTTGAGACATGGGGCGAAATGAAGGTCAAGCTTCGGTAAAAGTAACTTCCTGCCACGTACCGTCAGCGACTCATCGATAGGTGGCAGAGTCTTAGCCAGGGAGACCGGTCCGTCTCCGAATACATCGCTGAATTTGATGAGTACTTTCTGCGATGTGGTGTCGTGGAGGAGAGCACCATGCCCGTTTCCCGCTTTCGACGTGGTTTGCGGCCACACTATAAGTATGAGCTTTTTCGCCGCAATGCCAAAACATTGGAAGAGGCATATCAGGTTGCTCTCGAGTTGGAGTAATTTGAGGGAGAGTTCGAGCCTAGCCATCGATCGGGCCCCACCCCTCTTCGTAGTACCGAGCCCCGTCACTCTTTAGGCCCACCTCAGCGGGTCCCCATGGCTCGATCTCAGGAGCCCACCCGTCATGAGCATTTCACTCCGCGGCCTCGCCCTCCCTCACCCCAGGATCTACCTCCATCCCAAGCCCCGGCACCCATTGCCCGCCCTCAGGCACCGGCACCCCCACCCTTGTTGCCCATGGCACCTACACCTCCACCCATGTTTCCTACACCCCCTACCCGTTGGGAGGATAAGGGTAAGGGCCCTCTTATCGGAGAGACCAGTAGGTCACGGGTGCAGTGTTTCCACTGTCATGGGTTTGGCCATATCGCCAACCAATGTCCCACTCGTGCCACACTAGCCCTAGGGGTTGGAGAATCTCCGCCTTCTGGGCTTGTGGCTGTCCACTACGAGGCCGACCCGGAACTCGCCGATGAGTACGAAGGTCTGGAGGAGCCTACCGATGTTCAGGATGTAGTCACTTAGTGGGGTTGATGTCATTGCATTAAGTCTAGGGTCATGCATGAGTCAGTTTTGTTTCTTTGTGTGGTTTGTTTTGGTTGGTTTGTTTTGAGTGGTTTGTGGTTTGTTAGGAGTCTACATGTGTCTTGTGCAAGCTCTTCGATGTCAGTCCCTTATGAGTGAGAGGCAAGTGGACTTGCTAGAAGAGTATGGGATCAGTTCTACATCTATGCCCCGGATCCAGTCACCTACAGGGACCCAGTGGTGATTCCTAGTGAGTCTTCGAGCCGCCTCCTTCCCCTTGAGAGTGACCCCACCCCGGAGTGTTCCACCACTAGCCTCTTCCCATAGCAGCATGCGCATATCGAGTATATACGGAATGAGCAGGTGACGATCACTTGGAGTGGAGCGTATCCGCGCTACTTGGTACGGTGACGGATCCGCCGGAGCTACTCGAGCAGTCACCCCCTTTACTCGACGAGGTCGAGTTCTTCCCACCCGGAGAGAATTGATGGGGACATCGAAGCAAGACCGCTTACATTTTATTTGCATTTATGTCCTTTCATATTTGTATGTATACCCTTGTATTATATGGGTACACAATTGTAACTCTTGGTGGGTTTATCTACAAAATATCAGTAGGTCCAGCAAGGGGGCCCCCAATCCTTCCCTCATTGGTCCACCTAAGTCATGTGGGCTGGTCAACAATCCTAGGTGGCATCTAGAAGGGTTGACATTCAATTGGACACATGGGAGACAAATGGACCAAAAGGTCCAATATTCCTCTCTCTTGGTCAAGGGGGCGCCCCCCTCCTTAATCTTAGTTTAATGTGGTTCCAAACCACATGGGATAAAAACTTTTGAACTCCCTTGTTTACCCCTCCCCAATTTAGATCTGAGGATATATGTGATCATTTTCCTTTTATTATATAAGGCTTGTATTTCCTTTTTTCATGAATAAATGAAGAAGAAAATTTTGTGTATGCCAAGAGTAACCTGCGCCCCCTACTCTCTCCCTCTGGTTCCTCCCTCCTCCTTCAGCATTTCAGGGTATAGAACCCTTCTATCTTAGCCCCTCCACCTCTGATTTCTATCTCTGCCGCCGCCGCCGCCGTTCATGCCGCCATCGAGCCGCCGCGAAGCAAGATCCGAAGTGATGTCCAAGGTTCTATTTTACTGGATAGAGTTTCACTCCGAAAATTTTACCTCACAACTCTGACATTATCTGGAGCTGATATTTTAAGGGTGAGTTCTAGAGGTCATCAGCACATCCCAAAAAAATTAAAAAAAATTTCAACTACCGTTTTATATTTTTCCATTTTTGTGCTTCCCAATCCACCATATCTGTCTACAATCTGTCCAGTTTCACAGTAGCCCTGAGTTTCACCTTTTTGCTCCCCTTATTAATTTTTTTTAACCCCCAATTTTACTGGAGGTTCTGTCGACCATCCCAATCCTCCAAAAATTTTCGTCGAATTTGAAAAGCCATCTACCTATTTTTAGAAATTATGTCTTTCCCCTAAATTCAGTTCTATTTCTACTGTCCAAATCTGACCACCCGGTACTACAAAATACTTTTCCCCAGTCAAATCTCCACAAAACCTTTCATATAATATATCTCCATTTTTCTATCTTCGCCCTCTACCATGTTCATGAAGAGCTCAACAGCTGAATCAGAGATCTACAATGCAGTCAATGCCAACTCTCAGGAAAAAGCACTTCTGCCCTGAGATTTCAGACCTTGTAAACCGGAAGCTTGGAAATTCGGTCAACGCTAGATATGGGATAGCGAATTTTTTCTCTCTGGCCATATATCGAAGGATTTTGAGTTATCTTTCTAACGGCGCCAGTCTCGCATCGATCCGACGTTGGGGTCGATCGCAGCATCAGTTTTCGTCGGGACGCGCGGGTCTGAAATAGAATTTAGATCCATGGGCAGCAACTCCAACCCGTACCGATCGGAGCCTCCTCACCTTCCCCGAGGTGAACCAGCGCGCCGCCTTCCCAAGGAGCGCCCCTCCAGACATCCCCATCACTGCGGTGCCGCTCCGGGCCCACACGGCCCCACAGACCAGCACGTGGGTCCCACGATCGTGAGTACGTGTGCCGCCGAAGCTACACAAGAAGCTGCCCGTCAACCCGAACCCGCTACTCCCGGGTCCCGCTGTGTCACCCTTTACCTCCCTGCGTGGAGTGGGCAGTAAATCATTACTGTAATTTAATTACTTATTGTTCTGGGAGTACGAGATCGGTCGGGATCGTCTTGCCCACGCCAGGCGCGTGGAGGTATCGTGTTCGCTCCATTACTTGGCATTTGCTATTCTTGTATATGCTTTTATATGCTGCTGCTAGAGAGCATGTGTTAGGGCCATTAGCTCAATATAATTACTTCACCGCTGCTGCGAGAGAGAGTGAGACCGTCTCGTGACCCGATCCAGGCACGACGAGAGAGTTTGACCACCCTAGCTCACTGTCGGTTTCTCAACCGTGCACATCCGTACGCTTCCCTCGTTAAGGGCGATCGCGAGCTTGCTTAGAGTCCAAGGGTCGCATATCCAATTGGAGTCAAGTCGCGTGTCCGTCCCGCATCAAATTGCTGATGTTGTCACGTGTCACGGCTAGCTGGTTAGGACCCTTGGTTGGGCCCGGTGACTAGGGCGTCGACATGATGATGCCGTTTGTCTGGTGGTCGAGGTGACCCTCGCTCCTCGACGAAGAGTCGCTTGATGCGGCAGGCTGTTCTGAGTCCTGAGTTAACCCGGTTGTTGAAGCGTCAGGGGTGTGGCACCGTATGCAGAGTGTCCGGGGGTGATCCCCGAATCTTCACATAGTGTCGTAAGGTACGGCATGTTGTCCTGAATCCCTAAACTGACCCGATTGTCGATAAACGGGTGGCATAGTGCCATTTGCTCGGGGCCGATCCCCGGTTGTTATGTTGTGTCGCTTGACCCAGCGAAGTATCTCGATTTCTGAGCTCAACTCGACTGGTAGAGCAACTATGGCGATGTGCCATTTTGCTCTATTTAGGGAGTATTTCCCTGTGCTTAATCCTCAATTAATTCGAGAACATAAGCCGATGCCAACAAATGCCCCCCACGGGGCGTGCGTCAGAGGCGAAGACGATGACGTGCAGCCCGTGCGCCTTTCAGGCTTGATTTCTCCCGACCTTATTGGCGTGTAGGAGTTACTTGTTCTGAGGGTTGACGCTCTCGTTGCGATCTTTCATGCGACGGTGGTACGTTTGCAGAAGACCGTTGAACCTGGGAGGTTATAGAGCTGGATTCTAGACAGATCCGAGTGGCTGGTGGGCAATTTGCCGAAGCCACTGAGGGCATGAAGCTGATGGAGATGGCATGTGTAGTGTCCCGGATCTTTCGGATCCTTTGTTATGGGTCTCGGATCTGGTTTGTCGGAGCGTCCGACCCGGTTGTGTCTGAAATTTTGTTTCGGACATCTTTCGTGTTCGGATCGGTGCGATCCGGAGTCGTTTCGGAGGCCCGGAGTGTGTCCGCGGCTTTCCCGTGCGTGTTTTCCGATTTCCGCGTACGGGTTTCGGCGAATCCTTCGGAACCCTGTAGCGGGTGAACCGGGTCGTTCACCAGCCCGCGAGTGGTACCGTTGCGATCAGCGCGTCGAGACGGTCGAGCAGGTGTACTTTTCTATTTTTCGGGATTTTTTCGATTTTCCGGATTTTCCTTATATATCAATTCTTTTTCTTTTTCCTTTTTACCTTTTTCTTTTCTTCTTCTCCCTCCTTCCTTCAACCGTGAGAGCTCCCCCTCCCCCGCGGCCGATCTTCTTCCCCCCGAGCGACCGAGACGCGGCCCCCCTCACTCCGGCAACGGCGTGGCAGCGGCGGCGGCGGCAAGGCGGTCCCGGTGGCGTGCTTTTCGCGGCGAGAGGCGGGGCGTTCGTGGGAGTAAAAGCTTCATCTTTGATTTTGGCTGTGTTTCGGTGGATTTCGAGCTTCCTTGAGGTAGGGGGACGAATCCTTACCCTCTTTCTAGCATTCCCCGCGATTTCTAGGCCGTGGAGAGGCCGAGAGGGGCTAGATTCATGCCGGGAGGGTTATTTCCATGTTTGGGGTTTGAGCGCCGGATCCGTCGACTCGTGGAGTTTTTGATCGATTTGGGGGCTCTAGATGCATGCTAGGTCGTTATGGGGTGTTTCCCCATTGTTTTCCCTTCACCAAAGGGGGTGAATGGGCGTGGTTTTGTGATTTCCGGCCGTAGTTCGCGAACCGGGCTCGGCCCGTTGTCGCGCTATAGTCCAGTGGCGCGTTCTTGATGAACGCGCCATGTCGTCCGAGCGTGTCCGTCTGAGAAGACGAACAGTAAGGCGGTGGGGAACGCGCCTGGTTCAGGTAGCGCGATGTCCAGATCGCGCTACCCAAAACTAGCGCGTTCAGGTGTGAATGCGCTGGCTTTGGGCAGCGCGACATGGAAGATCGCGCTAGCCAAAGCTAGCGCGTTCTTCGGTGTCGCGCTAGGGATACCTAGCACGACCATCCCCTCCCCCGAACCGTGTTTTGCGGGTAGCGTGACCTCCGGTTGGGTGAGTTGGGGACCCGGTTGTGGCGTGTGGCCCTAGGGATGCCGTGGGCACCCAGTGAGAGCCACAGGGGCGCCCGGGGTTCCCCGGAGAGTCAGTTACCTCGGTAGGGGTGCCGCGTGACTTGAGGGTCGGTTGGACCTCATGCATGTCCCCGGCATCTATGCCTATCGTATGATCATCGTGAGTCTGTGCTAGTGTTTGGTCGGTGGTTTCCGTGGATTAGTCCTTACTTCCAGTGACCTGTCCACTAGTCGTAGCTTCCTGCGCACGCGTGTGCGGACCCACCTGGGAGTGGTGGAGAGCGAGACCCAGTGTGACGCGGTTTTTAGGCTGGTTACCGTAGGGCCCCTTGCCTTTGCCACCAGAGTCCGGTGGGGGGGAAAACCAGCTAGAGGACCCGACCTAGAGCAGATGGTCTGTGTGTGCACACGTAGTTGGGGGCTTAGGGCACGCACTGACGAGTGCGACCCCAGCTAGTCCTTGTTGTGGTACTTGTTGCGTGTCTGAGTCTCACGCCCGGGGCGTTGTAGCTAGACACTTGTGACGCGGTGTAAGACGTCAGGGGACGCATCCGGTCGTTCTTCTTGTGGATGGTGCTCCTGTTCACTGGCAGGCGTGGACTCGTGTTTTGTTGGACCGAGGTTCCGTACTACGGTACCGTTAGAGTAGGCGACTTTTCCGTTTATTTACTTTAGCTCGTCTGTTCTACCGTACTCTCGGTTGGTAGGGTTGTCTTCTTCTTCCTCGTTTTTCGTGCGAAGTGGGGATTCGCGGGATCCCTACTGGGCCAATGAGATGAGGCTCACCCCTGCTCTTCAGGTGAGGCGGGGTCGACGGGAGGCGCGGCCTAGTTTCAGTGTGGTTCTTCTAGCCAGGGTTAGTTGCCAGTCTGCCAGAGCCGGGGGATGCCCCGCGTAGTTGTACTCCGGGGGATGCCCCGTGTTGTTGTACGCCGGGGGATGCCCCGTGTAGTTGTACTTTCTTTCCTGTTGACTGTACTTTCTTTGGACATGAGACACTGTGGACCTTGTAGCAGTTTGAATTATTTATTATTATGTGCATTTCCTTTTGATTATTGTGCTATCTCTGTGGACGTTGCAGCTTCTCTTATACCCCACACCACTCCTTTCTACCCTTCCGAGTCTTCGGGCTCGTGGGTTGGCGGGCCGAGATTCGAGACGCGCCGGTTCCTTTCCGGTACTCGGATCCTCGGGTCGTCACAACTGGTATCAGAGTGAGGTTGTGGAGGTATATCGGAACTTGGAACGAATTGCAGTGGTCCAGAAGGTCCATGAATGTCCTGTGCAGTCGGCGACTGGCTTAGGGTCGTGTGTTTTATTGATTTCCGGTGCTTTTGATGCCAGGTGTTATGGCGCCACGGAGGAGGACTCGTGCCCAGCAGGGAGAGTCTAGTGGTGGTCCAGAGGAGCAGAGCAGGGCTTCAATTTCTGAGGGTGTATCTAGAGATGCGAGAGCTCCAGGGATGGACGATTTCTTCCGAGGCATGTTTGAGTATGTGTTTCAGCAGCGGCAGGGAGGTCAGCAGCAGGGAGGTCATCAGCAGCAGGGTGGCGAAGCTGGTGAGGATCAGGCTCGAGGTGGTCGCGGTCGTGTGCTGAAGGAGTTTTTGCTGTATCAGCCTCCTTCTTTTGGTGGGCAGTCGGATCCTGAGGTGGCCAGAGAGTGGCTGGATGATGTGCAGCGGATTTTCAGTGCGATGGAGTGCCCCGAGGAGGAGCAGGTGGCGCTGGCCACTCATCGTCTTCAGGGATCGGCCCGTACTTGGTGGACATCGGAGTGGGGTTCAGTGTTCCGATCTCGTCCTCTTCGGCAGATTGCATGGCAGGAGTTCGTCACGGCTTTCGAGCGAGCCTTCTGTCCGTCCTTTGTCAGGTCGCAGAGGTTGCGAGAGTTCATGGAGCTGACTCAGGGTGACATGACGGTGATGGAGTACCGTGCCAGGTTTATCGAGTTGGGCCGTTATGCTCCTCATATCATGGCGGACGAGGAGGTGAAGACTGATCAGTTTGTTAGTGGTCTGAGGCTAGAGTTGAGGCATCATCTTCTTGCGTCGGGTTTGACCAGTTTGGATGCGGCATGTAAGGCAGCAGCGGCGCTGGAGAGAGATTTGCAGAAGGTTCGAGGGCCGAGCAGTGCTAGTCAGGTGCAGGCAGATTTCAGCCAGCCGACAGGGATGCAGCAGCAGAGTACCGCCCAGCTCTCAGCAGGTGGATCAGTGGCGACACAGACTGCGGCTCCGGCGCCAGGTTCATCCTTCAAGTCGAAGCTTAAGAAGTTGCTTAAGGAAGCTGGTTTTAGCAAGAGGCGTCAGGATCGTAAGGAGTTGGGGCAGGAGTCGTTGGGCAGTGTTCAGCAGCCTGCGGCTTTTCAGCGTCAGAGTTCGATGACCGGTTCGCGAGATGGCTGTCCCAGGTGCGGTGGTTCTCATCCAGGCAGACCGTGTTCGGCGCCCGTGATTTGCTTCAGGTGCGACCAGCCAGGGCACATGGCACGTGACTGTCCGCAGAGACCGCGCCAGCCGCACGAGTTTCAGCAGCAGCAGCAGTTTCGGCCCCAGCAGTCGTCAGCACAGCCGCAGCAGTACCAGCAGCAGGGACAGTTCCCTCAGTTGGCACGGTCAGCTACTATGGGTGGGCAGAGATCCCGAGGTAGAGTGACTCATCTGACCAGGGCGGAGGCTGAGGCATCGCATTTGGTGGAAGGTACTCTCTCGATTTTGGGTTGTGCGGCTCGTGTTTTGTTCGATTCAGGTGCTTCTCATTCGTTCATCTCGGAGGTTTTCGCTCAGAGCGTGGAGGACCCGGTGACCGAGGTGTCCTGTGACTTGGCGGTAGAGTTGCCTACCGGTGACTTCATGGTCACCCCGTACTGCTTTGAGAAGGTACCTGTGTGGGTGGAAGGGCGGAACTTGCCGGTTAGACTCTACGCGTTACCGCTCCAGGACTTCGATGTGATTTTGGGCATGGATTGGCTCGAGGCTCATCATGCCTTGGTGGATTGTGGCTCGAAGAAGGTCTACTTCCGACATCCCCGTGGACCCACCTTCTATTTCCAAGGTATTCGGTCTTCCTCTTCCCGCTTGCTTATTTCGGCTTTTCGTGCACGTCGTTTGCTTGATGCAGGTTGTCAGGGTTTTCTCGCATCCGTGGTTTTGGTCGAGCGGCAGGGTCCTGAGGTAGAGGACATTCCTGTCGTGTGCGAGTTTCCTGATGTTTTCCCCGAGGAGCTACCAGGGATGCCACCGCAGCGAGAGATTGATTTCGTGATTGAGGTGGTGCCGGGTACGGCGCCTATGTCGAAGGCCCCTTATCGGATGGCGCCTACTGAGTTGCGAGAGCTGAAGGCGCAGTTGCAGGAGTTGCTGGCCAAGGGGTATATTCGTCCTAGTTATTCCCCGTGGGGTGCGCCGGTATTGTTTGTGAAGAAGAAGGATGGTAGTTTGAGGCTGTGCATCGACTACCGTCAGTTAAACCAGGTGACTGTCAAGAACAGGTATCCGTTGCCGTGGATTGATGACTTGTTCAATCAGCTTCAGTCGGCCCAGGTGTTTTCGAGGATCGATTTGAGATCGGGTTATTACCAGCTGCGGATCCGAGAGTCAGACGTGGAGAAGACGGCGTTCCGATCGAGGTATGGGCATTATGAGTTCTTGGTGATGCCGTTCAGGCTCACCAATGCCCCCGCAGCATTCATGGACTTGATGCATAGGGTGTTTCGTCCGTACTTGGACCAGTTTGTGGTCGTGTTTGTGGACGATATCCTCGTGTATTCGCGGTCTGCTGAGGAGCATGTACAGCATTTGAGAGCGGTATTGCAGACCCTGTGCGATCACCAGTTGTATGCCAAGTACAGCAAGTGCGAGTTCTGGCTCCGAGAGGTGCACTTTCTGGGACATGTTATTTCTGGTGATGGTGTTTCCGTGGACCCGGCCAAGGTCGAGGCGGTGGTGCAGTGGCCGAGGCCGAGTTCTGTCACGGAGATTCGGAGTTTCTTGGGGCTTGCAGGTTATTATCGGCGGTTTATTCAGGATTTCTCTCGTATTGCGGCCCCGATGACCAGGCTTACGCGGAAGGAGGTGCAGTTCGTCTGGACGGAGGAGTGTGAGCGGAGCTTCGTGGAGCTGAAGAGATTGCTTACCACTGCTCCGGTTTTGGTGTTGCCATCTGGCTCGGGTGGGTTCGTGGTGTGTACAGATGCTTCCGGGGTAGGCCTCGGTGCTGTGTTGATGCAGCATGGGAGAGTTGTGGCGTATGCGTCGCGGCAGTTGAAGCCACATGAGGCGAACTACCCTACTCATGATCTTGAGTTGGCAGCGGTGATCTTCACTCTGAAGATTTGGAGGCATTATTTGTACGGCGAGCGGTTTGAGCTCTTCACTGATCACCAGAGTTTGAGGTATGTGTTCACGCAGAAGGACCTTAACCTCAGACAGAGGAGATAGATGGAGTACATGAAGGATTATGACGTTACTCTGTCTTATCAGCCTGGCAGGATGAACGTCGTGGCTGATGCTCTGAGCAGGAGAGTGACGATCAGTCAGATGTTGTTGAGGAAGTGGAAGCTTTGGGAGCAGGTCCCGGCCATGACTTTTAGGCTCAAGGTCCCTCAGGACCAGGGTTCGGCTGTCCTTGCGAGTCTGACTGTCACGCCCGCGGTGCGTCGACAGGTGACTGAGGCCCAGCGAGCGGACCCCGAGCTACCCCGTATTCTGTCGATGGCCGAGGTGGAGTTTGGTGAGGATGGAGCTGTGAGATTCAGAGGTAGGTTGTACGTTCCGGCCGAGGGGCAGGTACGGCGTACGGTTTTGCGTGAGGCTCATGGGAGTCGGTATGCCGTGCACCCCGGATCGGCTAAGATGTACCAGAACCTGAAGAGGCAGTTTTGGTGGCCTGGCATGAAGAGAGATGTTGCGGAATTTGTGGCCAGGTGTTTGACCTGTCAGCAGGTGAAAGCTGAGCACCAGCGACCAGGAGGCACACTTCAGCCCTTGGATGTTCCTGCTTGGAAGTGGGACCATGTGACCACTGATTTTGTGGTTGGGCTACCGAGGACGTCTAGTGGGGAGGATAGTATCTGGTTGCTAGTGGATAGACTGACGAAGACGGCGCGATTGCTGCCGGTCAAAGTCAGTTGGAGCGTGCAGCGTTTGGCTCGGTTGTATGTGGAGCGGATCGTCCCGTTGCATGGAGTTCCTATCTCCATTGTATCGGATCGTGACCCCCGTTTCACTTCTGGATTCTGGAGGAGCTTCCAGAAGGCTCTAGGCACCGAGTTGGCATTCAGCTCGGCCTATCATCCTCAGTCGGACGGTCAGTCTGAGCGGACCATCCAGACTTTGGAGGACATGTTGCGAGCATGTTGCTTGGAATGGCAGGGGAGTTGGACCCACCATTTGCCATTAGTGGAATTTGCCTACAACAACAGCTATCATTCGAGCATTGGTATGGCTCCTTATGAGGCGTTGTATGGGCGACCTTGTCGGACTCCGCTTGATTGGTTCGAGGTGGGCGAGCGTGCCTTGACCGGACCAGAGTTGGTGCAGCAGTGTGTTGAGGTGGTGCATCTCGTTCGGCAGAAGATGTTGGCAGCTCAAAGCCGGCAGAAGAGTTATGCCGATCGGAGGAGGCGACCCCTCAGCTTTATTGTGGGAGATCGAGTTTTCCTGAGAGTGTCTCCCATGAAGGGCGTAATGCGCTTCGGTAGGCGTGGGAAGCTGAGTCCCCGCTACATTGGTCCCTTTTCCATCGTTGAGCGCGTTGGGGAAGTTGCTTATCGGTTGCAGCTACCTCCAGAGCTTTCCGCCGTGCATGATGTGTTCCACGTGTCGATGCTTCGGAAGTACATGCCCGATGATTCTCATGTTCTCGAGGATGCCGTTTGGCCTGAGGTGACCCCAGATCTATCCCTTCCGGAGTTTCCTGTTCGCATTGAGGATCGGCGAGAGCAGCGCCTGCGGAACAAGGTTATTCCTTTGGTTAAGGTGGTCTGGCAGCGTCATTCTGGCGGCGAGGCGTCTTGGGAGCGCGAGGATGAGATGCGGGAGCTGTATCCTTATTTGTTTGTGTGAGTCTTTCCCCCGTCCTTGTGCCTTGTCCTTGAATTTCGAGGACGAAATTCGTTTAAGGGGGGAGGGCTGTAGTGTCCCGGATCTTTCGGATCCTTTATTATGGGTCTCGGATCTGGTTTGTCGGAGCGTCCGACCCGGTTGTGTCTGAAATTTTGTTTCGGACATCTTTCGTGTTCGGATCGGTGCGATCCGGAGTCGTTTCGGAGGCCCGGAGTGTGTCCGCGGCTTTCCCGTGCGTGTTTTCCGATTTCCGCGTACGGGTTTCGGCGAATCCTTCGGAACCCTGTAGCGGGTGAACCGGGTCGTTCACCAGCCCGCGAGTGGTACCGTTGCGATCAGCGCGTCGAGACGGTCGAGCAGGTGTACTTTTCTATTTTTCGGGATTTTTTCGATTTTCCGGATTTTCCTTATATATCAATTCTTTTTCTTTTTCCTTTTTACCTTTTTCTTTTCTTCTTCTCCCTCCTTCCTTCAACCGTGAGAGCTCCCCCTCCCCCGCGGCCGATCTTCTTCCCCCCGAGCGACCGAGACGCGGCCCCCCTCACTCCGGCAACGGCGTGGCAGCGGCGGCGGCGGCAAGGCGGTCCCGGTGGCGTGCTTTTCGCGGCGAGAGGCGGGGCGTTCGTGGGAGTAAAAGCTTCATCTTTGATTTCGGCGGTGTTTCGGTGGATTTCGAGCTTCCTTGAGGTAGGGGGACGAATCCTTACCCTCTTTCTAGCATTCCCCGCGATTTCTAGGCCGTGGAGAGGCCGAGAGGGGCTAGATTCATGCCGGGAGGGTTATTTCCATGTTTGGGGTTTGAGCGCCGGATCCGTCGACTCGTGGAGTTTTTGATCGATTTGGGGGCTCTAGATGCATGCTAGGTCGTTATGGGGTGTTTCCCCATTGTTTTCCCTTCACCAAAGGGGGTGAATGGGCGTGGTTTTGTGATTTCCGACCGTAGTTCGCGAACCGGGCTCGGCCCGTTGTCGCGCTATAGTCCAGTGGCGCGTTCTTGATGAACGCGCCATGTCGTCCGAGCGTGTCCGTCTGAGAAGACGAACAGTAAGGCGGTGGGGAACGCGCCTGGTTCAGGTAGCGTGATGTCCAGATCGCGCTACCCAAAACTAGCGCGTTCAGGTGTGAACGCGCTGGCTTTGGGCAGCGCGACATGGAAGATCGCGCTAGCCAAAGCTAGCGCGTTCTTCGGTGTCGCGCTAGGGATACCTAGCGCGACCATCCCCTCCCCCGAACCGTGTTTTGCGGGTAGCGTGACCTCCGGTTGGGTGAGTTGCGGACCCGGTTGTGGCGTGTGGCCCTAGGGATGCCGTTGGCACCCAGTGAGAGCCACAAGGGCACCCGGGGTTCCCCGGAGAGTCAGTTACCTCGGTAGGGGTGCCGCGTGACTTGAGGGTCGGTTGGACCTCATGCATGTCCCCGGCATCTATGCCTATCGTATGATCATCGTGAGTCCGTGCTAGTGTTTGGTCGGTGGTTTCCGTGGATTAGTCCTTACTTCCAGTAACCTGTCCACTAGTCGTAGCTTCCTGCGCACGCGTGTGCGGACCCACCTGGGAGTGGTGGAGAGCGAGACCCAGTGTGACGCGGTTTTTAGGCTGGTTACCGTAGGGCCCCTTGCCTTTGCCACCAGAGTCCGGTGGGGGGGAAAACCAGCTAGAGGACCCGACCTAGAGCAGATGGTCTGT
This sequence comes from Amorphophallus konjac, assembly GCA_022559845.1. Classification (NCBI taxonomy): domain Eukaryota; kingdom Viridiplantae; phylum Streptophyta; class Magnoliopsida; order Alismatales; family Araceae; genus Amorphophallus; species Amorphophallus konjac. The sequence continues at coordinate 241,638,388 of CM040117.1, read as the reverse complement.
GTGTGCACACGTAGTTGGGGGCTTAGGGCACGCACTGACGAGTGCGACCCCAGCTAGTCCTTGTTGTGGTACTTGTTGCGTGTCTGAGTCTCACGCCCGGGGCGTTGTAGCTAGACACTTGTGACGCGGTGTAAGACGTCAGGGGACGCATCCGGTCGTTCTTCTTGTGGATGGTGCTCCTGTTCACTGGCAGGCGTGGACTCGTGTTTTGTTGGACCGAGGTTCCGTACTACGGTACCGTTAGAGTAGGCGACTTTTCCGTTTATTTACTTTAGCTCGTCTGTTCTACCGTACTCTCGGTTGGTAGGGTTGTCTTCTTCTTCCTCGTTTTTCGTGCGAAGTGGGGATTCGCGGGATCCCTACTGGGCCAATGAGATGAGGCTCACCCCTGCTCTTCAGGTGAGGCGGGGTCGACGGGAGGCGCGGCCGAGTTTCAGCGTGGTTCTTCTAGCCAGGGTTAGTTGCCAGTCTGCCAGAGCCGGGGGATGCCCCGCGTAGTTGTACTCCGGGGGATGCCCCGTGTTGTTGTACGCCGGGGGATGCCCCGTGTAGTTGTACTTTCTTTCCTGTTGACTGTACTTTCTTTGGACATGAGACACTGTGGACCTTGTAGCAGTTTGAATTATTTATTATTATGTGAATTTCCTTTTGATTATTGTGCTATCTCTGTGGACGTTGCAGCTTCTCTTATACCCCACACCACTCCTTTCTACCCTTCCGAGTCTTCGGGCTCGTGGGTTGGCGGGCCGAGATTCGAGACGCGCCGGTTCCTTTCCGGTACTCGGATCCTCGGGTCGTCACAGCATGTATTGGATACATGCATGGTGCTTGAAGTTGTAGCCCGCTATTCGCGACTTGGGAATTCTGTTCCCGTTTGTCTCGCGTGTTGGGCTTGTGCTAGAGGTGTGCAGGGCCCACATCGCGGGAGTAATCTGGTCTGGACGCCGAACTCTCCATATATGTGGTTGCTTCGGCGGTTGATGGTGTGACTGGGTTAGACGCCAACGCCGATGGCGAAGAGAGGCCAGGGGAGCCTAGTGTAACAGTGCTTCTGGCTTTGTTGCCTATGTCTGGGGCCTGCCTTGCACAGCGGGCATTGTGGATTTTCTGAGGAGAGGCGGCTCAATGGAAAGGACCCTCTCCCATTGGAAATCTGAGACAAGGGAGGCCAGGACTGTTGGGCCCATCCCGCATGTAGGGTGGCTAGCGAGCAATGGTAGAGCACTTGTGGCTCCCTTTTCATTATCTGAGGTTGCACTGTCGGGGGTCATGTCTTGCCTCCAGAGGTTGTCTTGTACACTGAGATTTGTGTTTTCTCAGGTTTTCCACCTTGTCTAAGTCGAGGGGTGCTATGAGCATTTTTTCACTCCTTGGCATGTTCCCCTTTGATCGTGATCATAGCCGATGATGCTGCGTAAGGGGGGGTTCGAGACTTCCCTGTCTTGGGAATTGGAGGGCCACCTATCCCTAAGCTCTTGGGATTGTGGTTGGCGACGAGATGGCAGCCGCTCTGACTGAGGCTTTGTGGTGAAGCCTGTGGTCGGTTGCTAGCAGCATACTAATGCTGTGGTGGTTGACCTCCCTTTTTTTGGGGTGCTGGCATTGTTTGTTGACCGCCCATGGGGGCGCATTAGCCAAGCTTGGTGTTGACCGTCCTATGGGACGGGCTGGTCACACCTCTGAGGCATTGTAGTTGGAGTTGTGTTGTAGGGTTCTCATAAATCGTCAAGTTATGGTGCTGGAGTCCACTTTATCGTGGCTGGATGTGACTGGGATTATAGCTGGTGTGTCAGGGGTTGCATGGGGAACTTGGATCATAATAGGGCTTCAAAGTTGAGAGATTCCAGCTCCTGCCAGGGCCGCCATTGCACGACCGAAGTGGTAGGGGCCGGCTGGTTGGCTGGTGGTGTCAGGGAATCAGGTAAGGCCGGAATAATAGGGGGATGAATGATGTTTAACCGGGAAGTGGGCAGCTGCGGAGCTGTCATGGGGACCAGACCCAATAAGTAGGGTGATCCGACGATTGAAGCGGAGCTGCCGAGGACAATCAGTGTCGTAGGTGTGTTGGTCTGATGCGGCTAGAGGTAAGATTTGGCGAGACATGTTGGTCTGAAGTTGTTGAAGACCTGCCTCGGTGAGGCGTCTTGGTCTGAAGTTGCTGGAGACCTATCTCGGCGAGGCGTCTTGGTCTGAGGTTGCTGGAGACCTGCCTCAATGAGGCTTCTTGGCCTGAGGTTGCTGGAGACCTGCCTGAACGAGGCGTCTTGGTCTAAAGTTGTTGGAGACCTACCTCGGTGAGGCGTCTTGGTCTGAAGTTGTTGAAGACCTGCCTCGGCGAGGCATGTTGGTCTGAAGTTGCTGGCGACCTGTCACGGCGAGGCGTCTTGGTCTAAAGTTGTTGAAGACCTTCCTCGGCGAGGCGTCTTGGTCTGAGGTTGCTGGAGACCTGCCTCGACGAGGCGTCTTGGCCTGAGGTTGTTGGAGACCTGCCTCGACGAGGCGTCTTGGTCTGAAGTTGCTGGAGACCTGCCTCGGCAAGGCGTCTTGGTCTGAAGTTGTCGAAGACCTGTCTCAACGAGGCGTCTTGGCCTGAGGTTGCTGGAGACCTACCTCGACGAGACGTCTTGGTCTGAAGTTGCTGGAGACCTGTCTCGCCGAGGCGTCTTGGTCTAAAGTTGCTGGAGACCTGCCTCGGCGAGGCGTCTTGATCTGAGGTTGCTGGAGACCTGCCTCGACGAGGCATCTTGGCCTGAGGTTGCTGGAGATCTGCCTCGACGAGGCATCTTGGTCTGAAGTTGCTGGAGACCTGCCTCGATGAGGCGTCTTGGTCTAAAGTTGCTGGAGACCTGCCTCGGCGAGGCGTCTTGGTCTGAAATTACTCGATTTGCCCCCAGCGAGGGGTGTTGGCTTGGAATCGTATTTGGCCAACCCTCACGGGGTATGGCCAAATGTTGATGCTGCCGGCTAACCGTCAGGGTAAAATAGCTGAAGTCGAGGACGTCTGACCCTTTAAACAGTACAATGACCGCAAATGATGTTAGACACATAATCATCATAATATGGTGGATGGTACCTGCTAATGTGCTGGTTGACCGCCGAGGTGTATCGACTAGGAAGTCCACTCGGCTGATTGTTGAGGTATATTGACTGGGAGCCACGATCAGTTGATCACTGAGGTGCCGATGAAGGGATTGTCGTTGGCTGACCATTGAGGTGTAATGGTCGGGGCGTGGTAGACCAACCCTTGGGGGTATGTTGGTCTGGAGCTGCTGTACACTGGCCTTCGAGGTATGCTCCAGAGGTAGGTCTCCAGCAACACTGGACTTCGGGGTATGTTGGTCTGGAGCTGCCAATACGCCTTGGGGGTGGTTGTTGTTGTTGATCAGCCTATGAGGTGTGGTGGCCTGTTGTCAAAGACTGGGAACTGGATACTGGAGGTCTGCCTGAGTAAGGCGTATTGGCATGTTGTCGGCCGCTAGAAGTTAGAGGCTAAAAACCTAGATACTTAGATTAGAGACCCGCCTGGCTAAGGCATGCTGGTCTACTGATGGAAACTGGAGGTCAGAGGTAGGAGACTGGAAGGTGAAGATTGAATGTTGGGACTGGAGATTGTGACTCGGGTACTGGAAGTTGAGTACTAGGGCTGGAAACTGGGAACTGGAGACTAGAAGCTGGGTGTTGGTACTGAAAACCAGGATTTGGAGGCTGGTCACTAGGACTGGGTACTGGGGCTGGGAATTAGGAGCTAGAGGCTGGAAATTGGATACTAGATTTGGAGGTTAGGATTTGGATAGTAGATACTAGGACTGGCGACTGGGTATTGGGATTGAGAGGTGGAAACTGCAAGCTGGGAACTTGATGTTGGGATGGGAGACTGGAGACTGGGATTGGAAACTGAAAATTGGGAGCTGGATATCGAGACTGGATACCATGACTGGAGACTGGAATCTGGCCACTGGGTGCTGGGATGGAAGGGTGGGATTGGGAACTGGATGTTGGATATGGCGACTGGTAACTGGATATTGGACGATGGGAGTGGAGGCCTGCCCCTATGAGGCGTGCTAGCCTATTGCAGGAAACTAGAATTGGAAATGGAAAATGGGAAATTAGATGCTGGGAACTGGGCATTGGAATCGGAGGCTGGAATTAGAAGCCGGAAGCAAAGTACTGGTACTAGATACTGGGAATCGGGGTACTTGAACTGGATGTTGGAGGATGGGTACTGGAATTAGGCACTTGAAACTGGATATTGGAAGTTGGATTTTAGAGCTTGGTATTAGACATGGGATACTGGAGGCTAGATACTGGAAGCTGGGTAATGGAAATTGGGTATTGGAAGCTGGACATCAAAGGCTGGGTGCTGGAAGCTTGCCTGAATGAGGCATATTGACCTAGATGGCTGGAGACTGGAAGTTGGAGGACAATCCATAAGGCGATGTTGACCGAGAGGACTGGGGACTGGAAGCTGGAGGTCAACTCATGAGAGTGCATTGGCCGGTGTGACTGGGAACTAGAAACGGGAGATTGGAGGCTGACCCATAAGGGTGTGTTGGCCCACATTGCCGAAGACTGGAAGCTGGAGGCCGACCTGTAAGGGTGTGCTGGCCTATGTTGCTAGAGTCTGGGAGCTGGAGGCCGACCCAAGAGGGTGTGTTGGCCTATGTTGCTGGAGGTTGGAAGCTGGAGGCCGACCCGAGAGGGTGTGCTGGCCTATGTTGTTGGAGACTGGAGGTCGACCCGTAAGGGTGTGTTGACCTATATTACTGGGAGTTGGAAGCTGGAGGCTAACCCGTAAGGGTGTGTTGGCCTGTATTGCTGGTATTGTTTAGTATGGGGAGTTGGAGTTGAGGTTGGGGTTGGCAGGCACGCTGCCATGGTGACGTAGCCAGAGATCGGGACTGGAGCTGGAGCTGGTCGGCTGACCGTTGAGGTGTTGTATCCGGATTCTGGGACTGGTGACTGGAACTGGAACTGGGCGGCTGGCCTGCGAAGGCGTTGTAGCCGGATACTAGGACTGGTAGCTGGAACTAGAACTGGGCGGCTGGCCTGTGAAGGCGTTATAGCCGGAATGTTGGGACTGGAAACTGGGACTGGAATTGGGCGACTGGCCTGTGAAGGCGTTGTAGCCGGAATACTGGGATTGGTAGCTAGAACTGGAACTGGGCGGCTAGCCTGTGAAGGCGTTATAGCCGGAATGTTGGGATTGGAACTGGGCGGCTGGCCTGCGAAGGCATTGTAGCTGGAATACTGTGACCGGTAGCTGGAACTGGAACTGGGGCGGCTGGCCTGTGAAGGCGTTATAGCCGGAATATTGGGACTGGAAACTGGGACTGGAACTGGGCGGCTGGCCTGCGAAGGCGTTGTAGCCGAAACTGGAACTGAAGACTGGGCAGCTGGCATGTAAAGGCGTTGTAGCCGAAACTGGAACTAAAAACTGGGTGGCTGGCCTGTAAAGGCGTTGTAGCTAAAACTGGGACTAGAGGCTGGGCAGCTGGCCTGTGAAGGCGTTGTAGCCGAAATGCTGGAACTGAAGACTGGGCGGCTGGCCTGTAAAGGCGTTGTAACCAAAACTAGGGCTGGAGACTGGAATTGGAACTGGCCGGCTAACTGCTGGTGTGTAGTAGCCGGAAGACTGGAGCTAGTCGGCTGATCGTTGAGGTGTGTAGCCAAATACTGGGGCTGGAATTGGCGATGGCCGACCCTCGGGGGCGTAGTGGCCACCGGTGTTGTGGAGTGATGCTGAGGTGGCCGTCGGCGGGATGTCGTGGTCGACGGCTTTCATGAGTGATGAGTAAAGAGAAAGAGAGTTTTTATTTCTCTTTACCAGCTCTACCGCCCTTGCGGATTTTCGCCAGAGCTGGCCCCCTTTTACTTTTTCCGGTGCGCCCTTGCGGGTTTTCACATTGAGGGGTTTCTCGATTTTACCTGAGGTGCCCTCTCGGGTTTTCGCCTCAGCTGGGTTGGTGGCAATTTTTGACCCCAGTCGCCTCCTTGTGATGAGGACGACTGGGTTCGCCGGGGTATCTCTATTTTTAACCCCATTTTTTTTTACCTGAGAGCCTTTTGGCTGTTCAGTGACTGGGGATGGGTGTCCTTAGCTTGCTGTTGTCGAGGGGCGCTGTTGGTGGGATCATTGCTGTTGATCCTCTGTGTTGATGCTGGAGTTGCTCGCTGTGGCTTGGCTGGTTGCCAAGCAATCTGGGGCTTCACGTAGACCTTTAGGCTGGCTGATCCGTGTAGTTTACGGCTGGAGCTCGAACTGAAGCTTGTGTGGATCGACTTTGGTGATGCAAAGGCTGAGTTTCTGGGTTATGGTGGAGTATAGGCCAAGAATTGACGTAGGCCGACCAAAGAGGTGTATTGGCCAAAAGTTATGGATTTACCTGACCAGGAAGGTGTACTGGGTGATGTGTAGGCCTACCATTGTGGTATTTTGACCAGAGATCAGGTGTTTGATTGAATGTAGAGGTGTTTTAGTCAAGGTTAGGTGTAGGCCAACTATGAAGGGGGATGACCAAAGTGGAGGCTTGACCGGCCGTGGCGGCATATTGGTCAAGGGGATAGCGGCCAACGGGGATGTTGTGAGACTGGGAGAAAACATGTAGGTCGACCGTGATGGTGTATTGACCTGGATGCTGGGAGATGACCAACCGTGATGGTGTATTGGTCAAGGACAGGGTGTGGGCCAACCATCGTGGTGCGAAGGTCAAAAGAGAGTATATTGATCCACTATTGTAGTGGACCGGTCAGGGATTTAGGGTGAGGTGGTTGGCTATTTGTAGAGAGGAAGAGAGATTTTTCTTTTTCTCTTTACCAGCTCTACCGCCCTTTCGGATTTTCACCAGAGCTGGCCCCCTTTTACTTTTTCCGGTGCACCCTTATGGATTTTCACACCGAGAGGTAACCAGATTTTGCCTGAGGTGCCCTCGCGGGTTTTCACCTCAGCTGGTTTTGTGGCCTTTTTGCCCCCAGCCACCTTATGGAGAGAGTGACTGAGTCCACCGAGACATTTCAATTTTTAGTCCCCCTTTTTGTGTTGTTTTTTTTTTAGTACCGTCGAGCCTTGCGGCTGTCGTCCTTAGCTTGTTGCTGTCGGGGGACGTTGCCCGGGGGTTGCGTCATTGGCGACTTGTTGTTGTTGTAGAAGCGACTGTGGATCAACCCTCGACCGAGTAGCTCGGGACTTCAGGGTGGATCCAGAGACCGGCTGGTCTTTGCAGTAGGTGGTTGGGATTTGACTGGGATCTGGGTGGCTCGGCCTTATTGAACATGATGGCCGAAGTCACGCTTCGGCAGGGTGTCTACCTAGGTGTTGCTACCCCTTGGGACATGGTAAATACCGAAGGGATAGACCTCCCGCCACGGTTTGCTGGTAGCCACCGGTGGGGACCCGATGGAGCTTTGCTAGTGTCATCAGTTGGCGTTGCCCGGGATTCCACCGAATCGTTAGCAGATGCAGATGGAGCTTATCTCGGGCTACTGGGCGGGTGTCGGTGGGATTCACCACGAGTCGTTGATTGACGTTGGCAAGGTGAGTTCCCGAGCTGCTGGTTGATGTCAGCTCCCCCAGTCTATCAAGAGCTGGAGTCTACCCTGACGGATGCTTCACTGGGTTTTGGGCTTAGTGTCATTCTGGTGAGTAGAGGGATCGCTTAACTCGTGACCCCCCCAAATGGGCTGGGTCTCTTTTCTAATGACCCACATTCATCTGAGGGAGGACCGACGCTCCTCCTTGGAGTTTCCCCCATTACTTGGACTTGGAAGGTTGGATACTGGACCGGGGTGATTGCCCCCAGTGTGATACTGGTGCATCGACTTCTCTGAGCCTCACCTAGTCTTCTGGAGGCAGGGGTGGCGGCGGTGGGTCACCCATTTTTATAGCCGCTATGGCACCCCTTTTTTGTTTGCAGAGCCGAGGTTGACTCAGCACCAATGTGGTGGACCAAACGAACCCGGTCCGGGTTGTCTGGAGCATGGCATTTCTGGTGAGTGCCGATGTAGTTGGAACTCGGGAGTGCAGTGCCCGAGCTGGGGCTGACAGAATGGCGACCTGGAACTTGGTGTTCACTTAGGTCGTTGTAGTTGTTGCCGGAACTCGGGGTTCGTGACCCATGTTGTGAACTGAGGATGTCAGAGGGATGGTGACCCAGAGCTTGATGCCCGTACTGGGTGTTGACGAAGCTAGTGCCCGAGGTTGAAACCCTGTATTGGGAGCTAATGAAGCTGGGATCTGGGAGTGGAAACCCAAACTGAGTGCTTGATGACGCTGGGTTCCAGAGCTAGAAGCTGTCTTGAATACTGATGGTGCTGGGACCCAGGACTGGATGTCGGTCTTGGGAGTTGTCCAAACTGGAACCCGGGGCTGGAGGCCCATCTCGGGTGCTGATGAAACTGGGACTTGGGCCTGAACGCCCATCTTGGGCGTTGATGGAACTGCGACCCGGGCTGAACGCCCGTCTTGGGTGTGGGTGGGACTGAGACCCAGGCTGAACACCTGTCTTGGGTGTTGCTGGAACTGAGACCCAGGGCTAGACGCCCGTGTTGGGTGTTACCGGAACTGAGACCCAGGGCTAGACGCCCGTGTTGGGTGTTGCTGGAACCGAAACCCAGGGCTAGATGCCCATCTTGGGTGTCGCTGGAACTGAGACCCAGGGCTAGACGCCCGTCTTGGGTGTTGTTGGAACCGAAACCCAGGGCTAGACGCCCGTCTTGGGTGTCGCTAGAACTGAGACCCAGGGCTAGACGCCCGTCTTGGGTGTTGCTGGAGCTGAGACCCAGGGCTAGACTCCCATCTTGGGTATTGCTAGAGCTGAGACCCAGGGCCAGACGCCCGTCTTGGGTGTTGCTGGAACTAAGACCCAGGGCTAAACGCCCGTCTTGGGTGTTGCTGGAGCTGAGACCCAGGGCCAGGTGCCCGTCTTGGGTGTTGCTGGAACTGAGACCCAGGGCTAGAAGCCCATCTTGAGTGTTGCTGGAACCCAGAGCTAGACGCCCGTCTTGGGTGTTGCTGGAGCTGAGACCCAGGGCTAGGCACACGTGTTGGGTGTTGCTGGAGTTGAGACCCAGGGCTAGGCGCCCGTGTTGGGTGTTGAGGTGGCCTTGTCCCAAAGAGGAAACCCTTTACTGGGAGTTGGCATTGCTGGATCGTAGGGGTAAAGACCCTATCGTAGAGCTGGGAGGCCATGGGCCCAGTGCGGAGAGTCCGCATCGGGGACCGACCTTGATGAGACCCGGGGTCGTGTACCCGAGCCAGATGTTGGGGAGCCTCGAACTCGGGGTTGAAAGCCCGTATTAAGTGTTGACTCGTCCGAGACTCGGGTCAAGAGGCCCGAATAGCATGCTGGGAGGTCTTGACCCAGGGGTGGGAAACCCGTGCTGGGGGTAGGCTTGGCTGGGACTCGGAGCTGAGAGCCCGACTGAGGTGCTGAGGAGCCGGGGACCCGAGGCAGAAAGCCCGTGTCGGGTGCTGGCGGAGCTGGGGACCCAGGGGTCAATGACCGCATGGGTCTCTGTTGCTGGAGGAGCAGATGGGCCAGCTGCCTGTATGGGCAGTCGTCAGACTGGTGTATGGGCGGTCGCCGGACTGGGCTGCTTGTCGGCCACGGCAATGGCACCCGAGGATCAAGGCGAGCCGAAAGTCGAGGCAGCGTTGCCGAACACGATTGGTGTTGCCAACCGTAGGTGCCCGGTGTGGATGGCGATGCCGATTGGACCGTAGGTCACTATCGCCACCGATTTGTTGTTGCTGGTGCAGGTTGGTCGCTTGATGACGACCGGTCGCTTGTTGCATTCTGGACGGGGAGCCCTCCTCTTCCTCTCCAATAAGAAAAGGTGAGGGCATTGCGGCATACACTTGACAGGTGTGACTCTTCTTCGACAGAAAGAAGAAAGGTAGGAGACGTCCCATCGGGCGTGCCATGCTTGTTTTACACGCGTAGGGAGTCACTTGTCATTTTGTCCTCACGGCGGGAGTGTACACTCGCCTTTTACGGAAGGTCAAGATAGGTTGACTGGGCACGCGGGGATTCCGGGGGTATTGAGAAGAAGGCAGGGAGAACGATAGGAACGCACTGGAAGGGATGGTATATGGTTCATCATTCTGGGAGACTGGGACAGGGAAGGCTGGGTGGAATGCGGGCGTGCCAGTCGATTTCTCGACAATCACCTATGGAACCAAGGATTGACCGGGGAAGCGTCACCAGGACGCGGCACATGGCTCGAGAGATCGGGTGACACGTGGATAGAAGGGGCACCACGGGTGCGAGTGTGCAGGCGATTATGGGGATTCATGTACTAGACGTCTTTCCCCACCGGTCGCAAGCAACCGGTGTTTATTTTACATCGGATTGAATCCGAATACCTTTGTTTCTATTGCCGAAGAGAGAGTGCGTGCAACAGCGATAGGGCAACAGCAACACAACAGGGATAACTGGGGGCAGAGAGACTGGTTTCGGTGAGGAAGGGGACTCGCTCTCTGACTGGATTACATGACTTATATGCCATGAAAGGTATTTATATGGGGGCATGAGAGCCCGATTACAATTGCTTGCAAGCCACGGGACAATTCTGACATTCATGACGGTCCCCGGGTCATTGCATTATTGTGTGGGTAGTTTCGTATGTGTACATAGTGTCCGTCAGAGGACCTGTGACTCAGCAGGATGGCGCTCGAGGGACGTCACAATGTATTCCCGACATGAGAGAGTGTCGAGGTCTGAGCAGTGGGGGTGCCATAGGCACCATTGTGCGGGGGAAGTTGAGTGGTCGGGTGCCACGGGCCCCGATGTGACTGGAGTAGCTGACAGTCGGGTGCTTGTGACTGGAGTTGTTGGCAATCGGGTGCCGGGGGCACCGTTGTGACTGAAGTAGCTAGGTAGTCGGGTGCCGGCGGCACCGTTGTGACTAGGGTAGCTGGCAGTCGGGTGCCGGGGGCACCGTTGTGACTGGGGTAGCTGGCAGTCGGGTGCCAGGGGCACCGTTGTGACTGGAGTTGTTGAGGGGTCGGGTGCCACGGGCCCCGATGTGACTGGAGTAGCTAGCAGTCGGGTGCCGGGGGCACCGTTGTGACTGGAGTTGTTGAACGGTTGGGTGCCACGGGCCCCGATGTGACTAGAATGGCTGGCAGTCGGGTGCCGGGGGCACCGTTGTGACTGAGTTGCTGAACGGTCGGGTGCCGCGGGCCCCGATGTGACTGGAATGGCTGGCAGTCAGGTGCCATGGGCACCGTTGTTACTGAGTTGCTGAACGGTCAGTTGTGACTGAGTTTTTGAACGGTCGGGTGCCGCGGGCCCCGATGTGACTGGAATGGCTGGCAGTCGGGTGCCCGGGGCACCGTTGTGACTGAGTTGTTGAACGGTCGGGTGCCGCTGCCCCAATGTGACTGGAGTAGCTGGCAGTCGGGTGCCGGGGGCACCATTGCGACTGAATGAGGCGGACGTCGGGAGACATCGATGGTCATGCTCGGGGCCCGGTGTGATTGGCAGTCGGGTGTCGGAGGCACCGTTGTGACTGAAGGAGGCGGGCGCCGTGAAGAGGCTGAGGCCCGAGTATAGGTACGTGTGTTCAACTGGTTTCATGCTATATGAGAGCCACGTGGGATTTAAAAATGGGGCGGGGTGGCCGGAGTACAATGGGCGCAAGCTGCGGGATAATTTCGACGCGTGGGTCGGTCCCCAGGTCAATGCTGGATAAGGCGGATATCCGCGTGTTTCACAGAGGGTCCCTCTAGTGGCACGGGCCATGTTCACTTCGCCAAACGAGGGGCTATGACTGCATAGCTGGAGAAAGCATCAGGCTGGTGTCTGGGCGAGGGTTGATCACGGCTCGAGTCGAGCGGTCGGATGTGGTCTCGTGACTGCAGGGAAGCGTGACGTCATAGTGCATGCGTAGTTGCGGTCGGCGGGCACACGAGGGGAAGTCCCGGCATGAGGGGGCATTCACCCTTGTCATAACGTCACACACACGGCGGGGGTAGACTTGTGTGTCATGGTGGAACACCGTGTGAGGGAAGTACACGAGACATACCCTCGACGTCCTTAGTCGACGACCAAGTCACCCACATATATACAATTCTCCTTACTCGTTGCCTGGAGCCGCTTGAAGCTTGGAGATCACCGGAAGCCTTGATGCATGTATGTTCTCCTCTTCCATTGAGCCCCTAGGGGGATTTTATAGGGGAAGATGAAGGGTCATCGGGGATTTAGGCGGACTAGGTTTGGGGGCAAAGCTGGTCCGGGTAAACCCTGGGAAAGTGTTACGGAGTGGGAAAGGGAGGGTTTAGGCGCACTAGGTTTGGGGGCAAAGCTGGTCCGCCTAAACCCCTCCTCGGAGGGGTTTACGCAGAGTAAAAAAAATATATTTTTTTATTTTATGGGGGTTTAGGCGGACCAGGCTTGGGGGTGAGGCTGGTCTGCCTAAACCCCACCCCAGGGGGGGTTTAGGCGGGTTTGACCGAGGGGTTTTAGTCGGGGTTTGACCGTGGGTTTGACTGGGGTTTGACTGGAGGTTGACTGAGGGTTTGAATGGGGGTTTGGCCCGTCATAAATAGAAATTTTCATTCGGGGTAGGTCGATCTGCGCGACCTGACCGCGCAGGTCGATCCGCGTGCGAGAGCGCACGATGGTGGTGCATGACGCGATGGGTTGCTGGGAGTCCCGAGTTGGGCTCGGACTTGCTGCAGAGTGGCTGGAACATACGCGCCCACCAGGTGCTCGAGGTGATTCCCGACACGCGTGTGTGGGTCGTATAAGTGCACTGGGAGCTCCTGAAGCTTGTGGTTGGCCCAGATGGGTCTTACTTTGACTTCAGAGGGCTGGAGGGAGGCGACTCAAGGGTAGAGCCTGGCCTCGTTGCTGGGGTGCCACATGACGTGGCTTGTAGTCATGGCGCCCCCGGGTCGGCTCGGGTAGCTGTGTTGAATGTGGGTAAACCCGCAAACTGAGTGATCGGGGGTGGGCCCGATCGATTGCTGATGTTGCCATGCGTCATGGCTAGCTTGTTAGGACCCTTGGTTGGGCCCGAGCGTCGACATGATGATGCAGTTTATCTGGTGGTTGGGGTGACCCTCGCTCCTCGGCGAAGAGTCGCCTGATGCGGCAGGCTGTTCTGAGTCCCAAGTTAACCCGGTTGTTGAAGCGTCAGGGGTGTGGCACCGTATGCAGAGTGTCCGGGGGTGATCCCCGAATCTTCACAGAGTGCCGTAAGGTACGGCAGGTTGTCCTGAATCCCTAAACTGACCCGATTGTCGAGAAACGGGCTGGCATAGTGCCATTTGCTTGGGGCCGATCCCCGGTTGTTATGTTGCGTCGCTTGACCCGGCGAAGTGTCTCGATTTCTTAGCTCAACTCGACTGGTAGAGTAGCTCTGGCGATGTGCCATTTTGCTCTATTTAGGGAGTATTTCCCTGTGCTTAATCCTCAATTAATTCGAGAATATAAGGTGGTGCCAACAGTTATCCTAGTACCAATACTCTTGGACACGTATATGTTTATGCCGCACTTCGTGTTTTGCTTTAACGAGATGTGACACGCCACCCCTCCCTGTGTAACACCCCAATCTTTAGAAGTCTAGAAGATATTTGAAAATTTTATGATAGGAGCTGAATATAACTACATATTAGATTTTCTTAAGAATAACCTAATAGATCAACCTACTTAGTTAGTTTAAGAAAACTAGACGAAGCTCAGGAAATGTAGGCGATATTCAGAAAGATAGGCAATGTAAGAAATAGACGATATAAGATAGATGGTGTTCAGAATGATAGACGAAGAAAAAAGATGACACAAATTAGATGATGCAGAGTTAGGCGATGCCTCGAGAAAGATAGACGTACACTTAGGTGATACGAAAGAAAATAGGCAATGCTTTTGGACGATGCAAAAGAAATATAAGTGATGTGAAATAGGCGATGTAGGCTTCTAGGTAATGTAGGTGGACCATAGGTAGCCTTTGGCAGTTTGTTATTACAATAAATAAAAAATAAAGATTTTAGGAATAAGTCCTTATACTATTTTGATATTATATATAAGTCTCTATAATTTCACTATTTATTAATAAGCCACCCAAATCATCACCGTTACAGTAAAACACCCTTATCGTCGGTCTCCATCAACTTCTCTAACTTAACTATGGTATATGTTAACATGTATAGCGAAAAAGATGCTAATGCCCTTGGCTAACTATTTGACCCAAAGGTAAAGAAGAGAGAGAGTGTGCGAGAATAAGAAAGAGCAGAATTGCTCCCCCTCTTGCCGATGTCCTCCCGCCACCCCCACCCCCACCCATGAAACCCACCTCCCTCCCCCCTCCCCACCCTGGCTCACCCCTCCCCTTTGAGTGCTCTTGCCTCCACCCTCCCGCCAGTGTCCTCCTTCCACCAACCCCACTCTTGGAACCTCCCTCACCACTGAAACCCCTCCCCTCCTACAGGTTCCAGGTTCCCCCCCAGTAGGTGTCCTCCCCCCACCTGGAACCCCTCTCCCCACCGGAGCCCTCCCCTCTCGTCGGAGTGGCCCCCCTGGCTCCCTCGTCACGTTGGTGTCCTCCCCCTACCAACTCCCCACCAGAACCCTCCCCTCCCACCAAAGTGCCCCCCCTGGCTCCCCCCTCCTACCGGTGTCCTCCCCGCACCCCACCCTCACCCATGGAACCCACCCCCATCCGACAGCAGCATCTGATCGTTCTCCAGGCCACTGAGACGCACCTTCTCCAACTTGGCACACTCCATCTCCCGCTCCATGTTCCCACTGTAGCGTGGCCACTTGAAGCGTCACTGCTTCTTGTTAGCATTTGTAAATTCAAATTCCTTCGAGCGCTGCCACCAAGAGAAGCAAATTAAAGGCATTGCATGTTCTTCCTCTAATCTGTGGGTGTGTGCATTGTTTTACGTGATATATATAAGAGAAACAAACCTAGGTTAATCCCATCGATCCTTTGTTTCAACGTCACCGCTAGCTCATCTGCTCCCCTTCTTCCCCCGCCTCTCCCTCCCCTCTTACTGTTCTTCGATCGCCTTTGTCTTCCCTACAACCTACCCATGGTGAGCGACTTGATCTCCATAGCATCGCCATCTTCTGCACCTGCTCCATCACCTGTCCCTACAACGGCTTCATCTGCTCCTACCCCGCCACCTACCCCTCTGCCCCCTTCAAACGTCCTCCACTATCTACTTCTCAAGCTCCAGCGCCTACTGCATGTGGCTGATCACTCGTCGCTCCTCCAATGGCTGATCACTTGTTGCTCCTCCACCCCCACTACGCGCCACTTCACCTACTGCCATTGCTGCTCTTGGGCCCCTGACAGTGCCACCGGCTCCACCTGTAGTTGTTGTTGCTACTACTGCGAGGATGTCGGTGACAAGGACGGCGGGAAGAGCGACGACGATGATAGGTCGACCTACGCCGTTGCTTCCCACCCCTTGCCTACAGGAAGTCCTTACTGTCCTCCTCCTCGTGATGATGCCACCGGTGGTACCCCCCGCTGCCCTCTGCGACGTGCAACCCCCCTCCCCCTGTCGAATGCCTATCTCCCTCTCTCTCATGTTCTCTTCTCTCTCTCTTCTTTACCCAATGGTAATTTGGGTAGAGAAATGTAAAGGTGAGTACAGTAAGGAATATTCTTTAGAATTTTCTCTTTTTTGGATGTTTTTTTTACTCGAAGGGTATTTTAACAATTGTAAGAAGAATTTGGTGGCTTATTAACAAATAGTTGTATTACAGGGGCTGATGTCTAATATAACCTAGGTTGCAGGGGTCGAAAGCTAAAAATCCCAATAAATAAATAAATGAGTTTAGTTTTTGTGTTGGAATTGGGGAGTGTGTATAAAAAAAAAATTTACTTAAGATTATCATGCACATAAATATCAAATTCTTAATTTCTTTATGCGGTTGTAACTTAGAAGAACACTACAAGAAAAATGTCTAGTAGCGACGGAAATTTCCGACGAACTAATTTCCGTCGCAAATCCGTCTGTAAATTCAGACGGATGATTTCATCGCAAATTCTATCTGCATTTCGGACAGAATATTACCTGTCTGAATATCCCTCTCCATTTGTGACGGAATTGGCGATGGATATTCAGACGAATCATATTACGTCTGAAATTTGAGACGGATATTCCGACTCACAATTATACGTCTGAAATTTGAGACGGAAATACATTCCGTCCGAATTTCCGTCGCAAAATTTCATCCCCCGCCCTCGATCCACACCCCCCATTCCCCCCCCCCCTCCCTCTCACTCTCACTCTTTCTCCTCTCCGTCGTCGCCGTGGGAGCCGCCGTCGTCCTCCCTCCCTCTCGTCGTCGCCACACGACGCTGCCGCCGTCTGCGCCGTCGCCGCCGGCCTCCGTCCCTCTTGTCGTGGCCGCCGCCTCCGACCTCCTCCCTCCCGCCCTCCTGGTCACGGGAGAAGCGTCGGTGTCGTCGGACTGCGCCGTCACCGTCCTCGGCCGGCAATCTCTCCGGTAAGTCCCCTCCCTCGCCAGCGCCAGTGCCGTTGTTCTTTTTCTTTTTTTTTTAGGTTGGGGATCATCGGAGGGGTTCCGGTGGGGGGGGGGGGGTTCAGGGAGGGTGGGGGGAAGGGGGAGGTCATCGGTGGGAGTGGAGGGGAGGGTGGGGGGGGGGAGCTCGGAGGGGGAGGGGGAGCTCGTCGGTGAGAGGGGGTTCAGGGAGGGTGGGGGGGAGGGGGAGGTCGCCGGTGGAAGGGGAGGGGGGGTTCGAGGAGGGTGGGGGGGAGGGGGACCTCGGAGGGGGAGGGGGAGCTCGGAGGTGGGAGGGGGGTTCAGGGAGGGTGAGGGGAGGGGGAGCTCGCCGGTGGGAGGGGAGGGGGGGTTCAGGGATGTCATCGGAGGGGGAGGGTGGGTTCAGGGAGTGTGGGGGGGAGGGGGAGTTCGCCGGTGGGAGGGGGGGAGGGGGAGCTCATGGGAGGGGGAGGGGGGTTCAGGGAGGGTGGGGGGGGAGGGGGAGTTCGCCGGTGGGAGGGGGGGAGGGGGAGCTCATGGGAGGGGGAGGGGGGGTTCAGGGAGGGTGGGGGGGAGGGGGAGTTCGCCGGTGGGAGGGGGGAGGGGGAGCTCGTGGGAGGGGGAGGGGGGTTCAGGGAGGGTGGGGGCTGGAGCTCGGTGGGGAGGGGGGGTTCAAGGAGGGTGCGGTGGGATCGGCGTGGCGTCTGTGGAGCCGGCCGAACGGAGGGCGGCTGGGGTGAACAGGCCAAGCCTAGACGGGGCCAAGGGCGATGGGCGGTCGGGGACGGTGGCTGTAGTGAGGGCCTGTTTTTTACAAGAGATTTCCAACTTGCATTCAACTTAATCGGACAGTTTATTAATATTGCTGCTCTTTAAGTTATACCATTGATTTCCTTTGTTGAGACTTTCACAGTGAGAATAGTTTTTCTATCCACCTATATTTGTTAGGCATTTTAATTAAGAAATATATTTCACCGAGCAATATATATATATTTATATATATAAGGCTGGATGAAGGCAACGGTCGAAGGAGAAGATTTCTTAGAGTGGTCTCTAGGAGGATTTGAGAATTAAATCTTTATTTTATTATTAAAATGTTAGCTAATATTTTTATTAGAGCTCCACTATCAATAAGAGTGTTTATTAGGGATTTTTTTAAAAGAAATTTTAGAAATGTTCTATGTGGAGATGACTACAATCGGATGGCAACATAACTCTGCACATTGAATGGTGTGCATGATCCACCCTAACCCCATATATAATCATGCGCAAACTGAAGTGTGGAGCGCTGAGAAAAACCTAAAAGGTTAAAGGATTTTTTAACATGTGTACCCTTATAAAGTTATATATTTAAATCCCGCATTTAGGCGTTTTACTATAGGTATCCATGATATATCTAAAATGTCTGAGATTATACCCAAGTGGTTCTCATGCTGTTAACGATGGAAGAATATGTTCGTGTGAATATGTCGTAGAAATTATTAGCCCACTCACCTCATCCTCTCCTTGGTGGTGGCATCGGTGCGGTGAGAGATGCCCCCTCTCATGCCCAAGGTTCTCTGCCGCGACCCCCTTTTAGATTTGTCGCCTCTTTCCCTATCGTGAAGGGGGAGGACAAGGGAAGACATGCGAGGCTGAGGCCCGTGGTGGGCGCCATGGAGGGACAGCGTATGTGACAGTTGATGTTCCTCTGGCTGGAAGTCCTAAGCACACTCATGTGGCTCTCATGAGTGGCAACCACGGCACTGCCAAGTTGTGTATCTGCTAACTCCACATCCCTACCACCGATGCTATTTGTGTAGGGGTACATTGCACAAGGGTCGACCCTTGCAACCGGGGGGTCGACCCTTCCATGGCTATTGCCTTCAGCCTATCTCCCCTTTTGGGCTTCGCATGCATAAGGCCAAGAAAAAAAATAAAATTCACCTATTGCTGGGAAGGAGTCGACTCCCTCCCGGCTCCCTGCTACCTCTTGGGCCGCTGCCTGGGGGGGTGTTGACTCTGGAAGTTGACACCTTCCCAGCCCCCCCCTCCGTTGTCTAGCCCGCTGACTGGGGGTGTCGACTCTGGGAGTTGACACCTCCCCAGCCGATCCTACTGCTCTTTGCAACGTCCAGAGTCGACACCTCCCCAGCCGATCCTACTGTTCTTTGCAACGTGTCCCCTGCTGTTCTTTGCAGCATGTCCATCCTTTAAAAAAAAGGAAAGGGGGGAATAGAAAGAGAAATAAAGAAACACAAGGGCAAGAAATGCACCAAGCCATGGCACATCCAAATTAGTCCATTTTTGGGTTCCCCTCTTTCTGCAGTTTGAACCCCCCCCCCCCCCAAGAAAAGAAACAGAACATCCAAAAAAAAGAAGGAAGGGGAAGAAGACTCGGAGGTTCCTCTGGGTTTGCACAGGCAGCAGAGAAGTGGAGGGCCCACGGGCCTCTCCCCCTTTCTCTCTGCGATGCGGTGGTCTTAATAGAAAAAGAAAAGAGAGCAGAACAAAAGAGAAAAATAAAAGAAAAGGGGAAGGAGAATCCTTGAAGGTCCCACCTCAGGGTTCTGTGCTGTGCAACCTGAACAGGAACAAAATGGGACATCAACAAAATGGGGAAGAAGAAGACCCGGAGGTCCCACCTCCGGGTTGTGCAATTAGCCTCTCCCATTGGCCTCCCCTCTCTGCTTTGTGTAAAACGAAAAGGAAAGAGAGAAGAGAAAGAGAGAAAGAAGAAAAAAAGAGGGAATCATAGCGGCACATCTCCAGGTCACGGGACCCTCTAGGTTGCCCCTTCCCTAGGTCGGCATACCCGAACTCATTTAAATGAGATCATTCATCTCAAAAAAAGGGACCCTCTGGGCTGCCCTCGCACTAAACAAACGAATCAACCAGATAAATAGATGAATAAAATTATTTTTTAAAATTTAGTGCGTCCACAGCAACAATCGACTTACAGCAATAGGTAAATACTCCAAAAATTATGCTTGTGATTTCAAACTTTGTGAATTTTAATTGCATATAAATGTGTTTTTAAATCTGATTTTAACAGAAATTTGATGTTGATCTGACTCAAAAATGTGGATTGTTTAGCTTTGATGTTCTTCATTTGAATATTTTTTTAAATTAGATATTATTTAGACGGATGTATGCAGAATGATAAGTGCGATGTTATTTAATTTTATGTTATATAAACACATGGGATATTCCATATGAGCTGAGGTGCGTGGGTGCGACCTAACATTACACGCACCTCAGGAGAGCGTGTTAAACCCGTGTCAATGAACCTTCCCGTTCAAGACTTTGGGATTGATGTGTATGTTCTCATTTTTTTTATGAGAATGTATCTATCTACCTCAAAGTCTTGAATTGTCCAGTTTGGACAGTCTGTGAATGTTTGATCGCACTTAGGCAGTCATTTACTATATGTGTTTGTATGGTTTGCTGAAAATGTCGGTTGCGTCTCCTCACTCTTCTTCGATATACCTTTATTGATTTTGAGTGTTTTCTTAACCACTTACTTATAAGTGTATAAGAAAACTTTAAAATCAATCAATATTTTTGGTATATCGGAGAAGTGTGGGGAGATGCTGCCGAAATTTTCAGTAAATTGTGCAACACATATAGTAAGTGATTGTGCGATCAAACCTTCATGGATGGGTTAAAAAGTGATAATCTAAATAATAGTCCTCATCCAACTACAAATGGTCTGCGACCAACGATGTGAGGAATGGGTCGGGTTTATTTTCAAGAGTAATGATTTAAAAGTTACTTGTGTATTAACATTTATTGGGTGCAGGCGAAATGTTGACATATCGTTCATGGATGTATCGTAGAATAGTTGACCGGGTGGTGTCGGATGATTTTAAGCATGGAGTTGAGAGTTTCATTCAATTTGCATTGGGGAATCCAAATGCATCAATAGACCGCGACGGTCACATTCGTTGCCCTTGGTCAAGTTGTAGAAACTTGAGGTGGCGTTCACCATGGGATGTGCAACATCATTTGTACAAGAAAGGGTTTACGGAGGGTTATACGAATTGGACGTGTCATGGTGAGGAATTCTGAAGGTTTGAGCCTGAAAATATTGCAACCAGAAGTTCTTACGTGGATATGGTTGTGGATGCAACCGGTCCTAGTTTTAATGTTAATGGTGAACATGCATATATGGAAGAAGTGCCGAATAAGAGAGCCGGAATATTTTATCAACTACTTAGTGATGCTGATGAGACGCTATGGGATGGTTGTGAAAAGCACACTCGGTTGTCTGCAGTGTCACACTTGTTGAACTTAAAATCTGAATTTCACATCAGTGAGACTTGTTTTGACCGTCTCCTCCTCTTGATCAAGAGTATGTTGCCTCGAGACGAGAAGTTGCCAGAAACTTATTATCGTGCAAAAAAGATGGTCAATGAGTTAGGACTTGGATATGTGAAAATAGATGCATACCCGAATCATTGTATGTTATATTACAAAGATGATGCAGATAAGATATCATGTTCTATTTGCGGCCATGACAGATTCAAACCTAAGGGAGGTGTCAATTCAAAGCGAAAAGGTGTACCTTACAAGGCATTGCGATACTTCCCTCTTGTACCTAGGCTGCAGCGGCTGTATATGTCCTCAAAGACATCTCTACATATGACATGGCACAGTGAAAGAGTACGCCGTGCCGATGATATAATAAGTCATCCTGCCGATGGTGAAGCGTGGACGCACTTCAATCGTACTCATCTTGCTTTCTCAAAGGAGCCACGTAATGTTAGGTTGGGTTTATGCACAGATGGTTTTAATCCATTCGGTGGTTCAGTGGCATCTTATTCTTGTTGGCCAGTGTTCATGACACCGTACAACCTTCCGCCAGACATGTGCATGAAGCGAGAAAATCTATTTTTGTCTTTAGTAATTCATGGTCCAAAAAGTCCCGGAAAAAATTTGGACATATATCTCAGGCCGTTGATTGATGAGCTCAATTTTTTATGGACTGATGGAGTTGTTACTTATGATGCACGTAGGAAGTAAAATTTTATTATGAAGGATGCAATGATGTGGACAATAAGTGACTTCCCTGCATATGGAATGCTATCTGGTTGGAGCACACATGGGAGGTTAGCATGTCCCTACTGTATGGAAGATACCAAATCATTTGTAATTTTGTATTGAAACATGGTGAAAAAGCATGCTAGTTTGATTGCCATCGGCAGTTGCTACCAAGTGACCATCCTTTTCGAAGGTAAAAAGACTCGTTTAAAAAAAATAATGTTGAAGTAGATGAAGCAGACTTGCAACGGGTGTCGAGTCGACATATGGCGACACGGGTGTAAAATTTACCAGATGTAGTAGAATTGTTTGGTAGCACACGACAATTGAATAGTTTTGGAAAGGATCACAACTGGAACAAGAAAAGTATTTTTTGGGAATTGCCTTATTGGTCAACTCTTCTTGTACGACACAATCTAGATGTCATGCATATCGAGAAGATTTTTTTTGATAATGTGTTCAACACGATCATGAATGTTAAAGGCAAAACAAAGGACAACGCCAAAGCGCGCATGGACTTAAAGATGCTTTGTAAACGTCTAGAACTGGAACTACAAAACATAAATGGAAGGGTTGTGCAGCCAAAAGCAACTTACGTGCTTAATGATACACAGATCAAGGAAGTGTGCCAGTGGTTGAAACAATTGAGATTTCCATATGGATATGCATCTAACATAGCCCGTTGTGTGAATGTTAATGATGGAAAAATATATGGTCTGAAAAGTCACGACTGTCATGTGTTCATGGAGAGGCTAGTGTCCATTGCATTTTGTGATTTGTTGCCGAAGCCTATATGGGGAGCACTGACCGAGCTGAGTCAGTTTTTCAAGATTTTATGTGCATCAGAACTTAGACTTCGGGACGTACAAACTCTTGAAGAAAATGTGGTCAAAACTATTTGTAAGTTAGAGAAGATATTTCCTCCGGCATTCTTTGATTCGATGGAGCACCTGGTCGTCCATCTGTCATACGAGGCTATTGTCGGAGGGCCAGTACAATTCCGATGGATGTATCCATTTGAGAGGTATGTGAGAATTTTCATGAAGACATACATGTTGTCCATGGTCGCTACATGTCATTGCCATCTGAATTGTTGTTGTAAGTGCATGCATGAATTGAAAATGAAAGTTCGCAACAAGGTAAAGGTGGAAGGTTCGATTGCTGAGGCATATGTTATTGAAGAAATTTCGAACTTCTGTTCCATGTACTTTGAGCCAGATATTCAAACTCGTCATACTCGACCTCCACGTAATGATGATGGGGGAGTTGATGATTTGTCAGATCGGCTCTCTATATTTAAGCATCATGGATGTGCTTTCGGACGTTGCTCGACCCGCACTATAATGTCCCGGGTTTTTCGGATCCTTCTTCGCGGGTCCCGGATCTGGTTTCTCGGAGTGTCCGACTTCGTTGTGTCCGAAATTTCGTTTCGGACATCTTTCGTGTTCGGATCGGCGCGATCCGGAGTTGTTTCGGAGGCCCGGAGTTCGTCCGCGGCTTTTCCGCGTGTGTTTTCCAATTCCCGATGTGTGTTTCAGTAATTCCTTCGGAACCCCGTTGCGGGTGAACCGGGCCTTTCACCTGGGCGCGGGTGGTACCGTTGCGATCGGTGTGTTCAGAGGATCGCGGAGGTGTATTTTTCTATTTTTCAGGATTTTTCTGAATTTTTGGATTTTTCTATATATAACCCTTTTCTCTCTCTCCCCTCTCATTTCTCTCTTCTCACGCTCTCTCCTCTCTCCCTCTCTCTCCGGCGGCCGACGGGGTGGAGCGTGGGTGAGGTGGGGATGGCGCGGGCGAGGCACGGGCGAGGATGGATGAGGATCGAGGCGGTGGAGGCGCGTTGAAGCTCGGCCGTGGGTTCGTGGAACGGCGAGGCTTCAACGGCGTTTTCTTCGTGGAGCGGCGTCCACGGTGCGCGAAATCTTCTGTGGAGGTAGGGTGATGGACCCCCAGCTCGTGCGCTTCATTTCCCGTGAGTTTTGTAGGCCGTGATGAGCCGAGCGGGTCGTTTGGGGCATTTTGGGGAAAAATTCATGTTTTGGGGGAGTGAGCCGGATCCCTCGTTTTACGGCGTTTTAGGCCGATCCAGGGGTTTAGATGCATGCCTAGGGGCTTGGGGATGGATTCCCCTTTGTTTCCCCATCACCCGGGGGGTGATCGGGGCGTGGATCGGATTTTTGGGCGTTTTCCCGTCGTTCTCGATTTTTTGAAATTATCGCGGTCCACCAGTAACCGCTTTCACTGGTCGCGGTCTTAGGAGAATCGCTTTCACCCTTGTGGTTTGGTCGAGAAGGCCGGCAAGCGTCGCGGTCGTGCGATAGACCGTTTTCGTCTGGTCGCGGTCATGAGGTGACCGTGACTGTGTGGTCGCGGTCCTTGGGCGACCGCTACCATCGGGTTTGCGCGTGGCTAGTTGCGGTCGTGAGGTGACCATGACTGCGTGGTCGCGGTCCCCAGTCGACCACTACTGGGTGGTCGCGGTCCCCGGTCGACCACTACCACGTTGCAGTTTCCGTTCGCGTTGTTTTGACCTCCGGTCGACCCGGTTGTGACCCAGTGGTTGACTTTAGGTCCCGTGAGTTTCCCGGACACCCCGTGGAGTTCCGTGACCATGTCCTTGGGTGTCCGGAGGTCCCACTTACCTCGTTTAACGTGCCCACAAGCTTAAGGGTCCGGGTGACCTTTTAGCGTCCCGATTGTGTTGTGTTGGTCTCCGGTCGACCCGGTTGTGACCCAGTGGTCGACCTCCGGCCTTGTGAGTATCCCGAACACCCCATGGGTTCTGTGTCCATATTTTTGGGGTGTCGGGAGGTTCCATTTACCTCGATTAGCGTGCCCGTAGGTGTAGTGGGTCCGGGTGACCTCACGTGTTCCGGGCTTTCATGATAGGCTCGATCGAGTCATCGTGTATCAGTGTGTGTGCGGTGGGGTCTCCCCCGCATGTCGTGGGTTCCTTTGGAAGGCGATTCTCATGTGGGCCACATGTTTGGCCTTGGACTGCGAGTCTAGTCGTCTGGCCTGGAGCTGGAGGTTTCCCGCTTGCTCCGAGATGGGAAATCGACATGGCGGCTTGTGTGCTGCCCTGGGAATCGTGCTTCCGTGTTTTTCGTGTGGCCCGGGTGGGTGGCCTTAGTCCTTTGCATTCCCTTCCCGAGGAAGTGGTCTTGGCGGCTCGTGAGCTATCTCGATACTCGTGTTACCGTGGTTTTAGACCTAGAGATTGGACTAGATTGACGGCCTTGCACTGTTGCATATAACGGTCTTGACCCCGAGTCTTGTGACTGAAGGACCGTCGGGTGTAGTGCGTCTAGAGGACTATCCAAAGCCCAGTGGCTTAGCGCCACTTGAGTTTTCTCGACTTTCAAGCAGGGTGCGTGCGTGGCCGTGGACTGCGAGTCTTGTTTCTTCTCCGACTGTGGTCGCCGTGTGACGGGGCCGATACGTGGGGTGGTCCCCGTACGTCGTCGGATGCGGACGTTGTTTTCCGTTGACTTGAGAGTCGACTCCTTCAGTGACCCTCTACTAGTCGTAGCCTACCAGTACGAGGTGTTGTTCGCACCAGGTAGTGGTGTACGGGCTTACCCTTCGCGACGGTTTTAGACTGGTTTCCGTCGGGCCCCTCGTCTAATCAGAGTCCAGTGCCAGGGGAAAATCGGTCAGAGGGCCAGACCTAGGATGCGTGGTCTGTGTGTGCACACGTGGTCGGGGATAGTGGACGCACGTCGACGGGCGTGACCCCAGCTAGTCACTTGTTTGTGGTTACTGTACGGTGTTCGTGCCTTTGGTAGGCGCTACCACGTCAGGCAGTTCACCTGCGGCACGGTGTAAGACGTCAGGGGACACTACCGGCTATGCTTCTAGTGGGCGGTACTCCTGTCGAGTTGGGAGTGACAGATTGTCAGTTTCCGTGACTTCGACCTTCGGGTTTCGGTCGTGTCGACCGTTGAGTTTCGGTTGTTTCGCCGTGGCGCGTGTGTTGATTTTCACGCCGTCAGACTAGTGCTAGTGGCTTTACCGAGGTTACGTCTTGTTGTGCGGTACCCGCGATCGGACGACGGTCGGGGTTGCACCTTGGACAGCGTGTCCAGGTCGGCTATGTCCGGGGGACAGGCCTCTATGGCGTGGTTGCCATGTGTTTTTACTTCGGTAAGTGGTACTAGTGTTGTTTGGTAGCCTCGACCGCGAGGTCAAGGTGTGTTTCTGGTACAGTAGGAGTAGTTGTAGTGCCGTGTTTCGACCGGCCACCGGATTTGCTGTTCCTGCTGTTGCGATTGCTCTCGTAGCTTTCCTTTCCACTACCGCCGTTGTTTCCGATTGGGGTTCCGCGGGATCCCTGCTGAGTCTCTGTTTTGGATACTCATTCCCTACTTTTCAGGTGTGGCGGTTCTTCCTCGAGGTTCGAGGGCGCGGAGCGGAGGTTCTTAGTTGTCAACTCGTCGGGCCGAGTGTTCACTCGGTATGTGGTACGCTTTACTGCTTTAGACTGTACATTCTGTTGGACTGGACTCTGTTGTAACTGTAGTTATTTATTTATTTCTGTTAATTATTGATTTGTCCTGCTTTATTTCCTATTTCTTTGTGCCTCCACACTCCTTTTAGCCCTTCCGAGCCCTCCCGGCTCGTGGGCGGCGATGCGAGTCTCGGGTTATCGGGCCTTCCCGGTAATCGGATTCTCGGGTCGTTACACGCACGCTCGAAGATAGAGAGTTGTACGCTGTTGAGATATATATTCTTCTGAATTGTAATGAGATTGAACCTTATGTTGAGTAAGTTCTTAACTCACATTTCCAGCAATGCCATAACTTTCTCATCCTTCTTCTGTAGTTCATTTAAAGTAGTAGTGCATTTATATTGCAGAAAATTTGATTCAGAATTAGCATAAAAATGTCCAAATATCCAGGACGTAGAGATTGAAAAAGAACGCGAGAAGTTTTTTGCTAAATGGTTGAGATATCAAGTTAGTGTCGATCGTTCAATATATATGTTTACATTTACTAATATTAACGTAATTATTCACAAATATTTAACTACTCTACTTTACATATAGGTTGAACAAGGTCTCATTAGTGATCAGAGAGTACAAGAGATAAGTTATGGCCCCTCCAACGTTGCACGTGCCTATCCAGGATATATTGTGAATGGATACAGATTTCATACGAGGGATTATGGATGAAGTAAGTCTACGATGAACAACGACGTATCTGTTAAGGGAAGTGTATACAATGAAGTGGAATTAAACTATTGTGGTATTCTTGAGGAAGTCATAGAACTTCAGTATTTGGGACGAGACAATCATGTATACCTATTTAAAACTCATTGGTTTGATCCTAATTCAGTTCGACATGACACGTCTACAGGGATTGTCGATGTCAAACATAGGTACAAACTTAATACCTATGAACCGTTCATTTTAGCCGCACAAGCCCACCAAGTGTATTATTCAAGGTATCCATCGTCCAAGAATAAAGATTGGTGGGCAGTTTGCAAGGTTAAAGCAAAATATTTTCCCACTTATGAGTTAAATATGAGTGAAAATGTCTCAGAGCTTGGCAGCGCCGAATATTTTCAATCAGATGAAGTTGGCCTTATCGGCTCCATACATGTTAATCTGGATGAATCTGATGAGCCACTTTCATTACGTAAGGAAGATGAAGTGGAAGAAATCGACCCGACGGAGTTAAATGTTCATGTTAGAGGGGAGGAGGAGTCAGATGAAGAGGAAGAGTTCGAATCTGATGAGACTACGATGGATGACGAAGATGATGATGATGAGCTAGATATATCAACATGAGGGAGGCATGTTTTGATAATTTAGTAAGCTGATTCTTACTTTTTAAGCATAATTTTAAATAACATTTGTCTAGCCTTATATAATTGTGGATTAATGTATTAATTGTTTTGTTATTAATAAAGAAATGGTGCGAGGAGGTCGTACTAGGAGTGGGAGGAGACAAGGCAGTGAGAGGGGCGTTACTCCCTCATCGTTAGCATCTTCTTCATACATAGGTATATTTGATCAATAAGTTAGCTATATGAATATTTTAATTATTTACTAACTTAAAAGAATTTTTTTATAGGTCCAAGTGTCGGCTCACCACCACTTGTACAGACGCCACCACCACTTCCCGCTAGTGCCCTCCCACCACCTCCCGCTACAGGTATATATATTTTAATTTTCAGTAACATGTTGCATTTACTTATGAAAATTAATATTTTCCCACCTATGTATTTTTTTAAATTTCTAGCAAAATATTCATTTATCTAATGTGAATTAATTCTTACAGGTCCTAGTGCCCTCCCACCACCTCCCGCTACAGGTATATCTATTTTAATTTTCAGTAACATGTTGCATTTACTTATGAAAATTAATGCTTTCCCACCTATGTATTTCTTTGAATTTCTAGTAAAATATTCATTTATCTAATGTGAATTAATTCTTACAGGTCCTAGTGCCCTCCCACCACCTCCCGCTATAGGTATATCTATTTGAATATTCAGTAACATGTTGCATTTACTTATGAAAATTAATGCTTTCCCACCTATGTATTTCTTTGTATTTCTAGCAAAATATTCATTTATCTAATGTGAATTAATTCTTACAGGTCCTAGTGCCCTCCCACCACCTCCCGCTACATGTATATCTATTTTAAGTTTCAGTAACATGTTGCATTTACTTATGAAAATTAATGCTTTCCCACTTATGTATTTCTTTGAATTTCTAGCAAAATATTCATTTATCTAATGTGAATTAATTCTTACAGGTCCTAGTGCCCTCCCACCACCTCCCGCTACAGGTATATCTATTTTAATTTTTAGTAACATGTTGCATTTACTTATGAAAATTAATGCTTTCCCACCTATGTATTTCTTTGAATTTCTAGTAAAATATTCATTTATCTAATGTGAATTAATTCTTACAGGTCCTAGTGCCCTCCCACCACCTGTACAGACGTCACCCCCACCACCTCCCGCTACAGGCATATCTATTTTAATTTTCAGTAATATGTTGCATTTACTTATGAAAATTAATACTTTCCCACCTATGTATTTCTTTGAATTTCTAGCAAAATATTCATTTATCTAATGTGAATTAATTCTTACATGTCCTAGTGCCCTCCCACCACCTCCCGCTACAGGTATATCTATTTTAATTTTCAGTAACATGTTGCATTTACTTATGAAAATTAATGCTTTCCCACCTATGTATTTCTTTAAATTTCTAGCAAAATATTCATTTATCTAATGTGAATTAATTCTTACAAGTCCTAGTGCCCTCCCACCACCTCCCGCTACAGGTATATCTATTTTAATTTTCAGTAACATGTTGCATTTACTTATGAAAATTAATATTTTCCCACCTATGTATTCCTTTAAATTTCTAGCAAAATATTTATTTATCTAATGTGAATTAATTCTTACAGGTCCTAGTGCCCTCCCACCACCTCCCGCTACAAGTATATCTATTTTAATTTTCAATAACATGTTGCATTTACTTATGAAAATTAATGCTTTCCCACCCATGTATTTCTTTGAATTTCTAGCAAAATATTCATTTATCTAATGTGAAATAATTCTTACAGGTCCTAGTGCCCTCCCACCACCTGTACAGACGCCACCCCCACCACCTCCTGCTACAGGTATATCTATTTTAATTTTCAGTAACATGTTACATTTACTTATGAAAATTAATGTTTTCCCACCTATGTATTTCTTTGAATTTCTAGCAAAATATTCACTTATCTAATGTGAATTAATTCTTACAGGTCCTAGTGCCCTCCCACCACCTCCCGCTACAGGTATATCTATTTTAATTTCAGTAACATGTTACATTTACTTATGAAAATTAATACTTTCCCACATATGTATTTCTTTAAATTTCTAGCAAAATATTCATTTATCTAATGTGAATTAATTCTTACAGGTCCTAGTGCCCTCCCACCACCTGTACAGACGCCACCCCCACTACCTCCCGCTACAGGTATATCTATTTTAATTTTCAGTAACATGTTGCATTTACTTATGAAAATTAATGCTTTCCCACCTATGTATTTCTTTGAATTTCTAGAAAAATATTCATTTATCTAATGTGAATTAATTCTTACAGGTCCTAGTGCCCTCCCACCACCTCCCGCTACAGGTATATCTATTTTAATTTTCAGTAACATGTTGCATTTACTTATGAAAATTAATACTTTCCCACCTATGTATTTCTTTGAATTTCTAGCAAAATATTCATTTATCTAATGTGAATTAATTCTTACAGGTCCTAGTGCCCTCCCACCACCTGTACAGACGCCACCCCCACCACCTCCCGCTACAGGTATATCTATTTTAATTTTCAGTAATATGTTACATTTACTTATGAAAATTAATGCTTTCCCACCTATGTATTTCTTTGAATTTCTAGCAAAATATTCATTTATCTAATGTGAATTAATTCTTACATGTCCTAGTGCCCTCCCACCACCTCCCGCTACAGGTATATCTATTTTAATTTTCAGTAACATGTTGTATTTACTTATGCAAATTAATGCTTTCCCACCTATGTATTTCTTTGAATTTCTAGCAAAATATTCATTTATCTAATGTGAATTAATTCTTACAGGTCCTAGTGCCCTCCCACCACCTCTACAGACGCCACCCCCACCACCTCCCGCTACAGGTATATCTATTTTAATTTTCAGTAACGTGTTGCATTTACTTATGAAAATTAATACTTACGGCCCTCCCACCACCTCTGAGTTCTACAGCCCCCCCCCCCCCACCACTCAGCAGCCAGTTGACAATGCCAGCAGTCATCACGAGGGAGGCACTGTCCATGATCGACGTCGCCCCTGCTGGATCTCCGGGTATATTTATAAGGCTATTTTACATTCATTAATTATTAGTGGTAAGTTTCTAATATGAATACTTTGACATTTGAAATTGCAAGAAAAAATTAGAACCTTCCAATGCTGTCCATCATGCTATTAGCCTAGTAATGGCACATGTGCCCGGGCCACATTTGTCTTTTAAAGAATTTCCGATGGGCGTCCGCGATTCATTGTTCGACATGTTCTTAGTAAGTAACTATGTCATTTAATTCAAGTCTTTTCCAAACTCAATTCACAACAGTATATGAATTGTGAAGCTTAATTTATTTACAGCGGACTTATCGATTCACGGGTGGACATGATGCGGCACGATGTCGTTCTGCCTGGAAGTCTATTGTGAAGATAAAATATCGAAAGAGAGTATATGCGGCTCAGAGGAAGGCTAAAAAAAATGCTGGTGGGAGTGAAGACCGACATCTGTGGAAGGAGCACCGTCCTCTATGGATGAGAAAGGAGGATTGGGACATACTATGTGACAAATTTACCGACCCCAAGTGGATAGAAAAGTCCCAAAAAATTAAATCAAATAGGGCGTCACAACCGGAGGCAAATTTGCATACATGTGGGTCCGTCTCTTTCGTGACTCATAAAAATAAAATGGTAAGTAATATTTCAATTTATCTTCTTACATTTTATTAATATATATGATAATTTTTTACTATGAATTATATAACAGGCTGTGGAGCTTAATCGAAGTCCGACGTTCCTCGAGGTGCGCGACAAAACACACAAAAAGAAGGCGACAGGTCAATTTGTGAGTGCGAGAGCTTGTTCAGTAGCGGTAAGTTTATCTACGTGTGCAACTTCTACAGTTCATTTAAATCAGATTGATTCATATGAAATTGACTAATTATTTTATTTTATTTGTAGGAAACATATAGCAGAGCTGTGACAGAGAAGTACGAGGAGGGAGAGGGGCAGCAGCCAGAGTTGGATCCGGCAGAATGGGTGGCCGCAACTGGTGTACCAAAGAAGGGCCGAATATATGGTTTTGGGGAGAGCATGGACTCTAGCGCGGTGATATCATCGTGTGCGAGTTCGAACTCTGCCCAAACCAGTACTTCTGCCTTCAGTATACCTCAACCTGCCCCCAGTACTTCTGCCAGCGACGTCAGAGACATCGTCCGATTGGAGATGTCTAGCCAGATTTCTGATTTGCAGCTGCAGATGCAGCGGCAGTTCCGAGAGGATATGTCTACCCAGCAGGCAACCATGTTGCAGGCACTCAATGGCCTGCTCTCCCAAGCGGGAATTCTCTCTCATGCATCCACCACCATGGCACAAGCAGCACAAGTGATTCTTTTCCATGAGTCTTTTCCATGAGCTCAGTTTGGCAGAATTATTTAAAATTAAAGATGACCTGGGTAATTCCGATCATTCCAACACGACCTGGGAGGTAGACGTGACTTGTGAGAGCTGACAGATTCCAAATCGGACATCAGGTTTGAGCCCGACGCTAAAAAGTGCATTTTGTAAATGCACTTGGTTTAAAATTAAAGCAGTCGGGTCCGGGGGTCCAGAATGTGAAATACTGATGCGATTGGCATTCCGATCGTTCCAACACGACCTGGGAGGCAGACGTGACTTGTCAGAACTGACGGATTCCAAATCGGACATCCGGTTTGAGCCCGACGCTCAAAAGTACATTTTATAAATGCACTTGGTTTAAAATTAAAGCAGTCAGGTCCGGGGGTCCAGAATGTGAAATACTAATCCGATCGGTATTCCGATCGTTCCAACACGACCTGGGAGGTAGACGTGACTTGTCAGATCTGACGGATTCCAAATCGGACATCCGGTTTGAGCCCGACGCTCAAAAGTGCATTTTGTAAATGCACTTGGTTTAAAATTAAAGCAGTCGGGTCCGGGGGTCCAGAATGTGAAATACTGATCCGATCGGCATTCCGATCATTCCAACACGACCTGGGAGGTAGACGTGACTTGTCAGAGCTAACGGATTCCAAATCGGACATCCGGTTTGAGCCCGACGCTCAAAAGTGCATTTTGTAAATGCACTTGGTTTAAAATTAAAGCAATCGGGTCCGGGGGTCCAGAATGTGAAATACTGATCCGATCGGCATTCCGATCGTTCCAACGCGATCTGGGAGGTAGACGTGACTTGTCAGAGCTGACGGATTCCAAATCGGACATCCGGTTTGAGCCCGACGCTAAAAAGTGCATTTTGTAAATGCACTTGGTTTAAAATTAAAGCAGTCGGGTCCAGGGGTCCAGAATGTGAAATACTGATCCGATCGGCATTTCGATCTTTCTAACACAACCTGGGAGGTAGATGTGACTTGTCAGAGCTGACGGGGGTCTACAATTGGATATCTTTACAGTCATCGATTTGATATTATGTTTGATTTAAATTCATGTAATCTAATAAAATATTTAATTTATCTTCTATGTATGTTTTTTTAATATAGAAGGATTCCTCTGCGAGCGGCAGCACAGGAGATGTGCAGGGCGGGGGGGATGAAGATATGGATGATCTGGAGGATATTTGTTGATTTTGTTGTATATTTTTCTATGTAACGCTGATGAGTTTATTGTGATATTTGATGTAATTTTAATTAAACAGATTTTTTATTTTTGTTCGTGTGTATTTTTTGTTTTCGGTGATTTTGTGAACATGTTTTCAATACAAATTCTTTGTTTTAAAAAAAAGAGAAAAAATATTTCGGACGGATTTTGAGGCGGATCCGTCTGAAATTTGCGACGGATATAAGGACGGAAATAAATCTGTCTGAAATGCAAGATGGATTTCAGACGACTAAGTTCGAAAGTACAGACGGATATTTAGACGGAATTTTTCCGTCACAAACATCAGACGGATTTTGAGATGGATCCGTCTGTAATTTGCGACGGATATCACGACGGAAATTAATTTGCGTCGGAAAATTTGAGAGGGATATTTAGACGGAATTATTCCGTCGCAAAATTCAGACGGATTGTAAGACGGAAGATTCCGTCCGAAGTACCGACGAAATTTACGACAGATTTTTATTCCGTCTGAAATTTAGGACGGAATTTAGGACGGAATGAAATCCGTCGGTTATTTGTGACTAATTTTTTTAGACGGCCCTATTCCGTCGCAATTCCGTCGTAAATCCATCACAAAATCTATTAGCGACGGATTTTGCGACGGAATTGCGACGGAATATGGCCGTCGCAAAAGCCGCTTTTTCTTGTAGTGGAAGATAATAAATAGACGTATCAACTTATTTTTTCTTTGGGCGATGATGATCAAGAAAAATAATTAAATTAAGTTAATTTCTATGGTGGTGGCGAGGATTATTCCCTATGGAGATGTGGCGGTTATTACCATAGTTCTTTAAATAAGTCCATGCTTATTTCTCCAAGACACTTTAATAATTAAAGAGAGAGAGAGAGAGAGAGAGAGAGAAGAAGAAGAAGAAGATAGAAAGAAGATGGTAGAGACTTCTATTGTTAGTAAATATTAATGAGTATCATATGTATTAAAAAACTATTAATTAGAAAATAGTATTCTTCTGGTATCTAAGTATAGGGAGGACACCCCCAATACTTGGGAAAACGATATACTTAAGGTAGCCACGTGATGAACCAAACTCATACTATTATTTATTATTTAATTTAAAGTTATATTTTGATGATTAAAAGTGTGATTATGGATAGTTGAAATTCTAGATTTATTTAATTAGTAGATATTACCTAGTAATTTATAATCAATTCCTAATTAACAATAATAATTAATGTCAATATGCTTATTCTATTAGTTTCAAGCTATTCAAAAAAAATTGTCACTAACATTATTATTAAATTAAGTATATGAAAAGTGCCTTCCTAAGGGGGTGTGAAGGGTTCCCCGACATCAAAGGTCCGCTGCAGTAATTAGGCACAATTAAGGTGCCCGGACAATAAGCGTCTACCGTGAGAATTAGACTCATTGTCTGAAGACGGTGGACTATTATGAAATATCCGACATTGTCTTTCGTCATAGGGTTGCGGCATATGTGTGTGGCCCCTTGTGTCGTGGTTCAGATACATGTATGATTTTTTGATATTAAATTGCCTTTAACGTGATTGTCTCTATTTTTGGGTTAAATAATTAAAAATTACAAATGAAATGTATCTAAATTTATGAAGTTTACACATACAATTTTATGTTCAGCTCATTCGAATATGTCTTGGTTTGATATGCATGTTGAAGAGGGGCGATCTCGCGGTGGTCCTGAGCTAGAGGAGATGATCACCGATCAGTGAACTGCAAGGAAGGGAAACAGATCAGGGGGCCCAGGGATGGTTCCCTGGGGAAAACCCTCCGATGCCTAAGTTAGTAAAGCAGCGGTGGAAGCTATGAAGGGAGGAGGAAGGAGATGCACGAGATCCTCTCCA
The DNA here is from genome assembly GCA_022559845.1 of Amorphophallus konjac. NCBI lineage: Eukaryota > Viridiplantae > Streptophyta > Magnoliopsida > Alismatales > Araceae > Amorphophallus > Amorphophallus konjac. The sequence continues at coordinate 241,603,653 of CM040117.1, read as the reverse complement.
CCAAGGTGGTGAAGTGGTTCCTGCTCATGGAGTTTTAGGCGTATGTTGGCCTTACCTTTCGCTAGAGAGAGTCTCAGGTTTAAATAGTGCGCCAGCCTTATGAGTCCTGTAAGCTGAGGAGTTTCAGGCGGGGGTTACGTTCTCGACGTGGACTCTTTACGTCCTCATCGTGGGCTCTTTATAACCTTGAGGACTCGTGAGTCCCCTTATCCTCGTAAACTCCTGCTTGGAAAGGGCTCTCAACGGCAGCGTGGATAAGCAACCATCGGTCGACTCAAGCGTGAAGAGTGCCAACCCTGTCCCGGGCGATAGGCATAGCTTGGGTGAGGCTCGGTCGGAGTGGGCGCTGGGCGCTAGCCCTTATCCCGGCGAGGGGGATAGGTCGGGCGTGGGTCTTCCTCCGACCGGACCGACGCTCGGCCTTCCGAGCCTAATGGCCGCCTAGGAAGTGCTTGATCCCGAGTGAACTTATTGGGCTTTTATGCTAAGTGGGCCCTACGGGACGGTCACTTAGATGAGTTGGGCCTCGTTCGGTCTCGCTAGACCTAGTTCGGCCGCTCTTAGATGGGCTACAGAAATCTCCCTCTCCACATGTTATCTGTAAATACGATTGATCTGATAATTTTTTGAAATTTTAAAGTTAAAGTATATGTTTATATGTGTGAATAGTTATGATATTTGTGTTCTTTTGATTTATATTATATATTAAAACATGTTAGAATACATGTTGCGTCTGAAGTTATTAGTATGATAGACATGTCGTTGGTTTTGATATCTATTGAGTCTTTTGACTCACATATGTGACTTAACTATTTTATAGGAAATCAATACGTGAATAACTTTGGGCTACGACGAAGAGTAGGTCGGAGAAAGATTTGGGCATATTTAAAATTCCATTGCCTAAGTAGGTTTAAGTGTTTTTTAGATTATCTATCTATATATATATATATATATATATATATATATATATATATATATATATATATATATGATTTTTGAGTTAGTCCTTATTGTCTATAAAATGAATGAAATGGATGTACATTGTTGTATTTGAAGTAAATTATATTGAACTTATATTTTGAAAGTTGTATGGCTATGTTCATAGAATATAGATGGTTTGCACATTAATGTCTTGAAATAATTTTCATCTCGCAACGTTTTGCATTAGAATTATAACGCCCTCGGATCGGATACAGGATCCATGAAGAGGGCGCTACACCCTGTCCCCGACACCCATATCCCCCTCCGGCGAGCAACCCCTATCTCCCCTAACTGCCACGACCCACCCCCCACCTAGGCGGCCCCCCTCCCCCTCTCCCCCCACCAAGTTGGACCAACCTCCTCCCTCACCCCGACTTCTAGAGAGAGAGAGGTGAAGGGGTGGCATTAGATCTTCTTCACGCTCGAGAGGTCACCACTCAATGTCGATGTCCAGATATGGGAGGAGGGGCACGTCCAAGGGGGAGTCATCAGAGAAGTGGAGGGGATCGAAGCCATCGACGTAGTCGTATGGCTGGTCCGCCATGGCTTGGACTTTTGCCCAAGGAGAGAGAGCGAGAATGGTACCCAGAGATTGGTTAGTCATTCCACAATTTAACCTACAATTTACTCAAGTTAAACTGTAATGTCCCAGATTTTTCGGATCCTTGTTCGTGGGTCCCGGATCTGGTTTCTCAGAGTGTCCGACTCTGTTGTGTCTGAAATTTCTTTCCGGACATCTTTCGTGTTCGGATCGGCGTGATACGGAGTTGTTTCGGAGGCCCGGAAGCATTCCACGGCTTTTCCGCGTGTATTTTCCGATTCCCGGTGTGTGTTTTGGTAATTCCTTCGAAACCTCGTTGCGGGTGAACCGGGCCGTTCACCTAGGCGAGTGTGGTACCGTTGCGATCGGTGCGTTCCGAGGATCGCGGAAACGTGATTTTCCAGTTTTTGGTATTTTTCGAAATTTCTGGATTTTCATATATCTATAACCGTTTTCTCTCTCTCCCCTCTCATTTCTCTCTTCCCTCCCTCTCTCTTCTCACACTCTCTCCTCTCTCCCTCTCTCTCCGGCGGCCGACGGGGTGGAGCGTGGGCGAGGTGGGGACGGCGCGGGAGAGGCACGGGCGAGGATAGGTGAGGATCAAGGCGGTGGAGGCGCGGTGAAGCTCGGCCGTCGATTCGTGGAACGGCGAGGCTTCAACGGCGTTCTCTTCGTGGATCGGCGTCCATGGTGCATCGAATCTTCGGTGGAGGTAGGGAGATGGGCCCTCAACCCGCGTACTTCATTTCCTGCGACTTTTGTAGGCCATGGTGAGCCGAGCGGGCTTATTCGAGGGATTTGGGGGAAAACTCATGTTTTTGGGTGTGAGCCGGATCTCCCATTTTACGGTGTTTTTGGCCATTCTAGGGGTTTAGATGCATGCCTAGGGGCTTGGGGGAGGTTTCCCTCTTTGTTTCCCCTTCACCTGGGGGTGAACGGGGCGTGGAATGGGTTTTTCTACGGTTTCTGCCGTTTTCGGGCGCAGACTGAGAACACACTAGTCTCAGGTAGCGCGTTCTTGAGGGTCGCGCCGCCCCGATGGGGCGCGTTCATCGGAGAAGATGAACAGTAAGGCGGTTTTTGCCGTGCTAGGGGTGAGTAGCACGTCCCGTGTTGTCACGCTATAGGCCTATAGCGTGTTCTGTTCTGAACGCGCTATAGATGTATAGCGTGATCTTGTTGAACGCGTTAGGTATGTATAGCGCGTTCTGCCTGAACGCGCTATGCATGTGTAGCGCATTCTTGGGGTGGCCTGCAGGGCTGCCCAGGGCGGGCAGTCTACGGCTGATCGTGCTCCCCTTGGGCCGTGTGTGTCCCGGACACCCCGTGGAGTTCTGTGACCGTGTTTTGGGGTGTCTGGAGGTACCGTGTTACCTCGATAAATGTGCCAGTGGACTTGGTGGGTCCGGGTGACCCCAGGTGTTCCGGGCTTCCGTGTTCTTGCTAGATCGAGTCGTCGTGTATTGGTGTGAGTGCGGTGAGGTTTCCCCGCAAGTCGTTGCTTCTCTGGAAGGTGGCTTCCGAGTGGGTCAAGCGTGTGGCCTTGGACGGTGAGTCCAGTCTCCCAGCCTGGGGCTGGAGGTTTCTTAGTTTCCCTCCTCGAGGGATGGGTCTCGGTAGTGGTGAACTGCCTTGTGAGTCTTCCCATCGTTGTTTTGGACCTAGGGATTAGGCCAGATTGATGGCTCAGTGCTGTCATGTGCAACGGTCTTGACCCCAAGTCTTGTGACTCAAAGGTCGTTGGGTTTAGTAGGTCTAGTGGGCCGTCCAGAGTCGGGTGGCTTTGAGCCACCTGTTACTCTGTGTTACTCGCAATGGGTGCGTGCGTGGTTTCCAGTGTTCACGTTCTGTGACACGTCCACTAGTCGTAGCTTCCTGCGCACGCGGGTGCGGACCCACCTGGGAGTGGTGGAGAGCGAGACCCAGTGAGAGGCGATTTTTAGGCTGGTTTCCGTAAAGCCCCTTGCCTTTGCCACCAGAGTCCGGTGGGGGGGAAAACCAGCTAGAGGACCCGACCTAGAGCAGATGGTCTGTGTGTGCACACGTAGTTGGGGGCTTAGGACACGCGCTGACGAGCGTGACCCCAGCTAGTCCTTATTGTGGTACTTGTTGCGTGTCTGAGTCTCACGCCCGGGGCGTTGTAGCTAGACACATGTGACGCGGTGTAAGACGTCAAGGGACGCATCCGGTCGTTCTCCTAGTGGGTGGTGCTCCTGTCATGTGACGTGAGTCATCGTGTACCGGGTTCTGTTTCCGTCCGCGAGACGAGACTTCGTGAGTGGTTTCGGGAGTGTTCCTGGAGTCGAGGTCTGGGGTTTCTAGTGAGCGTCACCGAGGGCCTTTCCCCAGACAGCGTTGTGTTCACGACGGTGAGGTCATGACCGTGTTCCCTAACCGTGTGGTTTTGGCTCGGGCCCTTTTGAGGGCAGGCCTCCGTTACGGAGGTATCGTGGCGTTTTTCCTAGTAGCGTGGCTAGGGCGGTTCGTGTCTGGTGGTCCCCGATCGTGGAATCGGGTGGTCGGGTGCGTGGCTTGGTTGTCCCCTGACAGGAGACTAGGTCGTGTTTTCTGGTACAGTAGGAGTAGCTGTAGAGCCGAGGTTTTACCGGCCACCGTAGTTACTTTCCTGCTTTCGTAGTTACTTCTTTCCGTGCCGCCGTTGTTTCTCAGTTGGGGTTCCGCGGGATCCCTACTGGGCCAGTGACAGGAGGCTCACCCCTGCGTTTCAGGTGCGTCAGTTCTTCCTCGGGGTTCGAGGGTGCTGCACGGAGGTTCTTAGTTGTCAGCTTGCCGGGCCGAGTGTTCACTTGGCATGTGGTACGTTTTACTGCTTTAGACTGTACTTTCTATTGGACTGGACTTTGTTGTAGTTGTTTATTTATTTTTGTTAATTGCTGAATTGTCCTTCCTTATTTCCTATTTCTTTGTACCTCCACACTCCTTTTTAGCCCTTCCGAGCCTCCCGCTCGTGGGCAGCGGGCCGGGATTTGAATGGTATCGGGCTCCTCCCGGTATCCAGATCTCGGGTCGTTACAGTTGGTATCAGAGCGTGATTGTGGACGTACATGGGAATTCGAGATATTGTAGTGATCAGAGTCCGTAAGGTCCAGTACAGTCGGCAGCCGGAATAAGGTTTCATGCTTGTTTCCCGCTTTGTTTCTCGCTTGAGAGCTTGAGTGCGCTGTGCGGCGCGGTGAGGGTGGTTGCTGATTCGCGGCTTTCGTGCCGGCGTGGGGTCTGCGGATCGAGGTCGAGAGCTTTCCCCCTTGGGTGGTGGCCCTGGTCGTGTTGCGTTGGGCAGAGGTTGCCGACAGGCGTGCTGTTGTGGTGCTGCGTTCGAGGAGTCTGCAGCTAGGTCAGGTGGCTGGTGAGGATTGTTCGTCGTTAAGTGGCTATGAGTGTGCTCTGAGGGAGCTGTTATTGAGTTTGGCCACTCCAGTCTGAGGATTGTCCAGCCCCTGAGGCGCTGAGGTTGTGGTTTGAGGTGTTGGAGCCGGTGCTCTGGTCGAGAATTGTGCTCGAGTCAGCGAAAGGTTTTCTGTTGAGCTGCTGATTTGTCGAGCCCGATGTCCTTGTCATGCTCTGTGGCGTCAGGAGTGACGTGTCGGTCCTGATTATTTTTACGGATTTCGAGGTAGGATCGGGCTGTGGTGTCCCAATAAGTCTTGCTCCTGCGCTCTTGTGTGCGAATGGGTTGTGTTCGCCCAGGATTTGGCTCGAGATGAGAAGGTTCCGCAGTGAGTTTCGGGACTCGAGGATGAGCGTCGACGGTTGCCGGTTATGGCTCGTGTTGCGGCTCTTGGCGTGACGTGTTGTAGTTTGGGGAATTGCAACGGTGGTGCATCAAGAGATGTCGTGATCGTGGTCCAACAGGACACTTGGTAAGTGTTGTCGGAGGAGCTGACCTGACGGAAGTGATGGTTTTCTTGGTGCTGGAAGGTGATGCTCCCAGCATGCGCGAGGCTCGAGGTCAGGTCGAGTGTGGAGTTTTCCTTCCGTTGGTCAGAAGTGTATTGAGTTCTTCCCTTTGGTTGGAGGAGATCATAGTTGGTTAAGGTTCATCGTCTTGCACTGTGTGTCCGGATTGGTTGGCCTTCGTGCGCCATGAAATCCGTGCGAGACGCGTCCCGCATTTTGGCAAGGTGGTTGCCTGTGAGAAGCGTTGCCCGTTCCATGATGTGTAAGGGTGTTGGCGCTGTTCCAGAAGGACGAGTGCCAGCTGGGCGGTGTTTTTGAGGTTTGCGGTTGGTGTTGTTGTTCCCGATGTGCAGGGGATCGGAGTCGGCGGGGTTGCAGATGGTTGTCGGGTTGGTGGATCTCGAGTTGTCGATGTGGTGGCGGTGCGTGTGGATCAGAGTGTGCGGATCGTAGCGTTGGTTGTTGCGGGTGGATTTCTGAGGAAGGGTAGAGCAGCGGAGGGTTGGTTCATCGGTGTGTGTTGTCTCCGGCGGTGTGAGACGTGTTGTTGCCGTGCCGTTGCTTGAGATATTGTGGTTTATGGCACTGGCAGGTGGAGAGTTGGGGAAGTATGTTGGCGTGGTTGCCGCATGAGTACCCTATTTTTGCGTTGGAGGTTGCGTTCGTGGATGAGATCGTGTTTGGAGAAGTGTATCGTAGATTGTAAGAGGTTGTGTGTCCCGTGGCTCTGTGATAAGAGCGGGAGTCGGGATTGGCAGGCATCCTCTTGGATTAATTGAGATGGAGGTTTCGATGAGATAGATTCGATGAGATAGGACGGTGGTCGATGCCTGTGTGTGGAGGTCCCTGATGAGACGTTGGCGTTGGATATTGATCCTCAGTCTGCGGCCAGCAAGGGAGGATTCCCGTAAGTCTGAGTCGAGTGACGTGAAGACCGAGGGGAGATGGAGTCCTTGGGTCCCGCCGTGCTCCCCTGAAGGGTAGAGTTGGCGCGGGGATCCATCTGGATGTGGTGGTGGTCTGTGTGAGAGTCAACGGATGGCCTGCCGTGAGTCAGATCGTGCCTGCTGGGCCGGTGGAGGTTTCCCGTTGGCGAATGTCTGGTGAGCAGAGGATGGTCTTTCATGGACAGAAGATGATGGTTGTAGGGGCTCGAGAATGGAGAGAGCTGCGTGCCAGCGAGGCCTTTTGGTGGCCGTTTCTGAGGTGTGCTTTCCCAGTGGGATCTGAGCTTTGCCGAAGTTTAAGTTCTGACAGAGTTGGTCCCGTGCTGTTGTGGCGTTCGGCTTGCCGGGTGTGGAGTGGTCCTCGGCGTGGAGCCGACAAATTTGTGGTGGTCAGCTGGCAGAGAAGCTGGTGTTTGGCCCGTCTGCCGAGCGTGGGCGTTGACCGGTGGATTGGTTCTTGTGGTGAGGATTGCGTTCCCTCGGAGAGCAAGAGGGTGGCAGCGATGCCGTGAGTGGTTTCCATTGTGTCTGAGGTGATACCAGACTTGTGCCTTTGTATCATGCCTGCTCTGGTGGCCGATGTGTGTGCGGTGTGCGGAGCGTAGGCGTCGTTCATGATTATGGTCTGGCCGTATCCCCCATGATCATGGTTTTGTGATAATCGAGGTTTTTCTGTTCTAGGGCCTTGAGAGCGTTGTCAGTTGGTTGAGGCATTCTTCCCCTGTGGCTGGGTGCTAGTCCTGAATTTCGAGGACGAAATTTCTTTAAGGGGGGAGGAGGGTTGTAATGCCCCGGATTTTTCGGATCCTTGTTCGTGCGTCCCGGATCTGGTTTCTCGGAGTGTCCGACTCCGTTGTGTCTGAAATTTCGTTCCGGACATCTTTCGTGTTCGGATCAGCACGATCCAGAGTTATTTCGGAGGCCCGGAAGCGTTCTGCGGCTTTTCCGCGTGTGTTTTCCGATTCCCGGTGTGTGTTTCGATAATTCCTTCGGAACCTCGTTGCGGGTGAACCGGGCCATTCACCTAGGCGAGTGTGGTACCGTTGCGATCGGTGCTTTCCGAGTATCGCGGAAACGTGATTTTCCTATTTTTGGTATTTTCTGGAATTTCTGAATTTTTCTATATCTATAACCCTTTTCTCTCTCTCCCCTCTCATTTCTCTCTTCCCTCCCTCTCTCTTCTTTCGCTCTCTCCTCTCTCCCTCTCTCTCCGGCGGCCGACGGGGTGGAGCGTGGGCGAGGTGGGGACGGCGCGGGAGAGGCACGGGCGAGGATGGGTGAGGATCAAGGCGGTGGAGGCGCGGTGAAGCTCGGCCGTCGATTCGTGGAACGGCGAGGCTTCAACGGCGTTCTCTTCGTGGATCGGCGTCCATGGTGCATCGAATCTTCGGTGGAGGTAGGAAGATGGGCCCTCAACCCGCGTACTTCATTTCCTGCGAGTTTTGTAGGCCATGGTGAGCTGAGCGGGCTTATTCGAGGGATTTGGGGGGAAACTCATATTTTTGGGTGTGAGCCGGATCTCCCGTTTTACGGTGTTTTTGGCCGTTCCAGGGGTTTAGATGCATGCCTAGGGGCTTGGGGGAGGTTTCCCTCTTTGTTTCCCCTTCACCTGGGGGTGAACGGGGCGTGGAATGGGTTTTTCTGCGGTTTCTGCCGTTTTCGGGCGCGGACTGAGAACGCGCTAGTCTCAGGTAGCGCGTTCTTGAGGGTCGCACCGCCCCGATAGGGCGCGTTCATCGGAGAAGATGAACAGTAAGGCGGTTTTTGTCGCGCTAGGGGTGAGTAGCGCGTCCTGTGTTGTCGTGCTATAGGCCTATAGCGCGTTCTGTTCTGAACAGGCTATAGATGTATAGCGCGATCTTGTTGAACGCGCTAGGTATGTATAGCGCGTTCTGCCTGAACGCGCTATGCATGTGTAGCGCGTTCTTGGGGTGGCCTGCAGGGCTGCCCAGGGCGGGCAGTCTACGGCTGATCGTGCTCCCCTTGGGCCGTGTGTGTCCCGGACACCCCGTGGAGTTCCGTGACCGTGTTTTGGGGTGTCTGGAGGTACCGTGTTATCTCGATAAGCGTGCCCGTGGGCTTGGTGGGTCCGGGTGACCCCAGGTGTTCGAGCTTCCGTGTTCTTGCTAGATCGAGTCGTCGTGTATTGGTGTGAGTGTGGTGAGGTTTCCCCGCAAGTCGTTGCTTCTCTGGAAGGTGGCTTCCGAGTGGGTCAAGCGTGTGGCCTTGGATAGTGAGTCCAGTCTCCCACCCTGGGGCTGGAGGTTTCTTAGTTTCCCTCCTCGAGGGATGGGTCTCGGTAGTGGTGAACTGCCTTGTGAGTCTTCCCATCGTTGTTTTGGACCTAGGGATTAGGCCAGATTGACGGCTCAGTGCTGTCATGTGCAACGGTCTCAACCCCGAGTCTTGTGACTCAAAGGTCATTGGGTTTAGTAGGTCTAGTGGGCCGTCCAGAGTCGGGTGGCTTTGAGCCACCTGTTACTCTGTGTTACTCGCAATGGGTGCGTGCGTGGTTTCCAGTGTTCACGTTCTGTGACACGTCCACTAGTCGTAGCTTCCTGCGCACGCGGGTGCAGACCCACCTGGGAGTGGTGGAGAGCGAGACCCAGTGAGAGGCAGTTTTTAGGCTGGTTTCCGTAGGGCCCCTTGCCTTTGCCACCAGAGTCCGGTGGGGGGGGAAAACCAGCTAGAGGACCCGACCTAGAGCAGATGGTCTGTGTGTGCACACGTAGTTGGGGGCTTAGGACACGCGCTGACGAGCGTGACCCCAGCTAGTCCTTGTTGTGGTACTTGTTGCGTGTCTGAGTCTCACGCCCGGGGCGTTGTAGCTAGACACTTGTGACGCGGTGTAAGACGTCAGGGGATGCATCCGGTCGTTCTCCTAGTGGGTGGTGCTCCTGTCACGTGACGTGAGTCGTCGTGTATCGGGTTCTGTTTCCGTCCGCGAGACGGGACTTCGTGAGTGGTTTCGGGAGTGTTCCAGGAGTCGAGGTCTGGGGTTTCCGGTGAGCGTCACCGAGGGCCTTTCCCCAGACAGCGTTGTGTTCACGACGGTGAGGTCGTGACCGTGTTCCCTGACCGTGTGGTTTTGGCTCGGGCCCTTTTGAGGGCAGGCCTCCGTTACGGAGGTATCGTGGCGTTTTTCCTAGTAGCGTGGCTAGGGCGGTTCGTGTCTGGTGGTCCCCGATCGTGGAATCGGGTGGTCGGGTGTGTGGCTTGGTTGTCCCCCGACGGGAGACTAGGTCGTGTTTTCTGGTACAGTAGGAGTAGCTGTAGAGCCGAGATTTTACCGGCCACCGTAGTTACTTTCCTGCTTTCGTAGTTACTTCTTTCCGTGCCGCCGTTGTTTCTCAGTTGGGGTTCCGCGGGATCCCTATTGGGCCAGTGACAGGAGGATCACCCCTGCGTTTCAGGTGCGTCGGTTCTTCCTCGGGGTTCGAGGGTGCTGCACGGAGGTTCTTAGTTGTCAGCTTGTCGGGCCGAGTGTTCACTTGGCATGTGGTACGTTTTACAGCTTTAGACTGTACTTTCTGTTGGACTGGACTCTATTGTAGTTGTTTATTTATTTCTGTTAATTACTGAATTGTCCTGCCATATTTCTATTTCTTTGTACCTCCACACTCTTTTTTAGCCCTTCCGAGCCTCCCGCTCGTGGGCGACGGGCCAGGATTTGAATGGTATCGGGCTCCTCCCGATATCCGGATCTCGGGTCGTTACATAAACACTTGGGGTTTACGACGTAGATATAATCGCAATCAATCAGAGTATATTATAGATATTGTTGATAATATGTCTAAATGAAGAGTTTATTTATAAATTTGATATTTATAGAAGCATATATATGCAAAATTTTCGATTTTCATTTGTTTGAAGTGATATGCAAAATCCTGGTGACCATATTGCAGCATTTTACCCCATTTATGTTTCTAAACCATGATATTACAAAACAAACCCCCAAAGATTCTAAGAACAATAGTTTTAAAATCAAAGGGTTACCGTATGGTTTGATCAATTATAAAGTCGCACGATATATTATGATATTTTCCTCAAATCAAATAACCTCTAAATGGATAAGTAGATATTGCGATTAAAATTAAGCTATGTGATTAGTTTGAAGTTTAATTAAACGGGGCATGTTTGAATCTGAGTATGGGATGAGTGAAAAATTATACGGTGTATAATTTTTATTATTTATTTATATATGTCACGTCAATTAGTGACTCCATTAAATTTTGAACTCAAAATGTAAGGTGTCTAAATTAAATTCTAAATCAAATGTGTTAAATTCCAAATTATCAAAAAAAGCTACACATTGGCCAAATGGTTACGAGGCCGAATTGTCACTGTAGCAGGAGGAAAATGGTTCGTAGGTCACGTACCACCTTCTCTATTTATTTGTTGGAGAAGTCGTCTCGCGTGCTGTATATATCTCGGTGTTTTTGATGATAACAAAACCAAGGACATATGGTTGCTCACTTGCTTGGAACTATAACCTAAGTGATTCTCATAAGATTTCAAGGTCGGATGTCTTCATGTTTTTGCTTAAGGTTTTAGCATTCCAAATTGTTTCCTAAGAACTCAAATGAACTTGAAATAACCTATAAACTTACGTTCAATTCATGCCTCGATCTTGTGGATATGATTCTCTGGGCTAAACTCTTCATTTTTCAGGTTATTGACAGTCCGGTCGACCTCCAGCATGACTCCGGTCGACCTGAAATAACAGAATGCAACTTTCTACAGTCTGTCACAGTGGCCGTCGACCGCCCCTCAAATCCCGGTTGACCGGAATTCCCAGGGACCGGCCTTCTGCAAGTTTCTCAGTGGCGGTCAACCGCTAACCCCTGCAGGTCGACCGCCAACCCCGAGCTACCTAATATTGTTGACTTTTTGTCACTTCGAGGGAAGCCCTTCCACTTGGTATTGTTTAATCCCTAAGCACCCAAACCCTCCAGAAATTATGGATCTGGTATGGGGGAGTCCATAGACCATTCAAAGTCTATAAAACTTATACAAGAGGGTTAAGAAAACCCTAATGCTCAAGGTGGATCAAGGAGGCTACCAAAGAGGAAGAGAAAGGAGCTAGCACTGTAGACGTGAACAGTGCTCCGAGAAGAGTTCTTCATCCTTCTTCATCCATTCAAGTGAAGATCAATCAAGGGATCAAGCTGCATCCAAAGCATTCGTCATCCATTAAGGGGGAGCAAATCAACATTCTTCTCTTATGCTCTAATTTCATATTTTCTCTTGAGCTTCATTTGTGATTCTTGTAATCGTTAAACATTTCAGTGTGTGTGGATCTTCTAGATCCATGTGTGTGTGTGTGTTTAATCCGTTGTAGTGTTGTGTGTGTTAAGGTGTTCTTACACCGTCGCGAGAGCTCTCTTTCCCAGTGTATGTGTGTGTGTGTCTGATCTTGTAACACTTTACAAGATAGTGTGTGGATCCTCACTGTCGGTGAGGGATGGACGTAGATTATCGTTGTGGCATCCGAACCACCTTAAAATCGATGTCTCTTTGTGATTTGTTCCTTCTCTCCTATCCCCCTTCTTGCATGCTTATAGATCTAGATTATTTGATTTCTTTCAAATAGATCTTTCGGTATATCAAAATCTGGACTCGAACTGACAAGGTTATTCTTGCCAGAAAAATAACAGTTTGTGTGAGTGAGTCTACGGATTTGTTAACTCCGCCTAGTCCCAAGGGTTATTGTAGTGATTATTTTTGATAGATCTAGTTTATCCTGCTCTTGGTTCACTGTGTCCTCACTTAGTCGTAAAATTCAGTATAGTTCGGTTAAATTTTTGTTATCACCCAATTCACCTCCCTCTTGGGTGCCATTGACTGCGGGACTTCATCGCGCCCGTGGATGCCTGCACACACCAAGAACCAGAAGGACGTCAGAAGGAGTCCCGGGTGTTACCCCAGGGGATAATCCTCCGATGCTTAAGTCAGCAAGGGATTCAATGAACAATAGAGATGAGCAAAGCAAAAGAGAAGTAGGGGCCGTGGTAGCCGATCCAGAAGGCATGTAGGTCCTCTGCACGCGTGCTCGCCGCTCCCAGTGGGCTCGGAGAGTGCTCGCTGGGTGGTAAGGCCGTACAGAGGAGGAGGCTCTCTGGACGTAGTAGATGACCCCTCTGTCGTATTTGCTTAGTCGAGTTGCTCTCTTCTCAGTAGGAAGCTCTGGAGCAAGAGTCCCCTCTTGCACAGTAGCGTGGGGGTTTAGTAGAAGAATCTACCTTGCTCTTCTCTTCCGTCGATATCCCTTTTATATGGGTTGTCCTGGAGCGAGGGCCTCATCCCTTGATAGGGAAGGGTCCGTTTAGTTGGAGTAATGTTCCTCCGCTATGGTGGCAGGAGTTTCCCGTTGGAGGGCGATAACCCGGTGTCGGCCGTTCCCTGGGCGAGTCTTACGGCACTCATGGCGCGTGCTCACCCGTTACGGGGTCAAGGCCGGCGTCGTGGGGGCAACGGTCGATCGTCGGAGTGTCCTCCGGCGAGAACTACGCTTGGGCCGGCCTCATCAGCGTCGTGGGATCCGATGCTCTGTTAGGCCGGTCTCCTTCTTTATTGGGCGGAGCCTACGCGCTCATCCCTTGCCTGGGCTTAGCACTTCCAATCCTTAATAGGCCGCGCGTGCGTGGGCTGTTTATGGGTTAAACCAAATTTACCCTCCTCACTTCCCCCTCTACTCTTAGTTACCGAGCACTCGTAGGGGACTGAGAGTAGCCCAAGAGAGGGTTCTTCTAGAGGGTGTGATCCGAAGATGATTTTGCTCGTACGGCGGGAGTTGGTGGCTTCGAGAGCTGCTTGGCGCGCAAGGCGCCTCTGGCGGTGGCAGAAGCCATGCTGGTAATGATGACGCCGGGTCTTGTCTTGTTCTAGGGATGTGGGCTCAGAACGGTCACCTGACCTCTGTAGCCGTATCACCGTAGCGGCAGACATCTCTTCGCCTTATCCTTAGGGGGCAACTGTCGGACTGTAGTGGACGGTTTATAAGGAGTGCTGAGGCGGCCCTCACAAACCACACCCACATCCCACTAGTCATCGCACTCCGTCGTAGGCGTCTTCCGCCCCTTTGCCTGGTGAGGATCCTCTTTTCTCTGTTCTTCTTTTCTTCGGTAGCGATGCATCCGCGTAGGAGAGCTCTCACTATCGAATCTTCCTCTTCGGAGGATACGCCTTAAGACCGGGGCGGTGTGCCGAGCACTTCGGGTGCGGGTGCTAGCCAGCCCGATTCCCAGCCTCTGGTGGCCTATAAGGTATTCCATGGCTTGCGGGAGACCTTCCAGATCCCCCCCCCCGAGTACGACATTGTCTTCCCCGCTGTGGGAGACGACATAACGAGTCATCTTTCTGGCGAGATCATGATCCCGGTGGCCTCCTTCCAGGCGGGTCTTCGTATTCCGGTCCACCCTTTCATTGGAGCCGTCCTTCACCGTTATGGGCGGAACCCTGGTAGGGAAAGCCCCCAATTCGTACAATATCCTCTGCGGGTTTGTCTATGCTTGTCTTCGCGGTGTATAATTGGTGTTTGCTCCTTGTAGGTGCTTTGTGAGATGCTCCTCGTTGCTGGAACATCTTCTACTTTCTGGTAGGAAGGATCGTAAGGAAGGGTGGAATCTATTTTATATTCTTCTACTCGGTGGGCCTGGCCGTGCAGCTTGGACGACGGCGGTGGGCTCTTCGGTTTGAAGGCATGGCCAGCATGCCTCTCCGCCATTGCTGCCGAGCGCTGTTCGCGGCGTGGCACAAGACAACCTCTCCATTCAAGAGAGGTGCTGGTGGCGGCTGGGGCAGCGGGGCCTTGTTCGCCAGTTTGGAAACATGGCCAGTTCGCCGGGGTGGCCTTCCTAATGAGTTAGCCTTGTAGTACCGCTGCCTCCCGTCGGCTTGTGTGGGCCTGCTGGTTCCCTGTAACGGGTGGACCTCGCTGGTCTTCTTTCAAGCGGGGGTGGCTGGAGCTACTGGCCTAGTTTTCCTCGTGCAGGCCTTCTACCAGTGAAGTCCTTTGTTGACCTGAGGGTTTTGTCCCTCTTCTCTGGCATAGGAGGCTTCTCCATAGGTACCCTACTTCAGAACAAAAAGATGGGTACCTACGCCTGCTTGAAGATTAGCATGATCATCGACAGATGATGGTATCCGGGAAGCGAGTCATTGGAGTCATACGTCGCCATCGTCGAGCACGTTTTATCTCTCCATGTACTTATATTTGGCCCGTGTGAGGGTACTTTGCCAATTTTTCGGTAGCTTGTACTTTGACTAAAGAAATATAAATTCTTTGATTCTGAGCCAATACTGATGTGTACCTTTTACTGGAGTTCTTCTGCATGCTTTCCTGGGCGATCCTCCGTGCTCGTCTTCCACAGTGCTTGTGTCCTCCGCGGAAACCCTTAGGTTACCTTCTCGTTTTCAAGGGGAGCGGTGCTCGCCTCTAAGGAACCCTTGGGTTATCTCTTTATTTTCAAGGGGAGTAGTGCTCGCCTCTAGAGAACCCTTAGGTTACCTTCTTATTTTCAAGGGGAGCGGTGCTCTCGCCTCTAGGGAACCCTTGGGTTACCTTCTTCGTTTTCAAGGGGAGCAGTGCTCGCCTCTAGGAAACCCTTAGGCTACCTTCTTATTTTCAAGGGGAGCGGTGCTCGCCTCCAGGGAACCCTTAGGTTACCTCTTTGTTTTCAAGAGGAGCCGTGCTCGCCTCTAGGGAACCCTTAGGTTACCTTCTTTATTTTCAATGGGAGCGATGTTCGCCTCTAGGGAACCCTTAGGTTACATCCTTCGTTTTCAAGGGGAGCGGTGCTCTTGCCTCTAGGGAACCCTTAGGTTACCTTCTTTTTTTTCAAGGGGAGCGGTGCTCGCCTCTAGGGATCCCTTAGGTTACCTCCTTCGTTTTCAAGGGGAGCCGTGCTCGCCTCTAGGGAACCCTTATATAACCTTCTTTATTTTCAAGGGGAGTGATGCTCGCCTCTTAGGTTACCTCCTTCGTTTTCAAGGGGAGCGGTGCTCTCGCCTCTAGGGAACCCTTAGGTTACCTTCTTCGTTTTCAAGGGGAGCGGTGCTCGCCTCTAGGAAACCCTTAGGCTATCTTTTTTTTGTTCGTGGGCAACTTACCCTGGTGGAGTATAGCTGGTGACGTTTCACTGGAAGTACTTCCTGAGGTTGACGGAGTTCCACGTCCTGGGCACCTCTCTCCCCCCAAGCGTCACTAGCCTGTACGCTTCTTTGCCGAGTGCTTCTGTTACCTAGTACAGGCCTTCCCTGTTGGGTGCGAGCTTCCCTGCGGCTCCTCACGAGTCAGCCACGCTTGTTCGCCGTAGAACCAGATCTCCGGGGAAGAAGTGTCGCTCCTTAACCCGGGTGTTATATTATTGCGCCAGCTTCTGCTGATATGCCACAAGCTTTACCTGGGCGTTGTTTCTTTCCTCTTCGAGCAAGTCTAGGTTCTCTCGCATTGCCTGGTTGTTCCTAACCTCATCAAAGTGTCTCACTCGTAACGAGGGGTTGGATATCTACACCGGGACTACTGCCTCAGCTCCGTAGGTGAGATGAAAAGGCGTCTCCCCGGTGGCGGCTCTGGCGGTGGTCCAGTGAGCCCATAGGATGCTGGGGATTGAATCAATCCATGCATCGCCTACTTGGTCCAGGCGAGTCTTGATGCCATGGAGTAGAGTTCGGTTGGCGTTTTCCACCAACCCGTTGGCTTAGGGATGTCCCACTGAGGTGTAGTGGTTCCAGATCCCCAACTTCGAAAACTTTTCCTGAAAGGCGGTGCTCGCGAACTGTCTGCCATTGTCGGTGGTGAGAACCCTCGGGATCCCAAATCGACAAATGATGTTCTGTAGCATGAATTTCCAAGCTGCCTCGCTTGTTATCTTTCCCAATGGCTCGGCTTCGATCCATTTGGTGAAGTAGTCTATGGAAATTTCTTCCTCCCCTGTGCCTCAGGGAAGGGCCCCAGGATGTCAATTCCCCACCGAGCGAACGGACGAGGCTCCGTCAAAGCGTGGAGCTGCGTCGCCGATTGGTGGTGAAGGTGGGAATACTTCTGACATTGAGGGCACCTTCGAACATAGCTGAGGCAGTCCTGCTGCAAAGTGGGCCACCAATACCCTTGTCGGATCAGCATCCTCGCGAGTGCTCATCCTCCCACATGACTTCTGCAGAGTCCTTCGTGGACTTCTTGGATGGCCTGGTTGGTTTCCGTGGGGAAGAGGCATTTGAGTAGAAGGGCTGAGAGGGATCGGCGATACAGCCGCCCGTCCACCATAGTGAAGTGGGCCGCTCTCGCCCGCGTATGCCGTGCTTCGGCGTGATCGCTGGGGAGCTGCTGTCGAAGGAGGAAATCAAGTAGAGGGTCCATCCAGGATGGCTCGTAGTCGATAGCGTTTACCTGGATTGCTGGATCGTCAATGCTCGGTGCTGACAGTTCTTCTATCAAGACTGACCTCGAGCTGGAGACTGTAGTGGCTGACGTTAGGCGGGAGAGGGTGTCTGCTCGAGCGTTCTCCTCGAGTGGGATGTGAACCACTTCAAAGTGGGCGAACTCCTCCATCACGGCCTTGACCTTCTCTAAATATTTCATCATGGAGGGGTCTCTGGCCTTGAATTCCCCCCTGACTTGGTTGGCGAGAGCATGGAGTCGCTGTATGCTCGCACGCTTGACGCCCCCAGGTGTTTTGCCATGCGCAACCCGGAGAGGAGTGCCTCGTATTCAGCCACGTTGTTCGTGGTTGGGAAGTTGAAGCGCAGGGCGTACCGTAGCTCCACTCCTTCTGGCGAGAGTAAGACCAGCCCTGCGCCACTGCCCGCGGCGCAGGATGATCCGTCGACGTATAGTTCCCATGTAGGCTCCGAGGACTTCTCGAGTGAGTCTTCGGCAGGTAAGGTGCACTCGGCGACGAAATCTGTGAGCGCCTGGGCCTTGATCAATGTCATCAGTTGGAACTTAATGTCAAATTCTCCCAACTCGATGGCCCACTTGACCAGTCTTCCGGACGCATCAGGGTTCTGAATGATTTGCCGGACGGGGCTGATCGATGAGGACGGCGATCGGGTGGGCCAGGAAGTATGAACGTAGCTTGCGAGCAGCTGTGATCAGGGCAAGGGCGAACTTCTCGGTCCGCGAATACCAGAATTTCAGTCCCTATAGTGCTCGGCTGACATAGTAGACAGGCTTCATGACTCCTGCTTCCTCCCGTGTGAGCACAGCACTCATGGTGCTGAGTGTCACAGAGAGATACAAGAGTAGCTACTCCCCCCTTTGGGGTTTGGCGAGGACGGGAGGCGTCGTCAGGTAGCGCTTCAATTCTTCGAACGCCTGTTCGCACTCCTGGTCCCAGTCGATCCATCCATTCTTCTCTGGCGCTAGGTTAGCTTGCTTGATCAGCCAGAAGAAGGGTAGACATCGTTCGGCTGCTTGGGACAAGAATCGGGCCATAGCGGCGACGCGCCCGGTGAGGCACTGTACGTCCCTCACCCGCTTGGGTCGCTCCATCTCCAATACTGCTTTGATCTGATCGGGGTTGGCCTCGATTCCTCGGTGAGTAACGAGGAAACCCAGGAACTTGCCTGACCGCACCCCGAACGCACACTTAGCAGGGTTGAGTTTCATGTTGTACCTTCTGAGCGTGGCGAAGGTTTCCGCCAGGTCGCGCAAGTGCTTGGCCGCTCGGAGGCTTTTCACCAGCATGTCATTGATGTAGACCTCCGTGTTGTGGCCGATCTGCGAGTCAAACATATGGTTGACCAGGCGTTGATACGTGGCTCCGGCGTTCTTCAGCCCGAACGGCATACGAGTGTAGCAGTATAAGCCGTGGTCGGTGATGAACGCGGTTTTGTCTTGGTCAGGTTGGTGCATGCTGATTTGATGGTATCCAGAATAGGCATCGAGGAAGCTCAACATCTCGTGCCCGGCCGTGGCGTCGACCAGCTGGTCGATCCGTGGCATGGCGAAGCTGTCTTTGGGTGTGGCTTTGTTGAGGTCGGTGTAGTCCACGCACATCCGCCACTTCGCGTTGCTCCTAGGCACCAGGACTACGTTGGCTACCCAATCTGGGTATTGGGTCGGCCGGAGCAGCCTTGATCGTAATTTTTCTCCCACTTGCTGCCTGATGACGGCTTGTCGCTCGGGGTTGCACCGCCTTCGGCGTTGCTTTACCGGGCGGCAGTTGGGATCCAACCTTAGTTGGTACGTAATGACCTCCGGGGGAATTCCGGAGAGATCGTCCTCGGACCAAGCGAACACGTCCTGATTGGCCGCGAGGAAGCTCGCATACGCTTGTTTGTCGTGCTCGGGCAAGGTAGCGCAGATCTTTAATGACCTACTTGGGTCATCCCCGACCTTGATGAGGTACAAGTCCTTGGCCGGGGCACTTGTGCTCGGACTCGGATCTTCGGTCCTCGCCTTCTTCTCTGGAGGCGCTTCTTCGGGGCGTCGGTCGCGGGTGGAGATAAGATAGCACCTCCTGGACTCCCGCTGATCGCCCCGGACTTCCTCTACCCCATGGGGGGTGGGGAACTTGAGCTTCTGGTGGTAGGAGGAATGGACGCCTCGGAGCGTGCCGAGGATTCCTCGGCCGATGATGGCATTGTACCATGTCATTGCACGGACCACAGTAAAGTCGGCGAGGAAGGTTACCTCTTTCGGTGCCGTCTTGAACGTGATCGGGAGCGAGATACGCCCTTCTGGGCGGACAGTCGTGCCAGAGAATCCATACAGCGGCGTGTGCAATGGCGTGAGTCGTGACACGTCCACACCCATGAGTACAAGACAGTCGTATGCGATAACATCAGGTCCACTCCCATTATCTACCAATATGCGGCGTACAGTACATTGGTTGATGGTGGCGGAAACCACCAAAGCATCAGAATAGGGCATCGTGACGCCTTCGAGGTCATCCTCAGAGAAGACTATGGGGTCTCCCGGGTGGCCTGAGGTAGGAAGCTCCCTTGGGGTGTCGTCGCCTTGATCCGCCGTGTTGATGGCCGTCGCATACCAACTCCTTCTGGTCGTGCTATCTCCCCCCGTGGCGGGCCCTCCAGAGATCATCATGATCTCCTTTCTGTTGGGCCGGTTGTCGATCGGGGGGACGTCTTCTATCGTCTTTCGGCGGCTTTGGCGAGGAATCTGTCGAGGAGGCCTCTGCGCACGAGGTCCTCGATAGCATCCTTCAAGTTGATGCAGTCGACGGTGTCGTGGCTGTGGTCGCGGTGGAAGTTACAGTACTTCTTTTTGTTCCGTGAGTTGGGGTCCGACTTCATCCGCGAGGGCCATTTGAGGAACGGCTCCTCGCGGATCTCCATCAGGATCTGGTCGGGTGGAGCCGTCAGGGGCGTGTACCGGCGGTAGCCACCTCTTTCCTTCTCGGTGCGGTCGCGGTGGTCTCCATCGCGTCGCTCTCGCTTGCTCCATCCCTCGCATGGTGGGTCGGTGGCTCTCTTACGGTCGGGCTGGTCGGTCCCGGCCGCACGGCGTAGGGTCGCGTTGTTCTCCTCGCAGTGTGCGTGCTTCTGAGCTAGCGCGAGGAGGTCTGGAAGGGTCATCGGGGCTTTGACTCCGAGCGTGCGCCGGAGGATGTGGTCCCGCGTCCCCTGGGTGAGTGCCATGGTGGCGATGCCGATGTCGAGATGGGGGATCCGGAGCGCCTCCACGTGGAAGCGGGAGACGAAGTCCCATAGTGCCTCTTCCTTCCCCTGCCTGGGGGCGAGCAGGGTTACCGCAGATCTGGCTACCTTTCGGCAGCCCATGAAGTTCTCCTTGAACAACTTCTTGAGTTGCTGGAATGAGGAAATTGTCCCGGCCGGCAGGGACTCGAACCATGCTCGGGCGTTCTCACGAAGGGTCGTGACGAACGCCAGACATTTCACGGTGTCAGAGGCCCGGTGGAACACCAGGTGGGACTCGAAGCCGTGCAGGTGATCGGCCGGGTCGGTGGTGCCGTCATAGGAGGCGAATGCCGGCAGCTGAAGCTTTGGCGGGATGGGGGCTTTCATGATCTCCCTGGAGAAGGGAGCGTGGAAGTCTTGGTCGTCGTCAATGAGGCCGTGATTCTTGGCAGTCAGGAGGACATCGTCTAGGTGCCGGACCTTGTCCTCTATCTCTTCAAACCATTGGGGCCGGCAGTCCATGTCTGGGTTAGAATGGAGAGGGCTGCGCACCATAGGCACATGCACACTGCATGGCCGTCGGGTCCTTGCCACGGAGGCGTGGGATACCTCCCGTACCTGCTTGAAATTTTCCCCGGTCTAGCCTTCTCCGCCCTCCCGTCGCTCGGGTGGGGCGTGTTGGGGCCTATGGTCTCGAACCTCTCGGCAGAATTTCGCCAGGACTCGGATTTCCTGGCGGAGCTCATCTAGGTCACCTAGGGTGACCTCTTGTCGGCGGTGCGTGGAAGAAGCTTCTTGCGACTCCCGGCAGGAGTTGGGTCCCTGATGGGAACCCCGCCCCCGATTGTTGGCATTGCGGAGGCTTCCACGGGGCGCCATGGCCTTTCGCTCGTCTTCCCACAGACGGCGCCAAGAAGTGTAGCGACAGGAAAATAGTTCATAGGCCACGTACCACCTTCTCTATTTATTTGTTGGGGAAGTCGTCTCACGCCCGTGGATGCCTGCACACACCGAGAACCAGATAGGCGTCAGAAGGAGTCTCGGATGTTATCTCAGGGGACAACCCTCCGATGCTTAAGTCAGCAATGGATTCAATGAAAAATAGAGATGAGCATAGCAAAAGAGAAGTAGGGGCCGTGGTAGCCGATCCAGGAGGCGTGTAGGTCCTCTGCACGCGTGTTCGTCGCTCCCAGTGAGCTCTCGGAGAGTGCTCGCTCGGTGGTAAGGCCGTACAAGAGGAGGAGGCTCTCTGGACGTAGTAGATGACCCCTCTGTCGTAGTTGCTTAGTCGAGTCGCTCTCTTCTCAGTATGAAGCTCTGGGGCAAGAGTCTCCTCTTCCACAGTAGCGTGGGGGTTTAGTAGAAGAATCTACCGTGCTCTTCTCTTTCGTCGATATCCCTTTTATATGGGTTGTCCTGGAGGGAGGGTCTAATCCCTTGATAGGTAAGGGTCCGTTTAGTTGGAGTAACGTTCCTCCGCTATGGTGGCAGGAGTTTCCCGTTAGAGGGCGATAACCCCGGCGTCGGCCGTTCCCTGGGCGAGTATTACGGCACTGATGGCGCGTGCTCGCCCGTTACGGGATCAAGGCCGGCGTCGTGGGGGCAACGGTCAGTCGTCGGAGTGTCCATCGGCGAGAACTTCGCTTGGGCCGGTCTCATCAGCATCGTGGGATCCGATGCTCTGTTGGGCCGGTCTCCTTCTTTATTGGGCTGAGCCTACGTGCTCATCCCTTGCCTGGGCTTAGCACTTCCAATCCTTAATGGGCCGCGCGTGCGTGGGCCGTTTCTGGGGTAAACCAAATTTACCCTCCTCAGTCACCAAGTAGAACAAGTGACAAGGGCCGTTAAACATGTTCTTTGGGACCCAAATCCCAATTTTTTGGTAAAATTAGGGGGGTTTCCAAATATTATAGTTTAAAAGTTTAATTCACCAACCGCTCATGTTTAATCGTCGTCACTATAGGAGACTCGTGAATGTTTTTGTTTCATCACTTTTCTTCTTTTTGATGATTTTTACAGATTTTTCATCTTTGTAACTAGTTTAAAAAGTCATAAAAGATGGAATGGCGAGAATCTAGGACGCATTTGAAAATCGGTTGGGATGACTTAATAGCGTCTCACGGTGCGAATAAGTCACCCCAGCCTAGTTAGAGAGAGATGAGTATGAGAGACCACAGTTTTATCTCACATCAGTTTGTTATTCGGGCCGTGGTAACCCATTTTCAAAGACGCCCCTAGTGACCTCGAGTGTCCCACTGCGACTGTTGAAAAAATGGGTATTAATTCCAAATTTTAGGTTGATAAATTATGAAATTATGTAGCAAAGAGGCACATAAAAGTCACATCATGCCTCTACTCAGTTGGTTATACGTGTTACTACGAGGACAATATGTTAAATATGAATGTTACCATGACTAAAATCTAGAAAAAATAGCATGGGTCGGTCTTAACCAAGGTTTGTCGTCCCAGGTGACTCGGCCGTCCTGGTTGCGGCCCAGGACGGGACGGGACGGTCGGGTTGCCCAGCGTCCCGGGACGCCCGACGAGACGACGCCATTTTTCAAATTTTTCAATTTTTTCAATTTAATTCTTAAAAATAAAAATTTAATAAAAATATATTTAAATTGTAAAATAATATATGTATTGAAAATAATAGAATGTTGAGTTATTTTTTTGTGATTACAGATGTATATTAAATTACATATGATCAGGTGCATGAATTATGCAAATCATTATTTGAAGAGATAAAAAAGACATCGTAATATGTGAAAGTGAACATATACATAATAATGGCATCATTCAACTCCACTCATAAAGTATAAAATGTCAAAACACACGCATCTGACTCATCTGTGAGTCCCAAATCTCAATCAGAATCAGATACACGAGACACATGACATGTATAATCTAACTCTATCCTAGTGGATGGACGTGCATGTGGGTGAGTCTGGAAATATGTAACCATCTGCACAAATAATGGGTCATGTGCAGTAGTGGACGGTAAATGAAATTCTCTAAAAAAAGCCCTAACTACATCTATACATTCAAGTCTATCATCTGCTACTGGTGGGACTAGTACTGGTGCTGCTCGAACTCTGGACGTGGAGGAAGATCCTGATCGGCCCAGTGCTAGTGGTGGGGGTACCCTGGACGTAGAAGACGATACCCCGGCTCTGCTACGAGAAACATATCTCTCCCGTAACTATGTCCGAAAGTAATCTCGGACATCCTCTAGAACTAAGGAACATGCACGGCAATCCCGTCCCACTCCCGCAAGGTGCTCTGCAAATCTATGTATGCCGGTGACGCGATGTTCGCAATGTCTACAGTGCACATGTCGTTCACCCTCAACAGTGTAACCATGCTCCCACGCAGGGTGACGTCATCCGTCCTTGATGACTTGTAAATGTTATAAAATTTTGTATTAGTAACTTGAATGATAAGTGCAAACCTCAAGATATAAAGAAAATTATGATTAATTTATAGGTACTCATAAATATAAACAAATGATACATACTCCTAACTATATGGGCTCAAACTTGGCCACATCCCATCTCCAAATAATCTGACATTATACGTGCTCCGCAGATAGGACAAATAGTCTTCATAATGCATGGAACCTGCATAGTTCTCCCAGTACATGCGTACGTAGTATTCATACTGCTGAGAATCTTGTGAGTACACGACCGGCGGTGGCGCAGCTGAGGACTGATCGTATCCTTCGGTATATTGCGGCATTGAAGCATGAGCATGAGGATATGGATACGATGGGAAGAATGAACTACTGCTCTCAGAATCGCCATGATACATCGGCTGCTACTGTCATGACCGTCGATACTCACTTTCAGATCCTGAGAGTCACGTGTGCTCGTCCTCTCAAAATCAGACAGCATGCCTTGATAGCTGATACTGTCTGCAACAGAACTTCCATAGTAGAGATCCCAATAATCAGCTGCATGCCTCACCCCTGGCGGTGGAGCATCGTGGTCCTCATCTTGCGTGGCATGTGTGAATTGATGCTCCTCTGTCCATACCGCATGTTCGCGGCCCCCATGACTTATGTCGTGACCACTGCTATACTCTCTGCCACCAGCACTAGTATCCCCATGATGACTCTGTTGGCCACCTTGAGAACTGCCACGACTATGAGATGAAGACCCTATCAGTGTACTGTCGTCATCGGAGTCATGACTCCCACTGATGCGGGGCTCAATAGATGGCTCGTGAGTGTCGTCATCTGCATTGGGATCTAATGTCTCCAAGTCTGCAATGTCCATCGGATTTACTGATGGTTGTGTGCCATTTTTGCTCTTGAATAATGTAGTCCATGACGATTACTTCTTTTGTGGAGCAGGCGGCCGCTTATCTGATGTATGTTGTGTCCCTCTACATGCCTCAGAATCAGAGATTTTGTTAGATAAGAAGTTCGAGTCATTTCGTACTGTATAAATATACATATGAGTATACCTGAGACGACTAAATGGGTGCCTTAGATGTTGAGCGTCATAGTGCAGCTGACTGAGATGGCTGTTTGGATGCTACCGAATGCTACACAATTGAGCCAACATAAATTCAATTAGTAATAGAATATAGCATATAAATCTTCTTGTAGTCATATAAATTCACCTCTCTACATGACGAACTCTCCCTAGTCTCTCTAGAAGTGGATATCCTTCTGGATTCTGTAAATACTGAATGTCGCGGTGCAACAACCTGAGACTAGTGTTCATTTGTCGGATCGACATGTAATATATTTCTTACATCATCATACATAGATATATGCCTACGCTCTCTAATCAAATATGCGATTCGATTTGTATATATTATTTCACCTGAGCTAGTGGTGGACGTAGATTTGTTGGAGGTTGCATCAATCGCTCACATGCCACATCATCGTACGCATAAGATGTGTCTCCGCCCCCAATGATGAGGTCTTCATCCAAATTAACTTCCCCGTCACATCCCGTTGCCGACTCGTCTCCAATCGTCTGTACATCGATGTCATCTCCATCCCCCACTACTTGCTGCACAGCTGTTGCGAGAAAAGTTAATTCTAAAATTTTACTTTGCAGCTTCAATTTTGCCTGGACGTTGCAAGAATCTTCCGCTTTGCAGATTCAATTTTCCTATACACCAACCTCATGGTTGGTACTCTATCCCCATCCACACATCTCAGTACCTCATACAGTGGCTCTATCAATGAAACTAATATATTGACTCTATCCCAAATGTTACCGGTGTTGACGATCCCTTCGACCTCCCCTCCTTCACGTGAAGCGACAAAAGAGGAACTCAGCCAAGTCTCACCTCTAAACATTTGTTTCAACCCATCCTTATGTTTCAGAAGGCTCTGCAATGCGATGTAGTTGGTGGCAAATCGTGTGATGCCATACCTCAACAGTTTACCGCCACAATGCTCTCTTGTAATGTCCTACGATTTTATAGCATTTTATTTGGTTGTTAACTAAAAGTTGTGTATGCCTAAATGTTTAAACTACTTGTTTTATTGTATTTATTTTAGTCATATAAATAAAAAAGGAGTTTTAGAAGTTACAAGAAAGTGACGATAGAAAAAAATAATAATAAGTAAAGTTTAAAATAAAATTTATAAGAGGTTAATAGTTTTTTTAAAAAAATTGAAAGTGTTTAAAACGAAAAAATAAGGAAAGGGTATAAAAATAAAAAGAAAATAAATAGGGTTAAAAATAAAATTTGAAAAAAAAAACGGCAGGGGGGCGCCCACGCTCTGCGCGTGTCCCGCCCCACGCCCTTTGACTGTCGCAATGCGCGGCAGTCATTGTAAATTTTTTTAATTTTATTTTTATATGTTAAACTACATTACTTTAATCCTTTAACTTCATACATTCAAATCTCCACATGTCATATATTAAAAAAATGAAAAAAATATGAGATAGTCAAAAAAAAGTTAGGTGAATGGGTTGGTGAAGTTTGAATGTCAAAATTTTAATTAAATAACATTGAATAAAAGGTTTAATCTCCACCATTGATTAAATGGATGGTTAAGATTGATTAGGTTAAAACCCCTATAAATAGAGGGGTAGAGGGGCTCATTTACTCCTCTTGGAAGTTGGTTACGTGAAGAGAAGAATGTGGAGGATAGCAGGGTTACTAGGGAGGTGTTTAAGTATTTTTAAAGTAAGGGATTAGCACTTTGTCTCTTCGATTAGCATGGACTAGTATATTTAGAATGGTTTAAGGTGTATAATTAGCATCTATATAGGTAGTTAAGTCCATAGATTATTGTTTCATGATCTGTGATCATATCTTAGTCGGATTAGTATTAAATCACTAATATTATGTCATGTGATTAAGTGTAAAATCAAGTAATTAATACACTATAATTAGCATCGATGCATGATAAATTTAGAAAATTTTCAGAATCATGTAATCTGATGTTCTAAGACCCCCGCAAAAATTTTGATGACTGATTTAAATTATTTTCATGTTTATAAATGTTTTAATATTATTTTGAAGGTGTTTAATTACACTAAAAGGCTAAAGGGGTGATATAAAATCACTATAAATTGTAAGAATGCATCTTACTGTAAGACCCATGTGTAGAAAAGTTTTCATTATTTTTGCATCACGATATTTCTGTTAATGAATTTTTATACATGTTAAAATGAATAAATAATTATATAGAAATTATAGAAATTATAGATCATGTTTACAAAAATCTTAGAATTTCACATAATGGTTCTTAAGTTGATTGTGTTGTATTCTGAAAATATCAATGATTATAGATGTCTGTAAGTGAAATTACATAATTTTTGATACTTTATTAGAAGTATAAAATTATGGGATAAATAGAAATACAATATGAAAATTCTTGAAACTTTACCAGAAGACTTAAATACATGTTAGAACTCATTTACGGAAAAATCATCTTATTTGGATAAGAGAATCTTTACTGATATGATTATCAATGTTTAGACAAATAATTAGAAAATTGAATAAATAATAATATTATGTGAAAAATCTTGAAAATATTACATAACCGATATATAATATTTATAAGTTAATTCTAAGTATACTTTAGTCATTTTAAATAATCTGGATAATTTTTCTTATTTAAAAGTTATTATTGTAAATTTTAGAAACTGATATAAAATTTTAGAAATTAGAAATACTGAATGAAAAATAGTGAAAGTTTTTATATATGATACTTATATCACGAACAACGTTCTGTAAAATTTTAGTAATTTCTTGATCATTTTTATTATATTTAATTGATTTATCACTCATGATGTATTTTTGTAATTCTATTAAAATATTAAAAATACAGTGTGAAAAATAATTAAGAGTTTTAAAAAATGAAGTTTCTGTTATGAATGATTGTTTGCAGCTATGAATGATGGTTTGAAAAAGTATGATTATTTTTAGTATACTTTGGATAAATTTTGTCAATTTTTCATGCATAAGAATAGATATATAATTCCGAAAAAATTTAAATTTCTACATGAAAATTTATGAAAAATTTTCTGTGTACTTTTACATGTAAATGTGATATGCAGTAAAACATTAATGATTTATATAACATTGTAGCTAAATTTAGTCAATTTATGATATATGTTGAAATACTAGTAATTCTGAGAAAATTTGAATTCCTGCATGAAAAATTATGAAAAAATTTATGTGCATTGTTACAGACAAATGTAAGTTTCTGAAAATTTTAATGATATTCATAATTTAATAACTAAATTTAGTTAATTTATGATGCATGTTGGAGTATAAGTAATTTCAGAAAAATTATAATTACTGTCTGTAAAATGATGAAAAATTTCTGTTTTGATCCTTTCTGTAAATGTATTGATTTCTTGAAATTTCACTGCATTCTAATATCTGTAAATAGAATTAATAATTTTTGATATATACATGTCATTATATTTGAATAAGTTGATAAATTCAGAAAAATAAAAAAAGAGATTTTCAGTAATGGTATATTTCATACTTATTATTCACAGTATGATATTTGAGTGACATATGTCCATTGGATATGAGTTGTTTATAAATAATTACTGTACAGTTATTACTGCCAAATAGACATTGCCACCACAGGGGGAGATTGGAACCAGACTATAGAAATGCCCCTATGGGGAGGTTCACACTGTACTGGCCCCGAAGGTAACGGGGATTGAAATCTTAGAGGTGGATAAGTACCACTGGTTAAGGTGGAGATGACTTCTCCCGGTTCTGCGCAGTAATCAAGACTCATCACTATTTACCTAGGTGATCGAGTACCGACTAACTGTCATTCTAGTGGTGGTTTTGGCACTGTGTCTGGCTATTTATACCACTGTTAATATTTACTGAACTACCGCTGCTGTTCACTGAGTCGTTATTAATACGACTATTACTGCTCACTGGATTGAATATTGGAACGGTTATTACTGTTCATTGAATCAATACTGAAACTACTGTTATTGTTCAATGAAATGATATTGAAGTGTTATTGCTTATTGAACTGTTATTGTATTTTACTGTTAGTACACTGTAAATGTTTACTGTTAATGAGTCTCCAGTATTTCGAATGGTGATTTGGAAAAGGGCATATTATGTCTGTCTAGATCCTTTCACTATGCGTGAGACTACTCCGTCTAGTACTTGAATCATTCGTTAATATTTACAAATGATGAATTCTCATTTACTTTGTCATTGGTAGAATAAAGTTTTAATGTACATGTTTCATTCGTAAAATGTTAATAGCATGACTTATGATTGTAAAAAAATTGAATTTAGATTAAATGTATTAATCTTATTTGTTATCTAATTGAAATTATGCCTAAGAATGACTTATGAAATGAATTACTGTAAATTACTTTGGATACATTTATACATGTTATGACTGGGGACTATGCTTAGTCTCTTACTGGGTCTATTCGTAGACTCATCCCGTTGAACATTTTCAGGAGAAGCGACAAAAGAAAACGAGGAGTGATCTCGCAGTGTTCTGACCGCGGCTTGGAGTTACTACCAGTCATTATCTTAGGTAGTTGTGTCATGAGTTATGTTAGTTATGTTAAAAAAATATGTGTGACATTTGGATTTGTAATAAAAGACTTGTGAAATTGTTATCTTTATTTCTATCTACGTGGATGCGGTCTTTGACTGTAAGCTGATGATTCGAGAAATTTTATTTCCGCTGCAATAATATCTCAGTGTTTATGTGAAATTCTCAACCATAATGTACCGTTTGGGTTGTCCCACTGTGACGTTCCGATCGAAATCCGACGTGAGTCTTTACGACTGGACCGGGTTTGCGATCCGGGGCGTTACATCTCTTATCCATGCCAATACAAGTGTGTGATTGTAGATATATTTCGTGACCTTTTGTGCCACCTCGACCACAGATTTGACTACACGAAGCTCACCAATCTCTTTGAGCATCAGATCTACACAGTGTGCTGCACATAGGGTCCAAAAAATATGTCGTCTGATCCTCATTAGCTCCTCCCCAGCCTTCTTATAGTTCGAGCCGTTGTCTGTCACCACTTGAACAATGTACTCCTCCCCGATCTCGGTCACCACTTATTCCATCAATGACAAAATATATTGATAATTGTGGACTTGACCTGACACAACCACTGATTTGTGAAAGAAAACCTGTCTGTCACAATAAACAAGGAAGTTGATGATGCTACTTTTAGTGGTATATGACCATCCATCACACATTAGTGTGACTCCGTACTTTGACAATTTCTATTTGAATGAGTCAACATAACTCTTGATCTCATCAACTTGTTCATCAAGATATATGCTGGCCAACTCTCTCGATGTAGGTGGTTGCACGTGTAACCCAAGAACTTGTGCTTCCTAAAACATTGGCTTGTAGTAAGGACTGTTGGCCGCATTGAAAGGCAGACCCGCGTGATGACACCATTTTACAACGGCCTATCCAAGTTTTCATTTAGGCACCTTTTGGCCATATGTATCGTCCATCCTCGTTTACTTGCCATGCTCTCGGGATAGTGCATTAGGCTCCACATCTTCAATGTTGATCGACTGTGTCCTTTTTCTTTGTGAACCCGAGTCACCAGTGAAAGAACTCCACATGCCCCGTGGTTGTCGAGTCCTTGCCGTCTCGCAACTTCGCACTCTCGTCTCCTCGAGATGTCTTGCCTCATCTCTACTATGACGTACTGCCTCACAAAATACGCTTCATATAGATCATTCGCCGTGACATACGCATTAGGCTAGTCATTACGCGCTTGTTGGTCTTCGTCACTGAGTGTCCATGCGCATTCATCGTCGTCGTTGCCGCTTGCTCTTCCGCTAACTGTCGCTTCATCTCTTTTCTTCTTTTTTTCCTTTTCTTGCATCTCAACTCTCTTCTCCCGCAGGTGTCTAGCCATTGCAAGTTTCAGATCTCTAGGCACATGGGTACACCCAGCAACCTCAGAGTATCCCGCACCTGCTCCTCCTGCCAAGTGCCTTTTCAACCGAGACTCACCTCCTCCCCGGTGTTCTGTTTTGCATTAGTTACAACGCCGACACCTACGGTTGCCATCCAACATAACTCCGTGTGACCATCCAATGTCATTTGGACGTTCCTTTGGAGCCATAGAGTGTTTGAATGTATCTCCCAAATTTAAGAAATACAAATTATAAATATCATAAATTATGATAATGAACTAATATAAATTATAATTATATATATATATTTTGTTAAAAATTAATTTTTTCATAAAACCATCGAATATAATTTAAAAATGAAAAAATTATCCAAAACATTAAATATAAATTTAAAACATCTACAACTAAAAAAATTAAATATTACATCAAAATTAAATTTTACTTAGAACCATCGAATCGAATTTACCACATGTGAATTTTATATAAAATATGAAATTTCATTGTTCTACATATACAACAAAAAAATTTAATTAATACATCTAAATTAATTCAAATTGTTGGTTACAAATAAAATTTTAATGAAAACAATAAATTTAATTATAGAACATGTAAAACTAATGCATTATTTAATACATCTAAATTAAATCTATAATTTTTGTAACAAATTAAAATGTATATAGATCCATCGAAAAAAATTTATAATCCATAAATTTATCTAAAATATTAAAATTAATTCTAAAATATCTATGTCTACAAAATTAAATTAAATTAAATTTATAATTCACATATTATAAAAAATTAAATTTTTTTAACCCCACCTCTCTCTCACCTGTGGGCGCGGGTGGCTGCCCCACCCCCTCCTCGTCCCCCACCGGCGCCCACCGGCCATCGCCCCATGTGACCCTACCCCACTCCACCTCCCCCACCGGCCAGATCCATCCCCCACCGGCGCCAGACCATCCCCCACCGCCCCCTGCCCTACCCCCACCTCCCCCACCGCCCCCTGCCCTACCCCCACCTCCCCACCGGCCAGATCCATCCCCCACCGGCGCCCACCGCCCATCGCCCCCCTGCGGCCCTGCCCCACCCCCACCTCCCCCACCGGCCAAATCCATCCCCCACCGGCGCCAAAACCGTTCCCTGCCTCACCCCCACCTCCCCCACCGGCGGGATCCGTCCCCCACCGGCGCCCACCTCCCCCACCGGCCAGATCCATCCCCCACCAGCGCCAGATCGTCCCCTGCCCACCCCCACCTTCCCCACCGGCGGGATCCGTCCCCCACCGGCGCCCACCGCCCACCGCCCCCTGCAGCTCTCCCCACCCCCACCTCCCCCACCGGCGCCAGACCGTCCCCCTGCCCCACCCCCACCTCCCCCACAGGCGGGATCCGTCCCCCACCGGCGCCCACCGCCCCCTTCGGCCCTGCCCCACCCCCACCTCCCCACCGGCCAGATCCATCCCCCACCGGCGCCAGACCGTCCCCTGCCCCACCCCCACCTACCCCACCGACGGGATCCGTGTAACGACTCGAGAATCCGATTACCGGGAAGGCCCGATAACCCGAGACTCGCACCGCCACCCACGAGTCCGAAGACTCGGAAGGATTAGAAGGATGGTGTGGAAACTACACAAGTATCACAAGTAATTGCAGAAATTAAACAGTTATAATATTAAGCAGAAATAAATTAGCAATTTACATGGTCCACAATAGAAAAGAATAACAACAACAGTAGTCCACAACTAGTACAGAGACAAGAAAGAAAAGTACAGCTACACGGGCATACCCCGGCTCTGACCTCTGGCACTACCTTTGGGCACCCGCACCACGCTGCACCCCCGACGCGCTCCCCTGGGCGGCGCCTCACCTGAAACACGGTGAAAACACGCAGGGAATGAGTCTCGGAACAAGACTCAGTAGGGATCACTCGAACCCTACCTCGTAAAACGGGAAACCACTATGCTAGCGGTAGGAGAGTACCTCGGAAAGGAAAGCCATGTACTCTACCAAACAAAGGCCTTACGGCACGCAAATCGGCACACGTGCCACGGTGAGACAATCGAAACTCAACGGTCGACCCGACAAACCCGAAGGCCAAACACACGACTGACAGTCTGACACTCCGTACTCGACAGGAGTACCTCCCACTAGAAGCACAGCCGGTAGCGTCCCCTGACGTCTTACACCGCGCCGCATGTGATCCGCCTAGCGTGGTAGCTCCTACCAAAGGCGCGAACACCGCACAAGTAACCACAAACAAGTGACTAGCTGGGGTCACGCCCGTCGACGTGGGTCCAATCGCCCCCAACCACGTGTACACACACAGACCGCGCGTCCCTGGTCTGGTCCTCTGACCGGTTTTCCCCTCAGCCGGACTCTGGCTGCAAGACGTGGGGCCCGACGGCAACCGGTCCACAAACCGCCTCTAAGGGTAAGCCTGTACACCACTCCCTGGTGCGACCGGTACCGCGTACTGGTAGGTTACGACTAGTGGAGGGTCACTGAAGGAGTAGACTCTCAAGTCACGGAAAATGATGCCCGCATCCGACGACGCACGGGGACCACCCCACGCACCGGCCCCGTCGCACGGTGGCCACAGTCGGACTAAAAATGGGGTTGCAACCCTCTCGGGGCAACCAGGCGCCTGACGGTCCACTCCGGGACCGTCACAAGGATGTAACGGTCTAGGCGAGACCGTTACACACACACCTGGCAGTCTAACGCAAGCCGTTACACGTCCTGAGGAACGCAGAGGGTAACGCGCCTGGTCCAGCGCGTTACACGAATGTAAAGCGCCTGGCCCAGCGCGTTACGCGAATGTAACGCTCCAGCCCTGGCACGTTACACGCGCCTCACGCTCCCCTCGAGAAAGCAAGATGTAACGCGCCTGCCCCAGCGCGTTACACGAATGTAACGCGCCTCCCCAGCGCGTTACGCGCCCCTCACACCTGGGGTAACCCAGGGAGTAACTCGCTCGCCCTAGCGCGTCACTCGGATGTAACGCGCTCGCCCTGGCGCGTTACACATGCAGGCCCCCAACCGTCAAAAACCAACGGTCGGAAAGCCCATGACGGCCCAGTCCAGGCATGTCACATACAAGTGGCGGTCAATCGTGGGACCCTCACAGTCCCTGACCCCCGAAGGCTAACCAAAGGGCATGTGACGCACCCCCCCCAGGCGCGTCACATCATGTGACGGTCCCTGGAAGGACCGTCACATGCGCCCGACAGCGAGAACGGCGAGAAAGCCCAAAACCGTCAACCACGCCCCCATGCCTCCACCGGAGAGGGGGAAATCAAAGGGGAAGACCCCTGGGGACCCCTAGCATGATTCTAGGCCATCAAAACGCGAAATCATGCATCAAATCCATAGATCGGGCGAGCTCTCCCCAGATCATGGAAAAACCCCAACATGCTCAATCACACCCCTCTCGGCCTCCCCTCGGCCTATAAACTACGGAAATGAACGGCGGGGAGCTAGGGAACGTCACCCTACCTCAATGGAGCGAATGCTCCGCCGGATCGTCCACGAACGCAAGAAATCGCTTTGGAAAACCCTCATTCTTCAAGCTTCCCACGAGCACCGCACGTCCCCACGATCGCCTTGCCGCCGCCCACGTCGCCGCGCCGTCGCCCCGCCGCTGTCTGCAGCAGGAGAGGAGCTAGCCGCGGTCGAATGGGAGGAAGAGAGGGAGAGGTCACGGTGGGGAGGAAGGAAGGAAGAAGAAGAAGAAGAAGAAGAAGAGGGTGGGGAGAGAGAGAAAAATGAGATATTTATAGAAAATCCAAAAAATACCGAAAAAAATAAAATTTATATTTCCAGAATCCTCTGGACGAACCGATCGCAACGGTACCACTCGTGCCCAGGTGAACGGTCCGGTTCATCCGCAGCGAGGTTCCGAAGGAATTACCGAAACACACACCGGAAATCGGAAAACACGCGCGGAAAAGTCACGGAACGCCTCCGGGCCTCCGAAACGACTCCGGATCGCGCCGATCCGAACACGAAGAATGACCGAAATGAAATTTCGAACACAACGGAGCCAGACGCTCCGAGAAACCAGATCCGGGACCCACGAAGAAGGATCCGAAAGGTTCGGGATATTACAGCCCTCCCCCCTTAAGGAATTTCGTCCTCGAAATTGAGAACAACCCAAGTGGAAAGAAGAGGAAGACTCACTCAAACAGGTAAGGGAACTGCTGACGCATCTCGTCCTCACGTTCCCAAGAAGCCTCACTACCAGAGTGCCGCTGCCACACCACCTTTACCAAGGGGATGACCTTGTTCCGCAGGCGCTGCTCTCGCCTATCCTCCACGCGGATCGGAAACTCTGGGAGAGAGAGATATGGAGTCACCTCAGGCCAAACAGAAATCTTGAGCACATGAGAGTCATCGGGCATATACTTCCGTAACATCGAGACGTGGAACACGTCATGCACCGACACCAACTCAAGGGGTAACTGCAACCGGTACGCAACCTCACCGATGCGCTCCAAGATCACAAAAGGACCAATGTAGCGGGGACTCAGCTTCACACGCCGTCCAAAACGCATCACCCCCTTCATATGAGAAACTCTCAAGAACACACGATCGCCCACGACGAACTCGAGAGGCTGCCTCTTACGGTCAGCATAGCTCTTCTGCCGACTCTGGGCTGCCAACATGTTCTGACGAACCAGGTGCACAACATCTACACATTGCTGCACCAACTCTGGTCCCGTCAAAATATGCTCACAAACCTCAAACCAATCAAGTGGAGTCCGGCAAGGACGCCCATACAGAGCCTCATAGGGAGCCATACCAATGCTCGAATGATAGCTGTTGTTATAGGCAAACTCCACCAATGGTAGGTGATGAATCCAACTCCCCTGCCACTCCAGGCAGCAGGATCTCAGCATGTCCTCCAAAGTCTGAATGGTCCTCTCAGACTGACCATCAGACTGAGGATGATACGCCGAGCTAAATACCAACTCTGTGCCAAGAGCTCGCTGGAAACTCCTCCAGAATCCAGAAGTGAAGCGCGGATCCTGATCTGACATGATCGAAACGAGAATCCCATGCAACGGCACGATCCGCTCCACATACAAACGAGCCAACTTGGACACGCTCCAGCTGACTTTGACCGGTAACAACCGAGTCACCTTCGTCAGCCTATCCACCAGCAACCAAATACTATCCTGCCCACCCGGGGACCTCGGCAACCCCACCATAAAATCCGTGGTCACGTGATCCCACTTCCACGCAGGAACATCCAAGGGCTAGAGAGTACCTCCTGGTCGCTGATGCTCCGCCTTCACCTGCTGACAGATCAGGCACATGGCCACAAATTCTACGACATCTCTCATCATGCCAGGCCACCAGAATTGTCTCCGCAAGTTCCGATACATCTTTATCGCACCCGGGTGTACGGTGTACCTGCTCCCATGAGCCTCGCGCAACACCGCATGACGAATCTGCTCCTCCGCTGGGACATATAGCCTGTCGCGAAACCTCGCAGCACCGTCCTCACCGAGTTCCACGTCAGCCATCGCCAGAATCCGGGGCAACTCAGGGTCCGCATGCTGAGCCTCTGTCACCTGACGACGGATAGCAGGAGTGACAGTCCGACTCGCAAGCACTGCCAACCCTGGCTCCTGAGGAATCTTGAGCCTGAAAGATACTTCGGGCACTTGTTCTCAGAGCCTCCACTTCCTCAACATCAAGGCACTGACCGTAACCTTCCGACTCAGGGCATCGGCGACGACATTCATCCTGTCCGGCTGATAAGACAGGGTGAAGTCATAATCCTTCATGAATTCCATCCAACGCCTTTGCCTGAGGTTCAGGTCCCTCTGCGAGAACAAGTACCTCAAACTCTGATGGTCAGTGAACACCTCGAACTTCTCGCCGTACAGATAATGCCTCCAGATCTTCAGCGCGAAGATCACCGCCGCCGACTCAAGGTCATGGGTAGGGTAGTTCTCCTCGTGGGGCTTTAGCTGCCGAGATGCATAAGCCACCACTCTACCATGCTGCATCAACACAGCTCCCAATCTAACGTCGGAAGCATCTGTACAAGCCACGAAATCTCCCGATCCAGAAGGCAAAACCAACACCGGAGTCGAGGTGAGCAATCTCTTCAGTTCCCTGAAGCTCTGCTCACACTCCTCAGACCAGACGAAAGGCACATCCTTCCGCGTGAGTCTAGTCATCGGGGCCGCAATGCGAGAAAAATCCTGGATAAACCGGCGATAATAGCCCGCAAGCCCCAAGAAACTCCGGATCTCCGTCACCGACCTCGGCCACTGCATTACTGCCTCGACCTTGGAGGGGTCCACGGAAATGCCATCACCAGAAATCACGTGCCCCAGAAAGTACATCTCGCCGAGCCAAAACTCGCACTTGCTGAGCTTCGCATACAACTGATGATCTCGCAACGTCTGCAGTACCACACCCAAATGGTACGCGTGCTCCTCGGCAGACTGCGAATAAACAAGGATGTCATCCACGAAGATGACCACGAACTGGTCCAAATACGGATGAAACACCATCTGCATCAAGTCCATGAAGGATGCTGGGGCATTGGTGAGCCCGAACGGCATCACTAAAAACTCATAATGCCCGTACCTCGTACTGAATGCAGTCTTCTCCACATCGGACTCACGAATTCTCAGCTGATAGTAATCGGACCGCAAATCAATCC
The DNA here is from genome assembly GCA_022559845.1 of Amorphophallus konjac. Lineage (NCBI taxonomy): Eukaryota > Viridiplantae > Streptophyta > Magnoliopsida > Alismatales > Araceae > Amorphophallus > Amorphophallus konjac. Next base: position 241,566,606 of record CM040117.1, on the reverse strand, counting down.
GCGAGAACACTCGCGCAGACTGAAGCTGGTCGAACAAATCCTCAATCCGTGGCAACGGATACTTGTTCTTAATGGTCACTTCATTCAGCTGCCAATAGTCAATGCACAGCCGCAGACTACCGTCCTTCTTCTTCCCAAACAATACGGGCGCACCCTAACGGGAAAAGTTAGGATGAATGTACCCCTTGGCCAACAGCTCCTGCAACTGCGCCCGCAACTCTCTCAACTCAGCGGGGGCCATACGGTAGGGAGCCTTCGCCAAGGGTCCCGTACCAGGCACAACCTCGATCATGAAATCGATCTCCCGCTGGGGAGGCAATCCAGGCAACTCCTCGGGAAAAACGTCGAGAAATTCGCACACCACCGGAATATCCTCGACATTCGGCTCCATCCGGTCAGACACAACCACGGACGTGAGAAAACCCTGACAACTAGAATCAAGCAACCGACGGGCTCGAATAGCAAAAATGAGGAATCGAGAAGAGGTGGAACGGATACCTTGAAAATAGAAGGTCTGCTTACTCGGATGCTGAAAGTAGACCCTCTTCATTCCACAATCCACCACCGCTCCATGAGTCTCGAGTCAGTCCATGCCTAGAATCACATCGTAATCCCGAAGCTACAACGCATACAACATGCCTGGCATACTCCGCCCATCGACCCAAACCGGAACCTGATCGAAGCAATACGGAGTGATCATGAAATCACCCGAAGGCAACTCCACTGCCAAATCACATGACAACTGGGTCACCGGCTCCTCGATGCTCAACGCGAAATCCTCCGAAATAAACGAATGAGACGCGCCAGAATCAAACAAAACCCGAGCCGCACAACCCAAAATCTGAACGGTACCTTCCACGAGCTGCGACGCCACTGCCTCTGCCCTGGTCATGTGCGTGATCTGGCCTCGAGCTCTCTGCCTGCCTCCCACACTAGCTGACCTGGGTAGCGGCGGATACTGTCCCTGCTGCTGTTGGGAAACATGCTGCTTCGGCGGCCTCTGAGGACAGTCACGCGCCATGTGCCCTGGCAGGTCACACCGAAAATAGATAATCGGCGCCGTGCACTGCCTGCCTGGGTGGAACCCACTCACCGTGGACACGGTCCTCGCGACCCACCCACTGATCCCTGACGCTGCAAGGGGATCGGCTGCTGTACACTGCCCGATGAAGCTTGCCCTTGATCCTTGGACTTCTTCTTGCCGAACCCTTTCTTGAAAAACTTCTTGACCTTCGTGCCAAAAGACGCAGATCCTGTCACCGACGCTGCCTGTGCCGGCACTCCTGAACCACTCATCGCATGCTGAAAGAACCCTGCTGCTGGGTAGCCGACTGCTGGCTGCGAACTGACAAAGACTGCCCCTGGCTGATCGGTCCTCGGGTCCTCTGCATATCCATCTCTAAAGAAGGCGCAACACGAGACGCTGTCTCTAGATCAGTGGCCCCGTTCGCAATCAGATGGTGCCTCAGCTCCTGCCTCAAACCCTGAACAAACTGCGCGGTCTTCACCCTCTCATGCTCCATGATGTGAGGTGCATACCGACCCAGTTCGACAAATCGGGTCCTGTACTGCAACACGGACATGTCGCCCTGCACCAGCTCCAGAAACTCCCGCATCCGCTGCGTAGCAACAAAATCTGGACAGTACGTACGCTCGAAAGCACTGACGAAATCGTCCCACTCGACCTGCTCAAGTGGACGAAGCTGAAAGGACGTCTTCCACTCGGAAGACCACCACTTCTGAGCCGTACCCTGCAACTGGTTGTAAGCCAACACCACTCTATCCTCGGTAGTACTCTTCGCAGAACTGAACACCCGCTCCATCTCATCAAGCCAATCACGAGCCGCATCAGGGTCTGCCTGGCCGCTGAAGTAAGGCGGATGGAACTGCAGAAAGTCCCTCACTGCTCGGCCTGGCCCACCCCTAGCTGACGAGCCCTCACCAGCCTCTCCACCGAACTGCTGAGACATAAGCTGGTACATGCCACGGAAGAAATCCTCGGCCCCCGGAACCCTCGCAGTAGCCGCGGCCTCGGTAGCTCCTAGTGGCGCTCTGCTATGCTCCTCCTGGTCCCCCTGCTGGATCTCCTGACCTCCAGCCGACTGCCCCTGCTGAGAGCGAGAGCTCCTCCTCGGCGCCATGCTCGCTCCTAAAGCAAAAGACAGAAAACACGAAAACGGCATGGTCAAGAAAAACACACGATGCCCGATGCCAGTGTCAACTGTACATCATTGCTGTGGATAAGTGGACCACTACAATTACCTATGATCCTCATGTAATTCCACAACCGCGCTCTGATACCAGCTGTAACGACCCGAGAATCCGATTACCGGGAAGGCCCGATAACCCGAGACTCGCATCGCCACCCACGAGTCCAAAGACTCGGAAGGGTTAGAAGGATGGTGTGGAAACTACACAAGTATCATAAGTAATTACAGAAATTAAACAGTTATAATATTAAGCAGGAAATAAATTAGCAATTTACATGGTCCATAATAGAAAAAGAATAACAACAACAGTAATCCACAACTAGTACAGAGACAAGAAAGAAAAGTACAGCTACACGGGACATACCCCGGCTCTGACCTCTGGCACTACCTCTGGACACCCGCACCACGCTGCACCCCCGACGCGCTCCCCTGGGGCGGCGCCTCACCTGAAACACGGTGAAAACACGCAGGGAATGAGTCTCGGAACAAGACTCAGTAGGGATCACTCGAACCCTACCTCGTAAAACGGGAAACCACTACGCTAGCGGTAGGAGAGTACCTCGGAAAGGAAAGCCATGTACTCTACCAAACAAAGGTCCTACGGCACGCAAATCGGCACACGTGCCACGGTGAGACAACCGAAACTCAACGGTCGACCCGGCAAACACGAAGGCCAAACACACGACTGACAGTCTGACACTCCGTACTCGATAGGAGTACCTCCCACTAGAAGCACAGCCGGTAGCGTCCCCTGACGTCTTACACCGCGCTGCATGTGATCCGCCTGGCGTGGTAGCTCCTACCAAAGGCGCGAACACCGCACAAGTAACCACAAACAAGTGACTAGCTGGGGTCACGCCCGTCGACGTGGGTCCAACCGCCCCCAACCACGTGTGCACACACAGACCGCGCGTCCCTGGTCTGGTCCTCTGACCGGTTTTCCCCTCAGCCGGACTCTGGCTGCAAGACGTGGGGCCCGACGGCAACTGGTCCACAAACCGCCTCTAAGGGTAAGCCCGTACACCACCCTCTGGTGCGACCGGTACCGCGTACTGGTAGGCTACGACTAGTGGAGGGTCACTGAAGGAGTAGACTCTCAAGTCACGGAAAACGACGCCCGCATCCGACGACGCACGGGGACCACCCCACGCACCGGCCCCGTCGCACGGTGGCCACAATCGGACTAAAAACGGGGTTGCAACCCTCTCGGGGCAACCAGGCGCCTGACGGTCCACCCCGGGACCGTCACAAGGCTGTAACGGTCTAGGCGAGACCGTTACACACACACCTGGCGGTCTAACGCAGGCCGTTACACGGCCTGAGGAACGCAGAGGGTAACGCGCCTGGTCCAACGCGTTACACGAATGTAACGCGCCTGGCCCAGCGCGTTACGCGCCCCTCACACCTGGGGTAACCCAGGGAGTAACGCGATCGCCCCAGCGCGTCACTCGGATGTAACGCGCTCCCCCTGGCGCGTTACACACGCAGACCCCCAACGGTCAAAAACCAACGGTCGGAAAGCCCCTGACTGCCCAGCCCAGGCGCGTCACATACAAGTGGCGGTCAATCGTGGGACCGTCACAGTCCCTGACCCCCGAAGGCTAACCAAAGGGCATGTGACGGCCCCCCCGAGGCGCGTCACATCGTGTGACGGTCCCTGGAAGGACCGTCACACGCGCCTGACGGTGAGAACGGCGGGAAAGCCCAAAAATTTCAACCACGCCCCCATGCCTCCACCGGAGAGGGGGAAATCAAAGGGGAAGACCCCTGGGGACCCCTAGCATGATTCTAGGCCATCAAAACGCGAAATCATGCATCAAATCCATAGATCGGGCGAGCTCTCCCTAAATCATGGAAAAACCCCAACATGCTCAATCACACCCCTCTCGGCCTCCCCTCGCCCTATAAACCACGGAAATGAACGGCGGGGAGCTAGAGAACGTCACCATACCTCAATGGAGCAAATGCTCCGCCGGATCGTCCACGAACGCAAGAAATCACTTTGGAAAACCCTCGTTCTTCAAGCTTCTCACGAGCACCGCACGTCTCCACGATCACCTCGCCGCCGCCGCGCCGTCGCCGCGCCGCTGTCTGCAGCAGGAGAGGAGCTCGCCGCGGTCGAATGGGCGGAAGAGAGGGAGAGGTCACGGTGGGGAGGAAGGAAGGAAGAAGAAGAAGAAGAAGAAGAAGAAGAAGAGGGTGGGGAGAGAGAGAAAAATGAGATATTTATAGACAATCCGGAAAATACCGAAAAAAATAAAATTTATATTTCCGGAATCCTCGGGACGCACCGATCGCAACGGTACCACTCGTGCCCAGGTGAACGGTCCCGGTTCATCCGCAGCGAGGTTCCGAAGGAATTGCCGAAACACACACCGGAAATCGGAAAACACGCGCGGAAAAGCCGCGGAACGCCTCTGTGCCTCCGAAACGACTCCGGATCGCGCCGATCCGAACACAAAGAATGACCGAAACAAAATTTCGAACACAACGGAGCCCGACGCTCCGAGAAACCAGATTCGGGACCCACGAAGAAGGATCCAAAAGGTCCGGGATATTACAATCCGTCCCCCACGGGAGCCCACCGCCCCTCCTCCCTCTTTCCCACTGCCCCACCTCCCACGCCGGCCTCCCACCACCGCCTCCCACCTCCTTCGCCCTCCATCGCCCTCCCATGGCCCCCCTTCCCATTTAAAAAAAAACCTGAAACATTTTCGATGGCCGGTCCCCGCCGCCCAGAGCTGTCGCTCGCCGCCGTGTAGCGCCGTCCACCGCCGTGCAGCGCCGTCCACCGCTGCAACGCCCTCCTTCGATGCCTCTGTTATGCCTAGGCCCGTTAAATGGGCGAACCGGCATGAGCGAGCCGACCTGCACGTACCAGGCTGGGCCCGCAGCGGACCTGTCTGTTACGTGGCGGGATGGATGGGACCTTGCGGTCCAGTGTGTCCAGGCCACGACCCCTAGCCCGTGCGTCCCGCCGCCCGTTTGGGACGGGTCGGGTCGTGCGGGTCGGGCTATCCCGGACCGGGATTGCAAACCCTTGTCGTAACTCATAAACACTGTTGAACTCGGCTAGCTCAATACAACTTGACGTAAATCTAACTTATTAGTTTCTAAGTCTAAGTACGACTTAGTTAAAATGACAATTTGTCAAATTCGATCTGACTTAATTATTTTACTAAATTGTAAGACTTAACTTTACCTATTATGACACCACAAATTATATGAATTTTTTAAAAAATAATACGTACAAATTATAAAATTTACAATCTAGCATTACATGTGAAAATATTAACTAACATTTTAGTACAATAAAAAGATATAATATATTTTTCCGTATATGACTAATGATATGAAATTATATTAATTAATATTTTAATATAATAAAGAGATATAATATATTTTTTGAATATGATCAGATCAGTGATATAACGCTCTCTCTCTCTCTTTCTAGTCGATATGGTCTAAATTTTTATTTAAAATTTAAATATTTAACGGATCATTCTAACTCGTTTGAGCCGACCCAAAAGTTTGAGATCGGCCCGACTCTTTACCGTGTTCAGATTTTGAAGCTCGACCAAAACTCACGGACTAAAAAAGAGGTGAAAACTCGACCCAATATATGGTTAGGCTTGCGAGTATGTCGAATTGGCTCGACTCAACGACAACTTTATTGTTGAAGTTTAATTAGTAAAAAAATATTAAATTTAATTAGAGTGACTCTGAAATTCATCAGTTACGAGGACTTCGTTCTAATTTCACGCGAGTGTGATCATGTGAACAGTCGACCGAAAAACAAAGAAAAATTCAGAAGCTCTAAAAAAATGCTCGAGTTCTCATGAGTCCAAGCATCAAGGAGAATGATCTACAACTCTCAGGGTAAACAAATATGGAAGATATTTTATGACTTGTGATTGAAAATGATTATAATCAAATTTGGATGATTCTAATTTATATTTTAAATTGTGCAAATGGCTCTCAAATCTAATATCCTATCTTAAAAACAATTTAAGTACAATATGTGAAGAACCCAAAATTTGCCCAACTTGTCATGTTTATCCCTTAATTATTTATCATATGGCTTGAGACGCGAACATCAACCGTACCACCACCGCATTTCTTCATACAAAATCGATATGTACTCCTCTTCATCCACCGTATAGCCTACCGAAGCGTTTTTAATCAAAGCGGCCCCCAAAATGAACGAAGCGCCCGACACCGTCACGCCATCACCTGGGAGCGGCGAAGAGCACCGCCCGGATCCCGTCACTACTTCGCGGCAGCCGCCTTCGCTTGCTTACTCTGGGTCCGTTACGCCGCGATTACACGGCCCAGTGGCCTCGCGCCACGTTACGCCAGCGACATAGTAAGCGTCACTGGCAGTGAGGGGACTCGTCTTCCCCGAGGACACTAGCGCAACAACCCCCTCCCCTTCCGGATCCCCCTCCCCGATCGGATGGATTTGTGTAGGGTTCGAACAGAGAACCACAGGTGACGGATTGGAAGAAGCTGGCTGTCGGGGAAGCGAGGTCGATCGAACTAAATTTATTTAAATTTTCTGGTTTTTCTTCTTGAATTTCTGCATTTCTCGAACCGGTCGGCGAGGTTTTTGTGGCACTGGAATCCCCGATTTGGATGATACGAGTAAGCGCGGGGAAGAATTTCGAGTTTTCTGTGTTGATAAATTTTGTTTACATAGGAGAAGAATCGGAGGAAGCAGAAAGAAATCGAGTTAATCGCACTACTGGGATTCTCCTTCCCAGAAGAATCGAGAGGAAGAAGCTAGGATCTTGGCCTCGGTACAAGATCAGTAGCGCTGGGGGCGAATCAGAGCCGGCAAGGCCCGGTCGAGGCGGGCTTTGGGCTCCTCTTCTTCTTCCGGAACCCTAATGCTGGCCGGAAGCACTACCTCGATCGCCTGCCGCCTCCTCCCATGGACTTCGTGAGCCGCCACACCACCTCCACCACTGCCGAACACCATACGACCCCCAGCGAGCTCCCCCCATCGGCGGCGCCGCCTCCGGCCGCCGCCGGCGCTCCGGAGGAGCCCGAATACCTCGCCAGGTACCTGGTGGTGAAGCACTCGTGGCGGGGACGGTACAAGAGGATCCTATGTATCTCCCATTCCGCTATCACCACGTTGGACCCGTCCACGCTTGCCGTGACCAATTCCTACGATGTGGGCAGCGACTACGATGGGGCGGCCCCCATTCCGGGCCGCGATGATAGCGTGCAGGAGTTCACCATCAGCGTACGCACGGACAGCCGCGGCAAATTCAAGGGGGTCAGGTTCTCATGCCGGTTCAGGGCGAGCATCCTGACGGTGCTGCATCGTCTGCGATGGGCCGGGCCGGTCGTGGAGTTTCCAGTCCTGCACCTCCGTCGGAGGACATCAGAGTGGGTTCCCTTTGTAAGTGACCATCTCTGTTACCTGCATTTCTACTTCGAGAAAAGAAAACGCATTGGCTTGATATCTTACTTTTAATTTTTAATTTTTTTTTATTTTCCCTGCAGAAACTAAAAGTCACTGCAGTTGGAGTTGAACTTTTGGAATGCCAGTCAGGAGATCTTCGCTGGTGCTTGGATTTTAGAGATATGGCCTCCCCTGCTATCGTTCTTCTTGCTGACAGTTATGGGAAGAAAAACATTGATAATGCAGCTTTTGTTCTGTGCCCTCTCTATGGAAGGAAGTCGAAAGCTTTTCTTGCTCCACCTGGATCTCTGAGCTCTACAATTATATCAAATTTGGTACACCCTGCTCTCTGAACGTTTTAATTCAATAGATTTGAGTGGAATTGCTTCCGGAAGCTTTTCTCAAACGAACATGAATTCACTGTTCTCCTCACAAAATGGAATGACGAATCATACTTAACCAAATTCTTAAACCAAATTCTTAAACCTTGTGTGCAGACAAAGACTGCAAAGTCCACAGTTGGGTTGTCACTATCTATTGACAGTTCTCAGTCACTGACAACATCAGAGTATATTAAGCAAAGAGGTAAGCTCATCAAAGCAAGCTCTCACTCTGGCATAACTAACTTATGTGTTTATGTTCAATGAAGTGTGATGGTTAATGTTTTGATAGCTTCTGTATCTCCAAGGCAATATTTGGTACACAAACAACAAATATCTTCAATATTAAACTCTTTCGGTTCCTTAAGTTTCATCCAACGGGTACATATGTGGCAGCTATGTAGTCAGAGACATGAGTAGACCAAGGCAACCGGGGGGTTGCCTTAGCCTCAAATGCCTAGGCGTTTGAGGTGACATTTATTAAAAAATATATATAAAATAAAAAATCATATATATAGGCTAATTTGTATAAGCACTCATGTAATCAGTAGATGGTCTTAGTAATCCTTAAGAATAAGAACGATATGGTAGCATGTAAGATCAAAAGGCTTTTGGACATTATCAAAAGAGGCATTAACCCACTTTGGAATAAGTAAGAATAAGAAAAAGGAATATCACATAATTAAAAAAACACAATTATTTGGCATAGATAATATAATCGAGCACCCTGGTGAGGGGGGGAACATCATGAGGTGAGGCGAGGCATTTTAATCTTGCCTCGTCCTACTCCATTGCCAAGGTGAGCAAGGTGATTACCTTTGATGAGATAGTGTGGCAGACTGAAATAGTCCAAACACGACCATCAATCAAACTATTACTTTCCTTTTAATGGAGCAGAAAAAATGTGGGTCTCTAGCTTGAGTTGCACACCTGGGACCCGAGGAGTGGGTTGAATGGTTTTGTGCTTTGTTGGCAACAATGAGGTAGCAGGTTCAATTCCCCTTGGCCGCAAAGCTCAGTTGTGACTTTGCTACAGTGTCTGCACCCACGGGTGGTTCCTTGGCTTGGATCTGGGTAACATTGCTCGGGGGTTTTACCAAGCCCGTCCCTTGCCCTAGACGGTGCATCCCATGATGTGCAAGTGGTACAGTCGATAGGTCCAAAGTGGCTGCATGCTGAGGTTGGTGGTGGAGGTGGGTTTCCCCCACTCAAAAAAATCAAGAATTTACATTTTTTGCTAAAATAATTAAAAAACTAAACTACATACATAAAGCTTCCATCAATAGAAAAAAGAAATATGACCGTTAGAGTTTTTGGCTCGAGCTGGCTTGGGCCTTTTCAAACATCTTTAGGGAGACGATACAAGTTGGTATAGACCTGTGTTACCTGAGCATGGGTTTGGGTTGTATCAAGCATTGGTCGAGTATGGTGACCTTTCAAACCGGGACTTTGAGCAACAATATGACATTATTAATGTATATGGTATGGATAAGGATGCCTACCTGGTATTGGTATTCGTTGCCCTTCTGAAGGACCAGGGTAGCACCAAAACTGGCTTAAACAATTTCGGATGAAGTCATATGACTCCCGTATGAAAAAACGGTTATCCAAATCTTCTAACCTGAGTCAAGCACACAAATTTTGTATGAAAAATAACTCCAATAACGTCCAACTTGTAGAAACTGTATAGACGTGTAATTGAATATGAACTACGCTTTGTATGCAATGTGCATACAACCCTCTCCTCAATTTTATCCTTTTGTGACCAAAAATGTTTTCCATGTAGAATGCCGTGACAAGTATATTGTCTGATGCAGTTATTTATGAGGCTATAATATTGATACAATTAATGATAAATTAAGTTCTGCCTTCACTATGACTTCAAAGCAATATGAACAGTGATATTACCTGTGTTACTGACATTGTTATTTGATATTTTTCTGTGCCAGTGCATTTTGTTCTGTTGTTTCAATGGCCTTTGATTTTTGCAGCTAAGGAGGCAGTTGGAGCAGAGGAAACCCCATATGGAGGGTGGCTGGTGATGAGGTTGCGGTCTGCTGCTCATGGAACTGCTAACGTCTCAGGACTGAACTTGGGCATTGGACCTAAGGGGGGACTGGGTGAGCAAGGTGATTCTGTGCCCCGTCAGCTTATCCTTACAAAGGTTTCACTTGTTGAAAGGCGCCCAGCGAACTATGAGGTATTTAATCTTTTTCCCTGAGTTTTCATGTATTCCTTCTTTTTACATGTTTGAAACATATATCTTTTTTCCTTGAGAGATGCCATCTTCAAATTTGAGGTCTTAGAGGGTCTAGACTTGTGTTGGACTAGGAAGACAGCGCAATTACCACTGTGGCGAGGCTGTTAACTTTCTATAGAAAAGTGGAGATCCTTCCAAATTTTCTTTGCATATGCTGATTATGGGCAGTGTTCAGGGGAACATGTCCGAAGGATGTCCAGCACCTGTGTCGACACGAGTCGACACGGACACAGAGTGTCGACTAGTGTTGACATGGGTATGTTTCTTTTTCCGCGCATCGCTGGATTTTGTGAAGATAATACATGTTAATAATATCATAGTTCCACAATCAAAGTATATCCTGTATGTCTACTCCCATCTTCAGTGAATTATGCAGTTACCATTTGATCTATCAATTTTGATTAATATTTTGTTTTTATAATATTTCCCTTTATTTTTTGTACATTCATAAATAATTGCTTTTTTATTAATACCAATATTGGAAATAAAATTATGTGAGAATCCATCCTAGATTCGTATTTACATGTATACTCGCCATCTATGAATTTAATGCCATATATGCTTATAGGGTAAATTGCTGTCAAAATATTCACTGAATATTCCTCCTCCTCCACTTGTTAGAAAATTTTAGCAGTTTGTTAACGGAAGTTGACGACAAGAGCATATATGTCATTTAACTCACATACGGAAAATGTGCGTATTATATATATTGATCCATATATATTTATATGTGTAAATGTAAATTTAGGATATATTTTCACACAATTTCATTTCTAATAGTGGTATTGGAAAAAACCTATAATAAATTTATGTAATTAGAGATCTATAAAAATATATTGTTTCCATGTCTTCATGTCTTGTTTATAATAATTTGCCCTGTCTGACGTGTGTCCGTGTTGACACCTGTCACTCGGCTCCATGTCCACAGATCATAGTTTATGGGATATATGTGAAACACGTGGAGAATTTATCCCTGTTGGTTATCAATGACATCATACTGTCTTTATTTTGAAGTACTAAAATTGTAAGGAAACTTGCTATATATTATTTTTCCCCCCCCTTCTACTGGCAAGTAACTTGGTCAATTCTGCCAACGACATCTGAATAAGCCTTGCATGTATGCCAACCTATGTAACTCTTGGATTGAAAGGCACATGGTTGTCAACATGAGTCAGTGCCAGCACGTTTTTTTGAAGGTGACCTAAAAGGCCACATTTTATTGAAAGAAAAGGATGGAAAGGAAATACCGACAAGAAAGGAAAAGAAAGAGCTCTATCAAGATGGTAAAGCCAGAGAACATTTCCCCTCTGAAGTCTACAAAAGCCACTATTAAAACTCAATTACAAGATAAATCTTTCCCACCCCCTCTTCTTATACAGCAAATTTTATTGGCCAATTATAGAACCAAAAGGACTGAAATACCAATCTTGAACATATTTGGTACACAGTTCTTAATTGTAGAAGACGGGTGCCTGAAATCCTCTCTGAAAGTTCTGTTGTTTCTGTCTCTCCAAATTGACCACAACATAGCTGGAAGGCAAGATGCCCACAAAACCTTGTCATCCTCATCTATGTAGTACTAGTCCCACTCCGTCAAGATCTCCAGGATGTCTTGTCTCCTGACCAACTCAACCGCTACAGAGTTGAAAAGTTGACTCCGCATTGCTTGAATTATAACATAGTTGACGAATAGGTGATCCACATTTTCCTTGTGTCTCCCACAAAGGCAACTTTCTCTGATGTCTGGTCTAAACCCGAACACTCTGTCAGCTATTGAAATTCTGTTCCACACGATTTTCCACATAAACATCCTTATTTTGGTTGGCAGTCTCCTATCTCAGACCCTTTTATGCCAAGCCACTTTTTGACCACCTTGCACAATCATTTTTACTACTGATTTCACTTAGAATATTTTTGATCTTTCCCATCTTCATGCTCTACTTATGTTGGATTCACCAAACCTCTACTACTGAAAAGAATGACTTACTCTGGGGGGGGGGGGGTGGTCGCCGAAGTTCACGTCTGGTGCGAACTGCACCCCCCTAGGAGAAGGGGGCTCACACTCAACCTTCCCCGACGCAACGCCATCTGGGGGGGGGGGGGTTGCCGGAAAATCAGGAGGGGGTAGGGGGCCAATTTGTTTTTGATGCCAGAGATGGGGACACATCTAGTAAGTATTGTCGGCTGGGGGGAACGGAGTTTGCAGGGGATCACTCGGCGGCCTTTCTCCGAAGGTCCTATGCAGTCATGGTCTGGAAGGGGTCTCCGTTGCGGTAGGGTGAGGTGATAAGCCAGGAGTGTTTGGAGGCAGGACCAATTCCCATGGAGTTTCTTCATGACCGGACCGTCTGGCTCTGACGATGCCTTTGGGTGGCTCCAATCGAAGGGGTGGCGGATGCAGAGAAGATTAGAGTCCTACTGGATACGCGAGGTGATGGAGGTAATCATTGGGAGGTCCAGCTGGTTTCTAGGACTGGCTTCATTGCGGTTGGGCTTCAGGAAGAGGAGGTGGCTGCAGCGGCGAACACAAGGTACCTAGTGCTGGACGACATCCTCTTCTGCCTACAACGGTGGTCCATGGGGAGGGGGACCTTCCCCAATCTTAGGGAGACCATGGTTCGGATCAGAAGAGAGGGGATCCCTCTCATCCTATGCGATGATGAGGGAGTCTCCTTCTTGGTTAGACGGTTTTGCACAGTGGTAGCAGGGAGCTTGTAGTTTGCTCTGGTGGACTCCCTCATTGCGGTTGAAGCTTCTGTTCGTGTTTATGAGTGCTATTCAACAAGCTAATGGGTCTAAAGTCTGTCCACTCCTGAGTTCCTTTCTTTTTAGGGATCAAAACTAGAAGGGTTCTGTTAATATCCCTCAAATGGGCCCTGCCCTCCTGGAATTCCCTAAGAGCACCAATGAGTTCCTTCTTGATAATGTTTCAACAATGCTGAAAAAAGATAACGAGAAAGCCATCTGTCCCAAGGACTGTCCCCTGTAAGAGAGAAAATTGCCTGTCTAATTTCCTCTTCTAGAAATGGGCCCGCGAGAGCCTCACTATCAGTTATAGAGAGGCGAGGGAGCAAGTCATCTGCAAAGTCAGGTCTATGCATCTGCTCCTCTGTGAATAGCTTAGCATAGAAATCCATGGCATGGCTTCTGATGTCTTCCTCCTTGGTAATAGTCTCTGCTTCAACTCTGATGGCAGTAATATAATTTGTCCTCCTTCTACTTGAAGTAATTCTTTGAAAGTAAGTTGTATTTCTGTCCCCTTCTTTGACCCATTTCTCTCAGAATCTTTGCTTCCAATATATTTCTTCCATGATGAGGATCTTATCATACTTTGTTGTAAGGGTCTCTCTACTCAGACTGTCCTCCTCATCCATCAAGCCTGCCTTCTCCAAATAATCCAGTGCCTGTAGCTGCTGAAAGATTCTGTCCTTTGCCTACTTGTTGGGGAGATGCTTGCCAGCATCCCATCTACTGAGCACCTTGGCCAGTTGGTATAGCTTGCCAATCAAAGTAGCCATAAGAGAACCATTTAGCTTATGTGCAGCCCACGCCTCCCTGACCGTGTCTAAGAAATCATCCTCCTTTAGCCAGAAACACTCAAACCTAAAAGTCTGTCTCCTCTCTCGACCATGGCTGGTCTTCAAGAGAATAGGCTTATGATTTGAGGCCAGCCTGGCCAAACAATAAGCCTGTACCTGAGGGAAGTGATTCTCCTAGCCCACAAACACAAGGAACCTATCGAGGTTGGAAGAGGATGGGGATGCCGTCATATTGGACCAAGTGAATTGAGCATTTACCAATTCGATGTCTATGAGGGCAGCTTGCTGAATGAAAACACAAAAGTCTTTTGTATCTCCCGTATTTGGATGATCTCTAGTCCTCTCTGAAGCCGTCATCATCGCGTTGAAGTCACCATCCACACACCAAGGTCGACCAGTCGTGAGGTGATACTCCAACAACTCCTGCCATAGATCTCTCTTCCCTTCTCTAGTTTGAGGTCCATAGATCCCTGGAAAGACCTAGGAGAATCCATCCCTCAAGCAGCGGAAGTGAAGAGAAATAGCCCATCGACCAACCTGCTTGTCCTCCTCCATCTCCAAGGGGTTCCACAACACCATGATACCCCTTGATCTTCCCACCGTGGGGGAGGCAACCCTCTTGGAGAGCCTTCTCTCCCCAATATCCCTCATCTGCTCCTCCCCATTCCCCTCACTCTTAGTCTCCTGCAGACAAAGGATGTTGACCTTACAACTTCTCACCATTTCCTTCACCATCCTCTTCTTCTCCTCCCCGTCCCCCCTCTCCCTACGTGAGATGATCCTCATGGGGAGTGGAAGTTGTGCCCCTCTCCCTTTCCCCCTCACTCTCCTCACACTCCTTGCTCGCCTTCTTTTGAGACTTTTCTTTTTCGCCGCCTTCGCCAACGCCGCTAGTCACCTCTTCTGGATAAGGAAGAGAGACCCGCTGATACCCTTCTCCACCCCTCATAGCCCATCTTGTCCGCCAACCCCCTCATGTGATCCTCCGTCGCCCTCTCCACCAACCCCAATAGCTCCTTCCCCTCCTCCTTGCCGGGAATACCATCTTCTCCCAACTCCTCCTTCTAGTAAGCAACCCTTGAAATAGGAGTGGCCGGGTGCTCGACTTCTTGTTCGCACGGCCACAGCAGCAGGCCCACCGCTTCCTCCGGAATAATGTGGTCCTCAACGTCGGCATGTGCATTTGAAGTAGTTGGACCCCGCGGCCTCTGCGTCCCATCTTCAATCACCCCCAGGTCCAAGGTGGGTGGCACCGGGGAAATAAACAATTTGACAGACGGCATAGTTGTCAAGGCGACAAGGCGACCCAAGGCGTTCATGGGGTCCCTAAGCGCTTAGGCGACAAGGCGTCCGTTTAGGTGTCGCCTAGGCGACACTTCGGTCACTAATTAAAAAATTTAAAATATATATCCTCCAATATATAAATCAAGAATAAAAATGTAGAAAATACAAAACAAATAAATTACATGAAGAAATTGTTGTAATTAAATTATGTGACAATTATAGAAAACTAAATTGTATAAAAAGTTATAAAAAATTCAGAAGTAAATGCAGAAGATTCAAAAGTAAATGTAAAAAATTCAGAAAAATTACAAAAGAATATTATAACATCAAGAAAATTATAAAAAAGAAAGAGTTAAATGTATATAACCAGGTCGGATCCGGTTCGGATGGGTTACGGTTGGCCCGCCTTGGCGCCTAGGCGCCCACCTTGGCGCCTAGCCCACTTAGGCGACCGCCCAGCTCGCCTTTTCCAGTGTCAACAAGGCGCTGCAGCGCCTAGCCCTTTCAAGAGCGCCTGGGCGCCTTGACAACTATGACAGACTGTCACGACACTCTGTCCCCCCACAGCTTACAGCTCATCCTCTCGGTGAAGGATTTGGCCCGCACTATCTGTGGCTAGCAGCACCGTGAAGTCGCACCATGCTGGCGACGATGGACTACTGCTCTTTCGGTGCTGCTTAACGCTAAGGGCGGGCTCTAGGCATGACATCCTCTCCCCACCAAGGCAATGATAGGGAAGACTTCGTCTGTGGCCTGGAAGCCACCCTCCCTACTGGTGAAGAAGCTGTCGGCACCGCCACAGAGTGCTCTGGCCAGTTGCAGCTGAATGCGGGAGCCCCTGCGCCGTTGGTAGAATCGGGTTGTCGGGCACAGACAAATTAGTAAGGGGTGCCCTGTCGAAGCTGCGTAAGTTTCGTGTCCCGCTAGGCGATTTGGAATCTTGACCCGGTATGTGAACCTGGCACGAGTCGCCCGAACCTCCTCCTAGTTGACCGCTAGACCCATCCACACTAAGGCCTAGTCTCGTGCGTATGGGCTCGTCCCGATCTGGGAAAAACGGCCCATTAGCGGCCCCGCCTTTCGAATTTTGAAATCCTGCCTTTCCATCGTTCCTAACCTCCGTCTTCTCCTTGCGAAACCCTAGCCTGGGCGGCGCCGGTGGCTCATCCAACATTTCCTCCTTAACCCAAAGCCTGAGGGCAAAGGAATCCCCCTCTAGTGGATAGTGACGATGGCTGGGATTGCCACTGCGATGGTCACCTACACCACTGCACCAACATACGTCCGGGAGCCCATTGGGGAGAACCCTAGGCCCCCCCCAACCACGCTCCCGAAGCTCTGGACAATGAAGGAGACCCCTTCTCCGTCGCCAAGCAACATAGGGACTCTCTCTATAATGACTCGGAATCTCCTTGGCTTGGGGCAAGTGAAAGTGTCTCTTATCTTCGACCACCACTGGAGGCGGAGGAGAGCTCCTCCCGCCATCATGACCCCCGATTCTGCCACCCCCGACACCAGGTGATCCTCATGACTGACCACCAGAAAGCTTGATGCCGTCACCCTTGTGGTCTCCCGATCGCCCCCTGCGAGCTCCTCTAGCCTGCGCGTTACCCCCTTTGACCCCACCGAGCCCTTCACAACCATCACACAAGGGCTGCGCCACAGCTAACCTGCTCGATTGAGCAGGAGATCCACTGAGAACTCCCCTACATCAACACACTGTTTGCTTCCCAACACCAGAAACCCTGGTCGCTCGACCCCCTTCACCACCGTCGCGAACGTCGTTGACTTTGCGAACCTCGCCTGAGAACCAGCCAGCAAGGGAGTCCCTGCCTGCCTTGCAGAACCTCCGGATATGCCCTTGTCTCCCACAGACGAAGCAAGTCAGCTCTCGTCTGGCTGGTCCCCTCATGTGGAGGCGCTCCGGTGAGGGCCCACTCCGGTAGGCCATGCTCGTGTTTCTCAGACTCTAGGAGATGCTATAGAGAGAAAGTCGATCCATGGGATTTAGTTGATCTGTCCAAAAATAGAACACCAAGAGAAAAATATTAATAGGTAATTGAAATGACAATGCTCAAGTAGATGTGTGAGAAAACAAGTCTGGGGAAAAGTGGGCGGGGGACTTTGGGATGGATTTCCAAAAATCTTTAATGTTGTGGTCTACAAGTGGCACATGCTTAGTGATTGCTATGTTATTAAGATCAATATCATATACTGAGCTATATAGTCCGAGGCGTGAGGCGACCGAGGTGACCAGGGGGTCGCCTCACGCCTCGAACGCCTAGGCGACGGCCGAGGTGTTTGAGGCAAGATTTTATTAAATAAATAAATAAATATATATAATTCAAAAATTAAAGCATATGTCAATACATTTTTCAAATTTTAAAATTCATATATAAAGTCAATAAATTTCCTAAATTCATTCATTCCTAAACAAGAATTAACACTCATATTGTCATACACACAAATACACTAAACAAGGATAACTATTGCAATATTATAACAAAACTACAACAAGTAAATAAACAATCAAACAAGTCAATTACATAATTCCATAACAAAAAAGTGTTTCAAATAGTCATAGTCTACAATCATAGTCACTGTGAGAGACAGAGAGAGAGAGGGTGACTGAGTGACAGAGAGAGGGGATCGGCCCCCTCCCTTTGACTGTGTGTGTGTCTGTGTGACAGAGAGAAAGGGATAGGGAGATGGGGGGGAAGAGTGAGAGAAGGGCTTGGCCCCTTCGATTGTGCGTGTGTCCGTGTCACATAGAGAGAGGGAGAGGGAGAAGAGAGTGAGACAGAGTGTGTGCGTGTGTGACAGAGTGGGAGGGGGGCCGTGTCCCTCTCTGTGTGTGCGTGTGTGAGACAGTGAGAGAGAGAGTAAGAGAGGGAGACAGAGTGAGGGAGAGGGGCTCGGCCCCTCCCTCTCAATGTGAGGGAGATAGAGAGGGGGAGAGAGAGTGACAGATGGAGAGAGAGTGTGACAGAGTGGGAGAGGGGCCGAGCCCCTTTCTGTGAATGCGTGTGTTAGAGAGAAAGAGTAAGAGAAGGAGACGGCAAGAGAGGGAGACAGAGTGAGAAGAGTGAGACAGAGAGGGGCTCGGCCCCTCCCTCTCACTGTGAGGGAGATAGAGAGGGGGGAGAGAGAGAGAGAGTGACAGAGGGAGAGAGAGTGTGACAGAGTGGGAGACGGGCCGAGCCCCTCTCTGTGTGTGCGTGTGTTAGAGAGAAAGAGTAAGAGAGGGAGACTAAGAGAGAGGGAGAGGGAGCGGTGAGAGAGGGAGACAGAGAAAGAGGGAGGGGGAGATGGCTACCAGAGGTCCAGACGCTGCTCGATCCCATATGCCACTGTCGCCGCTCGCCGGAGGCCGCTGTCGCTGCTCGCTCGCTCGCCCGCCGGAGCCGCTGGATGTTAGGGTTCAGGGAGGGAGGAGGCTGAGGAGTAGTGGCCGTGGGATGGGAGGCCTCTACAGCGTCGAGGGTTGAACGCCGGATCCGTTTGATAACGGGTCTGGCGGTCCGATATGCTGATCTGCCTGGCGAAGTGGTGGGAACGGGCGAGCAAAGGCAGGTGAGACGTCTCGGGCATGCCGAGGCGGCGTGAGGCAAATGCCTAGGCGACAACGGTCGCGGCGAGGCTCGCTGCCACCGCCTCGCCCCGCCTCAGCGCCTAGGCGAATGCCTAGGCGTGATCTCAATAACACAGAAACTGAGAGATCACTCTTCGCCGGAATCTGAAGGATGATGAATTGCTGAATATGTTGCTCTATTAAGTCTGTTGGAGTCTGTCCGTGTCAACATCTCATCCAGGGATTCGGTTGTTTGGAAGAAGAATGGAGGCACATTCTTAGTGAAATCCTTACATCAGCTCATTCTTGGAAAGAGGCAGAGTTCCATGTATTTTGACAGAATTTGGAATGTGAAAGCCCACTTAAAGTAAAGGCTTTTATGTGGCTTCGTTCCTGCCAGCGAATTGTCACTAAGGTGTATTGCAGTAAATGGGCCTCTAATTGTGACATCCAGTGTCTTCTGCTCACAAAATCTAGACTATATCATCATTCATTCAGTGTCAACTTAGCTAGCAAATATGGTCTGTCATTGGAAATCTGGCTGGTTGCAATTGTTTTTCACATTGGTTGAAGGCATGCGGGCATTTGTTCAAGACTTGAACAAGAAACAGCTTCCTTATGAACACTCAAAGGTTTTTTTTTTTTCGCTGCTTCCTCATGCAGTGTGCTGGAGCATATGGAGACAGTGCAATGACACAATTTCTCGTCAAAGTAGAGCAGACCCAGAGGACATATTTTTACAGGCTCTTTGTTTAACTTATTTCTGGTCTAAGTTTTTTCTTCAGGCAAGCTTTGAGTTGTGGAAGGGTGCTGTCAATCTTTATAATCCAACCTTTCTCCACCCAACGCCCTCATGGTTGGTAGTATCGGCCGAAACCGATCCGAAACCGGATCCCAACACTGTAGCAGGTCCGATACTTTAAAAAAATAGTTTTTAATGGTTTCGGACGAAACCATTAAGGCCCGGTTTGGTCGGCCCCTTGTCGGCTGCATCGTGGGGCGGGTCATCTCCCCCCCTCACACACATGGTCTTACTCGACCTTATTCGACCATGTTGGCCGAATAAGCAGACCCCAGCCGGTTTTCAAAGACCCCCTAAAGGTTTCGGCCGAAACCGTCCAGTTTCGGCCGAAACCAGAGAGAATCACTAGTTTTTTTAATTTCTTGAATGGTTTCAACCGGTTTCGGCCAAAACCGAAATCGATACCGAAACCGGTACGTATCGGTTTCGGTACCGGCCGAAACCGGTACCGAAACCGATACTGCCATCCTTGAACGCCCTACTTTGAAAATCCCTTTCCAAATGCGAGAAAGGACTGCCCGATTATCAAGCCAAAGATAAAAATTTGAAGTGGCCTTGTAATACTTGATTTGAATAACCTGTTTTCACAATGATTTATTTGCAGAACGGAGCTCTCATAACCACTTGCCAAGCAAGGCTATGTTCACAACTTGTAATCTTTTATCTCCTAAACCCCTTTGCTTCAAAGGCCTGCAAACCAAATCCCACTTAACAAGAGGACATGGTTTATTCTCCTTATTATTGCCGCCCCAAAGAAAATTCCTTTGTATGCTGTCCAATTTCTTTTTTTTTGAAAGTGGATGCTACTACAATTTTATTAACAAAAATAAAAAAGGGAATGTCCAAGTATGGAAGTGTAACACTCAAAAATCCCCGCATACAAAAGCACACCTAGGTGGTGTGTCCAACCCCATCCTCCAAGAGGCCAAAAAAGGTAAGAGGAGCAAGCTCTATTACAAAGAAGTCTAGCCCATTCTCTCACTGGGTGGTTGGGGCTATGGCTGGACGTTATCAGTCAGAAGTCTAGCCCATTCTACTGCAAGGTCCATTGGCATAGGCCTCTAGTGCTAGAAAAATAACTATGAACAACATCATTAAGAGCAACAGAAAATCTAGCAGTGGAGATGCAAGTTTTGATTGTCCTGGTCAGATTGGAAGGAAAGCCATGTAAATGTAGCAGATACACCAAACTCTCCCATGAAACTCTGTCATAGCCTTGTTGAAATCAAGTTACACGCCAATCCCTTCTTTTTGGCTTTATGAAGAGAGAAAATGCCTCACTAGCCGAGAGAAAATGCCTCACTAGCCAAGAGAAAATTGTCCTTCAGTCTTCACCCTTTAATAAATGTGCTCTGGTTCTGAGATTCTAGAGGCCAGAGCTTTTGTAATTATTTTGTATAAGGCATTAAGAAGACTTATTGGACGGTAGTCCTTGAGCTCCTTGGTATCAGTTTTTTGTGGTAACAGGACTAGGACAGTCTGGTTCAATAACTCAGTCTCTCCCTGAATGGGCAAGGTTTCGTAGTAGCAACAATATCCTGTTTGAGAACCTCCTGAAATTTCTGATAAAATGACAAATGGAAACCATCAACATCTGGTGCTTTATCTCTCCCTAAATTAAAAACTGCCTTTTGAATTTCCTCTCTGACACCTGCAGGAACTGGACCTAGGAGTCTGAGAGTCTTGCCACTGTAGAATCATACCAAGGAGGGTATCACCTATTTTCCTTATTAAATAATGAAGACTAAAAAATAATGATTTCTTTGAAAGCATCTTACTCGTTCTCCAGCCATATACGCCCTTCCTGTTATCTTCTTCTTCCGTTGCCTTGCATTAGCAACCAGGTAGAAATATCTAATATTCCCATCCCCTTCTTAACTGGGAATCAGCAGGCACACAATATTGATATTAATATTGCCATGCATCTCCTTAGACCTGAACAGCTGAAGTTGTTGAATCAAGTTCATCTTCTTCAAAAACTTTTTATGCTTTGAGTTAAAGGGACAAACTTTAATGAGGGACTTCAAGTTCTTGAGTCTATACTTAAGTCTTTTAGCTGCTGAAAACTGAGTGCCTGCTGACTCCCAGTTGTTCACAACTAAATCAATAAACTCTTGCTGATAGAACTAGCTCTTCTCTAGGCAAAACTGGCTGTTCTGAAAGCAGGTGTCTGACCAATCAATAATTAAAGGATGGTGATGAGATACTGTCCCTGGCTGCCCATGGTCTGTAGCCATTGGAAACAACAAACTCCACTTAACATCAACCAGCACTCTATCAACTCTGAACATCGAAGGTCTCTAAACTCCACTTAACATCCAGAAATGAGGCAGCGGCCCTAGAAAGGACTGGGGATTTTATTGGGGAGAGGGTGAGAGAATGGGCTAAACTCCTTTGTAACATAGATCCTTATAGCTCTTCTTTTTTGGAGCTACCGGGGGGCTAGGTGTGTGTCACATCTTCTAGATGTACTCCTTTAGTACAGGGATATTTTGAGGCTTATTTCTTACACTTGTAAAACCCTTTAATTTCATTTTATATATACAGTGGAACCACCCACTTTCCAAAAAAAAAAACTCTAAACATTGAAGGTGGGGTTCTAGAACACTGACCATTTAGGAAGGCCTCTACTGTCCGTCCAGTCATTGAACTGAGACATACCCACTGATATTCTAGTAACTCTGTTTCTTTCCTCTGGTTGCCTTCATTGAAATCACGAAGAATGCACCACGGCAATTGGTGGTTGTCATGCCATTTACTAAGCTCCTCCCATAATTGGTGTCTGTCACGAGGTGTATGTGGGCCATGAACACCTAATAACATCCATGTCTCTTTCACTTCTTAGCTGGTGAACTGTGCAGTCATCGAAAAATCCCAACTTCCAGAAGTCTGCCATTTCAAACCATCGAGTCCCAGGCCAATAAAATCCCACCAGACAAACCCTCTGACCACCAAAAGATAAAATCAACACTGGTGAAGCCCGTGACTAATCTAGCCATATGAGAATCAAATTTCTCCATTCTTTTTTCTCGAGGAAAGGGCGGATTGTACGGCCAACTTTATTAAAAAATGAGGTAGTACAACCAGTGCATGTGAGGTGAGATTCCTCGACCTCACTAGAAAAAGGAAAAAGAAAGACGAGATGCAGGAGGAGGCTACACTATCCTGAAAAAACCATCCTTCTCCACTCATCCAAGGGCATTTCAAGAATGAATCTAAAGCATTGATAAACACAGGAAAGAGATCGGATGCAGATATTCTCAATATAGATAGTACTTACCTGGAAGATTGTGTCATTCCTTTCTCGCCAAATACTCCAGCAGATGGCATAGGCAATGAGACTGAGGAATTTCTTCTGAGCCCTATCTGGTGAAGCCGCCATCAGAATTTTGAAGTGCAACCACATTTGCTGTACGATCTTGAAAGTAGCAGAGAAATTGAAGATCTGATAAGATTTTGCCAAACAGCCCGACTAATGTGGCAGTTGAAAAAGAGATGATCAACGTCCTTGGTCTCAGTGCCGCAAAAGGAACAGACAATATCACAATCTGGTTGCCATTTTCTTTCTGTACAATTTGGTAATGATCTTTTTTGCAGACATAAGCTACATGAAACCTTTGACTTTCAATGGTGTCTTTACCTGCCATACTTGTGGAAAAGTAGCATCTCTCTCTGGTTGTGCATCCAGCAGCTGGTAGAAATTCTTTACTGAAAAGGAGTGTGATTGCCGGCAGGCCCGACACCATTATTATAATGTATCAGCCTTCCCACTATGAATTTGAACCAATTGCAGCACATTCATGAATTCATTTTCTTCGTCTTATTTAATGTATCCCTGCGGTGTGATGTTCCAATGAATGACACCTGCCACTACTTGAGAATTCTGTATCACCTTGCTCCACTTGGATGTTCCAATGAATGACATCTGCCACTACTTGAGAATTCTGTATCACCTTGCTCCACTTGTCTCTAGTGAGTTGTAAGATCGTGGGGAAAACCTTCTTTTTTTGAAAAGTGGTTGGTACCACTAAAATATATTGAGAAAGAAAAGGCTTTACATGTATAAGCACTCAGCTTTCAGAAACCCTCCTATACAAAAAATAATTCCCCCGCCAAAGTGGTTCACCCCACTTATCTGCCCAATAAGAAGAGGGAGGAATTAAAAACCTCCTTTTTACAAAGGTTTTTCACCCAAAAAGGCCGTGTCACAAACAAAAGAGAAAATCCTATCCTCCGATGCCGCCTCCATCTTGAAGATTCTTCTATTCCTTTCGCTCCAAATGGCCCAAAGGGTGCCGTGAAGGACAAGCCACCAAATGACAGCGTCACCCTTAAGACTCCACCTCCTATGCCACTTAAGGAGGAGTTGATGAACCCCCTCGTGGGGAAAACCTTCTCGAGAGGTCTCTCCCCGCACCACCCGTCCAACCAGAAGTAGGTAGTCATACCATTGCCTACCTTAGTTCTAATGGCTGGTTCCATGAGAGGCTCTGCTTTTAGAATGCCTTTTCCACACCGGGGACAGATATGAACTGTTATCTAACTCTCCAATTTGGTTTCCTGTAAACCAATAATAGATACCCTTCTCCATCTTATCAAATCTTTAACAGCCAGGTGCTTGGACTTCTCATGTGAAACCCGGATGTTCCAGGAAACAATAGCCACAATGTTTACCATTGCAACTGTAGCAAAATAGTTACGTTTGTTTAGAATCTTCTCTATGTTACTGCTGGGAGGTTGTACTTGCATGGAGGAGGAATCTTCTCTCCAATGTGATTGTACTGTATCTGTTTATTTACTAAAAATTGTTTAAAAGGATGTTAGACTAGAGAACATCCGGGATTCAATGGATCAATCAATAGTGTGGCAATATACCTTGCCTCGCCCTTCTCTTTCTACTTCTCTCTTGCTTCCTCTCTTTCTAGCAGATGCCCACTCTCTGAGCCCTTCTCCACTTCCCTTATCCTTGTCACTTCACCTTTCTCTTTTCACTTCCATCTCAAATGACCTTACACTTCCACATTCTTATTCATCTTCACAATAATGGCAGAAGTTCCATGCAGATCCGAGGGTGGCACCCTCTCGACTTCCTCCATGTCACTGGGTCCATTACATGGCATCCTCTGCCTCATCAATGTCATTGACTTCAAGAGGCTAGGGGTCTAATCCCGGAGACACCGGGATGAGGTTCGGTGCGGGAAGGAGGGCAGGGCAGCCTAGGGAGGGAGGAGATGAAGGAGATGTTGTGGGCCATGGAGAAGATAATGGAGGGCCATGTAAGGGAGTTAGCGGAGAAGTTGGGCATATCCTTTGAAGGGTTAGATAAGGATGTGAAGGGAGTGTTCAAAAGATGTAAGAAGAGGTCGTTTGCGGGGTTGGCGAGGGAGGCCAAGGGAGGTAAGTCTTAGATGAGGGAGTCAAGGGGGAATGATGAAGGTGGGGAGGAGAGGGGTGGGCAGTAGGAGGGGGGTGGGTGGGATTCCCATAGTCACCATGAGGATCGTCTCGTGGAATATAAGGCGGATATGGGGGGGGAGAAGAGGAGGGCTATAAAGGAGTTGATTAGAAGATGTAAAATTGATATCCTGTGCTTGCAAGAAACCAAATGTAAAGGGGATAGGGAGTCTATTATGATGGAGATCAGGGGAGCTAGGCTAGCCAGGGGGGTAGTCTCCCCGGTGGAGGGTAGATGTGAGGGCATCATGATCTTTTGGAACCAGTTTGAGGTGGAGGAGGTGAAGTAGGATAGACAGCTGAGCCGAGGGTCATTTCTTTTCATTTTTAAAATGTAAAGGATGGTTTCTCTTGAGACTTCTCAGGTGTGTATGGCCCACAGAGTAGAGAGGAGAAGAGGATGCTTTGGGAAGAATTGTCTATATATCATCACAACTCAGGCTGGCCCTTGTGTGTGGGTGGAGACTTTAATGCCATCGCAGCGCCATAGGAGACGATGAGGATGCACTATCCTATGGGGGAGATGGAGAACTTCACTGACTTTATTGAGTATGCTCTTCTTATTGATGTAGGGATGACCAATGCTCAAGACACTTGGTATAATCTGAGGGCAAACCCCCCCCCCCCCCCACTTGCTCTAGGTTGGACACGCTTTTGGTTTTAGTTGATTGGGAGGATCAGGATCCTCATGTGCAAGTGTCTTCTCTGGCCAGATCAGTGTCACCACTTCTGAAGACCAGCCGATCACATATGAGGAGACAAAGCTTTAGATTAGAGAGATTTTGGTCTAGGGAGGTCAACTTTTTGGACACTGTCAAGAGGGCATGGAATGTGCAGAGGAATGAGACATCAACTATGGCTAGGTTGGTGGGTAAAATTAGGCAGGCGACACAGACTCTTATAGTATGCGGTGCAGGCAAGACACTACCTAGAAAAGTGGCTAAGGATAGGATCTTGTAGTATATTGAGGGGTTGGATTGCTTGGAGGAGGCGGGGCTCATGGATGATACAGACAGAAGCCTTAGGGACAATGTAAGGGCAACGTTTGAGGAGATTCTTGCTAGGGAAGAGATTTATTGGAAATAGAGGTCGAGGGAGAGATGGATCAAGGAAGGAGACATGAACACTATGTATTTTCAACGCATTGCCTCTGGGAGAAGAAGAGTTAACTCCATAGTATGTATTAGTGTGGGATACCAACTCCTCTCTAGGGATGAGGACGTTAGGGGGCAGGCAAGGTCCTTCTACTCTAGACTCTTCATAGAGGATGACTTTAGCAGACCGGGGATTGCCTCAGACCTCCTTCCCTGTCTTCCTCTGGAGGATAGGGAAACTCTGTCTTTGCCTTTCTCAGAGGAGGTGGTTTATCGGACAATTTTTTCTCTTGAAGGTGACAGGGCGCCAGGTCCGGATGGTTTCCCACTTGTCTTCTTTCAAAAGTGTTGGGAAATTTTCATAATTGATTTGTTGAATGCTATTAAGGAATTCTAGGAGGGGAGAGCTCACTTGAGAGGCATCAATAAAACCTTTCTGATCCTCATCCAGAAGAAACAAGATGCACAATGCTTTCTGGACTTCAGGCCCATTAGTCTCCTAAATGGCACATACAAGATCATCATCAAGTTGGTTGCAAGAAGAATGGATGGAGTTATGGACATGCTAGTCAATGGCTTTTAGGGGGCTTTCATCAGGGAAAGGGACATTCGGGATAATTTCTTGGCGGCACATGAGTGTCTCTTTGCTTTGAAGACACACACGAAGAAAGGAGTGGTCCTCAAGTTTGATTTTGAAAAAGTATATGACATGGTCTATTGGTAGTGTTTGTTGATGTGCTAGACAGAATGGATTTTGATGATAGATGGATTGTCTAGATTCATGCTTGTATCTCATTTGCTACATTTGCCGTTCTAGTTAATAGGAAGCCCACCTCATTTTTCCACAATGGAAGAGGGCTCTTACAAGGAGATCCCATGTCTTCCCTCCTTTTTGTTCTGGTAGCACATATATTGAGTAGGATGTGGTTGAGAGTGGAGGATGTAGATCAGAGGTTTCCAAACAGGGTTAGCTGGCATCTCCATCACCCATTTGCAGTACACGAATGACGCCATTTTATTCTTAACAGAGGATGAGCCCCAATTTTATACGGTTAGATTGATGTTAGAGTTGCTGGAGGAGGTTAGTGGTCTCAAGGTGAACTTTAGCAAGAGCCTCTTGTTTGGTGTGAACATGAAGGGTAGGGCGCTTCAGAGGGCGGCATTTATTGCGGGATGCCAAATAGGAGTTTTTCTCTCTCTCCTATTTGGGCCTCCCGCTCTCTCCAGGGTATGTTCTGTGCAGTGAGTGGCAACCCCTAGTGCAGAGATTTGAGTCAAGAGCAGCAGGGTGGAAAGCGAGGCTCCTCTCGTATGGGGCCATTGGTCCTATGTAGATCGGTGCTAGATAGCTTGCCCATTTACTTCTTGTTTATTTTCCAAATCCCAAAGACGGTTGCCAAGAAGTTGGTGTCTTTTCGAGCGAGATTCTTCTAGCATGGGAGTGTGGAGAGATGCAAAGTTTGGCATGATATCGCGTAGGACAAAGTCTCAAAAAGTAAGGATATGGGAGGTGTTGGCATCAAAAATATTGGAGATGTCATCTTGGCTCTCTTGTGCAGCTAGATGTGGAAGATGGGAGCATGTGATAGCAGTTTGTGGGCTCAAGTTATCAGGCAGAGGTATTATGGCAGAGTAAGGGATTGAGATATGACTCCAGCATCTCTGCATAATATATCACCCATCTGGAGATGTATTGTGTCACGTAGGGACATCATGATCTCGGGTGTTCCACTTGGGCAAGGGGGATAAGAACTATTTTTGGACTGACAGATGGTGTGGTGATTTCACCCCGGAGGAATCTTTTCCGAGATTCTTTGTGGTTGCAGCAGCCCCCTTGGCTCTCGTCTCCCAGACTTATAACTCTCAACTCGCAGGAGGGACGTGGACACAGTGCTCAAAAGGAACCTTAGGTCAGAGGCGATGGATCAGCTACAAAGTTTGCTTTCATTCCTTCTGGATTTTGCTCCAGAGGCAGATAGAGAGGACTAGTGGTGGTGGAGGTGGGACAAGGAGGGTTGCTTCTCAATTAGGTCTGCCTACACCTTCATATCCGATGGGGGCCTACGTCATTGCCTTGCTTCATAGATTTGGGCCTTTAGGAGTCCTTTGAAAGTGAAGCTTCTCATTTGGAGGATCTCGCACGAGAGGATGCTAACCTGTGACAGATTTGCCTCCTTTTTACAGGATCTACCCATGGTTTGCTGCTTGTGTGGAGAGGATGATGAGATGCTGGACCACCTCTTTTCAAGTTGCCTTTACTTGCAGGAGGTGTGGACTAAGGTCACAAGGCAGATCCATTGTACCATAGGCTTGCAGGGAAATGTGCAGCACTTGATTGGACATTGGCACAAGAGGTGGAATCTTAAAGGGGACAATGTTATTTGGTGGTTGATCCTACATGCTACTTTATGGGCCTTATTGGGAGAAAGAAACAATAGATCTTTCAGAGGAGAAGTTAGGGCTGTGGATAGAGTGGTTTCTTTTATTTGTGAGAAAGTGAGAGAATGGTCGGAGCTCCTATATAACATGGACACTTACACCTCTTCCATTTTTGGTCTTTTGGGGGGTTAGCGTCGACCACTCCATCTTAGTGTGAAAGGCCTCTTTTGTATAGGGATTTATGTGAACACATTGACTATACTTGTATATCCCTCTTTTACTTTTAATACAATGGTTGTATCATCCACTTTAAAAAGAAAAAAAAAAGAAGCTAGGGAACCAAATCCCCCTCTCTTGCTTGGGGGGTTGCTCCACCATCATGCCCTGCCTACTGGTGTCTGGTGGGACAGCATTGTGGCATACCTTAAGAAGAAACGCTACTGACAAGAAGGGAAGCATACTTTTTGGCTCCGCCGGGATGGAGGGCATGCTTGACTCTCCCAAGTAGGTCTCTACAATTCCTAATTAAACATGAGGAGCTAAACTCAGATTCAGAATCTGATATTGCCAAAGATAAAAAATCACAAGAGGTTGCAGTAACACTCAAGGCTTAACCTTTTGAACTTCTACACTTGGCCCTTCAAGGGTGCTGCTTCATGAAATGAAAGACTGATAAAACAGGTAGAAATATAAACACATAAAGAAAATTTCTCAAAATTTATCTCTCTCCCCGTTTTCATCATGTACAATACTCATTGCATAATGGGTCTATAGCTTGGTAGCTGCCTTACAAATCCTTTTCTGGAGGGAAGAGAGGAGGGAGAGATGCACAGTAAACTCCCATCACATTCATTTGGAAAGCTTTGATTTATCTGTGATATTCTCACAATGCCTACATTCAATATGCTACTTTTTCTGCAGTGTGTCAATAAATATTCTTTTATGTTGACCATATTATGCTTAAGGAGTTCTATAGAACACTCAACGTAGAATATTCATTGTCCCCTTCAGGCTGTCATTGTTCGACCTTTATCTGCAGTAAGTTCTCTAGTACGGTTTGCTGAAGAGCCACAGATGTTCGCAGTTGAATTTAATGATGGTTGTCCTATCCATGTAAGCTTCTGACACCCGTAAATTATATCATTGGAAGAGCTATCTAAGTGATTTGTTGTTTCAATGTCAGGTTTATACCTGTACCTCCCGGGATGGCTTGCTTGCTGCAGTTCGAGATGTATTGCAAACAGAAGTAGGCAGATGTGCTCCTGTTGTAGCTATTCATTTTATTTTCTATGATTTTAGATTATGACTCAATCTTCTCCAGTTGACTGCTTTTATGAGCAAGGTTGACTATTTTGTTGTCATGTATTGACTTGCAAGTCAGAATAGCAAGAAAACTGAGGGTTATCATTACTGATTCGGCCTGACGTTTGCAACTTGTGCTGGACCGCTGGTTGGGTCAATACTCTTGCTCACTTTTTGAGCAAAAATGCTGCGGATGAGCCAGAGGGACTCAATATCCTTCTAAAGTTTTTTTTGACCAACTTGCACAAGTTTGTGTTTTTGAGACATAGAAAACCGATTCTTCTTCTTCTTCTTCTTCTTCTTTTACATGTTGACATGATCTGTTCCCGGTTCAGCCAACTCTGTTTATGGGTAGCTTATATTTGTTTGGTTTAATTCATGCAGGGTCAATGTCCTGTTCCCGTGCTGCCAAGATTGACGATGCCTGGTCATCATTTGGATCCCCCATGCGGTAGGGTCTATCTTCAGTCTCAGCAAATATCTCTTGGACAACAGCGTCTTGCTGCTGATGTTGAAAGTGCATCCTTGCATTTGAAACATCTAGCTGCTTCTGCCAAAGATGCTGTAGCTGAAGGGGGCTCAGTCCCTGGATCACGAGCAAAATTGTGGCGTCGGATAAGAGAATTTAATGCATGTATACCTTATAGTGGCGTACCTCTTAACATTGAAGTGCCTGAGGTGGTCCTCATGGCTTTGATCACAATGCTTCCAGCAACTCCAAATCTTCCTCCAGAGGCACCTCCTCCTCCACCACCATCACCTAAAGCGGCTGCAACCGTTATTGGTTTCATTTCATGCTTACGTAGGTTGCTAGCTTCAAGAAGTGCAGCCTCGCATGTGATGTCATTTCCTGCTGCAGTTGGGAGAATAATGGGGCTGCTCAGGAATGGTTCAGAGGGTGTGGCAGCTGAGGCAGCTGGACTTGTTGCTGTGCTTATTGGTGGTGGTCCTGGTGATACCAATATGTTGATGGACTCAAAGGGAGAGCGGCATGCAACATTCATGCACACAAAGTCGGTTCTGTTTGCAAACCAGAATTATGTTACTATCCTTGTAAATAGATTGAAACCCATGTCTGTGTCACCTTTACTTTCAATGTCAGTTGTAGAAGTCCTTGAAGCTATGCTTTGTGAACCTCATGGTGAAACTACTCAACATGTTACTTTTGTGGAATTACTACGTCAAGTCGCTGGCTTGAAGCGTCGATTGTTCGCCCTGTTTGGCCATCCTGCTGAAAGTGTACGAGAGACTATTGCAGTCATTATGCGTACCATCGCAGAGGAAGATGCAATTGCTGCAGAATCTATGCGCGATGCTTCCTTGAGAGATGGTGCTCTCTTGAGGCATTTGCTGCATGCCTTCTTTCTTCCTGCTGGGGAACGTCGTGATGTTAGTCAGCATCTTGTAGCCCTTTGGGCTGACTCTTATCAACCTGCTCTTGACTTGCTGTCAAGGGTACTTCCACCAGGGCTTGTTGCTTATTTGCACACACGTTCTGATGAAGTTTCAGCTGAAGAATCCCAAAATCAATCTGGTCAAGACGTGCCATTTAGTAGAAGAAGGCAGAGACGTATCCTTCAGCAGAGGAGGGGCCGAACAGGAAAGGGTGTGGACCATCTGATGACTTCAACAGACAGTGCTGAGGTTGGTGACCTTGCAAAGCAGGTGGGTGCAGGTGCTTCTCGAGTAGCTGAAATCCCTCAAAAACCACCTGTGGAATCTCATGTTGGACAGTTGCCATCCTTTCCAGATGGGAAAATAAAAAATGAAGCTACAGATGCAGGTTTTCTTCAGACTGATGCCTCGGGAGCTGTTGCTTCTGATGGTGCCTTGCAAGCTACTGTGCCATGGAGTCAGAATCCAACTGCTTCGGACTTGGTCAATTCTGATGCTAACGAGGTTGGTTCTTTGCATTCTGACCTTCCTGTCCCTGCCCAGGTGGTTGTGGAGAACACTCCTGTTGGCTCTGGGAGGTTACTTTGCAACTGGCATGAATTCTGGAAGGCATTCAGTCTAGACCACAATAGAGCCGATTTGATCTGGAATGAACGTACAAGACAAGAACTCAGAGAATCTTTACAAGCGGAAGTCCATAAGTTAGATATTGAAAAAGAACGCACAGAAGATATCGTTCCTGGATGCATTACAATGGAGGCATTAGCAGGGCAGGATCATGTGCCTCAGATTTCATGGAACTACTCTGAGTTTTCAGTAAGCTATCCAAGCCTGTCAAAAGAAGTTTGTGTGGGGCAATATTATCTGCGATTGTTGCTTGAAAGTGGAAGTGGTTTCCGTGCACAGGATTTTCCACTGCGTGATCCAGTCGCTTTCTTTAGGGCATTATATCACCGTTTTTTATGTGATGCTGATACAGGGCTTACCGTGGATGGTGCTATTCCTGATGAATTGGGTGCATCTGATGATTGGTGTGATATGGGAAGGTTGGATGGCTTTGGTGGTGGTGGAGGTTCCTCTGTCAGAGAGCTTTGTGCGAGGGCAATGGCTATTGTGTATGAGCAGCATTATAAAGTGATAGGCTCTTTTGATGGTACTGCTCACATTACTGTTCTGTTAGATAGGACTGGTGATCGAGCACTGAGACACCGTCTTCTTCTTCTCTTAAAGGTAAATTCGTGAAACCATTTGTTTTCATGTCTTAGTATTGTTGAACTAGCCAATTGTTTGATGATCGCAATTCCTTGCTAAGGGAATGAACGGATAGGCTTCTTAATACTGTTTATTGCATTTTCATGTGGCATGTTTTGTTATCTTTTATTTATGTTTCTAATGTCAATTATTTGTTATGTGATGCAAGTTGCGCTGACATTGCAGGTTCTGATGAAGGATTTTTCAAATGTTGAATCTTGTGTGTTGGTTGGTGGATGTGTTTTGGCTGTTGATCTATTAACAGTTGCTCATGAAGCTTCAGAGAGGACGTCTATCCCTTTGCAATCTAATTTGATTGCTGCTACTGCTTTTATGGAGCCATTGAAAGAATGGAAGTTTATTGGTAAGGATGGGGTTGAAGTTGGGCCCCTGGAGAAAGATGCTGTTAGGAGGTTCTGGTCCAAAAAGGCTATTGATTGGGCAACCCGTTTTTGGGCTTCTGGCATGCTTGTTTGGAAATGTCTGCGTGATATCCGTGAGCTGCGATGGGCACTGGCTGTTGGAGTCCCTGTTCTAACTCCAGTTCAGGTATTCTTGTTGGTCAATCATTATTTGTGGTTGTTTTTTTAGTTATTCTCTCATGAAGTTCATCCCGAAGAGACGACATTTACTGTTTCAAGACTTACATTTCCTGTGATTGATTTGTTCGTACCTTATTTTGCAAGTGTTATGTTTGTTAGTGTCGAAAAGCTTGCTTCCTAGCTGTTTATCCTGCCTCCTTGGATTCCTTGCGCTGTTCTTTTCTTTTGATATTAGCATACAATACCTTGTGATATGAAAATTGAATATGGTCTGAATGGGCATTGATCGATAAGAGGTAGCAATACCCTCTTCACTTCTTCAGTTAATTGTATTTCTTCACTTCTAATTCCGATACCCCTGGTCAGGTAGGGGACGCTGCTTTATCTATACTGCACTACATGGTGTCTGCACATTCAGATCTTGATGATGCGGGAGAGATTGTAACCCCAACTCCAAGAGTGAAACGGATTTTGTCCAGTCCTCGATGTCTTCCACATATTGCACAGGTGATTTATTTCCTTTCCTTTGAAGGTGATTTATTGTCTCTTTGTTTTATTTAACAATAACTTCGTTTTTATTATTGTGTTTCACTCTGCATTTGTGTTTGTATGTGCATGCTTGTGCGTCATGGAAAAGCTTATAAATGAGGACCATTTAAGCTCTATTAGGCCTTTTAGTTGATGAAATATTAATGGCCAGTAATTCTGTCCTTATTTTTTTGTTGAAAGTGGGTGCTACCACTATTGTATTAAAAGTAAAAGAGGGATGTACAAGTATAATCAATGTGTTCCCAAAAACTCCCTATATAGCACAAACAATCCACACCAAGATGGTGTGACCCACACTACCCTCCCATCAAAACAAAGACTGATGAGTTGCGCGAGTTCTCATTACTAAGGAGCTCATCCCATTCTCTCACTCTCTCACAAATGAAAGAAACCACATATCTGCAGCTCTGGCTTCCCCTCTGAAAGTTTAGTTGTTCATTTCTTCCCATAATGTCTACAGGGCTGCATGAAGGATAAGCCACTAAGCAACTCGGCCTCTTTTTAGAAGCTAGCCTTTGTGCCTTTGCCCAATCAGGTGATGGTCACTCCCCTGTAAGATGATAACACCATGAATTCTATTGGCGATCTTAGCCCAAACCTCCACTGCATAGGAGCATCTTGCGAAGAGGTGATTAAAGGTCTCATCCTCCTCTCCACATAAGCGGTAGATGGTGGGTTCCTGTAGAAAAGGAACAAGCTTGTCACAGGTTGGCAGCCTCTCGTGCGAATCCTCCGGATAAGAAGTTTCACTTTTCAAGGACTCATGGTATCCCAAATTTGTGTGGTATGACAATGACACACCCCTCCGTCGAAGATGAAGGTATAGATTGACCTAATTGAGAAGCATCCTTTCTTATTCCACCTCCACCACCACTGGTCATCTCTGGCTGGCTCAGGAGCATAATCCAGAGGAAACAAAAGAGTCCCTCTAGCCGATCCATCTCCTCAGGCCTGAGGTTCCTCTTGAAGGATGGCACCCAAGCTCCTCCTAACTGATGAAGATGAAGGGTTTGAGAGACTGATGCCAAAGGAGCTGCTGAAATAGCATAGAGCTTCGGGAAAGATGCCTCTAGGGTAAAGCCACCACATCATCTGTCTTTCTAGAAAAGACAATTCTCACCGCTGCCCAGACGGACTTGGATACTAGAGGTAATGATGTCCTTACATGACAAAATGCCTAGCTAGATTGGTGAAATATTTTGCTAAGATGCTGGTAACATATCCCGGTCCCTGGCTCTGCCATAATACCTCTGCCTAATGGCTTGCCCCATAATTGACTCTTGCCTTTCCCCAGCTTCCATAGTCATTTGCACACGAGAGCCATATTGAGATTTTTGATATTTTTGATGCCCATACCTCCTATGTCCTTACTTTTGCAGACTTTGTTACATGGGATATTATGCCAACCCTTGCACCTCTCACTATTGCCATGCCAATAGAATCTTGCTTGAATAGACTCAAGCTTATTTGCAACTGTCTTTGGGAGCTGATAGATGGACAAGAACTAGATAGGTAGGTCATCAAGTACTGATCTCTCCTCCCCCTTCCACCCATAAGAGAAGAGCCTCGCCATCCATGTTATTAGTCTGAACTCATATCTCTACACCATAGAATGTCACTCACTATAATGCAGGGTCACTGGAGATAGCGGGAGGCCGAAATAAGAGATAGGAAATACTCCTAATCAACAACTTAAGATGAATGTCGATCTCTCGAGAGCCCTATCATCCATATTCACATGCATGAAGAGACTCTTGGTGAAATTCACCTTGAGACCATTGACTTTCTCCAGTAGTTCTTGCATCAGTCTGGCAACATAAAACTGGGACTCGTCCTCTACTAAGAACAAAATGGTGTCATCCGCATATTGCAAATGGGTGATACTGATGCTACCTGTCCCAACCTAGAAACCTCTGATCAGCCCTACAACTTCTGCTCTCATCTACAACGTGCTTAGTGCGTGAGCTACCAGAATCAACAGTAGAGGGGACATGTGGTCTCCTTGTCAGAGCCCTCTACCACTATGGAAAGATGAGGCATGCTTCCCATTAATTAGGACTTCAAAAATGGCAGACAAAACACAAGCCTGTATCCATCACTAAAACTCATTTTGTCCATGATATCAAACAAACATTGCCAATTGACCCTACCATAGGCTTTTCAAAATCTAGCTTTAGGATCACGCCTTTCTTCCTCTGAGTGTTTATGGCAAAGAGATTCACGGGCCACCAATTTTTTTTTCTAGAATGCGCCTTCCCTGATGAAAGCCCCCTGAAAGTCAGTGACCATTCTGTCAATTACTTTATCTAGTTGTGGAGCACGGAATTTTTTATCGTAGATAAAATAGAATAATGTTCTTTTTTAAAAGAAACATTTTCCCTGCTCCTATGTGTGGAGGGTTTATTCGTGGGTGCGCATAGTATCAGACGATTTAGGTTCGGGTGCTGGACCTCTCCCCACTGATCGCGGTTAGTGTTGATTTACATCGGCCTAACGTCAGAACACCTTTGTTTAACTGGCAAAGAAATCTAAAAACCTTCTATGGGAGTTCTGATGTTGAGGGCAAACTCATTTGGAGGGATCACAGTGTCCACTCACTCACCACCGACCAACAAAATGACTGCGTTAGGGTTTCAACTAAGGTCTCTTATGTCTAGGCAAAACCCTAAAAATTTTGGAGTATGAATGCAAATGTGCGAAAACCGTAGACATTTTCGAAGTCACAAGAGGTTCCTTAGACCATGGGGATATTTTGATAATTTTACGCCTCCAGGGTATTTTGGTAATTTTACTAGGCTAGGGGTATTCCCGAAATTTCAGAGTTGGAAAGAAAGTAGGGTAAGGTTCCTGGCTTCCCAAGGCATTGAGGCCGTTTCTGGAGGGTTTTAGGGGCGACTAGGCCATTTCTAGGTCACATGGGTATTTTGGTAATTTTACCACACCCTATACAAACCTAGGTTTGAGGCGGCTCCCAAGTGTCGGACTGAGCTGACAACACTTTCGGACCGAAGGAATGACAATGGACTTTATAGAAGGCACACGTCTGTCAACTTGGCCGAAGAAGGGGTATATACACAATTCCCACAAGTCGGGAGTTTTCTTATAATTTTCCCCGATTGACATACGAAGGAAATTTGTAGAGCACACTGGATACATTTATAGTCCAAATGGGTACAAGGGTTGTCGGCGAGTTGTCGACTGTACAAGGATCCGCACTAACGCGGGAAGTAGGGGCGTAGCCCCAATTACAAAAAGTTGCAGGGTATAACTGTAAATGACAAGACTTTGTTTCTTACGACCCTGGGGGGGACATTTGCATAATCACAGAGAATTACATAATTTTGCCGTCTCGAGACGTAGAAACTTATAAACACGGCCCGCTGAGGGGTATAATTACAACAATACCCCTTAAGGGCATATATACAAGGCCCGGGGACTTACCCCTCACAGGCCAGGACAGACAAAACAAATTCCTCGCGCTAGTTGCTTGGTGCTCCGTATGTCTTCGTCGATGTCTTTTGTGTGTGTTGTCCACTTGGACCCCTGGGGGTCTATTTATAGAAGGCAAGAGGACCCAGGTTGACAGAAACGTGGAGAAATGCTCCAGTTCTGACAGAAATGTGGGATTTTGCCCAAATTCTGACAAGGTGGGGTTCAAAATCGCCTTTTTTTTGTCAAGGTGGGGTGGCAAAAGGTATTTTTTGACCCATCTTCTCCTTTTCTTTCTTTTTTTTTTGTTTTGGAACACGGGGGACCCG
This sequence comes from Amorphophallus konjac, assembly GCA_022559845.1. Taxonomy (NCBI): domain Eukaryota; kingdom Viridiplantae; phylum Streptophyta; class Magnoliopsida; order Alismatales; family Araceae; genus Amorphophallus; species Amorphophallus konjac. Next base: position 241,529,423 of record CM040117.1, on the reverse strand, counting down.
GGGGGGGGGGGGTCAAATGACCCCTCTGGCTACTAAAGGGGTGAACTGACCCCGCGGGGGTCTGTTCGACCTCGCTGAGATGCCAGCGGGGTGGACTGACCCCGAGGGGGTCAGTTTGACCCCGTTGGGTGCCAGCGGGGTGGGCTCGACCCCCGGGGTCGGGCGCGCGCTGGTCAGCGGGGTCAAATGACCCCGTGGCTCCCCTTTTGGCCTCTCATCGTGCCTTTTCTCTCTTTTTCTGTCAACTTGAGTCAAGGAAAAATCCCATATCAAACAAAGGGGGAGGTGACAATCGCCTTATGCTCACCAATGCCAAAGAGGTGACCGGAAGCCCCCCCGGGGGGGGGGGGGAGGGGAGAAAATGGGTTGACCATACCCCATGGGCTTGTTCACCCCGGAGAGATGCTATTCGCAGTGCTTCACCCCGCTAGGTGCTGGGAGGGTCGCAGGTGGCTTCACCTCTACTTCTACCCCGGAGGTGCAGGCTTTACTTCACCCCGCTGCTGTTCTACTGTCCCTACTGGGAGGAGGGCAAGCTTCACCCCCGGGGGAGCTTCTTCACCCCGCTAGGAGAAACTCAACTCTGGCAGGCTTCACCACGCTGGGAGAGGCTGCTGGCCCTACTGGGAGGAGGGCAGGGTTCACCTCGCTGGGAGAGGCTTACCTCGGGGGAGGTTGGTTGTCACCCCGTTGCTGTTTGACTCTGGGCAGGTGGGCTTGTCTGCTACTGCAGGTACTTGTCTGCTCTACTGGAGGCCACTCCAGGCAGGTATGTTGCTGCTGCTGCTGTCCATCCGAGGTTGCTGTCTGCTCACCTCGGGCTTGTTGCTGCTGTCCCTGCTATAGGGTTTCACCTCGGGGAGGTCATGGGCGGCTGTTGCAGGACGTTTCACCCCGGGCATGTGTGGTGCATCACCCTGGAGATCACCCTAGACAGGTCTGTTGTTGCTCACCCTAGGGAGGTCCATCCGCTGTTGCTGCTGGAGGTTTCACCCCGGAGAGGTCATCCGCTTGGAGCAGTGCTGAAATGGGTGGTCTAGTCACCCCCTTCAAAGCCCCCCGGAGAGTTCTGGTCACCCCTTTCTATAGTGGTGAGCTTAAGTACTATCTTACCCCGGGTCTCTACTCTCCCTACTGGGAGGGATGAGGTGTTTCACCACTGGGCCTGCACCCCTCGCAGGTCTGCTGGACAGGTGGTTGGCCACCCCGGGGAGGGGTCCTCACTCTGCTGTTGCTGTCCCTACTGGGAGAGATGAGGCGGAAAATTGCTGTGACATGGGGGAGGTCTAGTCACCCCTTTCTGCAGTTGTGAGTTTAAGCTTAGGCAAAAATTGTTGCCAACAAATGTCCCCCACGGAACGTTCGTTGAAGCCGGGTGCGGAGGCGGATGGTCCGTGCTCTCCATTGTTTTTTAGATTTCCCCTGAGTCTTCATGACATGGGGAGATCGTTGTAGGACTGCACCTCACCACTTCATTGCTATTCCTCGGCGAGGCACTTTGACCTGAGATTGATGTCGACCAACCCTTAGGGTATACTTGCGAAAGCTAATGTGTACCATCCCCTATGACATATTGGCCTGAAATTGGATGTTGGCCAATCTTTCGGGGGGCATTAGACAAAGTTGATGCGGACCAGCCCTTAGGGCATATTGATCCAAAGTTGATGCAGGCTTGCCTTGGCGAGGCTTGCTGGCCCGAAGTTGTTGTAGACCTACCTCAGCGAGGCTTGTTGGCCCGGAGTTGATGTAGGCTGTCTCGGCGAGACTTGTTGGCCTCGAGTTGATACAGGCCTTGCCCCAAAGAGGCACATCCGTCTGAGTCGTTGTCGATTGACTGTTGATTTCTAGTAGCCACGACTTGGTCGCCCCTTGGGGGTGCGTTGGCCAAAAGTCATTGTGCCAGCTGACCGCCCAGGCATCACCAAAGATGTGTCGGCTAACTGTTGAGGTGTGTAGCCGAGGGTTGTAGCTGGCTAACTGTTGACTTGTGATAGTCAGAGCGGATGTAGTCCAGCCCTTAGGGCATGTTGGTCTGAGTTGATGTCGACCGTAGAGGCAGATACCATGTACCACAAACTTGAGCACAGCATCGCCCTAGGCAAGGGCGTTGTCACTTGTACATCAAAATTATGTACATTTTACTTTGATTGGAAAGGGCACGCATTGGATTTTGCCTCTTTTCTTTGTTTTAGCTTCAGCTGGTGAGGTTTCACAGCTGCCTCAGAGTTTCCCGGCTCTTGGAATAGAGTGGCCGAATGGTCCTCAACTTGGTGTAGCATGGTCAGATGCATGCATTTGGTCTCCCTTGGGATGCCTGGATGACTGAGCTTGCGTCTTTATGGGAGGAGTTCGCCCGCCTTCACGCTATTTAGGAGTGGAGGCGGAGGACTCAGCTGACGATTCAGCAGGAGGAGGAGCAACTTTGCAGACTTCGGGCGGCCTAAGTTGAGGTGGGCGCCCAGGTCGAGGCCACTTACGAGCGCGAGCAGATGGCCTCTCGAAGAGTGGAGGAGCTTTTGCGAGAGGTCCGAGAGATCGAGGAGCGCAGTCTTGCGCGTGCCGATGTAGACTCTTCGCCGTAGGCTTGAGGGGCTCCAGGAGGAAGCTCTTCAGAGTGAGACTTGCCTTGCTGACCTGAGGAGGAGCGAGTCTGGTGCTTGACGGCTTTTTTTTTTTTTCACTTTACCAGCCCTACCGCCCTTTCGGGTTTTCGCCAGGACTAGCCCCCTTTAGCTTTTTCCAGTGCGCCCTTGCGGGTTTTCACATTGAGGGGTACCCATTTTTGCCTAAGGCGCCCTTTCGAGTTTTCACCTTAGCCGGGTTAAAGCCTTTTTTCCTTTGATTGCTCCCCTAACAGAAACAATCAAGTCCGCTGGGGCATCAATATTTTTAACCCCGTTTTTTTTTTGGACACCCATGATGCCACGAGGCAGAGAGGGTGTGGCATTCCCAGAGGGATATGTACGCCGCACCGGTGGAACAAGTGGATGGATTTGACTGCCCTAGTGGGACGCGCTTAGTCAAATCCGAAAACGGAAGGATGAATGGGCTGGCAACCCAAGGAGGGGTGCATAGGCCAAGCCCCGTTGGGACAGTAAATGAGTGGGTTTAACAGTTCAAAAGGAACATGTAGGTTAAACCAGGAGACCGATAGGCGGGATGGGTTGGCAGTCCGAACGGGGCATACGTAGGCCAAGCACGATAGGATGAAAGAACGGATTTCACAGCCCGGGTGGGACGTATAAATCAAATCCGCGAGCCGATAGGCAAATAGGGTTGGCAGCCTGAGGCCAAGCCCTTGGGGACAAGAGAATAAACTTGACAACCTCGGTGTGACATGTGAGTCGAGTTTGGAGCCAAGAGGTGAGATGGGTTGACAGCCCGAAAGGGGCATGCATAGGCCAGACCCAAAAGAAAGAAAGGATGAGTTTGACAACCCTAGTGGGACGAGAGAGTCAAACCCGAAAGTCGATAGGCAGAGTGATGGGTTGGCAGCCCGAGAGGGACATACATAGGCCAAACCCAAGAGATGAAAAGGATGGATTTGATAGCCCTAGTGGGACGTGAGAGTCAAACCTGAAGGCCGATAGGCAGGGTGGGTTGGCAGTCCGAAAGGGGCATGCATAAGCCAGACCCAGTGGGACAAGATGGGTTTGACAGCCCTAGTGGGACGTGAGAGTCAAACCCGGAAGCCGATAGGCAAGAGTTGAGTTGGCAACCCTAGAGGGACGTACGCGGGCCAGGCCCAGAAGGGAGGAAATGGTGGATTTGACAGCCCTAGGGGGACGTGAGAGTTAAACCCAAAAGTCGATAGGCAAGAGATGGGTTGGCAGCCCGAGAGGGACGTACATAGGCCAAACCCAAAGGAAGGAAAGGATGGATTTGACAGTCCCAGTGGGACGTGAGAGTCAAACCCAATAGCCAATAGGCAAGATGGGTTGGCAGTCCGAGAGGGACATGCATAGGTCGAACCCGGTGGGGCAAAATGTAAGTGGATTTAACAGCCTGAAGGAGACGTATGAGTTAAACCCAGAAGTCGATGGGCGAGGTGGGTCGGCAGCCCGAAAGGGGTATGCGTAGGCCGAGCCTGATGGGACCTAAATATATAACAGCAATATATATAGATTTATAGTCAAATGTTCGACACCTGCATAATGCAAGTGTCGACACCTGCATATAAAAGTGTCGACACTTACATATAAAAGTGTCGACACTTATGTATACAAGTGTCAACACACAGATTGGATAGCCTGGAGAGACACGAGATCCGAACTCGGGAAGTCCAAAACATGGGTGATCCCGATGGGACAGAGTATGACAATGTCGGGACGCCCTGGTGGGACTGGGTGTCGCAGGACGGCGTGGGAGATATGGTCAAAGCATCAATATAATGCCTTCGCCATTATAGGGTGGAGTTGCTGACTTAGAACCACCCATAAAGCATGTTGAAAGAGGATTATTTTTTTTTCACATTACCAACCTCACCGCCCTTTCGGGTTTTCGCCGAGGTTGGCCCCCTTTAGTTTTTTTCGATGCACCCTTGCGGGTTTTCACATCGAGGGGTTGCCCATTTTTGCCCGAGACGCCCTTTCGGGTTTTCACCTCTATCGGGTCTATGACCTTTTTGTCCTTAGCCAACCGTTGAAGGGTGACTAAGTCCGCTGGGATATCAATATTTTTAACCCCATTTTTTTCTTTTTTTAACTTGAACCTTCACTGGGGAGAGATATGTCCTGTGAGGACTGTTGTGAAAACTCTTGCGGTGGCGTATGGTAGAGCTTCATGTGTTGCCATTGAGAGGATAGAAAGGATTGTTTCCCATGTGGTCGGTGACCGTGTAGGCTCCTCCTTCATAGACCTTCTGGATAACATAAGGTCCACGCCAATTGGGCTGGAGTTTGTCGCTGGATCTTCCCGTCAGGACCTCTTTTTCTTTGACCATGACGAGGTCGCCTTTCTTGAATGCCCTTTGCTTGACCAGCTTATCATAAGCACATGTCATTCGGTCTTGATACACTTGTAAGTGTTTATAGGCTCTGAGTCTTTCACCTTTAAGGTTAGACAGCTCCTCAAGCCTTCTTTCTATGTCGGACTGGTCTTGGCCTGGCAATCCGGCGTGAACAGCAATGCGATAGGATGCCAGCTCGATCTCCACAGGGACCACCGCCTCGGCTCCGTAGACCAAGGAAAACAGGGAACAACCTGTAGGGGTTTTGTAAATAGTCCGGTAGGCCCATAGGGCTTCGTGGACCTTCTCGCCCCAATCTCGTTTGCAGTCACCTACTATCTTGGACAGTAGTTTGCAGAGGATTTTGTTGAAGGCCTCGGCCAACCCGTTGGCCTGGGGGTTGTAGACGGATGACGTTCTCCAATCAATGTGGAACTTGGACGCCAACGCATAAACAATCTTGTTTCTGAATGACGTGCCATTGTCAGAGATGATCTGACTGGGGGTGCCGATCCTGTATATGATGTAGTGCCTCACGAAACGGGCAACTATCTCCCCTGTAACTTCTCGTAGCGGGACGACTTCTGCCCATCTGGAGAAGTAATCAGTGGCGGACAATATGAACTTATGGCCCTGAGAAGATGGTGGGAATTGTCCCACGATGTCCATGCCCCACTCCGCGAACGGCCAAGTAGGCGCAGTTGGATGGAGTAGGTTGGGCGGCCTCCGAGGCACTGGCCCAAATGCTTGGCATTGGTGGCATGTACGAGCATATTGGTTGCAATCTTCGTACATGGTGGGCCAATAAAACCCATTGAGCTTGATGCTGTTTTTCATCTTGGCCACTGCTTGATGAGCCCCGTACAACCCGGAGTGGACCTCGTGCATGACAGTCTTTGCTTCCTTAGATGAAAGGCAGCGTAGGAGGACCGACCGGTCCTTTTCATGGACGCATGGATGGCAGTATCGGCCGAAACCGAAACTTATCGGTTTCGGCCTATACCGAAACCGAAACGGGCCTACTCACTGTAGCAAGTCCGATACAAAAAAAAGTTTATTTTAATGGTTTCGGACCGAAACCGACCCAAACCGGACTTACTTACTACAATTTTTGCCTTTTTTGACTGTTTTGAACCGGTTTCGGCCGAAACCGAAACCAGTACGTTATTTTATCAGTTTCGGTCTTGGCCGAAACTGATATAGAAACCGGTACTGCCATCCTTGCATGGACGACCCTGAAAAGCAGGCCGTCAATCAGCTGGTAGGATGTTGCCCTGCGTAGCAGTTGCACCCTCTGAGCCCGATCGAGAAGAAGTCAGCCGTTCTTTATCTTTATAATTGGCTCACGCCAATCTTCTTCTTCGGGAGCATTCTCTTCTTGAATGTTGTTGACCTCGTAGACAGTGAGGCCGGATTCTTCGTCGAACACACTCGGCATGAGCCTTCGGTGTCCGACAGTGATATTCAACTCTCCCTCAGGCGGGAGCTTTAAGGCTGCTGCCAACTTTGCCAAGGCATCTACTTGGGGGTTACTGCCTCTTGGGACGTGGCCTATTTCGAAGAGGTAGAATTTCTCCTTGAGCCTTATGACGGCTGCATGGTAGGGGATAAGCTCTTTCTTCCGGACGTCATAGTCACCCAGTACTTGTCGGATGACGAGCTGAGAATCTCCGTACACTTCGATGCACTTGATGTCTTTCTCCAGTGCCAATTGAAGCCCAATAATTAGCGCTTCATACTCCGCCTCATTATTGGTCAGCGATTTCATGAGAGCGCAAGAGTTGTGGAGAATGTCGCCTTGCGGAGATACAAAAACTATCCCCGCACCCGAGACAAAGTCTGTGAGGCCGTCAGCCCTTTTGATTGTCCGGGAGGCACCATCGAAATACAACTCCCAGTGTGGGAGGTCGAGGGTGAGGACGCCTGGCTCCATTTGTGGTGGAACTTTTTCATAATGTTCCTCAATTTCTTGAGAAGGCACTAACACCTCTTCATCGGGGCAACTCGAAGTTGAGTGGCGAATCTTCTGGCACAGGGTGCGCCGCTAAGAACTCCGCCATTCCTTGCCCCTTGATCGCCTTACGCGGGATGAAGGTGATGTCGAATTCCATGAGGATAAGCGTCCACTTGCCGAGCCTACCAGAGAGGACGGGCTGACTGAGCAGAAATTTGACTGGATCATATTTTGAGATGAGCTTCACTCTGTGAGTTAGAAGGTAGTGCCTTATCTTCTTGACAACAAACACCAAAGCTAGGCACACCTTTTCCATAGGCGCGTACCGGTGCTCAGGCCCGATCAGTTTCCAGCTGAAGTAGTACAATGGCTGTTCTTTGCCTTCTTCATTGATCTGGGCTAAGAGTGCCCCCAAAGAGGCATCCATGGCAGCAATGTAGAGGATAAGAGGCTTCCCCCTGACAGGTGCCCCTAAGACTGGAGGAGTTAATAGGAACTCCTTGATTTGCTCGAAGGCCTTGTGACAGTCTTCGTCCCATATGAAGGGTGTTCCTTTCTTCATCAGTTTGCCGAAAGGTAAGCATCTTCCCGAGAGATTAGAAATGAACCGCCTAATATAGGCGAGCCTTCCTTGTAGAGATCTGACCTCTGTCAAGTTCTTAGGCGGAGACAGTCCTCTTATGACCTTGATTTTGTCAGGATCAATTTCTATGCCTCGATACCTGACGATGAAGCCAAGGAACTTACCGTTGGAGACACCGAAGGCACACTTCATTGGATTCATTTTGAGCTGATACTGTCGAAGCCTTTCAAAGACTCGACGTAGGTCAGCTAAATGATCCTCTCGCTTCTTCGTCTTGACGACCAGATCATCGACATAGCATTCAACGAGGTCATGTAGCATCTCGTCGAAGATCCTGGTCATTGTCCTTTGATAGGTTGCGCCGGCGTTCTTCAAGCCGAACGACATCCTTTTATAATTAAAGATCCCCTTAGGAGATCGGAAAGCCGTATGGTCTTTGTCTTTGGTGGCCATGTGGATCTGATTATACCCCGACGACCCGTCCATGAAGGACAAGGCTTCGTGACCAGTGGTCATATCAACGATTGTCTCGGTAATCGGGACATGGAAGTCGTCCTTTGGGCATGTTTTGTTCAAATCCCTGAAGTCGATGCAAACTCGGACTTGGCCATTCTTCTTCTTGACGGGGACAATATTGGCGAGCCACACATGGTGTATGCAAGGCTCTATGAAGTCCACATTGAGCATCTTGTCCACCTCAGCGTTGACTTTTGGCTCCAGCTCGTGGCTAGGGATGTAAATGGATCGGGTTCGGCTCGGGTAGACCAATACCATACCCTATTCGTGAAAATTTTACAAATACCATATCCGGATAGTACCCTATTATTTTCGCGGGTATGGATACGAGTATATCCGTCACGGGTATGGATATACCCACGGATATCCGTATCCGTCCATAAAGTATGAGTCTACATCCACATCTAAGAAATGTGAGATTTACGAGAACTAGAAAAATAGAAATTCGGTCAATTCTTTCCTTTCTAAAGTAATTTTTATGTTTTATAAAAACGTCCTTACAATTTTAGCAAGAAGTCCAAACTCACAAACTCAACAAGACGGGCAACAGGTTAAATTTATGTCAAAATCATTGGCCAAACATACACAATAAGTTATTAAAAGCTGGTTCGGATCGGGTATGGATTCGGGTGCACTAAATCCATACCCTATCCGAATATGAAACATGTATTTTAAACATATCCGAACCTGAATCCATATCCGTTTATTCGGGTATTACCCGACCCATCACGGGTCGGGTGATGCGGGTAATCGGATTTGCGGGTATTTTTGACATCCCTACTCGTGGCGCATACGCCTTTGGGCCTTCTTGACTGGCTTGACTGTCGGAAGTATTGCCAGCTCGTGTTCAGCCACAGAAGGGTTGAGTCCGGACATTTCTTTATAAGTCCAGGCGAAACAATCCCTGAACTCTTCTAAGAGCTGTCGATACGACTGCCTTTCTTTCTCGCTGAGGAGAGCACTTACAAAGGTTGGCCGATAGTCTTCTTTGCTTTCGAGATTGATCTCGATCAACTCGTCCACAGTTGCTTGGTCACCATCTTCAAACTCTGGTGGAGCTAGTTAGAGGTCGACGAAGTCTCCCTTATCATCAATATTTGCTTCATAAACTTCAAATTCTTCGAAGCTCTCTTGCTCGTGGCTTGAAGTCGAAGGACTTGTTTCGTCTTGCTGATGGTTGGCAGGCTGAGCTGTCCCTCCGCTAGGGAGGTGATCAGTGTTGGCTTCTGGCGATAATGTCACTGACGTCTCGCCAGACTCCCTTGCAGAGTCATCGATCTTGGGCTCAACTTTTGCTTGCCCGTGAGGAGGTAGCAGTCCTATAGTATTGACTGCGTAGTGGACCTCAAAGTCCCTTTCCTGGTCATAGCCAAGCCCCCGCGTATCTTTACGGGAGGAAGGAGGTTGCCTACGAACTTGCGGAGGGTTCCACAGCTGGTGGAAATAGGCCGCTCGTGCTGGGTCGTGAGCTTGCAGGATATGCTGTTTTTTGCACATTTCCCTGATGTGTTTTGGCATATCGTCCATCTCCTGGACCAGCTCTGGTGACGTGTCGGTGGGAGTATCCCAGCCGAAATCATCCTCCGGAGGGCACGGTGGGATTAAATCACCTTTATAAAAGATGATCGGCTTGTCTCCCTTGCCCTTGTTATTCCTTCTCTTCCGCTGATAGGAGACCGTGAAAGACTTCAGCTGCTCCACCTCATACTCTTCCCGTTGGGACGAGAGTTGAAGACATTTGGGTGGTAAGGAGATGCTTCGGTCAATGACCCGGCTGATGAGGTTGGTTTCAAAGTCAACACTTCGCCTCTCAGGCTGAGTCGGCTTGGAGGCGGCCTGGAGGCCTAACCTGTGCAGTTTTACCATGTCTTGATTGACAGTGAACAACTGCCCTTCCTCGACTTCGAAGTCCACTTTTTGCTTCCCTTTGTCTTTTAAAGGCTCGGGGATTGCTAGAGTGGGCTCCCCAAAATATAGGGAAGCATCGGTCAGGTGGCACTCATTTGGGTGGAATGGAGCCTAATCTACGAAGATCGTGTGTTGCTCCCCTCCTTTGGCATATTTAATGCACTGGTGCAGAGTTGGTGGGATGACCCAATTTTCATGGAGTCAGGGCCTCCCGAGCAGCACCTTGTAAGATGTGTCGGCATTGATAATATAGAATATCGCTTGGGTGACAAAATCGCCCAAAGCCAGCTTGACTTCAACCCGACCAAGCGTCTCTTCGGAATCCTGATTGAATCCTGAAATTTTGACTGCGCTCACCTTTTGCAAGTAAGGGGCCAAGTATACACACTTGAAAGTCTTCAGAGGCATGATGTTAATAGCCGCTCCAGCGTCGACCAAAATGCGATTCACATCATGCCCATTGATCGTCCCTCGCATATATAAGGGGCGATTGTGGCACGGAGAGGACATCAACATGTCTTTGTCCGTGAAGGATATGTTGGCTGCAAATGCCTCATATGCCTGGGCTTGCAACTCTGCAACATGGGCTTCATAGGCCTCTGGGTCTTGAAGTATCTTGACAAGAGTCTCCCTGAGATCCTTGCTTCAGGCGATGGCTTCCCAAATAGTGACATTTGTTGGAAACCGCTTCATATGATGAATAATTTTGCGATCCGCCCGAGCACGGGTCTTGTCGAATGGCGGGATGATTTCCGCCAGAGTCTTCGGTGCCTGGTGTGGCTTCTCCCATTTAGAAGGACGCTCCTCCCCATTCTGGCTTTCTGTATTTTCTTGGAATAGCGGTGCCAAGGATTCCTCCGGAGGTGGCAAAGGCTCATCATGTTGGTCTTCATTAGAAGGACCTGGTGGGCTTGCGGGCTTGACCCTGTTGGAGGGGCCAGCCTGCTCCGACGTCTCCTCGTGCAGTGGCGGCTTGGCTGGCTCTTCTTCTTCATCAGAAGAGGCGATTATAAAAGGGACGCCACCTGATTTAGGTTCTGAACTGGGGCATGAACCCTCCGAGGAGTTGATGATGAAAGGGATCCCCCGGACTTGGGTTTCTGGGACAGGACCCGGCTTCTCCCCTCTGAATATTATGGCCCGGTCGAGAGTCAGGGGACCTTCACACCCACGTCCTCGTCCTCGGCCACGATCACGGCTATTCCTCGCCGAACGACGTTGATATGTCGCCATTGGAGTCTTGCCCCCGGTGTTATCAGCCGAAGGAGAGTTAATGTTGCAGGGTGGCGGGATCGCCACCATGCTGCAGGAGAGCTCTTGCAGCATTTCCTCGAGCATTTCGACGGTGAGCTCCTCATCCTTGTAAAATAAGGAGAGCTCCTCCGGGATCGGAAACTCCTCACCTTCTTTAAAACGGTGAACCATCTCCCGGAGCCACTGAAGAAGGCGGGCTTTATGCCCAAGCTTGTCCCAAGGGATATATTCGTCTAGAGTGACGACCCTGGTGGGACGAGGGGGAGTGTATTCCTCCAGCTCATCTATGAGCTTTTGTAGTTTTTGCAAAGGAGTTGGCTCCTTAGGGGCCTCCATAGCTGCTGCTTGCTCAGCTTGCTTCTTCAACCTCCTTTTCAAGTTCTTCCTGCGATTCTTCTCTTGCTTCTTTTGGCGTGCCGCCTCTTGAGAAGAAAGTGGATTTGGTTTCGGAGGTGGGACTGGCTTGCCCCCGGGATTTTGCTTTCTGCTCCGGGCCGGCTCCTTAGGAGCCTTCGTTCCGCGGCTCTTTTTGGAAGTGGCCTTTGTCCATTTGGCCTCCTCCGGGTACACCTGGAAGGTGGCACTGATCGCCTGAGCAATTATCTCAGGCGGCAGCTCCTGGAACTCTGCCAGTACGCAGTGGGGCCCTTGGGGGCGTTGCAACTCCATGATTTTGCTTTGACTGGCGGCTTTACTTGTTCGAGCTGTTTAGGTCTTTTCTTAATTGACGACCTTATTGGCTTGATACGAGCCTTGGCTTGAGGCTCCCGCACCTTAGCTTTACCTTTATTGTCCAGCGGAGGGTTTCCCCTTATGACAGTGCCTGGTTGACTTGGCCTGATTTGGAACCTTCTCCCTCGACTTGGCTTTTCGGGCTTTGGGCCTTAGGCCCCTCGCCCCTAGCCTTGCCTTTGGGGTCTGGTTAAGGTTTGCCACTTGTGGGCTTGCCCGGTTGGACTTGTTGAGAGCTGGGCTTGGCCTCTTGTGGCTTGGTCCGCCCTTGTCGAGCTTGTCGAAGAATCCTCTCAGCAGCCTCTTTAAGACGCCGTCTCGTCATAGAGTTCCCTTGCGCATCGATCTTCCCTCTCTGGATGAGGACTTCAATGCAATCTCGGACTTCCGGGCATTCCCCAGTGGGGTGAGATACCCTGGCATGATATTTGCAGTAGCGAGGATGACTCTTGGCCGTCTCATTGTAGTAGGACATCGGATCATGCGTCAGCACTCGACCCTCCTCTAGGAGCTTGTCAAAAATCCTCTCAGTGTCCTCCTTGAGGAAAGAACACTGATGGGAGGGTCGCCACCCCGGATACCACAATATGGACTTGGGTGGCTGGGAACTGACTCCCTCCTCCTGCGGCTCCGGGAGTTGGAAAGCTGCCGAAGCATGTATGACATTGACGGAGAAATGAAAATTCTTCTGCACATGCAACTTTGGCGGGTCGACCAGAAATTCACCCATATTGACTTTCCCTCGCCTGATTAAGTCCTCGGCGAGGTCCTTGAATGGCTGGCAGTTGTGGATGATGTGGCCTACCACCTCATGGTATGGGCAATAGCCTTGATGAAATGCAGCACTTGGTGTCTGCTCCATGGGTGATGGGTTGATCAATCTCGCTCGCTGGCACGCGAAGAAGATGTTCAGGGTCTTCTCGCGAGGGAAGGAGTATAACTTCTCTGGCTGCTCGCCTTCGGGTATATGTTCCTCGCCTTCAGATGAGTCCTTCTCTCCTTCAGATGAGTCCGATGATTCCTCAGAGAGCCAACCCCTGAGCAGTGCCCGGGCAGTAGGTGATACACCTGCCTCCCGTATGTGGGTTGGAGCTAACCCCCTGTCAAATGGGCCAAAGGGAAAAGTGGCCAATTGCTCATCAATGCTCTCTAAGAACTGCAGCAGACGCCTTTGTTCCAGTTGCAACTGTCGGATCCCCCCCGAATCTTCCGAATAGTCCTCCGCAATGCCAAACATTCAGGGAGTGAGGGAGGAGCGGCTCTGGGGCCAGTGTGGGACTGCTGATTTGAAGGCCCGGCCTAGGAGGCATTGGAGCTGGAAGCCGTCGCCACCATGTAGACCACATTAGTCGACTGATTCGACCGACTCCAAGCATGAGGCTGTGGCGGGTCGACCGCATGGCCCAAAATATTTACCAAGCCTTTTTGAATGAGCTCTTCTGCTATGTTCTTGAAAACATAGCAGTCCCCGATGGTATGGCCCAACCTTCGGCGGTACACATAATAGGTAGGATCATCTGTTTTATCCACCTTCGAGGGCTTCCGTGGATCCGGCAGGGTGATGAGCTTCTCTTTCATGCACAAATCAAAGAGCATTTTGATATGCTCTTTTCTGAAGGAATAAGGCGTCTTCATGCGCTCCGCTAACAGAGACGCACTCGTCTTGGCATCGGGCTTTTTACCATTGCCTTTGGATCCTCCTTCCCCCTTGTCTCAATTCGTCGGGGAGAAGTCTACAACATTCACCTCCTTGCCGCTAGCCAAACGGTCTTTGGAGGATTTACCTTTGGCAGAGGCTTGTGTCGGGTGATCCACGAAGAACATTTCAATCTCCGCCACCACCGTATTTAGCTGGTCAAAGCTTATGATATTTGAGCCCAGAAGCTTTTCACTGACTTCTGCCGACAGACCCCTGCGACAGATGGTGATTGCGTCTTCGGGCGTCAAAGGATTATCGCAGCGCATGCTGACATCCCTCCATCGCTTGATGAAGTCCAACGCAGTCTCACCTTTCTTCTGGCGGAGGGCACAGAGTTCCACCAGAGAAATTTTGCGTTCGGCCGTCTAAAAACGGTCGACCGTATCAGCCCAGTCAGACACTGAATTGGGCTTTAATCTGGAATATCACTGGAAGGCAGTGCCAGTCAGGGACGTGGCAAAGTACCGCAACATATACGCCTCTTCCAGTGCCAGTTCACCCATGGTCGTCATGTAATAGGCCAGGTGTTCATGTGGGGAGCCATGCCCATTGAACTTCTGAAGCTTTGGGGCCTTAGGGCAATCCGGTAGAAGTTTCTTGAATTGATGGTGAAGGGGATAGGGCACACTGTACAAATCGATGGTGGCCACGCCCTCACCGTGCTGAGCAAACTTTGCCTCCATGATCCGCTCGATCATTTGCCTTTGCGCCATAAGGCTTTGTGTAGCAGGAGTGGTAGATGACCGCGCATTGGCTTCATGTTGCGGAACTTCAAATTCCACCGCCAATGGTAATTTTGCTGCGGTGACGAAGGCGTTGGCCGCGACCGGGATAGGAACAGGAGAAGGCTGCTGTTCCATCCCAATGGGTGCCGCTTGAGGCGGAACATGAACCTCCTTTTCGCGCAAAAGCGATTGCAAGAGGCTCTTCAATTCTTGATTTTTCTGTCGGAGCTCTTCCAACTTGAGAGTCTGTGCCTCTTTCCCAAGATCTTCATCGTGCGCGGGGTTGTTGTCCTCATCGACACTATGGATGTCTTCTTGGTGCTCTTCCTGTTGTGCCGGTTCGGGCTGAGATGTCCCGGCAGCCGGCCTCTGTTGCATTTGCACCAGGATCCGAGACACGGGCCTCGACCTCCTCAAATATTGAAGAGGCTGGTTTAGTTCCCTCGAAGTGTCCTCCGACTGCTTATCGGCGGAGGTGGTATAGCAGGTGAGCACCTTGACGGAGTCATCGGTCACTTGAACCACCTGCTTCTTCCTGGGCGGTTGTCTATTCGGCTTGGGTGGCATCCCTATTCTGTCAAAAATAGATACCCGGGACGTGGAAGCCTGGGTAGAGCAATCCTCATCCGTGTGCGTTGAACTAGCCTACGGAGAGGTCGGCCGCACTTTCCTACTGGCTTCTCGGCTCTTCCGCCCATGTGGGGGGTGAGCTGCAGGCCTCGGGGATGCCGAGGTTTCAATGCTTGTCGGGCTCCGCATTTGTTGCAGATCCGACATGTGGAAGGGCCCTTCTGCCCTTGCCCGTTTGATGATTCGGGCCTCCTCCTTGGTGACCCAAATTTTCTTCAATTGGAGCTGGCGCTCCTCAACTGGATTGCCCCCTGTCCTTGACTGGGGAGCTCGTGGCTTGGGTCTCTGTATGGACCCTGGTTTGCCGCCGGTACAGCGGGCTTCTTCAATTTCGCTCCGTCCTCCCGAATTTGCCGGAGGAGCTCGAAGCGGTTGGAGGTAAAGATGGTCGGGACGTGTCGATCCCGAGGCAAAATCGGCTCGCCTCCATCGAGCCGAATGCGGAGGTCTCCGACGATTATAGTCTTGCTGGAGCGGGATGTAGCTGCCGCAGGCTTTGTGCCCTGGCGGGTATGGCGTTGCCCCCGTTGACCAGGGGTGGCCTTGGTGACGCCCGCCGTAGGCGCGACGTCGTTGTGGCGGCGACGCTGCCCCCGTTGAACAGGAGCAGTACCTCTGAGGGTTGTCGCAGTAGAATTAGCGCCTTTGCGGTGACGGCGCTGCCCCCGTTGTTGCAGCAGGCGTGGCTGAGCTAGCCTCAACCACGGGTACGACGCCTAGAAAGAAGGGCGAACCGACGACCGCCGGAAAGTCGCCGAACACGAGTGGGGTAGCCAGGTATCCGAACCTGGCGTGGTTCGCGACGACTTGAGGGCCGTAGGTGACGGCTGCCATCGTCGTCTTATTGTTGGTGATGGTGGTGCGTAACACGAATGGAGTGGCGTGCGAGTGCACGAAGAGCTCTCTAACAAACAGAGAGATGTGCCCGGAAGAGGGGCAATCAGAACCTTGAAGAAGGTTTAAGGACTTTCTTTGACAGAAAGAAGAAAGGCGGGACAAGTCCTACAGGACGTGCCAGTCTGTGGAACACGAAAACTTTTATCGTAGATAAAATAGAATAATGTTATTTTTGAAAAGAAACATTTCCCCTGCCCCTATGTATGGAGGGTTTATTCCGTGGGTACGCATAATATCAGACAATTTGGGTTCGAGTGTTGGACCTCTCCCCACTGACCGCGGTCAGTGTTGATTTACATCGACCTAACGTCCGAACACCTTTGTTTAACTGGCAAAGAAATCCCAAAGCCTTATATGGGGGTTCTGATGTTGAGGGCAAACTCATTTGGAGGGCTCACAGTGTCCACTTACTCACCACCGACCAACAAAATGACTGAGTTAGGGTTTCAACTGAGGCCTCTTATGTCTAGGTAAAACCCTAAAAATTTTGGAGCATGAATGCAAATGTGCGAAAGCCATAGGCATTTCCGAAGTCACGGAAGGTTCCTTGGACCTTGGGGGTATTTTGGTAATTTTACGCCTCCAGGGGTATTTTGATAATTTTACCAGGCTAGGGACATTCCCGAAATTTCAGAGTTGGAAAGAAAGTAGGGTAAGGTTCCTGGCTTCCCAAGGCATCGAGGCCGTTTCTGGAGGGTTTTAGGGGCGATTAGGCCATTTCTAGGTCACATGGGTATTTTGGTAATTTTACCACACCCTATATAGACCTAGGTTTGAGGCGGCCCCCAAGTGTCGGACTGAGCTGACAACACCTTCGGACCGAAGGAATGACAAGGGGCTTCATAGAAGGCACACTTTTGTCAACTTGGCCGAAGGAGGGGTATATACACAATTCCCACAAGTCGGGGGTTTTCTTATAATTTTCCCCGATTGACATACAAAGGAAATTTTTAGAGCACACTGGATACATTTATAGCCCAAATAGGTACAAGGGTTGTCGGCGAGTTGTCGACTGTACAAGGATCCGTACTAACGTGGGAAGTAGGGGTGTAGCCCCAATTATAAAAAGTTGCAGGGTATAACTGCAAATGACAGGTCTTTGTTTCTTACGACTCCGGAGGGGACATTTGCATAATCCCTCCGTGATAGGGGTGGAACTACATAATTTTGCCGTCTCGGGATGTAGAAACTTACAAACACGGCCTGCTGAGGGGCATAATTACAACAATACCCCTTAAGGGCATATATACAAGGCCCGGGGATTTACCCCTCACAGGCCAAGACAGACAAAACAAATTCCTCGCGCTGGTTGCTTGGTGCTCCGTATGTCTTCGTCGATGTCTTTTGTGTGTGTTGTCCACTTGGACCCTTGGGGGTCTATTTATAGAAGGCGGGAGGATCCAGGTTGACAGAAACGTGGAGAAATGCTCCAGTTCTGACAGAAATGTGGGATTTTGCCCAAATTCTGACAAGGTGGGGTTCAAAATCTCCTTTTTTTGTCAAGGTGGGGTGGCAAAAAATATTTTTTGACCCCTCTCCTTTTTTGTTGTCGTTGTTGTTTTGGAACACGGGGGACTGGGGGGGGGGGGGGGTCAAATGACCCCTCTGGCTACTAGCGGGGTGAACTGACCCCGTGGGGGTCAGTTCGACCCCTTTGGGTACCAGCGGGGTGGACTCGACCCCCGAGGTCGGGCGCGCGCAGGCCAGCGGGGTCGAATGACCTCGTGGCGCCCCTTTTGGCCCCTCTCCGTGCCTTTTTTCTCTCTTTTTCTGTCAACCTGAGTCAAGGAAAAATCCCATATCAAACAAAGGGGGAGGTGACAATCGCCTTATGCTCACCAATGACCAAAGAGGTGACCGGAACTCCCGGGGGGAAGAAAAGTGGGGTGACCATACCCCATAGGCTTGTTCACCCCGGAGAGATGCTATTCCCAGTGCTTCACCCCGCTGGGTGCAGGTGGCTTCACTTCTACTTCCACCTCGGAGGTGTAGGCTTTACTTCACCCCGCTACTGTTCTAATGTCCCTGCTGGGAGGAGGGCAGGCTTCACCCTCGGGGGAGCTTCTTCACCCCGCTAGGAGAAACTCAACCCTGGCATGCTTCACCCCGCTGGGAGAGGCTGCTGTCCCTGCTGGGTGGAGGGCAGGCTTCACCCCGCTGGAAGAGGCTTACCCCGGGGGAGGTTGGTTGTCACCCTGTTGCTGTTTGACTCCGGGCAGGTGGGCTTGTCTGCTGCTGCAGGTACTTGTCTGCTCTACTAGAGGCCACTCCAGGCAGGTATGTTGTTGCTGTTTATCCGGGGCTACTGTCTGCTCACCTCGGGCTTGCTGCTGCTTTCCCCGCTATAGGGTTTCACTCCGGGGAGGTCATGGGCGGCTGTTGCAGGACGTTTCACCCCGGGGATGTGTGGTGTATCACCCCGGAGATCACCCCAGACGGGTTTGCCCTTGCTCACCCTAGGGAGGTCCATCCACTGTTGCTGCTGGAGGTTTCACCCCGGAGAGGTCGTCCGCTTGAAGCAGAAATGGGTGGTCTAGTCACCCCCTTTAAAGCCCCCCTGGAGAGTTCTAGTCACCCCTTTCTACAGTGGTGAACTTAAGCACTATCTTACCCCGGGTCTCTACTGTCCGTATTGGGAGGGATGAGGTGTTTCACCACTGGGCCTGCACCCCACGCAGGTCTACTGGACAGGTGGTTGGCCACACCGGGGAGGGGTTCTCACTCTGCTTCTGCTGTCCCTATTGGGAGGGATGAGGTGCAAAATTGCTGTGACATGGGGGAGGTCTAGTCACCCCTTTCTGCAGTTGTGAGCTTAAGTTTAGGCAAAAGTTGTTGCCAACACTAGTCTTCACGCTAGCAGCTTGATGATAGTCTTGTATGTGCCATTCAAAGGACTAATAGGTTGGAAATCTTGGAAGCATTATGCACCTTGTTTATTAGGAATGACCGAATGAGGACTAAGAGGGTTTTGTTTATGCCCCCCAAGTGCGCCCTTCTCTCCTGAAACTCTCTCATAGTAATCATAAAATCGCTCTTAGTTATATCCCAACATTTCTAGAAGAAAGCTAGTGGGAAGCCATCTGGACTCGACGCTCTATCACCTGCAAGAGAAAAGATTGCCTACGGGACTTCCTCCTTTGAGAAGTTTTGGGAAATAGCTTCTCTATCGTCGGGAGAAAGATGGGGCAAGAAGTTTTAAGCAATCCTCGATCTGTTGATATGATCCTCAGTGAAGAGTCCAGAGAAGAAGACCCTCGCCCGCACCCTGATATCGTCATACCTAGAGAAGACGTAGTCACCCACTTTGATACGAGCAATGCCATTGACTCTTCTTCTCCCGGAGGCAATATGCTGAAAATAAGAAGTATTCCTATCTCATTCCTTAATCCATTTCTCCCTCGACCTCTACTTCTATTAGATCTCTTCCCTTGTGAGTATCTCATCATATTCTGACCTGAGTCTGTCCCTAAGCCTTTTGTCTGCATCATCTAGGAACCCTACCTCTTCTAGATAATCTAGTCCCTCAATTTGCTACAATATCCTGTCCTTCACCACTCTATCAGGTAGGGTTTTTTTTGCACTCATTCCTTGAGTGCCTATGCCACTTGCCTCATTTTTTGCCACCAACCTAACCATAGCGGACTTTTCACTCCTCTGCACATTCCAAGCCCGCCTGATAGTGTCCATGAACTCATCTTTCCTGAACTAGAATCTTTGTATTATGAAACAACGCCTCCCCACATGTCTACGGTTGGTCTTCAGTAAGAGGGGATTGTGATCCAACATTGATCTCGCCAGAGACGACACCTGCATATAAGGATAGTGATCCCCTCAATTAACCGATACTAGAAATCTATCTAGGCTAGAGCAAGTGGGATCTGCCCTCAGAATATATCAAGTGGACTGAGCATTTGTCATCTCGATGTCGATGAGTGCAACATCCTCTATAAAGTCGATGAAGACATCCATCTTCCCTGTAGGGTTATGTTCCCTCAACGTCTCCCATGGTGTTGCAATTGCATTAAAATCACCACCCACATACTAAGACCAGCCTGAGCTCTAATGGTACCTAGTCAATTCTTCCCAAAGGAGCCTCTTCCCCTCTTTGCTCTGAGGGTCATAGACCTCCAAGAAGTCCCAAGAGAAGCCATCCCTTATATTATGGAAATGTAGGGAGATGGCCCCTCGACTGATATGTCTATCTTCTTCCACCTCTTCTACCATGAATTGGTTCCAAAGGATCATTACCACCTGACCTCCCCTCTGCCGAGGAGGCTACACTCTTAAGATAATTTGGCTCTTCCGATCTCTCTCATGATAGACTTTCGATCCTCTTCACATTTGGATTCTTGCAGACACAGGATTCCAATCTTGCATCTTCCCACTAACTCCTTCACAACCCTCTTCTTCCCCCCGCATATCCCTATCATATTCCACGATGCGATCTTTATAAGGAGAATAGGATGTCCCAACCTCCCTCCTCCTACAGCCCGTTCCTCCCCTCCTCCCTCACTCTTCCTTATCCCACTCTTTTAGATTTCCCTCCCTTAGCCTCCCTCGCCATACTAATGAGCCATCTTTTCTGGACTTCTGTGAATACTCCCATCAAGTCTCTATCCAGCCCTACAAAATAGATTTCCACCTTGTCTGCTAGTTTCTTCACTTGTGTCTCCGTCAATCTCTTCACCACCCCCACCACCTCCTTCATTTCCTCTCTTCCTAGACTACCCATACTGGACAGACCATTCCCGTTAGGCTCCCCTTTTTCCTACACCCTGTCACCTCCCGATGTCTCCGGGATGACTTCCTTACCTTCTGAAGCCTTCTCTTCCCCTTCATCCTACACTACACAGTCGCCATCAACACTTTCTCGGACGATCACTGGGACCCAATAGGAAGCCACCTGGGTGCGCTTTTCGAGGTAGTCGGTGGTGGCTGGTTTTTCACCCATAGGCACCCACTGTCAGAGGTTATGTTGCCTAGACCCCTCCTCAGCAGTGCCCTGGCCAAAACGGTCGGGGCATCTCCTGTCTCTTCTCGCATTGTGCCTAATATAACGAGCCTCTTACCGCTGGCATTAGGAGAAGGGAGCTGACAGTATCCGTCTGCGGTAGACGCGAATGACCAGTTTCTAGAGTGATAATGGATGGAAGAGGCCTCTCCTCCTACTGTCGGGGCTACTGGACAGGGCTGAGTAGCCGAGCCCCACCTGCTACCATCCTCGCCGCACACTGGTCACAGGGATAGGCCACTGCTCTCTGGGAAAGGGCCACCTTGTGCAAACACGACTTGGCCTGCCTCGTCACTGAGGCTCAGGCCGAGCCCTTTTCTTTACCATCTTTGCTTGAGCCGGTTGACCTACTCACCTCCAATGGCCCAACGCTAACGGCCTGAACCACCGGCCCAGCTCCCGGTCCAACGTGGGAGACATTCCGAATAAATTCGAATTGGGCGCTCTCTGGGGGGGACCTACCCCATCATCTTCCTCCGGATGGAAAAATGGGCACCCTAGTTTGTGCTGCTGCCCTTGTTGCTGTCGTTGCAGCTCTCGCTGCGTAGATACGTGGCTGATAAATTCTAACTCCCCGACGGAGATGGGAGTGGCCAGAGGCACTGCTGAGGGGCTGGTGGCTGAAACCAAACTTCGATTGTGTTCACTATGCCTTTCGAGACCATCCTTATGGTGCCGGACTCCACCCTCCCAATGTTGCTGGCTAGGAACCATAGTTGTCAAGGTGGGCGTCTAGGCGCTCCCTAGATTGCAAGGCGCTAGACCGCTTTTTTCCAGCGTGGAAAATCACCTAAGGCGGATCCCTAGGCGGGACAGGCGCGAAGGCGTCCGCATGTTTACATTGGGACTCGTGACCCGTGACCAGCCCAAATCCGGATCCGAACAAATGGGCCCAACCCGGATCCTCTAGTTAAACCTTGGCCCTTTGCCCCGATCCCCATTCCGCCCACCCCTTTCTCTCTCCCCGATCGAGCGTTCGGTTACTAGGGTTTGTGTCGTCGTCCACCACGCGGCCACCGTCCTCTGCCGCCAGAGCCATCCTCCTCCTCCACGACGTCCACGTCCTCTACCGCTGTCCTCCTCCACGTCGGCGTCGACCCAGCTTTCTTCCGTCGCATCCATCAGATTCCGTCGACTTTGTCGCCTGTCCGTCATGGTCCGCGTGTCCTCCACCTCCGATATGCCCATCTCTCTCTCTTTCACTCTCGTTGTAGTCCCACCCCCGTCTTTGTCCGAGACTGTGGCCCCCCTTCTTCCCTCTCTCTCCTATCTCTTCCTCCTTTGCTCCACCTCTGTTTCATTCTCTCACACACTCTCTCTGTCTCCCGACTCCCCCCCATCCGAGACTCCGAGTCCTCTCTCACCCCCCCAACTATTTCTCCTAGTGTTTATGTTTGAGACGGTGACCCTACAGGGGGCTCTGCCACCTCCTCTCTCTCTCTCTCACACACACAGTTACACCCCCCTCTCTTCCTCCTATTCCCCACCTCTGTCTTCCCCCTCCGTGTCTCTGTCTCTCTCAATCATAGACAGTCATTCACATGCACTCACTTTCTCTCTCCTCTTTTCACTCTCCCCCACCTTTATTTGTCCGACGGAGGGGGCAAAGGGCCAATGGTGCCTCTCTCTCTCTATATATATATGTGTATCTGTGTGAGATTGAGGCCAGTGCATATTATATCTTACAGATGAAGTTAACAAATTTTAACTCTCAGGTTGGTATATTTAATTCTGAACCTTTTGCAATTTTTCTTGATTCTCCTATGTTGTTTGTAATTTTTATGCATTTAATTCTGGATTTTATGTATTTTATGATGCAGATTAATTTAGGTAATTTCCATGTAATTTAATTACTGTAATTTCTTCGGTGGTTTAATTCTTTGTATTTTTTGTAATTTTTAATATTTTTTCTTGATTTGTATATTGGGGGATATGTATTTTGGGTTTTTTTAATTAATGGCCAAGGTGTCGCTTAGGCGACGCCTAAGCGGATGCCTTGTCGCCTAAGTGCTTAAGGTCCCCATGAATGTCTTGGGTCGTCTTGTCGCCTTGATAACTATGCTAGGAACTTCACTTCGGCGTCATCACAGAGGCAGATGGGAACACCAACAAACTTGACACAGAGAGTGGTCCTCCCTGGGTTAGGATATGTTCTTCTCTCCAGGGTCCACGTTTGTACTCGGAGGATGGAGCCTTCGGTTGCCAGGAATTTTGCCTCAGCCACCGCCTTCGCCCCTTTTACATTGCTACTGATGGCTAGAAGGCCGCCCCAGTGGACTTGGTTGACTGCCCATGGGCCGCCCATAGCCCACCGCTCATTCAACATCTCCCTCACCGCCTCCGCATCCACCCTGCCTTGTGTATGGGACACCCATAAGCACCGGCCTAGCTACTCCGCTCGGCCAAACAGGAGCTCAGGAGGCAAGCTCCCGATGTCAAGACAATCTCTCCTCCCCTGCTGGGCTTGAGCCCTAGCACCCTGCTTCTCACGGCATCCGCGTAGGAGAACTTCCTTGCACCCCCTTCAACCCCTGGCCTCTGTCTTCCCTCTGGCTTCTTGTAAACTACTGTAGGTGACCCCTTTGCTGACAACGAAAACAAACAGGGCCCAGAGAGCCCCTAAAACCCGTTGAATACTTTGGCCTCCCCCCCCTCCGCCTCCGTTTGCTACCCTTGCCTCTCCCATGGACGAACGAAAGCCAGGAAAGATACGGCAAGGGCCACCGCCTCCCAGGGGGATGCAGTTGCCCTAGTTGGCTACATCGATCCTTCTTGTTTTCCCAGAGCTTCTCTTTCTAGAATCGCCTATTTTGACTTTGTTACAAGAAAGATAATAGAAGTTTTGTAGGAGTTTTTGGGTCTTTTTTCTAAATGATGAGAACCACAACTTGCACTAGGTAAACTGGGTGGGCTGGGGGGCAGAATAGCTCCAAATTCTCACACCATTTTGAGTTTCAAACTAGTTCAATTATGACCACCTTTGGCAAACATCATCATCAGCAATATGTCCTGTTGTAGCCTAGGCGCTACGCATGCCGTCTTCCCCAAGATAATTCTGGGGAAGGGGAGGGGCACAAGGCTTTATAAAGGGACGCTGCTCTTTTGCTTTAGCCACTAAGGCTTGGGGTCCAAGTCACACGGATGAGACTCGCATACGCATTGAATGGTCATTTATTTTTAACTAAAAGCTAAAGGCTAATGAAATTAAAATACAAATACTTATGGGCCAAATGGTTTCCTGTAAGCTCGTCTCTTATGAGCTTGGCTTGAATTCATCATCTAAGTAAACCAAGTTCAAACAGCCATTTTAGCTACTCGGTCAAGTTGGAGTTGACTTTCCACCTGGTTTAGGTGCAGAAGCTGAGTTTGAGACAGCAATACTCGGCTTGGCTCAGGTCAGTTGTTCCCCATGGAAGGTTAAATATGCCTTTTCTTTAGGATTATACTTGTGTAGAGGCCAAGGTTCATCCTTGGTTATGATGGGAAGCTACCCATCGCATCCTTGGTTGATCCTGATTCAGACTAGATTGAGTTAGTCAAATCGGTCAATTCAATGGGAAAAGCATGTAACCATGCATCCTTCTGATTACCAAAATAAACTAGATTGAAAATTTATGAAAAAGATAAAAGAGGAAAAAAGGTTTTACTTTTCAACTGTTCCCTTTTTTAACTCACGAAATAAATGAATAAATAAATAAGTAAATATTTAAATATTTCCCCTTTGAATAAGAAAATGCAGATTCATAGTTCTTTAGGTAGTGGGTATATTATTATTTCCGCTTATCAGACGATTAGGGATCGAGTATTGGACAATTCCCCACCGACCGCGGTCGGTGTTTATTTACATTGGTACGAGTCAGAATACCCTTGATTAACTGCTAAAGAAAATCTATCATTTACATAAAGTTAGCTGTGATGCTGAAGGCATTACCCTGAGCACTAAGTCGTGCGAGGCGGTGCCAAGTATTGAAAACGTTTCAGGATGGACTACGAGCTTAACCGATGTAGTTACGAGGATCGAGGTAGATCCTCAAGTTCGTAATCTCAAGGCTTAAGACTTCTATGTGTTGGCCATTCGACCTTTATGAGGTTAGCTGAGGCTCGAAACTTCATACTTACTTCGCATGATGCGAAGCATGGTATTTCACGACTCAAACATTCACAAGATTTTGTAGAGTCATGCTCACATGGCCACTAGTATATTTCATAAAATGTTATAAAGTGTACAAGATATCACAGGTACATTTCATGAGTACAGACTTGTCGACAAGTTTTTCCGATTGCATATGATCTTTCATTCATAGGCAATCAAGATTTTGGTCGTACATGACACTTTGCTCACAGGCAATCAAGGCAATTTCAGACCTATCATGGGTATTTCTGCAATTTTTCATTTTTGGTGGTATTTCTGTAATTTTCTCTGTCATGAGGGGTATTTTTGCAATTTGTCCAGAACAAGGAGGTTTTGGTGACTTATAGACTGAACATGGATTTTTTTTGTATAACTTTGGTACTAGGCGCAAGTCCCTCGTTGGGAAAGACCCGTTGACCAAAGACTCTCGGGGGATTGCTTCCCCTTCTTAAGCTCTCATGAGCCTGGGCCCGACTTAGCATGTCCACCAGTGCAACGACGGGGATCGACCTGCCCGGTCAGGTCGCGGGGGTCAAGGGGGCAGCACCCCTTGCGGGGGGCTCCGTCCCCTGGAAGAAAAATTTTATAGTCCCATCTCCGAGGAGTGGCATAACCCGATGTTCATAGACAATCGCGGCTTTGGTTGTACAGGACCCTTTTGCTCGGAGGCGATCGGGGTTTTAATTGTACATGATCCCTTGGCTCATAAACAATTAGCACATCACCGAACTTTAAAGATTTCTCCACATAGGGAGATTTCCTCTAGATTATACAATTCACAAAAAGGGTTGTGATACACATGGGGTTTGTAGCATACCCTCACAACACAACCACAGTCACCGCACGAGCACGAAACCCAGGGAGATGGGCCTTCAAGAGAAACACAAGTACCAAACACTCTATCTCTGTCTGCGCTCTTCTCTTCCTGCTCTTCTTCCTCTATTTTTCCCCTCCAAATGGACCCCACTGGGGGCTATTTATAGAGTCTCGAAGGACTGTGGCAGTTACACCCCCCATCCGGGCCAAAACATAGGATTTTGGGAGTGGATCCGGGGCTAAAATACTCCTTGGGAGTTGGAACCGGGGCAAAACCTCCCCTTGGGGTGGAGCCGGGGCAAACCCACCCAAAGGGAGGATGGACCCGGGGCAAACCCCCCAAAAGGGGGTGGATGCAGGCCCTCACAACCCTTTATGTTTGAAATTGGGTTAATTTCTCCTTGATTAATGGATTGTGATTGCTGCTGCCAACAATTTTGTTTGCTGCTGATGCAGCATTATGTGCTACTGCTGCAACATTTATGTGCTGCTGTTGCATCTGTCTGATGCTGCTATCCTATGGCAGCTGTCCGGCTGCTGTGGAAGCTGTTGGGCTGCTGCTGTAGCTGTTCTTTTTAGCTGTTGATGTTGCTATTGTGTTACTGTTGCTGCTATCTTGTACTGCTGCTGCTGCTACCAAGTTGCTGCTGCAGCTATCAAATTTGCTTGCTGCTGTTGCAACAGTTATGTGCTGCTGTTGCAGTTGTTGCATTGCATGAGTTGCTGCTGCCACCCCTGGGTACTGCTGCTATTACATGGCTGTAGCAAAGCTGCTGCTGCCTTTGAGTGTTGCTCTTGCTGCCACCCCTGGGTGCTGCTGCTGCAGCCCTTGTACTGCTGCTATCATGCTACTAATGCCACCTATGTTAGCATGCTTTATACTTATCCTTAATTAAGGACCCAATGTATTACATACTAACTAGGGTAGAATGCTTATTCAAGGTTTAATCAGCCTCATTTGGGCTTTAATCAGACCTCAAAGCCTTTTAATCAAGTGTTTAGGCTGGACCCGGGGCAAAAACCCCCTTGTGGGGGTTGACCCGGGGCAAATCTCCCAAAGGGGGAGTGGACCCAGGGCAAAACACCCCTTTTGGGGTTGGAACCGGGGCAAATCTCCCAAAGGGGGAGTGGACCCGGGGCAAAACACCCCCTTTGGGGTTGGAACCGGGGCAAACCCCCCTTTGGGGGGTGGACCCGGGGCAAATCCCCCAAAATGGGGTGGACCCACCCAGGGTAAACCCCCAAAAGGGGGTGGATGCAGACTATTTCAACCCTTTGTGCTTCAAATTGGGTTAATTTCTCCTTGATTAAAGGGTTGGGATTGCTGTTTCTCTGAGCTGCCACTGCAGCCCTTGAGCTGCTGATACTGCTGTTGCAGGGCTACGGTTATTGTATTTGTTGCTGCCATTAAGTGTTGCTGCTGCAACTGAGCTACTGCTGTTATGCTGCAGAGCTGCTGCTGCAGCCCTTTGTGCTGCTACTGCGGTTGCAGAACTGCTGCCATTATATGGCTGTTGCTGTCACTAGGCCTTGTGCTGCTACACTGCTGTTGCAGGGCTGCTACCATCATATGGCTGTCGCTGTTATGCTGCTAATGCTGCAGCTAGTGATGGAAACTTGGGCAGTTTTAAGTTGACATATGATGCAACTTTAGCCAGGTATCCATCAATAAGTTTTCCAAAGTAGACTGGTCTAGCTGCATCCCAATTCTTCTCTCCAAGTTTGACATGCAAGTAGGGCTAGCTTTCAAGATCATTGCAGTTCTTAGCAAACCAATCAAACAAATTGGTTGATGTAACACCCTTTCACATTGGCAATAGGTTAATCATTTCCTCAATAAACATTTTCTGTTCTCCTTCAGAAAGGGCATTTTTTGCATAGAAAGATAAAGAACCAGCAATGATCTCCATATCACCAGTCAAACTAGCATTCCTTGACCTGGCACCAGTGCTTATTCCATTCCCTAGAACACTTCCACCAGGGCCCTGACATATGGAAGATGCCATGGGTTCTTGATGTATCGGTGGGAGTTATGATAATTGCAATTGCTTCTGGTATCATGATTTGATGTGAGGAGTGAGTGTGAAGATCAATTGATGACATAAAGTCTGTGTTGGGTGCATACGAATCCACCCAAGGGGAAAAGGGGAGTGTTTGTCCTGAATGTCAAATATTCCCTCTTCATTTGTAGTCTGACATGAATCAGAAGTTGACTCCTACTTTGGAATTATCAGAAGGACTCTGCAGGTTTGTAAATTTCTCTGCTGTGTTGTACTCTGCAAGTTTCAAAAAGCAGTCTAGCATCTTTACAAGAGTATGCAAATACTGATAAGCATTAGAATTCGAACCCTCCTGCATATTTGCAGGTCTTGGACTCGGGTCAGCTACTTTCGAAGGAGGTGAAGCAGGCACTTCTTGGACATAAGCAAGGAGTGGATGAGGAGAAGGTTATTTAATTAGTTGAGCAAAATTCTCTTGTAGAAGATCATTAGGCAAAGTATGGGGTTCCCAGCAGAGAGTGACCATCTACCTTCATCCAGGGAAAGAACAGATTCCATAACAGAACTGTTTTCTGTCAAAACACCTTTCATCATGATACGATCATCTCCAGTCTGCTTCAGACTAGATGCCACAGCTTGTGCTAAGTCAACATTACCATGATACTGGATCCTTATACCAGTACTTGGTCCTTCTGCCCTCAACACCAAAAGCCACTTTGTTATAGGCACCCAAGTGATGTAAAAACATGTGAAATCTGTGGATGCCCCCTCCCTTGCTTTTTTTTTTTTAAAATCTATGGGCTAATAGAGTGGACCCGGGGCAAATAAGCCCCCTTGTGGGGTTGGAACTGGGGCAAAGCCCCTTGGAGGGGGTTGACCCGGGGCAAACTCCCCAATTGGGGGGGTGGACCCGGGGCAAAACCCCCCTTTTGGGGGTGGACCCGGGGCAAACCTTCCAAAAGGGGGTGGACCCGGTCCTAAACCCCAAAAATGGGTGGAAAAAGGGTGGCTTCCCCTATAAATAGTCCCTCTACTGTTAATTTCTCACATGAGAGGGAAATTGACGTTTCCCACGTGTGTGGTGGTTTGGTGATTTTGTGCTAGGTGGGGAATTTTTATACCAATGAATTTCTCTTCCTAGCTCATTTCAACCACATGTATTGTGGAATTTAACCACTTGTGGATCCCCTTTCCTCTACATGCTTTGAGGAGTTAACAAATTGGCTCAGCATCCCTCCTCCGGCCCCTTCTTCTTCTTCTGGTGGTGGATTTGGAGGATTTTTTTTTAAAGTGGATGGTACCGCAATTGTATTAAATGTAAAAAGAAGGTGTTTAACACACGAAAATTTTGGGATTTTAAAATATCCGGTTGGTTGGGCAAATATTCATATTTTGACATATTATTAATTCCGCACGCTTGGTTTATCAGACGATTTAGACTTTCGTATATTGGACTTTTCCCCACCGACCGGAGTCGACGTTAATTTACATCGGAGTGAGTCCGAACACTTTTGATTAATTGTCAAAGATTCTCTTTACCCTTACAATATTCGTTATAATATTGAGGGTTTACTCTCGGAGAGACTCCCACACCCTAAGACGGGGTATATTTGTGATTTTTCCCTTATTGAGTGTTTATTTGCAATTTCTCCATTGATAGTGGCTTATTTGCAATTTTCAGCACAAGTAGGACATCCTTATGCACCCCTTTGGTTTTTTTGTGAATTTCTTTACATTTTTTCTAGACATTTTCACAATTTTGCAAAAGTGTAGGGTAGAACTACAATTTTTTGATTTCTGAGCAAAACAAGGGCATTCCTCCAGTTTCGGACATATTTCCACAACCTTGTACATTCTTCTCTGAATTTCATAGTTTTTCTGGATTTTCCCAAAGTATATGGACTTTTGTGCAATGTTTCAAAACTTCAGGATAGACCTATAATTTCTGAACTTCTGAACATAATAAGACTTTTTCTCTAATTTTGGAAGTCATTTTTGCAAAATGGCATGTTTTTTCTTGAATTTCAGATTTTTTGATTTTTTGTACAATTTCACAAAATTTTGTGATGAAACTGTAATTTTGAATTTCTGCATGGTTCTCCCTGTAATTTGCCATTGAAGATTCTAGAACTAGGAGTTCATGGGTTTATACCATGGTTTGACAAACCGGGACGGGACGACCCGAACCGCCCGTCCCGTCTCGTCCCAACCACAGACCGGGACGACCGGCCTGTGGGACGTAACCGGGACGCTTCATATATTTGATATTTTATTTTAAATATAAAATATTTTATAAGTAAGATGGTTAAGTGTCTTCATCGGTTGGGGGGGGGCAGTTTGAGCTCGAAACTCACCAGTTACATGTGTTTTTTGATTTCTTTTTAAGATTTTCATATAAGAAACTCAAAATCTCAAGGGCGGTCACAAGATTCGAACCTAAGACGTCTTAAACGGAGCGCACAAATCACTTAACTAACTGAGCTAAGAATTTTATTGTATTATTTTATATATATTAGATATATAAAGAGTCTTTTTTCATTTTGACATTTTACGGGACGGAGCGGGACGGTACCGTACCATACCGTCCCGGCAAAAAACCGGGACGACCGGTATGACCGAACCGACAAATCTTGGTTTATACATGGTCTTTTCTTCATTCATAGTAGACAAAACAATTTTCCCTCATATGAGGGTATTTTTGTGAACATATCCCTAATAGAGCACTTTTATGCAAATTTCCAAGCAAGACTTGAGTTAGAACAGGGCCACCTCCCACCTCTTGCACAGGCTTGAGGGTATTTTTGTGAACATATCCCTAATAGAGCACTTTTATGCAAATTTCCAAGCAAGACTTGAGTTAGAACAGGGCCACCTCCCACCTCTTGCACAGGCTTGTAGGGTTTCAAGGCTTCCAATCGTCTAGTCTTCAAGGGAAGAAAACAACAAAATAACTCAATCTTCTTCTTCTCCAAGGCTTAGGCTTCGAGCTTCCAAAGGTTCCAAGAGTGCCAAAAAGGTCCCTCTTTGTTGGCCGCCCTCTCCCTCTTTTATAGGTGTTGGAGAAGCCAAGTGGGAGGCATCCCCCAGGTGTATTGTGGTGGAGGTATGATTCCTTTGTCTCTTTGTCTTCTTCTTGTCTTTTCATCTTCTTTTTTTTCTTTTTTTTTGTTTCATGTGCATGGGGGCAAAGGGATAGGCGACCCCTCCTCCACCTCCGGGGGGGGGCACCCCTGGTGTACTTGACCGGGAGTCCCCCTAGTTGGTTGGCAGTAGCAGGTAGGAGGGGGGGTACCCTCAGTGGACACCACCGTGAGGGAGCACCCCCGGTGGGCACAGGCAGGGGTGCTCACCCCCGCTCTGTTCGCAGCAGCAGGGGGGTACCCCTGGTGGATGCCACCGGTGGGAGAGAGAGAGAGAAGAGAAAAAGGGAGGCGGCGGCCCCCCCTCCATGTGCACAGTCCAAGGCTATGAAAGCTCACGAGTCTGAGATTTTTTTTATCCTTTTCTGACCTTCTTTACAGCAGAACGACATGTGGAGATCTTTTTGTTTGTTTTTTGACTTCCCTTTGACACGTCTCGCTGTTCTTGCCTTCGGAGTGAGGGGACATAGGTGCGAAACATTGTGAATGCTCCCGAGAGAATAAAACCTTTGACTTTGTATTCATTTTATTGAGTGGGTATGTAGCTTGGTGCCACCCACCAGGTATTTGACAAAATGTCCGAGCATTATAAGGATCTACAAAGTTTGACTTTGTGTAGATTTTGTTGAGTATGTGGTTTTGTGCCACCCACCAAGTGCTTGATGAAATTCCCATGTATTGGGATATGTTGACTTTGTGTAAATTTCCCGTCTCGGTGAAATCCCAGGGTGTTTATGTAACGGCGATGGTCTTGTATCGTTTCTTGCCGTGACATAATGCATTTTACTTTCTGAAATTTACTGGAAAAATCAGAAAATATTGTGAACTTTGTGGGGTTCAACATAAGAGATTTTTTTTTAAGTGGATGGTGTCACAATTGTATTATATTGAATGAAAAGAAGGGATATATACATGTATTGAAAGGAGTTCCCCCAAAGATCCCTATACAAAAAACTCTCCACACTAAGATAGTGTGGCATTCACTATCCCCCCAGCAAAATAAAAAAGGAAGAGTTCTATAGGTGTATGTTACAAAGATGGCTGGCCCTTTCTCTTACTCTCACAAATGAGCGAGACCACTCTATCTGCATCTCTTGCTTCGCTTCTGAAGATTTTGTTGTTCCTCTCTCCCCAGAAGGCCCATATGGTGACATGTAAAATTAACAACCATATGAGTTTGTCTCCCTTCATCCATCTTTTGCGCCAGTCCTCTAGAAGTTGCTGCACGCTCTCATGAGTGTTTGGTGCACATTGG
Organism: Amorphophallus konjac; assembly: GCA_022559845.1. NCBI lineage: Eukaryota > Viridiplantae > Streptophyta > Magnoliopsida > Alismatales > Araceae > Amorphophallus > Amorphophallus konjac. The sequence continues at coordinate 241,497,223 of CM040117.1, read as the reverse complement.
ATCCTTGTTGCAATCTGTGTGACCATAAAGCATGAGAGAAAGAGTAGGTTGTAAAAAGGTGACATGTAGAATTAACAACCATACGAGTTTGTCTCCCTTCATCCATCTTCTGCGACAATTGCTGCACGCTCTCATGAGTGTTTGGTGCACATTGGATCCTTGTTGCAATCTGTGACCATAAAGCCTGAGAGAAAGAGTAGGTTGTAAAAAGGTGACATGTAGAATTAACAACCATATGAGTTTGTCTCCCTTCATCCATCTTCTGCGCCAGTCCTCTAGAAGTTGTTGCACGCTCTCATGAGTGTTTGGTGCACATTGGATCCTTGTTGCAATCTGTGACCATAAAGCCTGAGAGAAAGAGTAGGTTGTAAAAAGGTGGTCCAAAGTCTCACACTCCACGCAAGCAGTAAAGGGTGTTTATATTCATGCAAAATGAAACCAGTTGGTCACATGTTGGCAGCCTCCCATGTGATATCCTCCATGTAAGAATCTTCACTTTAAGGGAACTTTTCGTAGTCCAGATGTGCGAGGCAAAACGATAGCACACTCCTCCATTTGAGATACATTTGTATCGTTGTATGTTGACCTAACTGAAAAACGACCATTTCTCTCCCATCTCCACCATCATTGGTCACTTTTACTGTGTTCTAGAGCATACTCCACAAGTAGGAGAAGTAGGCTCTCTAGTTGATCCATCTCCTCTCTGAGATTCCTTCTAAGAGAAGGTGACCAAACCCCCCTGATTACCATGTGCCAAAACAATGGGATACCTCAGCCAGAGGAGTAGATGCTATGGAAAAAGTTGCAGAAAGGTGTCCTCAAGAGTATGGTCGTCATACCACCTATCTTTCCAAAATAGACACTTCTGACTATTTCCTAGTTTTACTTTGATGCTAGAAACCATGATGTCCTTGCACTGCAGGGTACTTCTCCAAATAGGTGAGATGTTGTGCTGAGAGGATCGTATTATATCCTAGTCCCTGGCCCTCCCATAATACCCTTGCCGAATGACTTGTAGCCACTCCCCATTCTCTTCAGAACCTAGTTTCCACATTCACTTGCACAACAAAGCCATGTCGAAGTCTCTGATTGTTGGTGCCCACACCTCCCATGCCCTTATATAGACTCTCCCTCATGCAATGTCATGCCATCCCCTGCTTCTATGTCCACTCCTGTGCCAAACGAATCTTGCTTGGATAGACTCCAATTTTCTTGCAATCATCTTAGGGATTTGAAAGATGGAAAGGAAGTATCTATGAAGACTATCCAACATCGATTTGTAGAGCATCAATCTCCCCCCATAGGAGAGAAGTCTCGCCTTCCACCTAGCCAGTATGTGTTTATACATTTGCACCACATAGTCTCAGTCACTGCAGTGTAAGGTCCTTAGAGTCAGCGGGAGCCACAAATAGGAGAAGGGAAACCCCCTATTTGGCAGCCCATGATGAAGGCTGCTTTCTTAAGGACCCTATCTTCCATATTGACGCCCCCAATTTGACCCTTGCTGAAATTTACCTTGAGGCTACTGACTTCCTCCAGCAACTCCAACATCAGCCTAGTGACATAAACTGTATCTCGCCCTCTGCTAGGAATAGAATTGTATCATCAACATTCTGTAGGTGTGTGATATGGTCATTCTCTACCCCTACCTTGAAACTTGTAATCAGGCTTTGGGCCTCAGCCCACGGTCACATCCTGCTCAAGATATGTGTGACCAAAAGAAAAAGCAGAGGGGACATGTGGTCTCCTTGCGTAAGACTTTTACCACTGTAGAAAAAAAGAGGTAGGCTCTCCATTGATTAGGACAACAAAAGTGGTTGAAGAAACACGTGCAAATCCAGTGAATCCATTTCCCATCAAAACCCATCTTCCAAAGAGCGTCAAAAAGGCATTGCCAATTGACACGGTCATAAGTTTTATCAAAGTCCAGCTTTAGAACCACTCTTTTCTTTCTCTAGGTCTTCATGGTATGTAGGGCTTCACGAGCTAGCAAAAAGTTCTTTTGGATGTGTTGTTGCCTGATAAAGTCCCCATGATAGCCACTAACCATTTTGTCAATCATTTTGTTTAACCTTATGCCTAGAAGTTTGGAGATGATTTTATAAGTCCCATTCAGTAGGCTAATAGGTTTGAAGTCCAGTAGGCTCTGTGCTCTTTGTTTCTTCGGGATGAGAACTAAGAGGGTCTTGTTGATCCCCCTCAGGTGCGCGTTTTCTATCTGAAACTCCCGCACTGCTAGCAGGAGATCCATTTTGATGATGCCCTAGTATTTCTAGAAGAAGATCATTAGGAAGCCATCTGACCCTGGGCTTTGTCCCTTGCAAGAGAGAGAACTACCTCATGGATCTCTTCCGAGAAAGGACTAGATAGGTTGCCACATTTTCGACGATAAGCTCCAAGTGCATCATAGGAACTACAAAAACATGGTTCCTTCTCTTTCGTATACTGATAATTATTATTGCCAACAGTTTTTAATCTATTCACTCGTCTAGATAATATTTTTCCTTGTTCACTAATAAATCGACTAATTAAACTCATGTTTCTATAATCAATTCGATCCCTCGATCCAATTGGGGGCAAATGCCTACGAAAAGATCGCTTCCTCTGCAGAAAGGTGAGGGAGAAGATCTGCGGCAACCAATGGCCTAACCATGTCTTCCTCAGTGAATAGAATTGCATAGAAGTCCCTTGCCTTCATCCTAATATCTTGAAGTTTGGTAAAGGTATGGTCGCCAACTGTGATAACTTAAATGGAGTTGATTCTTCTCATGCTAGTAGCAATTTGATGGAAATATGCCGTGTTTCTGTCCCCTTGATCCATTTCTCTCTAGACCTTTGCTTTTAGTAGATTTCCTCACTCACGAGGTTCTCATCAAATTCCGCCCTGAGTTGGTCCTTGAGTTGCATGTGAGAGTCATCTAGCAAGTTTGTCTCCTCCAAGCCATCAGGCTCTCCAAGCTATTCCAAGGTTTTGTCTTTTACCTCTTTGCTAGGTAGAGTCTTGTCGGCACCCCAATCCTTAAGAGCTTGTGTCACACACTTCAGTTCACGAACCAACCTAGCCATAGAGGACTGCCCTTGCCTTTGAATATTCCAGGCTCGTCTTATAGTATCCATGAAATTTGTCTCTCTGAGTTAGTATCTTTCCAGTTTGAAAGTAGCTCTCCTAAATTGCCTGCAAGTAGTTTTCAGTAAGATGGGTTTTTGGTCCGACATCGGTCTCGCCAAACATGAAGTCTGCACATATGGGTAGTGATCCTCCTAGTCAACAGAGACAAGAAACTTGTCTAGCCTAGAACATGAGGTCACTGTTCTCATATTGGACCAGGTGAACTGAGTTTTAGATAATGGATATCGATCAGGGCAACATCGCCAATGAAGTCACAAAAGTCTTCCACCTCTTCGGTAATAGAGTGGTCGCCTGTCCTCTCAGAAGGTGCAACAACTGTATTAAATCCCCCTCCCACACACCAGGGTCAGCTTGAGCTGTGATGGTATATAAGCAACTGCTCCTAGAGGAGTCTCTTCCCTTCTATGCTTTGTGGTTTGTACACCCCCGAGAGAAGTCCCAAGAAAAACCATCCCTAACATTCATGAATTGTAGAGAGAGATCCCCTATTGTAACTTGTCTATCTTCCTCCACCTTCTCCACCTTCTCCACCTCACACTGATTCCAAAGAATCATAATACTGCAAGATCTTCCTTCAGTTGGAGATGCCACCTCCTGAGAGTGCCTATTTTCCCCAATCTCTCTCATAATAGACTCCCCATCCCCCTCACACTTGGACTTTTGTATACACAGAATGTCAATCTTATATCTTCTTACTAGCTTCTTCATCACCCTTCTATTCTCGCCCCCCTAAGCCCCCTCACATTCCACGAAACGATTCTCATATGGACGAGGAACTGTGCCTCCTTGCCTCCCCCTCTAGCTCATCCCCTTCCTCCTCTTCTCCATCAATGCCCCTTACTGCCCTCTTTTGAGACTTCCCCCCTTTTGCCTCTCTCGTCATACTTATCAACCACCTCTTCTGAATCTTGTTGAAACCTTTGAGGTCCCTCTCCAACCCCGCAAAAGATATTCCCACTCTCTCCATCAACCCCTTTACTTGCACCTCTGTAATCCTTTCCAAGGTAAAATTGGGGATCGGTATCGGATCGGTCCGTCCAAAACTGATCCGGATCGGTGGGATCGGCCGATCCGGGCCGGTATGGAAGCGATCTTGCCGAACCCGCCTAACCAAGGAATCTCCCTCTCAACTTGAGGTTAGTTGTTTATGTACCTGGTTTGACAAGGCATTTTATATAAATGTAATCGACTAATATTAACTTTTCTCTTTACCCCTCCACTTTGCCGTTTCACTTTATCTTTTCCAGGAGAACACAGGCGGAGGAGGCGGGGGAGGAGGAGGTTGACGGCGGCAGAGGGTTGCGTTGGTGGCATCGGCATCATATCTTCTTCTTCTTTCGAGAGAGACTGATCGCGAGGATGAGGAGGACGAGGAGGAGGTACCGGTGGTGGCCGGTGGCGGAGAAGGAGGTGGTGGCTAGTGGCGGAGGAGGTTTCAGTGAATGAGGTGGTGGCCGATTCTACTTTCCTCTGCCAGAGACAACTACGACAGGTGCCGATGGGGATGTCGACGGCGATCGTGCACAGGTAAGGTTTGTTTTTTGTTCGTCTCCCTTCTTCATTTTTCCTTTTCTTCTTCTTCTTCCTCCTCCTTTTTCTTCGTCCTTTAACTTCCTTGTTTTTTTTGTTGATGGGAGCAATCTAGATCGGCCGATCCCTCCAGGTTGATCTCTGTCCAATCCCTCCGCTCCTGCCAACTGTTAGAGTGTGGAGTCAGAACTTTTCTTCGTGCGCCCTTGCACGGGATCACACTCTGCCTTAGGAGCGCATCCACTGCTTCAGGAGAACATCCTCAATGTCAGGGGAGCATGCATTGCGGGCTCAAGGCAAGTTGATGTCACTTGGAGAAGGTCGACCTGCATGATGCACCGACCTTAGTCTTGGCAATGCACCGACCTGGTATTGGCAATACATTGACCTGACTGATGGTGGGGGAGCATTTGCAGCCGCTGGAGCGCATACTCGGTCTCAGGAGAGCATCCTGTGTGACAAGCGAGCATGCACATCTAATGTACCCCGGAAGAGGATTTCTGTTTAACAGGGGCATTATTGTCCTTAATGTCCTGACTAATGACGCCCTAATCTCCTTGTATATAAGGGTGGGCTCTCTCCTTGTATTGTAACCTGGTCTGTGATTATCTTAGTGGAATCCTGTTGCGGCCGTGGACGTAGGAAGGCATCTTGCCTCCGAACCACGTAAAAAATCCCTGTGTTCTTGTGGTTTGATTTCTTCTCTCCTTTCTTCTTCCTCCTCCGCTGTTTGTCCTCCTCGTCTGGGTACTCCGGTATATCCCTAACAACTAGTATCAGAGCCTTGTTCTGGTTCAAGGAGAATAGTGGGAGCAATGGTGGCGGATGAAGGAAAGGTGAGGATCGACAAGTTCGATGGCAAGGACTCTGGTTTCTGGAAGATGCAGATCGAAGACTACTTGTATAAGAAGAAGCTGCATGAGCCGCTTCTTGGAACGATGCCGATAGGGATGAAGAAAGAAGATTGGGATCTACTAGACAGACAAGCACTCAGAGTTGTTCGCTTGACGTTGGCCAGAAACGTCACCTTCAACATCGTGAACGAGAAGACCACGGCATGATTGATGAAGGCGTTATCAAATATGTATGAAAAGTCCTCGGCTTCAAACAAGGTATATTTGATGCGTCGTTTATTTAATCTAAAGATGGCCGAAGGTGCTTATATTACAGATCACATCAATGAATTCAACGTGATTACAACTCAGTTGAGTTCTGTAGAAATAAACTTTGATGATGAGATTCGGGCCTTGATTCTTTTATCCTCCTTACCTGAAAGTTGGGGTGCAACTGTGACGGCTGTAAGTAGTTCTTCCGGTTCAAGCAAATTGAAGCTCAATGAGATACGAGACTTGATTCTAAGCGAAGATATTCGCAGAAGGGAATCGGGTGAAGTCTCAGGTTCTGCCTTGAATACAGAGAGCAGGGGAAGAACAAAATAGCGGGGTCAAAATAGGAGTAGATCTAGGTCCAAGAAGAAAGGTCAATCAAAGTTTGGTGGTGATGGGTGCTGGAATTGTGGTAAAAAGGGGCACTTAAAGAAAGATTGCAAGGCTCTAAAGAAGAAAAACCACAATTAAGAGTCCGCCAATGCAACTGCAGCAAAACAAGTTCAAGATGCTTTAGTTCTTTATGTTGACACTCCTTTAGAGTCATGGATTCTTGACTCAGGTGCGTCGTTTCACTCCACCTCACATAAAGAAAGTATGTAAAATTATGTTGCTGAAATTTTGGGAAGGTTTATCTTGCTGATGATGAGTCTTTAGATATTGTGGGGAAGGGTGATGTCAATGTAAGGACCACAAATGACACTTTGTGGAAGTTAAAGAATGTAAGGCATATACCTGGCTTGAAGAGGAACTTGATATTTGTTGGACAGCTTGATGATGAAGGTTATGTCACAATCTTTGTGGGTGGATCTTGGAAAAGAACCAAAGGTGTTATGGTGATAGCACGAGGCAACAAGATGGGTACTCTCTACATGACTAGCAACAACAAAGATACAGTGGCAGTGGCTCATTTAGGAGTTGACTCCAATATATGGCACTGCAGGCTTGGTCACATGAGTGAGAAAGGGATGAAGATACTGTTGTCAAAAGGCAAGTTGTCTGGCTTGAAATCTGTGGAAGTTGGTCTTTGTGAAGACTGCATTTTTGGGAAGCAAAAGAAGGTTACATTCTCGAAGACTGTAAGAACTTTGAAGACACAGAAGCTAGAGCTTGTACATACAGATGTATGGGGTCCTTCACCAGTACCATCTCTTAGAGGCTCACTCTACTATGTCACTTTCATTGATGACTCTACTCACAAGGTATGGGTTTATTTTTTGAAAAGAAAATCTGATGTATTTGTTACTTTCAAAAATTGGAAGATCCTTGTAGAGAATGAGACATGTTTGAAGGTGAAGTGTCTGAGATCAGACAATGGTGGAGAGTATGACAACAAAGATTTCAAGGACTTTTGTGCAGATAGTGGTATCAGGATGGAAAGAACTGTTCCAAAAACACCACAGCAGAATGGAGTTGCCGAGCGCATGAATAGAACCTTGAATGAACGGGCTAGGAGCATGAGGATACATGCTGGACTGCCAAAAACATTTTGGGCAGATGCAATTAACACATCAGCCTTCTTGATAAATCGAGGACCATCTGTCCCTTTGAATGGTGAGATTCCAGAGGAGGTCTGGACAGAGAAAGAGGTAAATCTTTCACACCTGAGAGTCTTTGGTTGTGTTTCATATGTGCATGTAGATTCTAATGACAGGGATAAGCTAGATGCTAAGTCTATAAAGTGCTTTTTCATTAAATATGGTTCTGATGAGTTTGGATATCGATTTTGGGATGATGAAAATCGAAAAATTCTTAGAAGGAAAATTGTTATATTCAATGAAAATGTCTTGTACAAAGATAGAGCTGTTGTAGAATCTGACAGTGCAGGGAAACAAAATGTGAATGGTGGACAGGTTGAGCTAGAAGAAATTTCACAAGATGATGTGAATGACAAGATACATGATGTATCTGAAATAGAAGCACAACCCTGTACACCGGTACAACTGAGAAGATCTGCAAGAATACCTAGGCCCACACAAAGGTATTCTCCATCTTTGCATTACCTACTGTTGACTGACGAAGGTGAACCCGAGTGTTATGATGAAGCAATCCAGGTTACAGATTCTGTTGAGTGGGAGTTAGCCATGAAAGATGAAATGAACTCATTACAAAAGAACCAGACTTGGGAGTTAACTAAACTCCCTAAGAACAAGAAGGCATTGCACAACAAGTGGGTTTACAGAGTCAAAGATGAACCTGATGGCAGTAAGAGGTACAAAGCAAGGTTGGTAGTGAAGGGCTTCCAGCAAAAGGAAGGTATAGACTACACTGAGATCTTTTCTCCAGTTGTGAAACTAACCACTATTAGATTGGTGTTGAGCATTGTTGCTGCTGAGAACTTACATTTAGAGCAACTAGATGTGAAGACATCTTTTCTCCATGGTGACTTGGAGGAAGACATCTACATGATGCAACCAGAAGGTTTTTCAGTCCCAAGCAAAGAAAACCTTGTGTGCAAGCTTAAGAAAAGTTTGTATGGTCTGAAACAAGCCCCCAGACAGTGGTACAAGAAGTTTGATGGATTCATATGTAACAATGGTTTCATTAGGTGTAACATGGACCATTGTTGTTATCTTAAGAAGTTTGATAATTGTTATATCATATTGTTGTTGTACGTGGATGATATGCTTATTGCAGGATCAAGTATGACAGAGATTAACAATCTGAAAATGCAATTATCAAAGGAATTTGCTATGAAGGACTTAGGAACAGCAAAGCAAATTCTTGGGATGAGAATTGTGAGAGATAGAACAGCTGGCACTGTGAAGCTATCTCATGAAAGTTACATCCAGAAGGTGTTGAGCAGATTCAACATGCAGGATGCAAAACCAGTTAGCACTCCTTTGACAAGTCACTTCAAGCTGTCTAAAGAGCAGTCACCAAAGTCTGCTGAAGAGCATGAGTCCATGAAGAAAATTCCTTATGCATCAGCTGTAGGAAGTTTGATGTATGCCATGATTTGTACCAGGCCGGATATAGCACATGCAGTGGGAGTTGTGTGCAGACATATGGCAGATCCGGGCAAGCAACACTGGGAGGCAGTGAAATGGATTCTGAGATACCTAAAAGCCACCTCATGTAAGTCACTTTGTTTCAGGAAAAGTGATGTTATCTTACAAGGCTTTGTTGATTCAGATCTTGGTGGTGATCTGGACACCAGAAGTACCACTGGTTATGTTTACACCTTGGGTGGCACTGCAATGAGTTGGGTTTCAAAACTTCAGAAGGTTGTTGCTCTCTCAACAACAGAAGCAGAGTATGTTGCTATCTCTGAAGCTAGCAAAGAGATGGTATGGCTGAAAAACTTTTTGAAGGAGTTGGGCGAATAAAGCAATAGTGTGCTGTTTTGTGACAGTCAAAGTGCAATTCACCTTGCCAAGAACCCTGTCTTTCATGCAAGGACTAAGCACATACAACTGAAGTATCACTTCATTCGTGGTTTGCTTGAAGATGGTGTTTTGTTGCTGGAGAAAATATTTGGTGCAGAGAATCTAGCAGACATGTTAACCAAGGTTGTAACCACAGAGAAACTGAGGCTGTGCGAAGCCTCAGTTGGCCTCCATGGATGATTGATGGAGGGATGCCGTAGCAGTATTTCCATTGTTACATTAAGCAGGATTAATACATTGAGATGTTTGCTTTCTTTGGAGTTCAGACTCCAAGTGGGAGATTGTTAGAGTGTGGAGTCAGAACTTTTCTTCGTGCGCCCTTGCACGGGATCACACTCTGCCTCAGGAGCGCATCCACTGCTGCAGGAGAACATCCTCAATGTCAGGGGAGCATGCATTGCGGGCTCAAGGCAAGTCGATGTCACTTGGAGAAGGTCGACCTGCATGATGCACCGACCTTAGTCTTGGCAATGCACCGACCTGGTCTTGGCAATACATTGACCTGACTGATGGTGGGGGAGCATTTGGAGCCGCTGGAGCGCATACTCGGTCTCAGGAGAGCATCCTGTGTGACAGGCGAGCATGCACGTCTAATGTACCCCAGAAGAGGATTTCTGTTTAACATGGGCATTATTGTCCTTAATGTCATGACTAATGACGCCCTAATCTCCTAGTATATAAGGGTGGGCTCTCTCCTTGTATTGTAACCTGGTCTGTGATTATCTTAGTGGAATCCTGCTGCGGCCGTGGACGTAGGAAGGCATCTTGCCTCCGAACCACGTAAAAAATCCCGTGTTCTTGTGGTTTGATTTCTTCTCTCATTTCTTCTTCCTCCTCCGTTGTTTGTCCTCCTCGTGTGGGTACTCCGGTATATCCCTAACACCAACTCCCAAGGAATAATCGGAATCGGAGAGCTCGGGATCGGATTGGTTGGGCCTAAAACCGATCGGATCAGCTAGGATCCGATTCTTCCTTCCTTGATCCTTTCCACCGCCCCCACCATCTCCTTGACCTCCTCCCTTCCTAGTTTGACCATATCGGACCTCCCCTCCCCATCAGACTTCCCCTTTTTCCATCTCCCTGACCACCCCCTTGCGGGGTCTCTGGGATGATGAAATCCATCTCATCGGACTGCTTGTCCTCTCTCACCTCTCTCGCTGGCTGTGTGGGCCCATCTCCTTGGACCTCCCTATAAAGTACAGAGAAGTTGTCGAGGTGACTAGAGGATGTGTGGATCACTGCCGTTGCAGTTGCAAATGGTTGTCGTCGGGCTTCCAAGGCGTCCTCAGGAGTTTGTCGCTGGCCCACTAGGGATTCGTTAGCTTCCTAGTACCAAGAGTAGCCCACCAACCCCGACTGCAGAACTCCACCGTCTGCTGCATTCTGGTACGGAGAGCAGGCCGTCGAGTTTGGCTGTCGACCTCCACCGTGGGTGAGAGATAGGACATGGTCGATTGCCAGCCCTAGCCTTGACGGCTTCGCCACCAGTAGGTGTTGACAGAACTCTTCCATCGGTAGATGAAAGGTGAGCATGGTTTCTTGTGGCGGTAGGCTTCCAGTGCGACCGTCGGGCAGTGATCGCGGCTGTTGGAGTTGAGTAGTCAACGTCGGGCCTGCCTGTGGTGGAGGTTGTCGGAGAAGCTCCTTTGGCGGCACAGCGGTTGCCGGTGATGGTTGGCTTGTCGAGCAACATCTCCTCCCTGCCTCCCGCTGCAATGGGTGAGCAGTTAAAGGTTTTAGGTGGAAGGAACAATGCATAACGGGTCCGGACGGACCAAGATGAGCAGTGAGGCTGGATCCAGGTAAGTCCCGGGTCCGGGGAGGCGAGTCTAACTCAGTGGTTTTACTCGTTGGCTGTGGCCCAGGCCAACAACGCAGCCGGCTCTAACGGAAGCTCCCAACTTACGTCCCAATACTGTTCGGCCCAACCGGCCCAAGAAATCGAGCGGGTGATTCAAAATTCAAATGGGAGGCCAAGGGGTTGCCATGTACCCCCTTCACTTCATGTTCCTCCTCGTGCCGTTGGGGTGGTCGCCCTAGCAAGTCCGGCTGCCGCTGCTGGTAGCCTGGTCTGACGAGGGCCCAGACAACGAAAACCTCCCCTCCGATGGAGAGGGAGATGGCTGGTGGCATGTTTGCGGGGCTTCTTGTCCGGACGATGGCCTCTATTGCTGTGATGACTCTTTTTGGGACAAAGCGCAGGCGCATCTCCAAGGTGGTGTGGCACACACTAGTCCCCCAGCAAAACAGAAATGGAGCAGTTGTGTGAGTTCATGTTACAAAGATGTTCCTCTAATCTCCCACTCTTTGAAAAATGAAAGAAACAACTCTACCCATGGCTCTTAGTTCTTTTCTGAAACTTCTATTGTTCCTTTCTCCGCATAAGGCCCATAGGTTAGCATGAAGGATAAGCCACCATATTCTTCTGTCAACCTTAATGTTCCAATTTCTGTGCCATTCTCCAATCTGTTGCTGCACAGTTCCCTGAGATCTGGAGGATATGGCACCTTCTACCTCCTCCTCCTCTTGTTCTTTGCCTCCTTTCCTCGTGTCCAATTTTGCAGGCTTGGGTCTAGCAACCAGGTTTTAACCAAGCAACTAACAGCTTGCTTCAAGGATTGTTGATCGTGTAAGGTACCTGAATTGACCAGTTCCCAACTTGGATCTGGATAGTGGATTGAATCGAATGGATTTGTTGCTTCAGAGGGAGAAAGTCTGGTTAGATCGGTCAATCGAAATAATGGGAAAAAGGAGCGAAGAAAAATCAAAACAATACAATGGTGAGGATCACATAAAATAGAAAGTTACAGAAAAGCTTCTCCTCCTTGTCCTGTTCTTCTTCTTCTTCTTCTCATCATCATCATCTTCTTCTTCTGCTGTTGCCACTTGCTCTTTTTCATGTGCTTCTTCTAGTCGTTTATTATTTGTTCTTTCTTCTTTTTCATCTTCTATTATTTGCTTTCTTGTCCTCCTGTTCTCTCTCTCTCTCTATCACACACACGCACTTGTTCTCACTATCTTTTCATTTCTTTCTCCTTCTCCATCCTTTTTTCCTGATGCTTCTGCTGCTGCTTTCTTCTTCTCTGGGGAAAAAGACAAAAAGTTATTAAAAAATGCTCCTGCTGCTGTTGTTCTTTTTGTGCTGCTGTCCCTGCTGCTTGTTTCTTTTCTTCTGGTTCTGCTGCTTGTTTATTTCTGCCTTCCTCTTCTCTTATTTGCTTCTTTGCCTCTGCTTCTGCTTCTTTTTCCTTCTTCTTTCATGTATACTCTTTTTACTTCTTCATTCATATGTACTCTTTTTTCTTTTGTTTCTCTTCTTCTTCCTCTCTCTCTCTCTCACACACACACAGAGAGCAGTTAGTAGCACATATTACTGATAAAAAAGGAAGGAAGAATAGTACTAGTTTATACCTATCTATTACCTAAAAGAAAATACGATCACATACGCTCAACCCCAATCATAACTCCAGAACGGAAATGAGCCAAACAATGCAACCGTTTGAGAAGTCCTCTGAACCCTAAAGCAGAGGAAACCCCTTTCTATTCTTTTGATGATCTATCTTACCTTTAGGCCAGAATGAAAATTCTTGATATGCATGTCAGTTTTGACATAGATGTTGGGAAACGAAGGAGGGCTAGGTCTCTCCTGCTCACTAGATTTGGAAGCTAGGCTTTGGTGGACTTACGAATGATTTGTTGCAATAATTTTAGTATGTTTGTGAAGTATTCTGGTGTTTTGGGAATGTAGACACATAATTTTACTTGTATCTTACCATCTTTTCAAGTCAATGTATTATTACTTAGATGTAGATCTGTCATGCATCTTTTCTCATGGGAGAAATATTCTATAGGCTTTGCTTACAGGGGAGCCAAGTATTGTTGAGGGTGCTGCTGCTTTGCTGAAGGCTATTGTAACAAGGAATCCAAAAGCTATGGTCAGATTATACAGCACAGGTGCATTTTACTTTGCCCTGGCATATCCTGGATCCAATCTCCATTCAATTGCACATCTCTTCTATGTGACACATATGCACCAAGCATTTCATGGCGGTGAAGAGGCAGCAGTGTCTTCCTCATTGCCACTGGCAAAGCGTAGTGTTTTGGGTGGACTCCTTCCAGAATCTCTATTGTATGTGCTGGAGCGCAGTGGTTCAGGTGCATTTGCTGCTGCAATGGTTTCTGACTCAGATACACCTGAAATTATTTGGACACATAAGATGCGTGCAGAACATCTGATTCATCAGGTAGTTCCTATACATACATACATATCTATATCTATATCTCTATATACACACAACATTCAGCAAATCAAAACATGAAACACTTTTGCCATTCCATTTTTTCATTTTATTTTTCAGGTTCTGCAGCATGTCGGTGATTTTCCACAGAAGCTGTCTCAACATTGCCACTCACTATATGAGTATGCTCCTATGCCGCCAGTAACATACCCAGAGTTAAGAGATGAAATGTGGTGTCACCGTTATTACCTGCGGAATCTGTGTGATGAAGTGCGTTTTCCGAATTGGCCAATCGTTGAGCATGTAGAGTTCCTACAGTCATTATTGGCAATGTGGCGTGAAGAATTAACGCGGAGACCGATGGATCTTTCAGAGGAAGAAGCTTGCAGGATACTTGAGATATCTATGGATGATGTTGTACTGGGTGATAATGATAGTAACAAGGAATCATTTGATGTTGATGCAGAGATAGCTAGCATCTCTAAGCAGATTAAGAACATTGATGAAGAAAAACTAAAAAGGCAGTATAAAAAGCTTGCAATGAAATACCATCCTGACAAAAATCCAGAAGGTAGGGAGAAATTTGTTGCTGTACAAAAGGCTTATGAGCGGCTCCAGGTACTTAAACTACCTCCCTTCCTCTATAAATGTTTGTTTCTGTGGGATGTTTTTGAACACTGCGATACACAAAACTACCATCCTTTTGGATTTGATTAAATTCTTCGTCCATCTATGTGATTGTTGTATAACCTTTTCTTTCTGACATCATTTGACATTTCTCTCCATGGTCTTGAAGTGAAACTTGGTCAAAGTCTTCCCCTTGTAGTTGTGGAATTCTGTAACATTGTCAGTCATGTAGTACCACATTACGTGCTTCTCATCAGACTTTTCTTTTCTTTTTTTCCAAATGTGATTATGTGAGTGCTCTTCATGAGAGTTGCACAATTGGACAAGAAAGGTCAGTAGTTTTGATAAATACTGGTGTTGCGTTATTTGCTCTTCATTGGAGTTGTACAATTGGGTAATAAGGTCAGTTGCCTGGTTCTCCCTCTAGATTCTAGAAGCTTTAGGTTAAAGACTGCTGAAAATGTTAATATAGATGAGTAAGCATAGTGAATGCTATGTAAGCTTGGCTCTATGTGATTTCTTGTTTCTGAAGTTATCAGAAATGTTTACACGCATAATTTTCGATATCCATTTCGTTAGATGAATATGCGTATATTTCGACATATTTGTTAATTTCATGCTTTTGGGTTTATCAGACAATTTAGGGTTCATGTACTTGACTTTTCCCCACCGACCGGAGTCGGTGTTAATTTATATCGGACAAATCTGAACACCTTTGATTAACTGTCGAAGAACGCCTTTGGCCTCTATGCATTGTGACATTAATGATCTTGATGATCGCCCATGACGGGTACATACGTTTGCAAAGAAATTTGGAGACTTCATTTCTTGGAACATATGTAATTTGAATTTCAATCGGTCCTTCAAGATCTTTACATATAGTCCCAATTGTATAATCGAGTCTTCGGGATTACTTCCAGTTGCAACTAGACTGTTTGAACTTGCCTCAGTCTGCATTTGGATATTTGAATTTGCTTTCGTCCTGATCGGGTCATTGAATTTACTTTTGTCCCCTGATCGGACGGTTGAATTTGAATTACATCACGAGAACCGTTGGATCGCCAAGATGATCATTGTCGGTCCCTCGAAGTTGCTTCATGGTCATAATCACTCTCTTGATTGTGATTGGACCCTTAAGTTGCCTTGGTGTCCACAAAGGACATTTTCGCACAAAGCGAGGGTATGTTTGTAATTTTTCCTCCATCAGGGTATTTCTACAGTTTCTTGATTTTTTCAGAGATAGCCCCGTCACTTCTTGACTTCCTGGGCGTATCCGCCATTTCTCGACTTCTCGGAGATCGCCACGTCATTTGACTTTCTGGGCGCTCCTAACTTTCTTTCTTGACTTCTTGAAAATAGCCCCATCATTTGACTTTCTGGGCATTCCTCGTCATCATTTCTTGACCTTTTAGGGTTTCTTTACAATTTCACCTATTTCTGAGTTTTCGGACATAATAACTGTTGGCCATGAAATGATACATGGATTTGGATGGTTAGTCATAAATCAAACCTAGGAAAGCGCACTACGCTTCACGGAAGGGATGTGGTCTCGCTCCACCGAGTCGTGCAAATGCCGTAAACCAGAACGGGGTATTTTGGTAATTTTGATATGCCACAAATGGGGGTATTTCAACAATTTTTTCACAATCAGGGGTATTTATGTAATTCCCTTCATCGGGGACATTTCTGTAAATTTTTCACCACCGAGGGTATTTCTGTAATTTTTTCACTAGCGGGGGTATTTATGCAATCTTCCCTTCATCGGGGACATTTCAGCAATTTTCTCGTCATCGGGGTCATTTCTGCAATTTTTTTCCTACCGGAGGTATTTCTGTAATTTTTCTACCATCGGGAATATTTTTGCAATTTTTTTGCCATCGGGGATATTTATGTAATTTTGTTGCAATCAGAGTTATTTCTGTAATTTTTTTACCGCTGGAAGTATTTCTGCAATCTTCCCTTCATCGGGATATTTCTATAATTTTCCCAGAGTTTATTTGCAATCTCTTAGAACTTTAGGATATTTTTGCAATGCTTAGACTTTCTGACAGTACTCTATGATGAGGGTATGCTTGCAATTCTAATTTCCAGAAAATATCCCATGGCAGGGGTATATTTGATTTTTAAGGAAATATCCCATGGTAGGGGTATATCTGTACTTTTGAATTCTCAGAACATACTGTGCAGCGGCAGGGGCTGTCGCGTAACTTCACATGATTTATCATATTATGCATACTTCACATGCTTTCTGAGAATAAACATTTTTTCTTTCTGATAAAATTGCACAAGGGCAGAATGCATAGGGTTTCCTTTTTCTCCATTGGTTAGCAAATTCCATCAGCTAAGGAGGTGAGATGTGCATGGTTTTTTTCAATGTTTGCCGGCTCGACCGTCTCGGTCGTCTCGATTTTCTGCCGGGACGAGACGGGATGGGACGGTACGGTACCGTCCCGCTCCGTCCCGCTCCGCCTCGTAAGATGTCAATATGAAAAAAGACACTTTATATATGTAATATATGTAAAATAATACAACAAAATTCTTAGCTCAGTTGGTTAAGCGGTTTGTGCGCTCCATTTAAAACGTCTTAGGTTCGAATCTTGTGAACGCCTCTGTGATTTTGAGTTTTTTAATTGAAAATCTTAAAAAAATCACATGCAACCGGTGAGTTTCGAACCCAAACCGCCCCCAAACCGATGAAGACGCTTAACCATCTTACCTATAAAATATTTTATATTTAAAAGAAAATATTAAATATATGAAGCGTCCCGGTCGCGTCCCACAGACCGGTCATCCTGGTCTGTGGCTGGGACGGGCCGGGTCGTGCGAGTCGGGCCGTCCCGGCTCGGTTTGTCAAACCCTGATTTTTTTCCTTCCAGAATGCAAGGGTGCCAGGGTATTTATTCCCTTTAAACATATTAGTTAAGGGCATTTATTGTCTTCTCCCAAATGCCCATCGGCTAAGCCTTTTAGAAAGAAAGAAGGGAAGAGAGATCCCTCTGAGCATTCATTTCCCTCTCCTTTAATTCCAGAGTTAAAAGAGCATTTAACCTCTTCTTAAAATAGGTCAAGGTGGCAGTGGGATTTATTCCCCTTCAATCCCATTAGTTAAGAGCATTTATTACCCTTTAAAGACATGGTTAAGAGGCCAAGGGGGAGAATGGGTGCGCATGCTCTCCTCTTCCCAAAAATCATTGACCAAAGGCTTTAACCCCTCCTTAGGTTTCATGTTCATTTACTCTTGTGCAGGGGCAGGTTTATAATTGCAGTTTCCCAGAAGATATCTCATGCAATTATAGAGCCATTCACATAGTTTTTTGATCTTCAAAGTATACCCCATCATGGGAGGATATACATAATTCCAGTCCTAATGATGACAAGGGTTCCTATGCAATATCTTTTCTTTTCTGATTTCTTTCATGCATACACAGGCAGAAGAACTCTTGAGCGACCCCTCCTTCTTGGGATTCATGCTTCAAGCTTCATGTCTCATGTCTTTCAAAGAAAAAAAAAATGAGTCTTCAGCACCTTTGCTCCCTGCGCAGGCCTTCTTGTGCATTCTTCGTCTTGGTCCTTGATGGATGCTTGAATTGAGAGAGCTAAATCTTCAAAAAATTTCAAGACTTCAAGAGCTCCTTGCGCAGTCTTCCTCCTTGTGCTCCTTTCCTTTGCTCCTTGGTGAATGCTTGAGGATCTAGTCCTTGTCAAGTGCTGGCTGCTCTCTTCCTTTTATAGGCGTTGGAGAAGGGGTGGAGGTAAGCCACTTAGACTCTTGGTCTTCTTGTCCCTTTATTTTCTTTTCTTCTTTTTCTTCTCTTCCCTTTTTTTTGGGTTGTTTTTTGTGCGCAAATAAATAAAAAAAGGGGGGGGGGACCTCCGGCCTGTGACAGTAGGAGAAGGGAGAGGGGGCAACAGAAAGGGGGGAGGCCACCCCCGGTAGGATGGACCGAGGGTGCACCCTCCCCCAGTTGGTAGCAGGAGGAGGTAGGGGGCCACCCCCGGTGGGTCTGACCGGGGGTTCCCCTCCTCCCAATTAGCAGCGGCAACAGCATGTGAAGGGGGGGGGGGGTGCCACCCCCGGTGGGATGAACTGGGGGTGCACACCCCCGGTGGTGTTCAGCAGGGCAGGAGGAGAGGGGGGCAGGGGTGCCATCCCTGGTGGAATGGACTGGAGGTGCACCCCCTTTCTTCTTCTCTTTCTCTTCTTCTTTCTTTCTTTTTTTTTGTTTCAGCAAATTTCAGGGTTCAACAAGAGGTTAGTATAATTTGTGTGATTTCTCCTCTTGCATACTACGATTGTCATGGTGAGATTGATCAAGTGAGAAATGTGATGACTGTTTTTTTTTTGAAAAGTGGGTAATTCCACTATTGTATTGAGAAAAGGAAGGGAATGTACATGAATAAGCCCTAAGCGCACGAAACAATCCCCTATACAAAAAGTTATCCCCTCCAAGAGGGTCCATTCCCATTAACAACCCACAAACAGAAAAAAAGGGTGGAATTATGTCCTCCCACTTTACACAAATGTCTCGCCCAAAATGCCATGGTTTCACAAACAAAATAAAGAATCCTGACTTCCGACCTTGACTCCCTTTTGAAGATTCTTCTATTTCTCTCACTCCAAATAGCCCAAAGAGTGGCATGAAGGATCATCCACCACATAAGCGAGTCATCTTGTAGTTTCCACCTCCTATTCGACTTGAGGAGGAGCTGCTAGATCCCCTCACAATGTCCGACCGGCTGGTGGAGTGGTCGGCCGATCCTTGTCCAAATTTCCTGTGCAAAAGGGCAGCCTACGAACAAATGGTCGAAGTCTTCCTCTGCCTCCCCACATAAGCAGCAAACAGTGGATATATTCTGAAGGAAAGAAGCCAATCTATCACACATGGGCAGTCGACCATGGGAAATCCTCCAAATCAACAGCTTGACCTTGAGTGGGCTGTTAGTGCTCCGTACATGACATACAAAAACATGTCGCAGACCTCCATCTGAAATGAGGGAGTGACCGATCTCATCGAGAACCGACCCTTCCTGTCCCATCTCCACGTCCAGCTGTCTTCTGAAGTAGCATCCAATCTGAACTATAGAAGGAAATCGAGGAGACGTTCTAAGTGGTCCATCTCCTCAAAGGTGAGGTTCCTTCTAAAGGTAGGTGACCAAATGCCCCCTGCCAGCTGCCCATCGAAAGATTGAGCCACGGAAGCTCCTGCTGCCAAGGATGGCATTATCGATTTCGGTACCGGTTTCGGCCGGTACCGAAACCGATACGTACCGGTTTCGGTATCGGTTTCGGTTTCGGCCGAAACCGCTTGAAACCATTCAAAAAATTAAAAAAATAGTGATTCTCTCCGGTTTCGGCCGAAACTGGACGGTTTCGGACCGAAACAGGTCGGTTTCGGACCGAAACATGTCAGTTTCGGCCGAAACCTTTAATGGTTTCGTCCGAAACCATTAAAAAATTATTTTTTTTAAGTATCGGACCTGCTACAGTGTTGGGGTCCGGTTTCGGATCGGTACCGGCCGAAACCGATACATTTCGGCCGAAACGTATCGGTTTCGGCCGATACTGCCAACCATGCCTGCTGCACCCGCAATAGCATATAATAAGGGAAAGGCCTCCGCAAGTGTGAAAGCTCCACTCCACCTGTTATGCCAGAAAAAGTACCTCTCTCCCTTTGCCCAATCTGAACCGAACGCTGACTTTGATGAAGTCAACACATTGAAGGATGCCTCTCCAAATAGGGGAGATATTGTACATGTGAGGCGGGCGAAGATCCACACCCTGGTTGAAGTATAATGCCTCTGTCTGATCAGCTGTAACCATAGACCTCCATCTTCTATCCCAAGATGACTTAGAAGTTGTAAATATTTTAACCTTGCAATCTCAGTAATGATGGAAGGATAGGGTTAGTTAGTCGTATGGAGATTCAAGGCACCCTAAAGTAAGTAACTTTGCAATCTCTTCCCCCTTCCAATGTGGACGTGTGTGATGGCCCACCTTTGGTCCTGAAGGAACATAGTGCTTAGCCATTCAAACTGTTGTAAGTAGGGTTATCTTTGTCTCTTCTAGGGTTTTCTAATATTTCAACGCTTTATTCCCCTCTTATTTCCTAGAGGGGCATACTTGTAATTTGGTTCTTTTATTCTTCTTATATATATCAGGTTGGTGGGCGCGATAGTGGGACATCGCGACTCCTCTTCTCCTCCTTCTCGGAGACCGTTTTCTCCTCTCTCCCTCTTCTTCTTCCTTTGCCCTACAATCTTCATGGTATCAGAGCAGAGATCCTATGATCTGATCGGCCGCGGGTCCTCCTCTTTTTCTTCTCTTGCTGGTCAAATCGTCCTCTGGAGGACTGCCTTGTGGGGCTACCGCCATAGCCTTCTTGTCTTGTCTTGGTGCCAACAACCTGCGGTCGGTGTGGGAGACCGTTTTTCCTTGGAACAGTTCTCTTCTTGTCCCTTCTGGAGGCATGCCTTCCGCTGTTAGCAGTGTCTAGACCATGATGATTCCTCAGGGATCAGGAGGGTTGATTCTTCAAATAACCTCTGAGAAGTTGACTAATGTGAACTATGCAGCTTGGGCTGTAGCCGTGGAGTTGTACGTTGAAGGGCAAGACAAACTTGACATCTTGCATGGAACAAGGACGAAGCCTGATGAGTCGAGCGCAGAATTTAGAGCCTGGCGTCGGGACAACATACAGGTCATGACATGGCTTCTGAACTCTGTCAGCCCAGGAATCAAGCAAGTGATCCTTCACCAGAAAACTGCTGTTGACATGTGGCGGACTCTAGAGCAGATGTACGGACGAAAACATGATATGCTCCGTACCTACCGGTTGAGCAGCAAAATTTTTCGGTTGGAACAGGGTACCATGTCCGTCACTAATTACTTTGCTGCCCTGAAATCCTTGTGGGATGAGTTTGACTACTACAGGATGGAAGAGTGGATTTCGGTTGATGAGCACAAGCGACACCTGAAACAGATTGAAAAGGATCAGATTATTAAATTTCTAGATGGTCTTAGTGTAGATTTTGAGAACTTGCGAGGTCAAATATTGAGTCTTGACCCTACTCTTCCCTTGAACAGGTATACTATAAGGTCCTCAGTGAAGAAGGTCGGCGTAGCACTATGAATGCGAAGTCTGCCATTCATGACACTTCCCCTATTAAAGACGTCTCTGCATTTGTTAGCACTGGCTCTAAACCAAAAAAAGAATGCTGGAAAAGGAAAGGGTGACAAGTTCTGCAAGCACTGCAAGCGCACCAATCATGACTCTGACTTTTGCTGGGAGAAGTATCCAGAAAAGAAACTAGAAAAGTTCTGGCAGAATGTGCGAAAGAATTACCAAGGGAATGCAGCGATGAAGACTTCTAGTGAGGGGGAGATCACCAGTACTCCTTCCACTTCTGAACATCCCGTTGGATTCTCATCATCCGATATTGCTCAACTCCAATGCCTCTTACAGCACTTGAATGCTTCCTCTTCTTCTAATTCCACTCAAGCACATACATGTATTCTTCGGTCCGGATTCAGTATTCTGGGTCCATTTGCCACCCACGGCTCTTCTTGTCCCTGGGTCATTGATTCTGGTGCTACAGATCACATGACCAAGGACGCCTCGGGGTTTACCTCTTATTCCCTTTGCTCTGGACAGGATAAGGTCACGATTGCTGACGGTAGTAAAGCCACTGTGGCTGGCAAAGGAACCGTCAGACTTGCTGATCATTTTACCCTGTCCTCTATTCTCCATGTTCCTTCTATGACTGTTAATTTACTCTCTGTTAGCAGTATCACTCGCCATTTGAACTGTTCAATCACTTTTTTTCCTGATCATTGTGTCTTTCAGGATCTTGGGACCAGACGAACGATTGGGACTGGCCGTGAAGTGGGAGGACTTTACTTCTACCAGCCCGTCGCCTCATCTGCGCTAGAGTCTGCTGCCGTGGATGTGGAGAAGAATACTAGGGACATCTCTTTATGGCATTCCCGTCTAGGTCATATGTCATTTAGGTCTTTAAAGGTCTTGCTTCCAATTTTTTTTTCTCATTTGTCTGTCGAGTCTCGTCAATGTGATGTCTGTCAATTAGCGAAACAATGCAGAACCACTTTTCCAGAATCAATAAAATGTAGCTCTTCTCCTTTCCAACTTGTGCACTCTGATGTCTGGGGGCCTTCACCTGTAGAATCTTTGGATGGCTATCGATATTTTATCAGCTTTATTGATGACTACACTCGTTGTACTTGGGTCTACTTAATGAAAACCCGCACAGAAGTTCCTTCATTGGTTCAATGTTTTTGTAAAATGGTTGCTACGCAATTTCAGACCCAAGTCCAAGCTTTCCGCACAGACAATGCCAAGGAATATTTTGCCGCATCCTTGAATCATTTTTTTCAAAAATTCTGGCATGCTTCATGAGTCTTCTTGTGCCTATAGTCCACAACAAAATGGGGTGGCAGAACGAAAAAACCGCCACCTACTCGAAACAGCCCGTGCTTTCCTTTTTCAGCTTCACCTTCCAAAATATTTTTGGGCAGATGCTGTTCTTGCTGCCACATATATCATAAATCGATTGCCATCCAGAGGTTTGGGGTATCGGTCTCCAGTCTCCATCTTGCGTCCTTAGGTCCCCTTGTTTCCTCTTATTCCTCGTGTGTTTGGATGCCTATGCTACATTCATGTCCTTGGTCCCCACAACACCAAACTGGATCCTCGGTCCATTAAAGGTAATTTTCTAGGGTATTCCACCAGTCAAAAAGGTTACAAATGTTTTGATCCGGCTGCTAGAAGACGCTATGTTATCAAGGATGTCACCTTTTTTGAGTCTGAGTCTTACTATACTGCTGCGACTCGTCCTCAGGGGGAGTCTACAATGCCATCCTTGGTTTCTCCAGTCTCTCCCTGTGATTTGGCTCTTTGCATGTGCCTAAAGAGGTCCCAAATGAGACCCCACAGCAGCAGCCCTCTCCGGTTCCTCAGATCATTACCTACAGGCGACGGAAGGATAGAAGAAGTCCAAATATGGAACGGCTGGTAGAATCGGGAGCTGGCACCGATGATTCTGAACCCCCCATTGCTCTCAGAAAGGGTGTAAGGTCTTGTACTCAGCATCCTATTTCTAATCATATATCGTATTCTCATCTTTCAGCCACCTATCGTGCTTTTACTTCTATATCCAAACATGTTGTTCCATCTTCTTATCATGAAGCTATAGGAGATCCTCGTTGGAAGGAAGCAATGGATGAGGAGATGAGAGCTCTTTACAGGAACCACACTTGAGAATTGGTGGATCCTCCTCACGGAAAAAATCTAGTTGGCTCAAAATGGATATACACTTTGAAATACAATGCAGAGGGAGAAGTCATCAGATATAAGGCTAGGCTGGTTGCCCAGGGATTCACACAGACATATGGTATTGACTATACTGAAACCTTTGCCCCAGTTGCAAATCTGAAATCTGTGAGGGTGGTATTGTCTTTGGCTGAAATGTTTGATTGGCAACTTCATCAGTTAGATGTTAAAAATGCTTTCCTGAATGGTGATCTTCAGGAAGAAGTGTATACGAAGCCTCCTCCTGGTGTTAATGCAAATGGCAAGGTGTGTAAACTTAAGAAGGCCCTGTATGGTTTGAAACAGTCACCTAGAGCGTGGTTTGATAGGCTGCGAAAAGCGATGCTTGTGTTTGGCTTCTCTCAAGGAAATGCTGATCATACTCTTTGTGAAAAAGAGCAATGGAAAAACTACTTTATTGCTTGTGTATGTAGACGATATGATCGTTACTGGTGATGACAGTGATGAAATAGAAAGGTTGAAAGAGAAACTTCAAGCTGAATTTGAAATCAAGGACCTGGGTAAGCTGCACTATTTTCTGGGAATAGAGGTAGCTTATTCTAAGAAGGGTATTTATGTTTGCCAGCGCAAGCATGTCCTAGATCTTCTCAAGGAAACAGGAAAGTTAGGATGTAAACCAGCCTCTACTCCGATTGAAACAAATCATGGTTTGACTAGTGACAATGGTGATAAACTTTCTTCTCATGAAAGGGGTGTATATCAGCGTCTAGTTGGAAAACTCTTGTATTTGTCTTTTGACTAGACCCGATATTACCTTTGCTGTGAATACTGTCAGCCAGTTCATGCATGAACCTCGACAAGGGCACATGAAGGCTGTAGAAAGAATTCTCAGGTATCTGAAATCTTGCCCAGGAAAAGGACTTCTATTTAGAAGATCCGTCGCTTTGACCTTGGAGTGTTTCACTGATGCTGATTGGGCAGGCTCAAAGGATGATAGAAGGTCTACTACTGGATATTGCACTTTGTTGGGAGGAAATCTAGTTACTTGGAGAAGCAAGAAACAAAGTGTTTGTGCTCGTTCAAGTGCTGAAGCTGAGTATAGGGCTATGGCCCAAGGAGTAGCAGAATTGATCTGGCTGAAACTTCTATTGAAAGACATTGGATTGGTAGCCGGCGCTCCTCTGAAGCTATATTGTGATAATAAGGCTGCAATCAATATAGCTAATAATCCTGTGCAGCATGATCGGACGAAGCATATAGAAATTGATCGGCATTTTGTTCGTGAGAAGCTGGATTCTGGAGAACTATGTTTGCCTTTCATTAAGTCAGAGGAGCAGCTGGCTGATATCTTCACCAAGGGTGTAACTCAGGCTATTTTTCAGATTGCTCTCATCAAGTTGAACATTCTAGATATCCATGTTCAACTTGAAGGGTAGTGTTGTAAGTAGGGTTATTTTTGTCTCTTCTAGGGTTTTCTAATATTTCAGCGCTTTATTCCCCTCTTATTTCCTAGAGGGGCATACTTGTAATTTGGTTCTTTTATTCTTCTTATATATATCAGGTTGGTGGGCGCGATAGTGGGACATCGCGACTCCTCTTCTCCTCCTTCTCGGAGACTGTTTTCTCCTCTCTCCCTCTTCTTCTTCCTTTGCCCTAGAATCTTCACAAACAACTACAAGGCTAAGGCACATGAGATGAGCTAGCATCTAATATACAACACTTTGCATCCTTTGACTGAATAGACCTGGCTGCCCAAACAAGTGTGAGGGTAAGACCAAACTTCTAAAAGTGGTCTGGTGCAAGTCAAATGTTGGCGATAAAAGAGCTCTAAAAAGTTGCATAACCCTGTGAATTAGCATGTGGATGAGTGAAAGTTCTGGTAATCTTCTCTCAGTCTTCTTTCCTTTTTTTGGAATTACTAACTCTCTTGGATTTTGTCTGGTCACTGCTGAATAAACATTATATTGGATATAACCAAGTAGAGTGATGGCGAGAAATTGAAGGACAAGATTGCGAATGAAAATACAAGAAAATGTCTTGGAGTGGTACCAAGTTGATAGAGAGAAGTTTATGGCAGTTTGTTCATAAACATTGTTCTGAGGCTGCTATAAGAAAGGCACCATTATCTCTATCCAGCAGACTGGAAGGAGTGAACGCTGAAGGAAGTGGATGGAGGCAGTGCAACCAGATGGATAAAACTTTGATTATGCAAAGACTTGGCTCTAACTAAAGTGCATGAAGGTGCAAGGATGAACCAACTAAACAGAAGGCTAAGTTAGGGCCCCTTCCAGGATGTTCCAAAAGACTTCAACAGTTATAAGTTACTTTTACCACCCATGTTAGGTGTAGCTGTATGCTTTCTTACTTTGCTACTAATCTGCGTATTTAGGAATGTTATTCTTACTTGCCAAGAGGTTTATATGTTGTACAGATCTGATTAAGTAGATTTTTTTTGGTTGCCTTAGTATTCAATTTTTTTTGGAAGGTGGCCAAAAGACCACAATTCATTAATGATAAGAAAGAAACATAAATGCAGAGTACATGTAAAACAAAAACCCAGAAATCTCTGGTAGAGTCATGATGGATGAAAGAAAAAAACCCTCCTCTCCAACAGAGGCAAGGACCTCCCGGAGTTGTACAGTCAATTACAATATCATTTTTCCCACCCTCCCAGTTTGGACAGTAGATTCGAGTGGATAGCATTGGTGCTGGAAGCAGACAGATGCCAGTCCTGGATACTCTTAATACAGCTTCTGATAATGGTGGCTGGATTTCTGAACTCATCTCTAAAAATTCTATTGTTTCTCTCTCTCCAGATGGACCATAACATAGCCGGAAGGCACATCATCCATATTTCCTTGTCTTCATTCCCTGGGTAAATCTTTCTCCATGCCATGCTGAGGTTTTGAATGCTATTTCCCCAGGTCCATTGCATCCTGATCGTCTTAAAAAGCCGAGCCCAAACTGTTTCAATGATTCCACAATCCACATTCCAAAAATAAATGCTCAGTTGTTTTCTTGTCAAGTATCACTGACATCTGGCTTGTATCTCTTCACTCTGTCCATTGTTGAGATTCTGTTCCATGCTAATTTCCACTGAAACAGCCTTATCTTGATAGGTAATTTCCTGTTCCAAACTTGCTTATGCCAGACCACTTTCTTTCCTCCTTGCAGTAACATTTTAATTGTTGATTTGGTTGAGAATGTACCTTGTTTTTCCTATCTCCATGTTCTGCTGTCTTGTTTGCCTTGAACTATGCTCATATTATCTAATAAGTTAGATAGCTCCACAAATTCATTAAATTCCAAATCCGTGAGATCACGTCTGAAGTATAGATCCCAATGAAAGCTGTCCCCTGGTTCTGGCCATACTGAACTGATATAGAACTCTGATGACCCTGTTATGCCATAAAGATTAGGAAATTTATCCTGCAGACCCATATTGTTCATCCAAGGATCCTCCCAAAACCTTGTTTTCCTGCCATCTCCCACTTGTATCACAGCTGAGCATCTATAGAAATCCCTGTTCTTCATGATGTTGTTCCATATTGGGGATAGATGAGTGATCTGAACTTCCTCTGAGAACCACCCTTCATGGTTACGAAGTTTTTTTTTCTCACAATCAGATTCCACAATAACCCCTCTTCTGTGTCAACCCTCCGAAGCCATTTAATAAGAAGAGCTTTATATATAGTGTCAATTGGGATAATGTCGGCTTCCCCTCCTCGTTTAATGTACACACGTGTTTCCAAGCTATGTTTCCCTTCTGGGCCTCTTCTCTACCAGAAAAGAAGCAGCTCTCATTGCTTCCATTTTGCTGCAAACAGATCTTGGCACCTTAAAAATGGATAGATAATAAATTGGTAGGCTTGTAAGAACCATGGTTCGCAGTACCATCAGGTACTTACCGGTACCGGTACAGGGTGATATGTCTCGGTACCAGACCTGACCAGTCCGATTCTGCCATTTTGGTACCTGTACCGACCGGTACCTATTAAAAAATTAAAAAAATCCTGGACGAATCGGTACCCCCCTCCCACATCAGCGCAGCCAGCGGCACCACCAGCAGTCGGCCGTGGAGCTCCACAGGCCAGCAGCTTCCGCCGGCCATTGCAGTCCCACCGCGACACATCACGCAGTCTGCGATTGCAGAGCGGACACTTAAAAAAATGGATGGCTCGGGGGGGGGGAGAGAGAGAGGAGGAACCTCCGTGGATGTGGGGCCGAAGCGACGGTGGAAGACGATGAAGTAGGCTTCGGATGGCGGCTTCGAATGGTAGAGACGGCGGTGACAGTGGCCTCAGGTGGCGGCGACGGCGGCTTTGGCCGGCGAAGAACTCTCCCCAACCCTAGGGTGGGAGAGGAGGGAAATGGCAACGGGGTCGGGGGGTGTCGGGGGCCAGAATGGGAGAGTGAGGGGTTTTTTTAACTCTTTAGTAGTCGGGTCTGACTTTCAAATCCGGTTCTGGGCTCTCGGGTCAGCCGGCCGGGCAGGGAAGTGGGCTGATTTGGGTGGGGAACCGGATGGGGAAGAGGGAAACTGCCCGGTACCGAACTGTTACCTGGCGGCATGTACCGGTATCGGTATCGGTGGCGGTACTGCGAACCCTGGTAAGAACCACCTTGGATAGGATCCATCTATTCCCTGCTGATAGCAATTTCCCTTTCCATGAGGCAATTATATCCCCCATTTTCTTAATGACAACCCAATCTGCTACAATTATCACCCCATCAGATAGGGGCAATGCTAGGTACTTGATAGCAAATGTTCCCCATTTCGCACCTAGAATCAGCTCAATCTGGTCCCTCCATTCTTCATTATATTTACACCCACTACCTCGCTCTTTGAGAAGTTGATTTTCAGGCCTGTGACCGTTTCTAATAGTGTAATCAAAATTCTCAGATTAATCAGCATGTCCTCCCTGGCAGATGTAAATAACATTGTGTCATCTGCGTATTGTAGATGAGTTATTTCCTCTGCAGCTCTTCCCACCTTAACCCCTTCAATAAGACCTGCTAATCTTGCTTTTCTCCACCTGGCACTGAGGACCTACCCAACTAGGACAAATAGAAGGCAGGATAGTGGATCTCCTTGCCTCAGTCCTGTTGTTTGCTATTGTGAGCGCACCAGGGGCTTATGTGGTTCATTCCTTGGATGCTCAGTTGGCAGGGGGTATTTGGGCCCTTTCAGAAGGAACCTCTCTCTTCAGGATATGGATCACCTGGAGCATCTTTTGTCTTTCCTCTTGGACTTCAGACCAGACGACAGCAAGGCTGACTCTTGGCGATGGCGTTGGGAGAAGGAAGGCCAGTTCTCAGTTAGGTCAGCCTACGCCATCCTTTCTGATGGGGGGTTCGTCATCCCTTCACTCAGTAGATTTGGACCCCAAAGAGCCCTCTCAAGGTGAAGGTGTTAGTTTGGAGAATCTCTCATGGTAGGCTGCCCACCTGTGATAGGGTGGCACCCTTTCTTCAGCAGATTTCTACCTTATGTTGCCTGTGTGGGGACGAGGAGGAGGACCTGAATCATTTATTTACAGGTTGCCCTTTTGCAGAGGGTGTGTGGATGAGGATCGGTCAGACATTACAGCAGCCGCTTGGCCATTTTGAAGGGGTACACCACCTCCTTTCCACGTGGTACCGGAGATGGACTCTTAAGGGCAATAAGCTCATCTGGTGGCTGATCCTTCATGCCACCCTTTGGACCTTGTGGGGTGAAAGAAACAACAGATTATTCGGAAGGGAGGCGAGGACGGAAGATAGGGTTGTCTCTTTTGTCTGTGAAAAAGTGGCCTTTTGGGCTAAACATTCTTGTAAAGTGGAGGCTCATAACTCCTTGCTTTTTTTGCTCTTGGGGAGTTAGCTGGATACCCTTTAGATGTGGGTTTTTTGTATAGGGGTTGGGTGTGTTCTGATTGCTTATACTTGTACATCCCTTTCTCTTAATCTATTTTGTGGTATCACCCACGTTTCAAAAAACATAGAGAACCTTGCAGTCTCAACACAGCTCCTCACCCATTCAATCCATTGTTCTTAAAACCCCATAGCTTGAAGGATTTTGAATAGGCAATTCCAATTAACTCTATCATATGCTTTTTCAAAGTCAATTTTAAAAATCAAGCATTGTTTCATCTTAATTTTCTGCTCATGAATGCATTCATATGCTGCCGTAATTATCAAATATGAACCTTCCTTGGATGAATGCTGACTGCTTGCTATCAATCAAGCTACTCATTATTCCTTTCAGTCTGTTGGCTTGGCTAAGGCTTTTGTTATGATTTGGTATGTACCATTGAGAAGACTAATTGGTCTGTAGTCATTCAACGTCTCTGCATTGTATTTCTTTGGAATTAACACTAGAAATGTTGAATTAAACCATTTCACATTCTAAGGTCTCCTCCGAAAGTCTTTGACTACTGCCATTACTTCCAATTTGATTGTTTCCCAGAATTTTTGATAAAACCCCATTGAAAAGCCATCCGGACCTGGTGACTTGTTTGGATCCATATCAAAGATTGCCTCTCTAATCTCTTCTTCTGAAAATGGTCTGGTTAGCTGCTTGAATTTCTCTTTTGAAATTGTCTTGAACATTTCTGTGTTAATTTGTGGTCTCCACTGTTCTTCTTCCGTGAACAAAGCTTCATAGTGCTCCATTGTAGCTTTTTGAATGTCTGATTCCTCTGAAATCCTTGTGTTCCCCACATTAAGATTTTCAATCTGTAATTTCCTTTTCTTTACACTGGCCATTGCATGAAAATATGCTGTGTTATCCCCCTCTTTGAGCCATAGTTCTTTGGCTCTTTGTTTCCACGTGATTTTTCTCTGTAAAACCACTCTTCATATCCTTGTTTAGTGTCTTCCCATTTCTTCTTTTCATCAATACTTCGTAGAAGGTCTTGCCTAATTCTTGCAGCTTGGCCAAAGGTCTCTTTGTTCCATGCAATCATCTTCCCTTTCATCCATTGAAGTTTCTTAGCCAGTGATTGACAGGCATTTGTGCCATATGGTGCTTCCACCACCGTTCCACCAGATCTTAAAAATTCTCATGCCTTTCCCATGCTCTTTCATATCTGACAATTCTGCTCTGTTGTGTCTGTTCATTTGTGCTCAGCATTATAGGTATGTGGTCAGACAAAACCCTGGGAAGTCCTTTAGCTGTAAAGCTTCTAAATCTCTGTTGCCACTCTGCTGATATAAAAATTTTGTCCAATCTTGACTTAGATTTCATCTCCCCTGGGCCTATCCATGTGAAGAACAATGAACTAAGTTCTACTTCAATAACACCTGCCTTTTGGATCCATTGTTGGAATAAGTCCATCTCCACAGACCAATTGAGTTGGTTAGATCTTTTCCCTGGGAATCTTACAGCATTGAAATCCCCCGTTACATACCAGGCCTCTCTGGCTTCATTTGCAACTGTACATAATTCTTGAAAAAAACTTTCTTTGTACTCATTTAGTACTGGTCCATATGCCCCTGTAAACAGCCACGGGAACCCATCTTTCCTTATTCTGAATTTTACTGTCACACTATGTTGGTCTACTGATTCACCACAGCTTTGAAGGACTTTTAGGTTCCAGAGTACTAAAATCCCTCCTTTAGACCCTTCAGCAGGTTTAAGGCACCAGCCCTCTAATTTATTCTCCCCTAGCTTCCTTGTTCCTTCCCTTTCAAATGTCTCTATTTTTGTTTCTTGGATAGAGTATATCCATGTGCTCCCTAAGGACCATTGCTTTGATTTCTCTAATTTTGACTTCCCCACTGAGGCCTCTGCAATTCCAAGAGACAATCTTCACTGATCAATTTTGGAATTTCTCTTGTTTGTTTGCTTCTTTGGTCTTAGACCCCCATCACCTTGTTTGATTGCAGATACAATAATTCCCTCCTGCCAACTTTCTGTCCACCCCCTGAGCCCTTTCTTTCCAGACTTAATTGCAAGTTCAAGTCCCTTCTAATTCTTCTGAGAGTTTTCTTAACCCATTCTTCTCTCCCGTCAGATGAAATTCCTACCATCAGACCTATTTGCTTTATCAGTTCATCGGACCATTGGTGATTGGTCCTCTGTGCCTGGTCTCACCATAGCCAGAGGTTTGAGGTTCCCCTGCTCACCCTCTGTCTCATCCCGTCTTAAAGAACTATTCTTTTTCACTGCACTCTGTGTCACCATTCTCTACTTCCTTGAGCTGCAACTTTTTCCCTTTGACAGATGAAGTGTATTGAAAAAACCTGTCTGTGTTGAAGCAGAGGGAATATTTCTGGCCCTCAATCCTGGGTCCTGTGTATTTTCCCCCGGTCTGCTGCTGCTCCCTTCTCCTGTTGGCGTAGATGGGCCAGACTGGCCTCTCCACCTCCCAACCTCTTTGAATGTGCAACTCTCCCCATGGGTCGAACCCTGCACTCCAACTTCCGGCTGTGAAATGCTCATTTATGAGTGTGGACACATCGAGAGGAGCCGCGGCTTCCACATCTGGATAGGAGTGCCGGTGAGGCTGCCTCCCATCGATGAGGAGGGGCATTCGGAGACGGCCACGAGCTTCATCGTCGACTGAAGAACTTGTTTGCCGGACGAGGCGAGCGCCTGGTCAGAGTTATCCTGTATCAGGTAATCGGCGGGTGAATGACGACCCAGTGAAAACCCGATATGTGTTTTACCCGGATGTGGAGACCCGGATGACTTACCCGATTCGATTGAACGTTTCGAAATCGGGTAAGTTTCCCTGGGTCCTAAAACCACCCAATCCGGTACATCTTCTCCACCCAAAAGAGCCTTGATGCCTGGCACGCCACCCACCTCGACCGGCCTATCTCCTCTGGTAAGCGGGATCTCCTTGGGACGAATTACCAAATCCTGCATTGCTAGAAAGTTAATATTCTTCGAGCCGCTCTCCTCAGTTTCCACTTCCCCAGGCCTTGCTTTATTTTGCTTGCCGTCTTGAGTCACCGGGCCGATGATGACATGCTCTGGAACCCGCGCCTTCAATCCTGCCACCTCCACCTCACTGACAATATGGTTTTGACTCTGTACACTTGGCGTAGGGTTTCCTTGAGTCACCAACTCGTTCCCTGTGAAGGGTTAGTTGTCTGGTTCCGGCGCCTCTGTTTCTGAAGGAGTATTGCGATGAAGATGCCGGAAGCTTGAAACTACCTCAGCCCATGTCCAGTCCATGGACTCCCTCTGCACATTCTTGCTTGCATCCCCAAGCTCTACGACAACAGTTATCCAGAATTTCTTCCCTTCCACTCTGATAAGCGCACCCTTTGGGATCTGCAGCAGGGTTTCTACCTCTACAAGGAGTCTTGCATACCTCAGGTTGTCCCCATCAAGTGTTTCCCTGTCCACCCTCTTCAAAAATCCAAATGGCGACACTATACTGTGAAATGTCTCCAGATTTCAAAGGTGGAATGGAATCCCTGACATCCTGCACCAGAGAAGCTTAACCTGTGGCATTCCCGAGTAGCAGTCTCCATGACCCATGGCTTCCCAGTCAAGCTATATCCCTTCCTGTGAATGACTCTTTTCTTAAGGCAAGATTGCTTCCATTCTGGTTTAGGGAACCAGACAAGAAAATCTTTATTTTTCAGCTGTCTGATCCACCAAGAACTGAAATTCCATGTAAGCTTCAAAAAATCCTCCACAGCTCATTTCCTGTCTTGAATTTGTCCATGAACGGACACCACCCCACAGGCTTCTAATCTTATCGTGCTTTCCACCACTAAGGGGGACCAGGGAATGTCCTTATGTCCATGACGGTCTGTTTTCCTTTCCCCCATGTGGACTTCTTCACTTGGTCACCATCTTCTTTTCTTGTAGTTCCTTGTTGGCTTGATTGATATGGGATCTCCTTCCCAGTGTAAGTCTTCCTGCAGAACCTCATCCTATGGCCGACTCCCTTACACTTCAGACACCTCACTACATTTCTGCAATCTTTAGCCCAGTGTCCTCTCTCTAAACACCTGATACAAAAATGTTGTGGTACTGGCAACAACTTATTCTCCTTATGTCTACCAGGGTTGTCAGCTATAGGAGATTTCCTACCCCTCTTGACTGTGCTCCATCCTTCTTCAGATCCATCTTGCTCCTCCCTTCCTGCCTTTCTCTCCTTCCCCTTCTCACTCGCCACCTTTTTCCTCTCGCTCTCCCTCCACTCCATTTATGTTGGTTGCCTTAGTATTCATATATATGTGTGTGTGTGTTTGTGTGTTAGATGTATGTATACATTTTTCTTTCACAATTCTCCACCTCATGTAACCTAGTTACAGGCTAACTTTTGTTAAGTAGGAGCCAAACGTTCTTTGAAAGGGTAGTCCTCATTGGCAAATTGGTGCTTATAAGGTCTGTCTGGTGCACAAGTGGAAGGTTGGTTCAATGTATTAGCTGACTGGAAAAATTTGTATGAATTCTTGGAATTTGGTCCAAGTTTTTGCCACAGCCTATATTGGTGGTGATGATCACAATGTGTGGATGGAGTGAACCAATCCTGATGGCCCTAACTGGGTCCCTAGAATCAGTTATTTCAACTATTTCCAGTTGTGTTTCTAAAACCGATAAATTAGTGGATATGTCACCATCATAGGGATTGTGTCTTGGTTTGCCATTTTTTCCAGCACTGAAAACTGTAAGTGACCAGTCCAATGACTCATGGCCTGTTCATCACCTTCCACAATTACAAAAGAACTGTAAGTGCCCCAGAATCCATTGTTGGGTTAATTGCTCATGAAGGAGCATTTTTTTTTGGCTATTTTCCATTTCTGGTCAGGTAGTTCCTACATGTCAGCTATCCATAAATTGTAGAAGAGATGCACATCCTTTCACATCCTTGCATATGAATGTTTACACACACACAAATATCTCCATGTATATCGTCAGGCACACACATTTGCACATTACTTACGCTTAGATTGCTGTTTTGTAACTACATGTATGGTAGGAAATCGCATGCATGCACCATTACTTATGCTCAACTGAATCTCTGATAGAATAATATAAAGGGTCACATTCTAATGTTTAATCGTCAATGTCATTGCCTCACTGATCATTTTGTCTTTACACTTGCGCCATGTGATCTAGGCGACAATGCAAGGCTTGCAAGGTCCACAAGTTTGGAGGTTGTTGCTTTTGTTGAAGGCACAATGTATCTTGTATAGACGCTATGGGCATGTCTTGGAACCTTTCAAATATGCTGGCTATCCGATGTTGCTCAATGCAGTAACTGTAGACAAAGATGATAGCAATTTTCTTTCGTCTGAAAGAGCACCCCTTCTTATTGCTGCTTCAGAACTCACTTGGTTGACGTAAGCACGATTCCCTTATAGGGGCATTATTTGTATCTTCAACCCTATTTTGTTATGAGGATTTTCTTTTAATTAGACTGCTTTATGAGGATCTAAATTAAGCCTTTCTAACATGTTCAATTTCCTTTCTACTTAGGTGTGCATCATCTTCGTTGAATGGTGAAGAGCTTGTAAGAGATGGTGGGATACCACTTTTGGCAACTCTTCTTTCTCGCTGCATGTGTGTTGTTCAGCCTACTACTCCTGCAAGTGAACCATCTGCAGTTATTGTTACAAATGTAATGAGAACATTTTCTGTCTTGAGCCAATTTGAAGCTGCAAGAGTAGAAATGCTCAAGTTTGGGGGTCTGGTTGAGGATACTGTGCACTGCATGGAATTGGAGCTTGTGCCATCTGCAGTCGACGCAGCACTTCAGACTGCAGCTCATGTTTCTGTCTCATCTGAACTGCAGAATGCACTACTTAGGGCTGGTATTTTCTGGTATGTGTTAACAATGATATTTGAACAATCTGCTGAAGGAGATCAAAAAATCTGCCTTTTCTCATTGCCGCTGAATAGTCAATTTAAGGCTTGGACTTTTCTTTTCTTCTTTTTTATTAAAATTCTTTTCAACATGGTAATGTTGCTATCTTTCTTCAGGGCCTACATGATGTAGATTCCTGTTCATGATTATTTATTCTCTACATCTCATTTGGGGTGCTTCCACACTGCCTCTTTACTTGGACTGATATACCCCATGTTAGCTGTTAACTAAATTATGGCTTTTAGGGACAATTTTAATGATCTTCTTGGTCCACTGGAATACTGGATTCTTGTGTTGATGTTGAATTCTTGTTTCCCTGTTGTCGATGAAACTTTCTTTCCAGGTTCCTTTTGCCCTTATTGCTTCAGTATGACGCTACAGCAGAAGAGGCGAATGTGACTGAAGCACATGGTGTTGGTGCTAGTGTTCAAATAGCGAAGAATTTGCATGCTGTTCGTGCATCTCAAGCTTTATCAAAGATTAGTGGTCTTTGTGGTGATGGTGTTTCAACACCTTACAACCAGGCTGCTGCTCATGCAGTCAGAGCACTGCTCACCCCTAAGCTTGCAAACATGCTCAAGAATCAGTTGCCAAAGGATCTTTTGACAAACCTGAACACAAATTTAGAGACACCTGAGGTAATTCCTACAAACTCTTAGGAAAAGCTATTCTGCTCTTAAAGGCTGCAGGCACCTTCAAGAAAATGTCTTCTCGTCAATGCTAATGCCTGTTATTTTGTATGATATAGACAATCTGTTTGCAGTGCTTTATTCGTTCATTGTGTCTGATAATATCCTTTTTTTGAAAGTGGTTGGTACCACTATGTTGTATTAAATAAAAAAGGAGGGATGTGCAAGTATAAAGAAGTAAATACCAAAAGATCCCTTGAACAAAAAATTCCACACCAAGATGATGTGTCGCCCATTAACCCCACAAAAGGACAAAAAGGAAGAGTTAATAGAGTCCACATTACATAAAACTGAAGCCCATTTCCTCACTTTTCCTACAATGAAAGAGGCCACCATATCCAACACTCTAGCTTCTCTCCTAAAGATACGGTCATTCCTTTCACCCCATGAGGCCCATATTATCGTCGCATGTAGAATGAGCCACCAAATTACCTTGTCACCCTTCAAACTCCATCTCCTGTGCCACTGAGCTATCAACTGCTGCACATTATCCTGCACTAGGGAGGCCCATGGGAATCTGTCCAACACTAATGACACACTTCCTTGGAAAAGGGAGAGCCTAGAAATAGATGGTCCAAGTTCTCCTTCTCACCACACAAAGTACACAGTGTCGGGATCATTGGCAGAAAAGAAGCCAACCTGTCCCTAGCTAGCAGGCTCCCGTGAGAGATCCTCCAAACCAATAGCTTTACCTTGAGGGGATTCTTTGGCTTCCAGGCCTGTGAAGCCACACCATGTCGCACACCACCATCCGAAATAGCTGGTAAGCAGAGGAGACTATAAACTTTCCTTCTATAGCCCATCTCCACGGACTCCACCACCACCTGTCAAAGCTGCTGGCCTCTGGAGCAAAAGGAATGAAAATAACAACTCCAGCTGTTCCATCTCTCCCTCCCGAAGGTTTCTTTGGAATAAAGGTACTCATGTACCCCCTAAAAGCTGCTGCTCAAAAACCTTCGTTGCCGCCTGTCCCGAGGAAATTGCAAAATGCTGCAAGAAAGACTCTTGCAGTGTAAAATCACCACACCACCTCTTCTTCCAGAACAAGCATTCGTCTCCATTGCCCAACCGGACCTGTACACTAGTCAGCATGATATCCATGCATTGCAAGATTCCTTTCCAGATGGGAGATATATGATGCTGAGAAGCTGGGACCATGTCCCATTACCTTACCTTCCCATAGTATTTCTGGCAAATAACTTGCAACCATAGGCCTTGAATCCTCTGACCCCAACCTCCACTGCCACTTACACAACAAAGCCTTGTTGAAATCACTGACATTTTTGATGCCCAGACTGCCCATCTCCTTGCCCTTGCAGATTCTACCCCAAGCTATATCATGTCATCCTCCGCTCATGCCACCACTGTCATGCCAAAAGAACCTAGGCTGGATAGACTCAATCCTCCTAGCAATTGTCCTTGGAATCTACAAAATGGAAAGGTAGTAGATCAGGAGGCTGTTCAGTACAGATTTACATGACACCATTCTCCCCCCATATGAGAGGAGCCTGGCCTTCCACCCTTCCAATCTGGACACATATCTTTGAATCACAGTCTGTCAATCACTATAGTGTGTACAGAGCAGTAGTCCCAAGTAAGAGATAGGGAATTCTCCTACTTGGTAGCCTAGTATGAAAACTGCTATCTTTGGGGCTCTATCTGTCATATTGATGGTCTCCACAAGCTCACTCTTGCCAAAGTTTACCTTCAACCCATTGGTTTCTTTAAGCAGCTCCAACATAAGTCTAGTAACAAAAATATGCCTCTCATCCTCTGTAAGGAAAAGAATGGTGTCATCGACATACTATAGATGGGAGATGTGTATGTCCCCTGTTGTAATCCTGAAGTCTATAATTAGCCTATAAGCCTCTGCTCTCGATCACATCCTGCTCAGTATCTGTGCCACCAGTACAAAAAGAAGAGGTGACGTAGGATCTCCCTACTGGAGACGCGTACCACTATGGAAGTAGGAGGATGGCCGCCCATTGATAAGGATTCAAATTTGGCCGAAGTGATGCAGTCCCGTATCCATCCAATCTATTTCTCATCAAATCCCATCTTTTGAAGGACCGAAAGCAAGCACATCCAGTTGACTCTATTATATGCTTTTTCAAAGTCCAACTTAAGTACCACCCTTCTTTTCCTTTGGGACTTGGTGGAGTGTAAGTATTTATGAGCTATCATAAAATTCTTCTGTATGTGCCGTCCCCTAATGAAGGCTCCTTGGTACTCACTGACCATTCTATCAATCACACTGTCCAGTCTCATGGCCAAAAGCTTGGAGATAATCTTGTATGTTCCATTCAATAGGCTAATGGGTCTGAAATCCCTCAAACTCTCTGCACCTTGTACCTTTGGGATGAGGACCAGAAGGGTCTTATTAATGCCCTTCAGGTGAGCCCCCCCCCTCTTGAAATTCCTGTACTGCCAAGAGGAGATCAGTCTTAATAATCACCCAACACTTCTAAAAAAAGGCCATAGGGAAGCCATTCGGCCCAGGAGCTTTGTCACCTGCCAATGAGAAGACCACTTTGTGGACTTCCTCCTTCAAGAAGGGAGAGGAAAGTGACCCTTTCCTCGGTGGAGAGGCGAGGAAGGAGGCCATCAACTAAGAGGGGTCTGCCCGCATCATGTTCAGAGAATAATTGTGCAAAGAACTCCCTTGCATGACTTCTGATATCCATAGCTCTAGACAGTGTCTAGTCCCCCACCCTAATGCATCTCAAAGAATTTACCCTTCTTCTTTTCGATGTTACTCGTTGGAAGTAAGCTGTGTTCTTGTCACCTTCCTTGAGCCATCTCTCCCTAGATCTTTGCTTCTAGTTGATCTCTCCTCTGACGAAGATTTCATCAAACTCTGTCCTGAGTCTGTCGCTGATCTGTCTATCTGGATCATTCATCATGCCTGTCTCCTCAGAGCAATCTAACCCCTTTAGCTGCTCCAATATTCTGTCCTTGGCAATCTTACTAGGGAGAACTTTAGTTGCACCCCAGTCCTCCAGTCTCATTGTCACATTCTTCATCTTACCCACAAATCTAGCCATTATGGACCTTTCCTGTCTTGGAACATTCCAAGCCTCTTTGACCGTGTCCATAAAGTCCTCTCTGAACCAATACCTTTCCAATCTGAACAGAGGCTTTCCCTACATCGTGCAAGAAGTGCTTAGCAAAATGGGCTTGTGGTCCGACATCGATCTCACCAAACACTCAAAGTGCACATGTGGGAAGTGATCTTCCTAGTCCACCGAGACTAGGAACCTGTCCCGGCTAGAACAAGCAGGATCTACCCTCATGTTGGACCAAGTGAAGTGGGCATCAGACATCCTGATGTCAATTAGTGTAGCCTCTACAATGAAGTGGAGGAAGTCCTCCATCTCCCGCGTGTGTATGGTGTCCCCTGTTCTCTCCCAAACTGCCATCACAACATTAAAGTGGCCTCCCACACACCATGGCCGCCTTGAACAGTGGTGATACTTGAGCAGATACTCCTACAGAACAAAGATGGCAGTTTCAGTTTCAATTTTGACCGGGTCCGAAACCGAAACAATATTGATTTCGGTTTCAGCCCGAAACTAAATAAAATACTATTTTTTTTATAGGGGAGTTGGCCTCCGATTTCGCCCGGTTGGTTTTGGATCATTCAGGGCCGAAACTGATATGTTTCGGCCGAAACGTATCAGTTTCGGTCGAAACTGTCATCCATGCTACATAAGTCTTTACCTTCCCTATTTTGGGGCTCATAGACCCTAGAGAAGTCCCAAAAGAAGCCGTCCCTGATATTACTGAAGTGTAGGGTGATCGCCTTGCTGCTGAGCTGTCTATCCTTCACCACCTCCTCTACCTTAAACTGGTTCCAAAGAACCATGATGCCTCCTAACCTCCCCCATGCTGGGAGGGCCACCCCTTTAGAAAGTCTAGCACCTCTAATCTCCTTCATGATAAGCTCACCATCTCCTTCACACTTGGACTCTTGCAAACAAAGGATATCGATTTTGCATCCCCTCACCGACTCTTTCACCACTCTCCTCTTGTTTTCCCCACAAATCCCCCTCACATTCCGAGACACAATTCTCATAGTGACACTATGGCAAGACTCCCCCCTCCTCCCCTTTCTCCACACTCACTGACCTAGTCCCCTCCACTTTTTTTGTATATATATATATATATTTGCGACTTCCTCCCCTTGGC
Organism: Amorphophallus konjac; assembly: GCA_022559845.1. Lineage (NCBI taxonomy): Eukaryota > Viridiplantae > Streptophyta > Magnoliopsida > Alismatales > Araceae > Amorphophallus > Amorphophallus konjac. The sequence continues at coordinate 241,457,223 of CM040117.1, read as the reverse complement.
TTCCCTCGCCATATTGCTCATCCATCTCTTTTTGACTTTAATAAACCCCCCCCTCAGGTCCTTCTCCAGCCCCCCCAAGGAAATTCTCACTTTCTTAGCCAAGTCTCTCGCCTGCACTTTCGTTAGCCTCTCCACCGCCCCCATCAACTCCTTTACCTTTGCTCTCCGACTCCCCACCTTCCGAATTTCTGGCCTCACCCAAGGTCTTCGTGACCACGTCTTCATCGCCTGGCCTTGAGAAATCCTGGGCCCCTCTGTGCCCCACAGCTGCCTCCACATTCTGTTCCAAGGCTATCAGTGGCAGTGCCACCTCCAGCTCAGCTGAGCCAATGGAGCTGCCAACCTCCCGTCTCACCGTGCCAAGCGACGGAGGGGTGGGGTGCAGGAGCCATTCCATCTGATCCTAGAGGTCTCTGTAGCAGCAAATTCCCAATCGCCGGTTGAGCCGTCGACAAGGGGCGACCTTACAATCTAATCGGAGCCGAGAGGCCCGGCTGCTATGCTGTCAGCGAGGGACCGGCTTGTCTTCCAGACGGAGCAAGACTCCTTGGTGGACGAAACCCCTCACACTACCATCCCGGCGGATGCCGTCTGCCAGTGGTGCATTCGGCGTTGTCTGCCGCACTGCTTCGGAGTCGAGGGCCAGGATTAGCTACAGTGCCAACCTGAATAGTCGCCCGAGAAATCAGGTTGGGGGGGGGTATACAGTACCGGTGACCCCGATGGCCCAATATGTTACTGGATCTCCATTAATCCCGTGACCCCGGATATCGGGTAAGTCATGGGTTGGTGGGTGGGGTCTGGGTCCGGGGCAGTCTAGGCCGATATCAGGTTGCCATCTCGGGTACGAACTCGGCCCGACTTCCAGCTCTTCGAGCGGGAGTTTCAAATTTGAAACGCCCCTCATCGTCTTCTCTGGCACCAGCTGCCGTTGTGGGTCCAGCTGGAGTTGAATCCTGATCGGGAAGCTCTCTCCTCTGGCTTCAGTAACCAGGACGGCCGGCACCTCGCCTTTCTCCACCCTCCCAAATCTCTGAACCAGGAGATCGCTCTCAGTCAGCTCGTCGCAGAGCACAAGGGGAACACCACACAGCTGCAGACATAGTCTCCACTGCCTGGTGGGTGCCCTCCTATAAGTGCCACCGAGTCACCCTGAGGATCACCTCCTCTGCAACCACATCCTTGCCCCGGATTGCATCATTGACCACCACCTCCGTCCTCCCCACAACCAGGGAACATTTCCTGCTTACCTGGGAGACCTCCCAGTCTGCCTCCACATCCTTCCCCCCATTTAGGAGTTTTCTGACCGTCACCTCATCAACTTCGCCTTCCACCGGAAAGACCCGAGCACATCTTCGCAACCATAGGAGTCTCCTTTGGAGGATCTCCTCCTGCAGGGGATCAACTTCCAGACACTCTCTCCCTGTCTCCTCAGGTCCACGCCCGAGTGGGGGACCCCAGACAACCTCAACAAAGGACTTTCGGATTGTTCCCTTTTTGTCTCCGCTATCTACCATCCCCTGCTGATGCTGGCATTGGCCGGACGCCGGAAGATTGCAAACCTGCTGAAGATGGCCCCTGCAACTGCACCAAAAACACACCACCGGAGCACCGCGATGTTCTTCACCACCCTGAAACTCCACCGGGGTTTTGACGACCCGTGTACCCTAGCAGAACATGGTTGGCCCCCGAGGCAAAGCCCGGGAACCCTCCCACTCACCTTACCATCCACAGAGCCTCTCTCTAGAAATAGCTAGAGAGAGAAGGTAGCTTTAGTATTGTGATGCAAACTTGTCTGATAATATCCTTGCAGTATCTAGATTTCTAGTGACATATAATGTTACAGAAATGGAAGTAAAGAAAGACATGCAGCTAATTTTAGAGTGTGAAATACTCTAAAATTGAGGGTTAATGAACTGTGACAATTAAATGCGCTGAGTCACCAGATGCATTTTTCGAGAAAAAGTGGGCTGTATCACCAATTTTATTAAATAAACAGAGGTAGTACAATCAAAGGAGGAGAGGAGAGGTTCCTCTGCCTCACTTGGAAAGAAAATTAAAGGGACTTCTCTATGACAATAATTGCATCTCCCTCTTCCAGTCATCAACAGACGTGTGCAAGAGAAACCTACTCCAATATGAAGTAAAGGAACAACCCTAAAAGTGATATTTTCTATATTAAATTTACTTCCTCAAAATATGCAGTCATTGCACTCCTGCCATATACTCCAGCACAAAGGATGAGGTAGAATGCTGAGAATCTGTCCTTTCGGATCTTTGTTGATGAGCTTTTGCAGGATTTGAAGTACTGCCACAATTGTTGAACTGTGGTAAAAGTAAAATTGACAGAGAATATATTCTCAAAGAACCTTCATAGCCCCCTTGTTTTAGGACAGGAACACATGAGATGCTCAACATCTTTCTCTGCAGTGTTGCAGAATGCACAGGATATCTGCATGTGCACCAAACTCTTAGAAATAGCTCTTCTAGTCCTAATGCTGCTGGATGCCTTCAAAGGATATTTTTTCGTTAAGCTACATACTTAATATTTGTATATTATGATATTTTTTTTGAAGTGCTTTGTTGGAGGTCCAAAAGTTGAGGGAATCCCCCACATGTATAAAGGAAAGACTCCCATGGATTTCGATATGGGACCAAACCACAACACCCCCCTTGCCCCGAACCAACTGGTTTGGGGCACATCACGAGTAAGCCCAAGTGTCCACAAATGGATCCAATGGGTAAATCTACTCTGATACTATGTTGGAGGTCCAAACTCAAACCCAAAATCTAGGTGTTGAGTCGAAGGAATCCCCCACATGTATAGAGGAAAGATTCTCATAGATTTTCGCTATGGGACTAAACCACAACACCCCCCTCGTGCCGAACCAACCGATTTGGGGCGCATCTCGAGTAGACCCAAGTATTCACAAAGGGATCCAATGGGTAAACTTGCTCTGATACCATGTTGGAGGTCTGAACTCAAACCCAAAATCTAGGCCTTGAGTTGAGGGAATCTCCCACATGTATAGAGGAAAGTCTCCCATGGATTTTTGATATGGGACTAAATCACACCCCCCCCCTCACACCGAACCAACTAGTTTGGGTGCATCACGAGTAGGGCCAAGTGTCCACAAATGGATCCAATGGCTAAACCGAGCTCTGATATATTGCTATAGGCCCGAACTCTAACCCAAAACCTAGGCGTTGTGTTGAGGGAATCCCCCACATTTATAGAGGTGAGACTCCCATGGATATTCGATATGGGACTAAACCAGAACATGCTCAGTAACTGGATTTGTTGTTGCATGTAATGTTACAGAATGAATGGAAAAAAAAACAGGTGGTAGCCGATAGTTTGACATCGAACCCAAGGCGTGCCTCGGTGGTTCACCACCTACCCCCACGATGGGGAGGTTGTGGGTTTGATTCCGCTCCCTAGCGTGCGGAGTTGGATCAGCCACCCCCGGATTATTCGTGGATGTCAGGCTGTTATTTAGTGGGATCATCCCCCTCGGTTTAAGAAAAATTACAGAGCGCCATTTTTGGACCCCGGTTCCCCCGTATCCCCCCGGTCCCAGGCCACTAGGCCATTTAATTAAAAAAACCGATAGTTTGACATAGAAGTCTCAGCATTAATTTGAGGGTCAAGGAACTGCAACAATCCAGCAGCAGATAGGATGGCCTTGCTAGAGCAGATTAATTACTAACCTTCTCAAGCTACCATGTTGTGTACCTCATGATCTGAATCCCTTTTTATTTTTATTTCTAATTCTCTTTGATCCTCCGGACCTTATGTAGGCCTGTTCTTCAATTCTTCTAGCTATCATAAGCATTGATCCAGGCTCCAGCTATGTTCATGTCTTCTTTGGGGTTTTCCTTTCATGTTTTGCTTATTGTGCTTAAATTTTGCAACTCCTCTAGTTTCTTGAAATATTGCCAGATTGACTTTGTTATTGAAGAAGAAACGAGGTTGACCTATACCTGAAAGACCATGGACCTGTCCCGAAATGGGAAGCCTTGAAAATATACTGCTCTTAATTTAAGCTGATTTTATATTTGGCATTGACTTCCCCTGACGATGAAGAAGCATTTGCTGCTTTTCTTGGGTGGCCATTGAGGCTGTTGTCATCTATAACTTTGAGACCCCCCCTCCAGCCCAAGGGTGCTGACTCAAATTTGTGCAGATGATGGAGTTTCATAAAAAAAGGGCAGCGTGGTCTCATGGACCATATAAAATGCTCCACTTCCAAACATGAAACAGACAAGCATTTGCACCTCTCAATGCTTCTTGAAGACTGGTCCTCCATCAATGGGATTTTCCATCCAGACAACTCTGAATTGTTTCAGAAACTGCCTTTGAGGATGATGCTTCCTCTTTTACTCTATTTTTTTTATGTTTTCATGCATGTGGTGCATCTATCGTCTTGATTGATTGCTGACGGCTGTTTGAACCGCTTTGTATTGATCATTTTGTATTCTGTTTTGTTTTTTTTCAATGAATGTGGTGCTTAGACACTTTCAACAAATGTCACTTGGATGTGATGTGACCGCTTGTTTGGCCCTTCTGTCTCTTGACTCGAAACAGTGGTTCATCTGCTTGTCCTACCTTCAGATTTTGCATGTATACCTGTTGCATTTTTCTTCTTGCTTCACTTAATGTTCAGAACATGAGTTTTCAGTGAAACAGTGCGGAAATGCTAACTTGATCTTTTAGAATCCTTTAGCTATCATTCTCTTAAGAAACACTCTGTTACATTGTTCTTGTGAAGGGGAGCTTCTTATTAATTGTCATGTGATAATATTACCGTAGGATGTTTTGAAATATTCTTTTATTTGATTGCATTTCTCACTCAGTCATTTTTGGGTGGGGGGATGTCATCTGTTGATTCATAAAATGCCTCCTCTGTTTTGGGAGAAGCGTTTACTTCATTTAATTGGTAAGAGGTGCTCTTGGATTTATATTTATTTATTTATAATTTTTGTTGTTATTTAATGTTAACCGTGAACAAGTTCAGCCGCCTTAAACTAAATCATAATTTATTAAAGTCAATCAAAATTTTATCGTGTAGTAGAGGCATGGTGAGAATCCACTGGAGGTCCTGAATGTCACAGAATTTATGTTTTTCTTTTATTCTGCATTCTGTATGGAAGCTTGATTCGTCCTCCGCTGAAACTCTATTAAGCTAATCAAAGCTCTACTCAACTTGTTCGAGTTTTGCTGCACGTTATAGGAAGGCAATCATTATGCCAAAGTTGTATTGGAGATATAGTACAATTGAAGGGACTTGAGAGGAAAGAATCAGGATTTTCCTTTAACTGTTTACAGTTGAAGCAGCATACCTAAATGTCATTAGCATGCATGTCTTCATAGTTTCCTGCACTGAGTGGCAAATATTTGTCTTTCCAATTTTTTGTGTTTTAATAATTCTGTTCAATTTATATTGATTAAGGACGTAACTGCTTCAGAAGTTTTGAGTGCTATAAGTTTTCTGTGCAGATTATCTGGAATTCCTCAACCAGATCAGAACTACTAAAGTTTGTGGATCAACAACGTTCTAGCCAAGGTCCTGATGGCTCATACAGGATGGAGGAGTCACAGGGCTTTACTTATCAGGCACTGTCTAAGGAACTTCACGTTGGTAATGTTTATTTGAGGGTTTACAATAACCAACCAGACTTTGAGATAAGTGAGCCTGAGATCTTCTGCATTGCACTTCTTGAGTTTATATCGGGTCTAGTGAATAGTCTGAGTTCCCAAGATGTGGATGTTCAGAACCGACCCTATCAGAATGGTTCATTTGTGGATCAATCAGAACTTAAAAATGAGTCAGAGGGTACAGGAAAAATTGATGATTCATCATCTGTCTCCTGCAGTGAGGAAACAAGCAAACATGATTCTGAATTGATTAAGAACCTCCAAACTGGGCTTACATCTCTTCAGGTACATAATCTATATGCTGAGTTTCATCTATTGGTTTAATGACTGATTTATGCTTCCATATCTGCAGAACCTGTTGACAAGCAAACCCAGCCTGGCAGCCATTTTTTCAACGAAAGAACAGCTTGTGCCTCTTTTTGATTGTTTCACTGTGTCATTTCCTGATGAGATCAACATCCCACAACTTTGTCTGAGAGTGCTTTCACAATTGACAACATATGCACCCTGCGTTGAAGCTATGGTTGCTGAAAGGACGAGTCTTGTTCTTCTCTATCAGTTGCTTCATTGTGCCCCTGCATGCAGGGAAGGGGCTCTACATGTTCTTTATGCCTTGGCAGGAACACCCGAACTAGCTTGGGCTGCAGCCAAACATGGTGGTGTTGTGTTCATTCTTGAACTTCTTTTACCAATGCAAGGTAAGACTCTTATTCCCTTTATGCAACCTCTGTTGGAAAAAATCCTTCATTCTTGGAGGAGCACCTATACTAGATCCTCCACATACTGGATAAGATGATTTACCCTGATGCTTCTAGTTCAGGTTTCCTACAAACATGACGGACCTCTGTATTCAATCCTTTGCTCTGTGGGAATCAGTTATCCATACATAGGCAATATTGAATATAAACAATAGCAACGACTTCAGTTCCAGCAAATCTACATGGCTCTCTCCATCTCTTTCTATTCGTACCCAGTCATCGGACTAAGAAATGGAGGCCTTCCTTGGTGAAAAGCTCATGGAGGTTGCTTTTCTGTAGCTGCCTCTTGAGTTCAATCTGAAGACCATAGCTTGCCACCTCTTACGAGACCTCTCCAAGATCTTTGTCCTCTCCCAGGGGTCCAAGAAGAATCTCTACTGAGATCAAGAACAAGAGGGGGATAGAGTAGGATAAAGGAGGAGGAGGGAAAAAAGGAAGAGGAAGAAGAGGAGCATGAAGATATGATGATGATAAAGGAGGAGCTCCCTAACATGTTGAGATGGCATTGAGATTTGAAAAAGCAATTCTTGTTTGTGTAAATATGTTTCTTGTGTCGTTCTTATGGTATTGTATTAATCATATTGAATGGCTAAATGGTATTTTCTAAGTATAAAATTATTAGAATTTTTGGCCACTATTCCCCCTTTGTGAGATCTCTTTGCTTCAGCCTTCTGAGGAAATGTCTTGATCCCATACAATATTCCTTGATTCTTATCATACATATATGTGTACATCTATTTTTGCATTGTCTTGATCTCCTGAGATCTCTTTGAGATTTCTTCTCTCTAAACACCCCCCCCCCCCGAGGTGAAGCCAAAATCTGATATGGCAAACCTTGCTGAAGGCAAACTCACAAATTTGGATTGAGTTTCAAATGCCTTTGAGGGTTTGGTGTGAGCTTTGACAATCACCTCATGTGCAAATTGTATTCCCCTCGGGAATGGGTGGGATGAATCACTGGTTCCCTTACCACTGGGTCTGAAGGGGCACAAGAATGCCTTCTGATGGTGGAGCAGCCATTGGCTTCTGGGGATTGGGTCTGCAATGCAGCGTATGCTACTGGTGTGTTGTGTCTCTATGGGGGACATGTGCAGCACATTGTAGAGAGCTAGTGAGATGCCTGGTATAGTGGTTGAGGAAGGAGACATCCAACAAGCTAACCTTTCTCTGAAACACTTTCCAAGAAATCAAAACCTTTCTCGGGAACACTTGGATATGTGGAAGTTACATTTCAGTGTAGCTATGGTTGAAAAGTGGGGGTTCAAGTGATTGGGTCCCTTCCTGATGCCAGTTCTTTTGCCTTCACCTGATTTTGTGGCAAGCAGGGTGAGTTGGCTGTAGTGATGCCCTTGGGTGCTGCCAATGGAAGGATAACCAAAAGCCTTTGTTATGCCCATCTTGGACAAAAGAGGGGACATAGGAGGTATTGGCAAGTTTATCACACTGTGGGGTGGGTTCTTGGTTGTCAGATGGTTGGAGGGAGAGGCAGTGGCACTTGCAAACGTGGGATTCCTGGTGGATGGGGCTTGCCTTTCTCGAATACCAGAGTTGGTATTTCTCATCTGGTGGTCAGCTTTGGGGTTCTTGAGGAGGAAGGCTTGCAATTCGAGTCGTCAACATCCTCACCGTTGAAGCCCATGGTCAAGTTGAACAGTGTCCAAGCCATTCTTCAAAGGGCTAGAATTGGCATTAGAGCATAGACGAGAGTATCGGCCGAAACGTATCGGTTTCGGCCCATACCGAAACCGTTTCGGACCTGCTCACTGTAGCAGGCCCGAAACTAAAAAAAAAAATTTAATGGTTTCGGACCGAAACCGGACCTGCTCAGTGTACTTTTTGCATTTTTTGAATGTTTTGAACCGGTTTCGGCCGAAACCGAAACCGAAACCTGTACATTTCGGTTTCGGTTCTGGCCGAAACCGGTACTGTCATCCTTGCATTAGAGGGAAGCTCATCGTAGCTCGAGTTTTGATTTTACCAGGGTGGCGGACATGCGGTTTCTATGAGAGAATTTGGGAGTTGAAGTACGCCTGAGAGGAGTACATGGAAGCAAGCTGGACAAGTGGCTTCCTTTGGATTTTTAAATTTCAAATGGACTGGATTGAGGGGGAAGAGCAGTGTTAGTGGCCCAGAGATGGGCTGGGACAGGCTCGTGGACCCTTCCTAGGTGAAGCAGGGCCAGTTTGGGATCATCCAGGGGGTCAAACACTCTTATATGGCCCGTGTCTTACTCGATACCTCAAACAATTATGGGCTTTAGTTGAGGCCCAACGGGAGTCCTCTTCCTACCCTGATAGCCTGTCTTTCTCTTCATTGGATGATTTGATCCGCCTGGAGCTTGATCAACAAGGCGAGATTGTCAGAGAGGAGCAGGAGCTCGCGATTGGTCATGGCTCTCAGGTAGGGTTGTCGCGAGGTTGTCGGAGAGGAGCTGGAGCTCGCGATTGGCAATGGCTCTCAGGTAGGGTTGTCAATGGAGCAGATACAGGGTGGATGTCCCCATATCTGACTTGGCTTCATTTTAGCACTATCTGAATATCTGACTCTGGATCCTATCAAACAGATAAAAAGGACCATAGACATTTCAAAACAAACATGTAACTTGTAAAACTCGACATATTTTAAACATTAAATACTTCACTAATTATATTTTAGTGGTGACATAAATGTAACTTAAAACAAATATTACTAAAAGCAGAAAAATCACAATAAATTTAATGATTTATTCTTTTATACTCATTGAACATACTTTTAACAATAACTTGAAAACATGACTTAAATAATGTTTCTAAACAAGTAAATATTAGTGGAGCTATAAGAAATTCATAACCATTAACTATGAAATCTAAGGGCAAGTATTAAAAGAAATGATTGGTTGAATAGTGTTGCACCCGTAATTTTCTCGAAATACTTCAAAAATTTTATTCCGAAACAACCGACGGAAAAGATACGGTGTAGTGCCGATGTCGTCGGACCACGGAGTACCTCCGTGATTTGGGGTATATCGATCCGATCATATTATCCCAAGTGGCATCGCGATAATGGAAGTTAAGAGGAAGACATGCATGCACGCCTGTCAAAGCGGCCGAGCAAGTGTATCACACGGCACGGACGAGCGCGAAGATTCCTCCCCACGCAGCGCCACCACGGCTTCTTCTCAACTCAGGTCGACAGAAACAGAGCAAAACGGCGCAAAGAGGGGTCACGCGACCTCGCCAGGGACCTCCGGGGTCGCGCGACCCCCCCATCTCTCTCTCCGGTGTTCAAAAAAAGGGAGGGATTTTAACCCCCTCAGAGGGGTCATTTGGCCTTTTTTGATGGCCAGAGGGGTCAAAATGGCTTTTTGCCACCCCACCTTGACGGAATCGGGGCAAATTCGTTCATTTGACCCCTCTGGGCCCTCCCGCCTTCTATAAATAGACCCTAAGGGTCCAAGTGGAGAATATACAGAGAACAACAATCTACAACCTACGAAGTCACCAAGCATCCGGAGGAGTTTGTTTTGTTTGTCTTGGCCTGTGAGGGGTAAGTCCCCGGGTCTTGTACTTATGCCCCTACGGGGTATTTTTGTAATTACGGCCCTCAATGGGCCATGTTGGCAATTATGTCCCTCAGCGGGCCGTGTTTTGTAAATCTTTACGTCCCGGGACGACTAAGTTATGTGGTTCTGTCCCTATAATGACGGAATTACAAAAATGTCCTCCCCGGGACCGTAAGAGACGAGTCCTGTAATTTGCAGTTATACCCTGCAATCTTTTGTAATTCGGGCTACGCCCCTACTTCCCGCGTTGGTGCGGATCTTTGTACAGTCGACAATTCGCTGACAATCCTTGTACCCAGTTGAGGCTATAAATGTACTCAGTGCACTCTGCAACTTTCTTCGGGAAAATTATAAGAAAATCCCCCCTACTTCTGGAAATTACACATATACCCCTCCTTCGGCCAAATTGACAGATGTGTGCCTTCTATGAAGCCCCTTGTCATTCCTTCGGTCCGGAAGTGTTGTCAGCTCAGTCCAGCACTCGGGTATCATCTCAAACTTAGGTCTAGGGTCTGGTAAAATTATCAAAATATCCCTGTGACCTAAAAATGGCCTCAGAGCCCTTGAAACCTTCCAGAAAGAGCCTCAGCGCCTTGCGAAACCAGGAACCCGGTTCTACTTCCATTCCAGTCCAGAAATTTCAGAAACGCCCCCTGGCCTGGTAAAATTATCAAAATACCCCTGGGTTGGTAAAATTACCAAAATGCCCTCGGGGTCCAGAAAATCTTCCTCTACTTCAAAAATGCCTACGGCTTCCCCCAAATTATCTTCATATTCCCAAATCCTAGGGTTTTGCCCAAACATGGCCTCAGTTGAAACCCTAACTCAATTGTTTCTGTTGGTCAGTGGTGAATGAGTAGATATTGTGAGCCCTCCAAGAGAGTTTGCCCTCAACATCAGAACCCCTGTAGAAGCCTTTTGGGACCTCTTTGACAGTTAAACAAAGGTGTTCGGACGTTAGGCCGATGTAAATCAACATTGATTCCGGTCAGTGGGGAAAGATCCAGCACTCGAACCCAAATCGTCTGATACGATGCGCACACACGGAATCACCCTCTATACTTAGGGGGAGATGTTTCTTTTCAAAAAGAACAAAAATCTACCTTTTATCTACGATAAAAGTCGATTAGATTTTTTCCGTGTCTCACAGACTGGCACGCCCGGTGGGACCTTTTCCCACCTTTCTTCTTTCTGTCAAAGAAAGTCCTCTAAACCTTTTTCAAGGTTCTGATTGCCCCTCTTCCTCTTACAGGATGGGAAGAGGAGGGCACATCTCTCTGTTCATTTGAGAGTTCTTTGTGCATCTGCACGCCACTCCGTTCGTGCTACGCACCACCACCACCACCAACACCAGCAACAGCGATGGCTGCCGTTACCTACGGCCCCGAGATCGTCGCCAATCATGCCAGGCTCGGATTTCTGGCGACCCCACTGGTCTTTGGCGACTTCCCACCTGTCGTCGGCTTGCCCTTCTTCTTGGGCATAGTACCGGTGGATGAAGCCAGTTCAGCCATGCCTGTAACAACTGTCGGGGGCGTCAGGCCCTCGGCCCCATCAACTGACCGGGTCCGCCCGGTCAAGAAGGCAGCCACTGGGGGTGTCAGGCCCTCGGCTCCATTAACTGGCCGGGTTTGTTCGGCCAAGAAGACTTCTGAGGGCGTTAGGCCTTCTGCTTCAGCTGATCGGGTTCGCTCGGTCAACAACGCGACTGTCGGGGGCGTCAGGCCCTCGGCTCCATCAACTGGTCGGGTCTACCCGGCCGAGAAGACAACACCCGGGGGTGTCAGACCCCCTATTCCATCAACTAGCCGGGTCCCTCTGGTCAATTCTTCAACTGTTAAGGGTGTCAAGCCCTTCATCCCGACAACCAGTCGAGTCAGCTCGACTGCCATGTCAACGGCCGAAGGTGTCAGGCCTTCTGCCCCAGCTGTTGGCCGAGTCTTCTCGGTCAATCACATCACTACTGGCGCTGCTCCTGCTCAACGAGGGCAACGCCGTCGCCGTAACGGTCCCAACTCCAATGCGGCCACCCTCAGAGGTGCCGCCCCTGCTCAACGGGGGCAACGCCGTCGCCGCCAAGATGACACTGTCCCTATGGCGGGCGTCACCAGCACCGCTCCTGCTCAACGGGGGCGACGTCGTAGCCCCAAGGGTACAAAGCCCGAAGCGGCCGTCTCTCGCTCCGGCAAGACTGTAATTGTCGGAGACATCCGCATCCGGCTCGATGGAGGCGAGCCAATCGTGCCACGGGATCGTCATGTCCCGACCATTCCTACCTCCAACCGCTTCGAGCTCCTCCGGCAAGTTCGGGAGGACGGAGTAAAGAAAAAGAAGCCTGCCGTACCGGCGGCAACCCAGGGCCCTCTGCAGCGACCTAAGCCACGAGCTGCCCGGCCAAGGACAGGGGGTAACAAAGTGGAGGAGCGTCAGCTCCATCTGAAGAAGATCTAGGTCACCAAGGAGGAGGCCCGAATCATAAGGCGCGCGAAGGCGAAGGAGCCCTTCCGCATGTCGGAGCTTCAGCGAATGCGGAGTCCGCCAAGCACTGAGGCCTCGACGTCTGCGGGATTTACATCTCAACCCCTGCGAGGGCAAAAGCGCCGAGGAGCCGGCAAGAAGGTGCGGCCGACCTCCCCTTGGGCTAGTTCCACGCACACGGAGGAGGATCCCTCCCCTCAAGCATCTACATCCCGAGTGTCTGTCTTCGACAGACTTGGGAGGCCGCCCAAGCCGGAGCGACAACCGCCCAAGAAAAAGCGGGTGGTCCAGGTGACCGATGACACCGTCAAAGTGTTCACCTGTTATGCCACCTCCGGCGAAAATCAACCCGAAGGCACCTCAGGGGAACTCAATCAGCCTCTTCAATACTCGAGGAGGTCAAGGTCCGGGTCCCGGGGCCTGGCACAAACACAACAAGCGCCGGCCGCCGGTACATCTCAGCCCGAGCCGGCACGGCAAGAAGAGCGCCAGGAAGACGTCCACAATGTTGATGAGGACAGTCACTCTTGGCACGAAGAAGAGCAGGGGGAAAAGCCACGGGCCCCCACACTGGAAGAGCTTCGACGGGAGAACCTAGAGCTCAAGAACCTGCTACAGTCGCTCTTGCGCGAAAAGGAGGTTCATGCCCCACCTCAGGCGGCACCGGCTGGAGCGGATCAGCCGCCTTCTCCCATTCCAGCAACAGTCAATGCCTCTGTCACCGCTGCAAGACTCCCACTGGCAGTGGACTTCGAAGTCCCGCCGCATGAAGTCAATGCGCGATCATCTGTTACTCCTGCTGCGGAAAGCCTCATGGCGCAGAAGTAAATGATTGAACGCATTGTAGAGGCGAAGTTTGCTCAACATGGGGAGGGAGTGGCCACCGTTGATTTGTACAGCGTGCCTTATCCCCTCCATCATCAATTTAAGAAGCTTCTGCCTGACTGCCCGAAAGTCCCGAAGCTCCAGAAGTTCAACGGGCAGGGCTCTCCACATGAACACATGGTCTATTACATGACGGCCATGGGTGAATTAGCCCTGGAAGAGGCATATTTGCTGCGGTATTTCGCCACGTCCTTGACTGGCACCGCCTTCCAGTGGTATTCAAGGTTGAAGCCCAACTCAGTATCTGATTGGGCTGATATGCAGAAGAAGTTTGTCGACCGCTTCCAAATGGTCGAACGTAAAGTCTCCTTAGCAGAGCTTTGTTCCCTTTGACAGAAGAAGGGTGAAACAGCATTAGACTTCATCAAGCGATGGAGGGACGTAACCATGCGCTGCGATAATCCTCCGACACCTGAAGATGCAATCACCATCTGTTGCAGGGGTCTCTCGGCAGAACTCAGTGAAAAGCTTCTGGGCTCCAATATCAGAAGCTTTGACCAGTTGAATACAGTGGTGGCGGAGATTGAGATGTTCTTTGCTGACCACCCTACACAAGCTTCTGCCAAAGGCAAATCCTCCAAAGACCGTCTGACTAGCGGTAAGGAGGTGAATGCCGTCGACTTCTCCCCGACGAATGGAGATAAAGGGGAAGGAAAGTCTAAAGACAATGGCAAGAAGCCTGATGCCAAGGCAAGCACGTCTCAGTTGGCGGAGAACATGAAGACGTCGTATTCCTTCAGGAAAGAGCATACTAAAATGCTCTTTGATCTATGCATGAAAGAGCAGCTCATCACTCTGCCAGATCCGCGGAAGCCCGCGGAGGTGGATAAGACAGATGATCCTACCTATTGTGTGTATCACCGAAGGTTGGGTCACACCATCGGCGACTGCTATATTTTCAAGAATATAGCGGAAGAGCTCATTCAAAAGGGCTTGGTAAATATGCTGGGCCATGCAGTCGACCCACCTCAACCTCATGGCCGGAGCCGATCGAACCGGTCGGCTAATGTGGTTCATATGGTGGCAATGGTCTCGAGCTCTAATGCCTCCGAGGCCGGGCCTTCAAATCAACAGTCCCACACTGGCCCGGGGGCAGCTCCTTCCTTATTCCCTGAATGTCTAACACTGTGAAGAACCGTTCGGAAAATCCGAGGGGAAATCCGACAATTGCAACTGGAACAAAGGCGCTTGCTGCAGTTCCTAGAGAGCATTGATCAGTAGTTGTCCACCTTCCCTTTTGGCCCATTTGCCAGGGGGTTAACTCCAGCCTACATACGGGAGGCAGGTGTATCACCTACCGGCCGGGCTCCGCTCAGGGGCTGGCTTTCTGAAGAGTCCTCAGATTCATCCAAAGACGAGGAGGACTCATTGGAAGGCGAGGAGGCTCCACTTCAAGTCGAGCTCCCAGAGAAGTTATACTCCTTCCCTTGCGAGAAGACTCCAAACATCTTCTTCGCATGCCAGCGGGCTGGACTCATAAGCCCATCACCCATGGAGCAAACACCAGGTGCTGCTTTTCATCAGGGCTATTGCCCCTACCATGAAGTTGTTGGCCATATTATCCACAACTGTGAGCCATTCAAGGACCTCGCCGAGGACCTAATCAGGCGAGGGAAGGTCAACATGGGTGAATTCCTGGTCGATCCACCGCAGCCGCATGCACGGGAGAGCCTTCACTTCTCCGTCAACGTCATACATCCCTCGGCAGCCTTCCAGTTCCCCGAGCTGCAGGAGGAGGGAGTTAGTTCCCAGGGAGCCAGTTCCCAATCGCCCAAGTCCACACTATGGTATCCAGGGTGGCGAGCATCTCATCAGTGTTCTTTCCCTAAGGAAGACACTGAGAAGATTTTTGACAAACTTCTGGAAGATGGCTGGGTGCTGACACATGACCCGCCGTCTTATTACAATGAGACGGTCAAGAGGCACCCCCGCTATTGCAAGTATCATGCAAGGGTGTCTCACCCCACTCGGCAATGCCTAGAGGTCCAGACTTCATTGAAGCCTTCGTCCAGGGAGGGGTTGTCGATACTCAGGGGAACTCCATGACAAGGTTACGTCTTGCAGAGGCCGCCAGGGAGACTCTCCAGCAGGCTCGGCGAGAAACTGAAGCTTTCTCCCGATTAGCCCGACCAAGTGAGCCTACGGAAAATGATGAATTTCCATTACTCACTAAAGGCAAGGCCACCTATAAAGGGCCTAAGGTCCAGAACCCAGGATGCCAAGCCGCGGGAGAGAGTCCCAGGGTCTTTCCCAGGTCGGGTCAGCTTGGCATCGTCATAAGAGAGAACTCTCGGCCAAACAACAAAGGCAAGGCCAAGGCGTCAGAGCCTTCAGCCAAAGTTCCTGCCAAGTCAGCAAGGTCATTAGTCGTGGAGACGACTCAATTTCTTGAGCCTACGAAGACCCCAGTTAAGGCCTCTGTCAGTCCAGCGAGGCCGCTAATTGTGGAAAGGCCTCGGCAGCTCAAGCAAGCCAAGCTACCAGCCCAAGCAAAGTCGGTGGAACTACAAAGCCCCCAGGGGCCCCACTGTGGACTGGCAGAGTTCCAGGAGTTACCTCCTGAAATAATTACTCAGGCAATCAATGCCACCTTCCAGCCTCAGCCGGAGGAGGCCATTTGGACTAAAGGTTGTCCCCAGAAAAAGCCGCGGCAGTAAGGCCCCTAAGGAGCCAGCCCGGAGCAAGAAGCAAAATTCTGGGGGCAAGCGAGTCCCACCGCCAAAGCAAACTCCTCTCTCTTCTCAGGAGGCGGCCCGCCAAAAGAAGCAGGAGAAGAATCGCAGGAAGAATTTGAAGAGGAGGTTGAAGAAGCAAGCCGAGCAAGCAGCGGCTATGGAGGCCCCTAAGGAGCCCACTCCTCTGCAAAGACTTCAAAAGCTCATAGATGAGCTGGAGGAGTACACTCCCCCTCGTCCCACTAGGGTCGTCACTCTAGACGAATATATTCCCTGGGACAAGCTTGGGCGCAAAGCCCGTCTTTTGCAATGGCTCCGAGGAATGGCCCATCGTCTTGAAGAAGGTGAAGACTTCCCAATCCCGGAAGAGCTCTCCTTATTCTACAAAGATGAGGAGCTCACTGTCGAGATGCTCGAGGAAATGCTGCAAGAGCTCTCCTGCAACATGGTGGCGATTCCGCCGCCTGACAACATTTACTGTCCTGCGGCCGATAGCACTGGAGGCAAGGCTCCTATGGCGACATATCAGCGTCGCTTGGCAAGAAATGGCCGGGGACGTGGTCGAGGTCGTGGCCGAGGACGTGGACGGGAAGGTCCCCCGACTCTTGATCGGGTCATAATATTCAGAGGGGAGAAGCCGGGTCCTATCCAAGAAACCCAAGTTCGGGGAATCCCTTTCATCCTCAACCCCTCAGAGGGTTCAGGCCCCACCTCAACGGCTAAGCCGGGTGGCGTCCCTTTCACAATCACATCCTCCGATGAAGAAGAGGAGCCAGCCAAATCGCCAAAATGCGAGAAGGTGTCAGAGCAGGCCGGCCCCTCCAACGGGGACGATCCCGCAGGCCTAGTAGATCCTTCTAATGAAGACCAGCCTGAGGAACTTTTGCCACCTCCGGAGGAATTCTTGGCACCGCTATTCCAAGAAAATGCGGAGGGTCAGGATGGGGAGGAGCGCCCTTCTAAGCGGGAGAAACCTCGCCAGGCACCAAAGACCCTGGCGGAGATCATTCCGCCATTTGACAAGACCCGTGCTCGGGCGGACCGCAAAATCATTCATCATATGAAGCGGTTCCCAACAAATGTCGCCATCTGGGAGGCCATCGCCTGGAGGAAGGATCTTCGGGAGGCTCTGGTCAAGATACTCCAAGACCCGGAGGCATATGAAGCCCATGTTACAGAGTTGCAGGCATGGATGGCAGTATCGGCCGAAATCGATACGTTTCGGCCGAAACGTATCGGTTTCGGTCGATACCGAAACCGAAACGGGCCTTGTCACTGTAGCAAGTCCGAAACCGGACCGAAACCGGACCGAAACCGACCGAAACCGGACCGAAACCGACCGAAACCGAACCGAAACTAGACCTGCTCAATACATTTTTTGCCTTTTCTGACTGTTTTGAACCGGTTTCGGCCGAAACCGAAACCGATTCACAGCCAACATCTCCTTCACGGACAAAGACATGTGTCCTCTCCGTGTCATAATCGCCCCTTATATATGAGGGGAATGATCAATGGGCATGACGTGAATCGCATCCTGGTTGATGCCGGAGCAGTCGTCAACATCATGCCTTTAAAGACTTTCAAGTCTCTATACTTGGCACCTTATTTACAAAAGGTGACTGATGTCAAGATCTCGGGATTCAATCAGGGTTCCGAGGAAGCGCTTGGTCGGGTTGTAGTCAAGCTAGCTTTGGGCGTTTTTGTCACTCAGGCGACATTTTATATCATCAACTCCGACACATCTTACAAGATGTTGCTTGGAAGACCCTGGCTTCATGAGAACTGGGTTGTTCCTTCAACTCTGCATCAGTGCATTAAATATGCCAAGGAAGGGGAGCAACATACGGTCTTCGTAGACCAGGCCCCGTTCCACCCCAATGAGTGCCATCTGGCCGATGCTTCACTATATTTTGGGAAGCCCACTTTAACAATCCCCGCGTCTTTAAAAGACAAAGGGAAGCAAAAGGTGGACCCTGAAGTTGAGGAAGGGCAGCTCTTCACTGTCAACCAAGACATGGTAAAGCTGCACAGGCTGAGCCTCAGTGCCACCTCCAAGCCAACTCAACCAGAGAGGCGAAGTGTTGACTTTGAAGCCAACCTCATCAGCCGGGTCATTGACGGGAGTATCTCCTTACCGCCTAAGTGCCTTCAACTCTCGTCCCAATGGGAAGAACATGAAGTGGAACAGTTGAAGACCTTTACAGTCTCTTATCAACGGAGAAGGAGACGCAACAAAGGCAAGAGGGACAAGCCGATCATCTTTTACAAAGGTGATTTAGTCTCACCGTGCCCTCCTGAAGATAATTTAGGGTGGGATACTCCCGCCGATGTGGTGCCAGAGCCAGTCCAGGAGATGGACGATATGCCGAGATATATCAGGGAAATGTGCAAAAAGAAGCACATCCTGCAAACTCTGGACCCCGAGCGAGCGGCGTACTTCCATCGACTGTGGAACCCTCCGCAGGTCCGTGGGAAACCTCCCTTCTCCCGCAAAGATACAAGGGGCCTTGGCTATGACCAGGAGATGGACTTCGAGGTCCACTTTGCAGTCAACACCATAGGACTGCTACCTCTCCATCACGGGCAAGTAGAAGCTGAACCTAAGATTGATGACTCTGTAAGGGCATCCGTTGATGTGTCTGCCACACCATCACCTTCATTAGGAGTCAACAGCGACCACCCCTCAGAGGAAGGAGCAGCTCAGCCTGCTAACCATCGGCGAGACAAAGCAAGCTCTTCGGCTTCAAGCCACGAGCAAGAGTGCTTCGAAGAATTTGATGTCTATGAAGCCAACACTGATGATGAGGGAGACTTCGTCGACCTCCAACCAGCTCCACCAGAGCTTGAAGACGGTGGTCAAGCAACTGTGGACGAGTTGATTGAAATCAATCTCGGAAGCAAAAATGACCACCGTCCCACCTTCATAAGTGCTCTCCTCAGCGAGAAAGAAAAGCAATCGTATCGACAGCTCCTAGAAGAGTTCAGGGATTGTTTCGCCTGGACTTACAAAGAAATGCCCGGGCTCGACCCTTCTGTGGCTGAACATGAGCTGGCAATACTTTCAACAGTCAAGCCAGTCAAGCAAGCTCAACGGCGTATGCGCCACGAGCTGGAGCTGAAGGTCAATGCTGAGGTTGACAAAATGCTCAATGTGGACTTCATAGAGCCTTGCATGTATCTTGTGTGGCTCGCCAATATAGTCCCTGTCAAGAAGAAGAACGGCCAAGTCTGAGTCTGCATCGACTTCAGGGATTTGAATAAGGCATGCCCAAAGGACGACTTCTCTGTCCCAATCACTGAGACAATGGTTGATATGACTACTGGTCACGAAGCTTTGTCTTTTATGGACGGGTCGTCGGGCTATAATCAAATCCGCATGGCCGTCAAAGATAAAGACCATACGGCTTTCCGGTCTCCTAAGGGGATCTTCAACTACAAAAGGATGTCGTTTGGTCTCAAGAATGCCGGCGCAACCTACCAAAGGGTAATGACCAAGATCTTCGACGAGATGCTACATGACATTGTCGAATGCTATGTCGATGATCTGGTCGTCAAGACGAAGAAGCGGGAGGATCACTTAGCTGACTTGCGTCAAGTCTTTGAAAGGCTTTGACGATTTCAACTCAAGATGAACCCAATGAAGTGCGCCTTCGGCGTCTCCAGCGGCAAGTTCCTGGGCTTCATCGTCAGGTACCGGGGCATAGAAATTGACCCTGACAAAATCAAGGCCATAAGAGGACTGCCTCCGCCTAAGAACTTGACAGAGCTCAGATCTCTTCAAGGAAGATTCGCCTATATTAGGCGGTTCATTTCTAATCTCTCTGGGAGATGCCTACCTTTCGGCAAATTGATGAAGAAAGGAGCACCCTTCATATGGGACGAAGACTGCCAGAAGGCCTTCGAGCAAATCAAGGAATATCTGCTGACCCCTCCAGTCCTAGGGGCACCTGTCAGAGGGAAGCCCCTTATCATATATATTGCTGCCATAGAGGCCTCTTTGGGGGCTCTGCTAGCCCAGGTCAATGACGAGGGCAAAGAGCAGCCGCTGTACTACCTCAGTCGGAAGCTGATCGGGCCTGAGCACCGGTACGCCCCCATGGAAAAGGTGTGCCTAGCTCTCGTGTTTGCTGTCAAGAAGCTGAGGCATTACCTTCTAGCCCACCGGGTGGAGCTCATCTCAAAATGTGACCCACTCAAGTTTCTGCTCAGCCAGCCTGTCCTTTCTGGTAGGCTTGGTAAATGGGCACTTATCCTCATGGAGTTCGACATCACCTTCGTCTCACGCAAGGCGATCAAGGGACAAGGGATGGCGGAGTTCTTAGCAGCGCACCCTGTGCCGGAAGATTCGCCACTCAACTTCGAGCTCCCCGATGAAGAGGTGTTGGTGCCTTCTCAAGCCATTGGGGAGCATTCTGAAAAAGTCCCACCACAGATGGAGCCAGGCGTCCTCACCCTTGATCTCCCACATTGGGAGTTATATTTTGATGGGGCCTCTCGGACAATCAAAAGGGCCGGCTGCCTTACAGACTATGTCTCAGGCGCGGGGGTAGTCTTTGTATCTCCACAAGGCGGCATCCTCCACAACTCGTGCGCTCTCATGAAGTCGCTGACTAATAATGAGGCGGAGTATGAAGCGCTAATCATTGGGCTTCAACTGGCACTGGAGATGGACATCAAGTGCATCAAAGTGTACGGGGATTCTCAGCTCGTCATCCGACAAGTACTGGGCGTCTATGATGTCCGGAAGAAGGAGCTTGTCCCCTATCATGCAGCCGTCATGAGGCTCAAAGAAAAATTTTACCTATTTGAAATAGGCCATGTCCCCAGAGGCAGCAACTCCCAGGCTGATGCTCTTGCAAAGTTGGCAGCAACCCTAAAACTCCCGCCTGAGGGAGAATTAAATATTACTGTCAGACACCGAAGGCTCATGCCAAGTGTGCTCGACGAAGAATCCGGCCTCACTGTTTATGAGGTCGACAACATTCAAGAGGAGAATGCTCCCGAAGAAGAAGATTGGCGCGAGCCAATTATAAAAATGAAGAACGGCTGGCTCCCTCCTGATCGGGCTCAGAGGGTGCAACTGCTACGCAGGGCGACATCCTACCAGCTGATTGACGGTCTGCTCTTTAGGCTCGTCCATGAAAAAGACCGATCGGTCCTCCTGCGGTGCCTTTCGTCCAAGGAAGCGAAGACCGTCATGCACGAGATCCACTCCGGATTGTGAGGAACTTGAAGGTCAAAGACTCAAAGCCTACAAGCACTTACAAGTGTATCAAGCCCGCATGACACGTGCCTATGATAAGCTGGTCAAGCAACGGGCGTTCAAGAAAGGCGACCTTGTCATGGTCAAAGAAAAGGAGGTTCTCGCGGGAAGATCTAGCGGCAAACTCCAGCTTAATTGGCGTGGGCCTTACGTCATCCAGAAGGTCTATGAAGGAGGGACCTATACGGTCCTTGACCATAAATGAGATAATCCCTTCCCTCCTCTGAACGGCAAGCATATGAAGCTCTACCATGTGCCACCGCAAGAGTTTCTACAGCAGTCCGCACAGGACAATACCTCTCTTAGTGAAGGTTTAAAAAAAAAAGGAAAAAGAAAAGGGGTTAAAAATACTGATACCCCGACGGACTCAGTTAGCCTTCAACGGTTGGCTGAGGGCAAAAAGGCCACAGACCCGGTCGAGGTGAAAACCCGAAAGGGCGCCTCGGGAAAAAATGGGCAACCCCTCGGTGTGAAAATCCGCAAGGGCGCACCGGAAAAAGTTAAAGGGGGCCAGCCTCGGCAAAAATCCGAAAGGGCGGTGAGGTTGGTAATGTGAAAAAAAAAGAGAAAAAAACACCCTCTCTCTGCTTATTCTAAGGGTGGCCCTAAGTCAATGACTCCACCCCATCTCGACCAAAACATCATATTGATGTCATGGCTACGCCTTACATGTCATCCCGTGACACCTAATCTCCACCGACGTTCTGACATTGTCATACTCTATCCCATTGGACTCGGCCCATGCATGCTCCTTTCGAACAGCCGACCCATTCCGCCTATCGGCTTCGAGGTTCAGCTCATGTGTCTCTTCTGAGCAGTTAAATCCGCACACTCTCTTGTCCCACTGGGATTGGCCTCAGTATGCTCTCTCGGGCTGCCAACCTATCATGCCTTTTAGCTCACTTTTCCTTCTGGGATTGGTCTCAGTATGTCCTCTCGGGCTGCCAACCCACCATGCCTTCGGCTCACCTTTCCTTTTGGAATTGGCCTCAGTATGCTCTCTCGGGCTGCCAATCCATCATGCCTTCTGGCAGATGTCCCATCGGGAACGGCCTCAGTATGCCCTCTCGGGCTGCCAACTCATCATGCCTTTCGGCTCATCTAACCTTCTTGGGATTGGTCTCAGTATGCCTTCTCAGGCCAACCCATCATGCCTTTCGGCTCATCTTTCCTCCTGGAATTAGCCTCAGTATGCTCTCTCGGGCTGCCAATCCATCAAGTTTTTCTGGCACATGTCCCTCCGGGTCTGGCCTACGCATGCTCTCTCGGGCTGCCAACCCACCTACTCGCCTATCGGCTTTCGGGTTTGACTCTCACGTCCCACTAGGGCTGTCAAATCTATCTTTGTCCCATTGGGTATGGCCTCAGTATGCCCTCTCGGGCTGCCAACCCACCTTGCCTATCGGTTTTCGGATTTGACTCTCACGTCTCACTAGGGCTGTCAAATCCACCCCTTTTCTTCTGGGTCTGGCCTTTGCATGCCCCTTTCGGGCTGTCAACCCATCTCGCCACTTGGCTTCAGACTTGACTCATGTATCCCACCGGGATCGCCAAGTCTATTCTTTTGTCCCCACGGGTTTGGCCTCAGCATGCCCTCTCAGGCTGCCAACCCTATTTGCTTATCGGCTCACGGATTTGACTCGTATATCCCACCCGGGCTGTCAAATCCTCTCCTTTCATCGCTTCGGGTCTAGCCTACGTATGCTCTCTCGGGCTGCCAACCCATCTCGCCTATCGGCCTCCAGGTTTAACCCGCATGTCCCTTTCGGACTGTTAAACCTCCCCTTTTGTTGTCCCATCCGGGCTTGGCACATGCACACCTCTCTTGGGTTGCCAACCCGTTCAACTTTCGGTTTTGGATTTGGCGAATTACGTCCCACTAGTGCTGTCAAATCCACCCACTTTGTCCCACCTCTACGGCACACACGTCCCTACGGGAGTGCCACTTTTTCCTTGCCTTCTGACATTATAGGACCAAAAAAAAAAAACGGAGTTAAAAATATTGAGGCCCCAGCGGACTTGGTTGTTTCTGTTAGAAGAGCAATCAAGGACAAAAAGGTTTTAACCCGGCTAAGGTGAAAACCCGAAAGGGCGCCTTAGGCAAAAATGGGTACCCCTCAGTGTGAAAATCCGCAAGGGCGCACTGGAAAAAGCTAAAGGGGGCCAGTCCTGGCGAAAACCCGAAAGGGCGGTAGGGCTGGTAAAGTGAAAAAAAAAAAGAAAAAAAAGATAAGGCTTATCAAGCATCAGACTCGCTCCTTCTCACTCTAAAGAGCTTCCTCCTGGAGCCCCTCAAGCCTACGGCGAACAGTCTACATCGGCACGCGCAAGACTGCGCTCCTTCTCGGCCCCCCGGACCTCTCACAAAAGTCCCTCCACTCTGTGGGAGGCCATCTGCTCGCGCTCATAAGTGGCCTTGACTTGGGCGCCCACCTCAGCCTGGGCTCTCTGAAGTCTGCAAAGTTGCTCCTCCTGCTGAATGATCAGCTGAGTCCTCTGCCTCCGCTCCTGAATAGCACGAAAGCGGGCGAGCTCCTCCCATAAAGACGCAAGCTCAGTCATCTAGGCGTCCTGAGGGAGACCAAATGCATGCATCTGGAAATGTTACACCGAGTTGAGGACCATTCGGCCACTCCATCCCAAGAGGCCAGGAAACTCTGAAGCAGCTTTGAAGCCTCACTAGTTGAAGCCAAAACAAAGAAAGGAGTTGCCTCAGCCTGTGTACGGACGACATTTACCCAGACCAACGTGCCCGTCTACATCAACCTTGGCTATCACAAGTCAGCAATTAGCCACCTTCAACATTCGGCGACATACCTCAGCGGTCAGCCGACACATCAACATGTTCGGCTACACCTCAGATGTTAGCCGGTACATCTTTGGCGACACCTCAGCAGTTAGCCAGCTTTAACTTGCGGCTACATGTCTCAGCGGTTAGCTGACACGTCTTCAGTGGCATCTCAGTGGTCAGCCAGTACCATGACTTTTGGCCAACGCACCCTCAAGGGTCGGCCAATGTTGATTTTCAGCTATCACAGCTCAATAGTCAATCAACGACGACTTAGATGGATATGTCTCTCCGAGATAGGTTTACATCAACTCCGGACCAACAAGCCTCGTCGAGGCAGGTCCACATCAATTCTAGACCAACAAGTCTCTCAGAAGCAGGTCTACAGCAACTCTCGGGCCAACAAGTCTCTCAGAAGCAGGCCTACAACAACTTCAGGCCAACAAGTCTCTCAGAAGCAGGCCTACATCAATTTTGGGCCAACAAGCCTCGCCGAGGCAGGTCCACAGCAACTCCAGGCCAGCAAGCCTCTCCGAGACAGGCCTGCATCAACACTGGGGCAATATGCCCTAAGGGCTGGTCCGCATCAACTTTGGCTAATGCACCCCCAAAGATTGGCCAGCATCTGACTTCAGGCCAATATGTTCTAGGGGGCGGTGTACATTAGCTTTGGTCAGTATACCCTAAGGGTTGGTCGACATCAGCTTCAGGTCAAAGTGTCTCGTCGAGGTAGACTTAGGTCACCTCTAGACTGGTGGGTTTCACTGAGACAAGCTTGCATCAACTCTCAGCTTTCTGCAAAGCAATGAAGCAGTGAGGTGCAGTCCTACAACAATCTTCCCATGTCATGAAGACTCAGGAGATACCCAAAAATACTACAAAGGGCACGGACCGTCCGCCTCTACCTCCGGCCTCGACGAACGTTCCGTGGGGGGCATTTGTTGCACCCGTAATTTTCTCGAAATACTTCGAAAATTTTATTCCGAAACAACCGACGGAAAAGATACGGTGTAGCGTCGATGTCGTCGGACCGCGGAGTACCTCCGTGATTTAGGGTATATCGATCCGATCATATTATCACAAGTGGCATCGCGGCAATGGAAGTTAAGAGGAAGACATGCATGCACGCCTGTCAAAGCGGCCGAGCAAGTGTATCACACGGCACGGACGGGCACGAAGATTCCTCCCCACGCAGCGCCACCACGGCTTCTTCTCAACTCAGGTTGACAGAAACGGAGCAAAACGGCGCGAAGAGGGGCCAAAACGCATGTCCGAAGGTCAAAAGACCCCTCCCGGACGCGAGAGGGGTCGCGCGACCCCGCTAGCATCCCAGCGGGGCCGCGCGACCCCGCTGTGGGCTGGCGGGGTCGCGCGACCCCCCCGCCCCCCCCATCTCTCTCTCCGGTGTTCAAAAAAAGGGAGGGATTTTAACCCCCTCAGAGGGGTCATTTGGCCTTTTTTGATGGCCAGAGAGGTCAAAATGACTTTTTGCCACCCCACCTTGACGGAATCGGGGCAAATTCGTTCATTTGACCCCTCTGGGCCCTCCCGCCTTCTATAAATAGACCCTAAGGGTCCAAGTGGAGAATATACAGAGAACAACAATCTACAACCTACGAAGCCACCAAGCATCCGGAGGAGTTTGTTTTGTTTGTCTTGGCCTGTGAGGGATAAGTCCCCGGGTCTTGTACTTATGCCCCTACGGGGTATTTTTGTAATTACGGCCCTCAATGGGCCATGTTGGCAATTATGTCCCTCAGCGGGCCGTGTTTTGTAAATCTTTACGTCCCGGGACGACTAAGTTATGTGGTTCTGTCCCTATAGTGACGGAATTACAAAAATGTCCTCCCCGGGACCGTAAGAGATGAGTCCTGTAATTTGCAGTTATACCCTGTAATCTTTTGTAATTCGGGCTACGCCCCTACTTCCCGTGTTGGTGCGGATCTTTGTACAGTCGACAATTCGCCGACAATCCTTGTACCCAGTTGAGGCTATAAATGTACTCAGTGCACTCTGCAACTTTCTTCGGGAAAATTATAAGAAAATCCCCCCGACTTCTGAAAATTACATATATACCCCTCCTTCGGTCAAATTGACAGATGTGTGCCTTCTATGAAGCCCCTTGTCATTCCTTCGGTCCGGAAGTGTTGTCAGCTCAGTCCAGCACTCGGGTATCATCTCGAACCTAGGTCTAGGGTCTGATAAAATTACCAAAATACCCCTGTGACCTAAAAATGGCCTCAGAGCCCTTGAAACCCTCCAGAAAGAGCCGCATCGCCTTGGGAAGTCAGGAACCCGGTCCTACTTCCATTCCAGTCCAGAAATTTCAGAAACGCCCCCTGGCCTGGTAAAATTATCAAAATACCCCTAGGTTGGTAAAATTACCAAAATGCCCTCGGGGTCCAGAAAATCTTCTTCTACTTCAAAAATGCCTACGGCTTCCCCCAAATTATCTTCATATTTCCAAATCCTAGGGTTTTGCCCAAACATGGCCTCAGTTGAAACCCTAACTCAATTGTTTCTGTTGGTCGGTGGTGAATGAGTAGACATTGTGAGCCCTCCAAGAGAGTTTGCCCTCAACATCAGAACCCCTGTAGAAGTCTTTTGGGACCTCTTTGACAGTTAAACAAAGGTGTTCGGACGTTAGGCCGATGTAAATCAACACTGACTCCGGTCAGTGGGGAAAGGTCCAACACTTGAACCCAAATCGTCTGATACGATGCACACACACGGAATCACCCTCTATACTTAGGAGGAGATGTTTCTTTTCAAAAAGAACAAAAATCTACCTTTTATCTATGATAAAAGTCGATTAGATTTTTTCCGTGTCTCACAAATAGTAATCAGAGTGGATGTCCATTTTCCATTCTCTATTAGATGTTAAAATGGATATCTGATTATATCTGTTGGATATTGTAATCATGGAAATATCTGAGAAAGTTCTAAATTTCTGAAAAATGTGACCTCTTAAGGTGTTCACTTACTATAAGGCATGATATTGAGGAAGAGCATTTATTGAAGTAGATAATTAGACTTAAGTAGAGGTCTTGGATGTTATATCAAGTGGAGTGTTCGCTTGCTTAGCATCTTAAGAACAATGCACAATATTCAGTGGGAACGTTTAAAGATGTGATATAAATGAGACACAGCTAGAGGACTTGGGTGTCGTAATCATAGATGGATATTCATGAGAAAATGATGCATAGGATCAAATGTGCTCTGGCACTCTTAGCAGAACATTCTGGAATACTTGCCTTGGGCTCTTTTTGTTGTATCTGATTCCTTTTATTTTGCATAGTTTAAGTATATTTTTCTAATATGTTTTGTTTTATTGTATGAAAGTGTGGTATGAGGCATTGTCAAAGGAGAGGAAGGTATAGTTCATGGAACTTCTATTTTCTGACAGCTGCCATTCTATGCAGAAAAAATTGCCTTACAACAAAGAGCAGCAGCTGCATCTTTGTTGGGCAAACTCGTGGCACAACCAATGCATGGCCCCAGAGTGGCAATAACACTAGCGAGGTTCCTTCCTGATGGTTTAGTATCTGCTATAAGGGATGGACCAGGTGAAGCTGTGGTTTCTTCCCTTGAGCAGACCACAGAAACACCAGAACTTGTATGGACACCGGCAATGGCAGCTTCTCTCTCAGCACAACTATCAACTATGGCATCCGATCTCTATCGTGAACAAACAAAAGATCGTGTTGTGGATTGGGATATACCTGAGCAGGCATCTGGGCAACAGGAAATGAGAGATGAACCACAGGTGAGTATATGTTTCTCTCATGTTTCATAAGTCATGTCTCCTTACAGGCAATGTATGAATGGTCTGTCATTATCCAGGTGGGTGGAATTTATGTGAGGCTGTTCTTAAAGGACCCGAAGTTTCCCCTTAGAAACCCCAAGAGATTCTTGGAAGGGTTACTAGACCAGTATGTTACATCAATAGCTTCTACACATTTTGATACACATGCTGCTGACTCTGAGCTTCCTTTGCTCCTTTCCGCTGCGTTAGTATCCTTGTTACGTGTCCATCCAGCTCTCGCAGACCATGCTGGATACCTTGGATATGTTCCCAAACTTGTTGCAGCAATGGCTTATGAGGGAAGGAGAGAGACGATGTCATCTGGAGAGATGAAAAATGCCAGCAATAATCCTTCTAATGATAATGATGAAACTGAGGATGGGCAATCTATTTCCAGTGAACAGACTTCTCAAGAACGAGTTCGTCTCAGTTGTTTGCGCATTTTGCATCAACTGGCATCTAGTACTACTTGTGCAGAAGCTATGGCGGCTACAAGTGCAGGCACTCCACAGGTGACTGTTTTTTTTCAGATTTTTCACTTCTTAAAAATGCTCTGGATGATGCAATAAAAAAAGTTGATCTCTTCACCATATAAAAAGCTTGCTTGTTGTTTTTTTGGTGATCAATTATTTTCTTATGCGTATGTGTAAATTACACGTATAAGCTGTTGTATTGGATTCCCAGTTGCTCCCTTGTAAATCACATCTCCTTGAACAAAGGGGTGGTCCATTGATCCCTTCTCTTCATTTGCATAAAGGGTAGGATGTAGAAATTCTCTCTGTTAACTGCACCAGTAGGTAACATGTCTGGAGCCCACCTTAAGTAACCCTTCCAATGAAGGCCTTCACCCTGAACAGGTTTCACCATGGAGAAACAGATCACTTCACCCTTTATTAATTGTACTACTATTTAGCAATAAAATTGGTAGTACAATCTACCTTTTTCAAGAAAAAAAAAAGACAGATCCTTCCACCCACAATAAATTGACCTGCAGACCTCAGTGAGGAAACCTCATTTTTCCCCTTATTCATCTTCATCTATTGTTGCATGGTGATTACGTCAAGGAACTCTACCCAGCAATCTCCCAGGAGGGTAGGAGGCTCTTCAAGTGAGGAGACTGGCTTGACTCTGGGCCGGCCTCAAAAACCTCATAAGCAATGCTGCTGTAGAAAAAGATAATCTGCTTGAACTGCATGACCTATGCCATCCTCAAGTATTTTGCAACGTATCGTGCAGTTGCATAATTAAGGATCTGCCACTCCAATCATTGCATTCATCAAAAGCTATCTGAATATATGTATCCTTAACATTACTTTAATCTAAATATCTAATAAGTAGTCTGTGAAAACATATTTTATTTAATATATAAAAATATGAAAATTATATGTTTATGCGTATGGCATAGCAATATACATTGGAGAAATTTGAATACAACATATGTTGACCTCATTCCCCACCGACCGTGATCGGTGTTAATTACATCGGTTGTCAAACTGCAAAACCTTGATCGACTGCATTTAATAATACCCTTGTCTCAATGTTGCATAATTTCTTGTTGTTCATCACTCACTCAATTAGGCCTAAAACGGGCCTCGAAACATTCTGGGTTAGAGTCCTAGTTCCACTAAGACTCTAAGATCCGAGTCCTAGTCAGACTGGGACTCTTGAATTTGAATTGTACTTGGACTAGTTTGAGTCATTATGTCTCATTCTTTTGATTTCATAATAGGCCATAGAGTGACCAGATTAGAGTCTTAGTTTGATTGGGACGTAGGACTTACGTCCTTTTAAAAATAGGAGTGATGGTTTTACCCCAACTTAGGCCAAAAAATTGACTTTGAATAATAGAACTAGGACTCTAGGGTTCGAATCCTGGAGGGACTGTTTTGATGAACCTGGAAGAATGCCGTTGCAAAGTAAAACAAACCATAAATTGTAGGCACAAGCTGGAAGATGAATAATAGAATTGTATTGATATGATTGTGTACGTGGAATTACAATAATTGGATAACAATCCATTGTTTACACAAATTTGACTAGGCCGTGTAAGGCGTGGTTTGCTAATTAAGTCGATTGACTAGGCCACGTTAGCCATAGTTCATCAATTGTGACAATTGATGGGGACGAATGGGCCACAATCTTGCAATTGGGTTAGTTGACCAAGTCATGTTGTCTATGGCCATGAACTGGATTAATTGACCGAGTCGTATTGGCCATGGTCCCTTAATCAAACTCGATTGGTCGGACCATGTAGCTTATGGTCAATTAATTGTGTTAATTGACTAAGCCACGTTGATCATGGTTCGTCAATTGTAACATTTGACCTGGTTGGCTAAGTTGCGGTCTGCTAATTGGACTTGATCGACCGGACCTTGTAATCCTCACTCGACTAATTGTGTTAATTAACTAAGCCATGTTGCCGCGGTTCGTCACTTGTAACATTTGACTAGGCCAGCTAAACTGCAATCCATTAATTGGACTTGGTTGACTTGACAATGTGGTCCAAGATCGATTAATTGGGTTAATTGACTAAGCCACATTGATTGTGATTCGTCAATTGTAACATTTGACAAGACCTACAAAGCTCTAGTCTGTTGATTAGACTTGATCGATCGGACCTTATAATCTACGATTAATGAAGTTTGTTAATTGACCAGCCATGTTGATCATGGTTCATCAATTGTAACATTTGACTGGACCGGCTACAATCACAATCGATTAATTAGACTAATTAATTAGCCACGTTGATCGTGGTTCATCAATTGTAACATTTAATGGACCGGCTAAGTCACTGTCCGTTAATTGGACTTGATCGATGGGATCATGTAGTCCATGGTCGATTAATTATGTTAGTTGACTAAGTCACGTTGATCGTGGTTCGTCAACTGTAACATTTGATTGGACGGACTAAGCCACGGTCTGTTGATTAGACTTGATCGACTTGGCCATATAGTCCACGGTCGATTAATTGTGTTAATTGACTAGTCACTTTGATCATGGTTCGTCAATTGTAACATTTGTCTGGGTTGGCTTATCCACGATCTGTTGATTGGACTTGATCGATCGGATCATGTAATCCACGGTCGATTAATTGCATCGATGGGCTTGGTCATATGGGCCGCAGTCTATAAACTTGATCTATCCATTGAGCTTGTAGAAAAAGATAGCCTATTAATTAATTAAGACCAAAATCAAGAGTTCATTAATTAATTAAAACTATAGGACTGTGTAACATGCGGTCAATTAATTAACTAAGGCTATAAGATAAATAATCAATTAGTTAATTAAGATATGGAGGGCATAGTCTATTAAGACATGGTCCTTTAACTAAAGCATATTCCATAATTCATTAACCAAGACTAGTCTATTTAATTAAGACATGGTCTATTAGTTAATGAGAAATATAATTTGTTGATTAACTGAAATTATGATATGCATGGTTTATTTATTTCATAATTAGCAGCATTATGGAACTTAAGTGTCCATGGGTCTATGGACCACATGGCCTATATGACCACATGGTCCAATGGACCAGACAGAAAGATAGAGGCTTGCAGGTCTAAGGAAAGAGATGGCAGGGGGCACCATCACCCTTGGAGCCTCTTTCCCATGATCTACGTGTGTGCCCTTCTTTCAACCCGGGGTAGCTATTTATAGTCTTTGCGGATCCCATCTCCACCGGCTTGGTGGTTACACTCCTGAGATGGGAAAAGTTCAAAACCCCACCTGGTGGAGTTTGAAACAATGGACATTCCTTCTCTCACAATGGAAAGGCCACCAAGTGGAGTTTGGCCTTTTCTATGGAATTTTGTAGAAAAACTCCCTGCAAAAGTAGCTTCTATCAAGAGGGTGTGAGGGAGAGGGAGAGAAATGGAGATGGCCACGGCCTCTCTTACTGGCCACCCAGCGGAACTTATGTTCCAACTCCACCAGGTTGGGTATTTTATATTAACCCCCTTGCAAAAATTCCATGTTTTTGGATTTTTTTCTAGGGTTTTTTGCATGAAAATCATTGTTAAAAGTGAATTTGCAAAAAGACCATTCCTAAAAATGCATTAGCAGGTATATCACTGAGTTAATTCAAATAGTGCATAAATGCCATTTAAACGTGATTTCTTGCAAGTTGTTGGTAAAAAGAAATGATATGCATGCAAATAAATATGGCATTTTTGCACAATTCAGATTACACAGTGATATACCTGCTAATACATTTTTAGGAATGGTTTTTTTGCAAATTCACTTTTAACAATGGTTTCCATGCAAAAAACCCTTTTTTCTATTTAAGACGTTCAGTGGGTCATTTTCAGTTGGAGGAGAGAGGGGAGCATGAGACCTCATCTGGTGGAGTTTGGGTTAAAAAATCCATGTCTTTCGGATACCAACAAATCCCCACCCGGTGGGGTTTAAGAATTAAGATGGGCCTTCGACGGGTGGGGTTTGGTGGACCCAGGGGGTCCACCGAAGTTCACCAGGTGGGTGTCCACCCGATGGGAATTGGGAGAGAGAGAGGAGATCAGGTGAGAGAGATAGAGAGGGAGAGAGAATCTCTCTCTCTCTCTCTTCCTTTGCAAGCAAGGAAAACCCCCGATGGGGCAACCCTTCCACTTCTCCACATCTCCCCTTCTCTCTCTCTCTCTCTTTCTTCTCCCTGTCTTTTCCCTGTCTTTTCTTCCTCCCTTTTCCTATGCGCCAGCCTTCGAAGGGCCCTGCTGCTGCTGTTGTTGCTTTGCAGCTGCTTATGCTCTCCTCCCTCTTCTCCCGCTACTGCTAAAGGGCTGTGCAGGTTCTTTTCTTCCCCACCTCTCTCTCTCTCATTATCTTCTTCATCTTGCATTCTTCTGTCTATTATTTTTTGGGTTCAAACATAGTGAACCCCACATTAGGTCTTTAAAATAATGCTTGCTACTCTCTTGACGATTGTTGTTTTCTCAAACAGGATGATTAGGCATGTGTAATTCAATATCTCCCTAATTGCTAAGTGTCTTATTTATTTTAGATTTGTATTTCTTACCAAAAATGATTATTGTTTTTTTTATCTCTACATTTGTTCCATACATTTGACTCTTCGACGTACACTGTCATAGATAAGCTCATCATAAATTTAAGATTACTCTTAAATTTCATGGATCATGTGGTACAAACTTCAATCTATGGAACTAATTGAGTGCAGACCAATGTAATTACCCAGTATTCTTTGTTTTTTCCTGATTCGTGTGATAACCTTCAGTCATCTAATCTTTTATGCCCACAAAAAGCTAGTGGTACTGGTGCCATATTTAGTTCTTGCTAGAAGATTTCATCTCCAAGACAAAAAATGTATTTGCCATGTTCTCCTATTTGATTTGTATTACTTTTATCTGATCTCCACATATTAATCCTTCTTCAGGTTGTTCCATTGCTTATGAAAGCAATTGGGTGGCAAGGTGGAAGTATACTAGCACTGGAGACATTGAAACGTGTTGTTGTTGCTGGAAATCGAGCCAGGGATGCACTTGTTGCACAAGGGTTAAAGTAAGTAGTTCCCCTTGTTTACAGGATAAACTAAGATTTGATTTAGATGTTTTGGAAAATTACTGACAAGGGAAAAATTACCTTTTGGGGTTTCCATTATTGAAAATATCTAATAAGGTTTGTAACACAGAACTAATATAAAATAAAGGCACTAACTAACTTCTTGTTCCTTTCCTCCCAAAATATCCATCCAAAACTTGAAAAAGATGGTGTTTCGGGTTTTTTTAAGTAACATTTGTTCTCACCGATGAGCAAAGTGTTTCTACCTTTTTTGATGCCTGCCATCATCAACCCTCTCCTTACCCCTGACCAGCATCCTTTCATTGTTAAATGCTGGCAAGTTTGGTGGTGAACATTGTCTGCCAAAATCTAATCCTTATCTATTGTTACAAACTGCTGCATATGGTTCTCTTTATCTACAGGGAAGTGGATAGCGCCAAAGGGATGATAGAGAGGTAAAGCACCAAGATCAATTTGGTGAATGTATATACATTGCATGGGATTTGTGCATATTACATAAAGGTGAAATTTGAGTCTACTGTGTTTCGGGGGGAGGCAGAGAAGGTGCACAACCTTGTGTGGCTTTGTAAACAGAGAAAGAGAGCTACTGAGATGAAAGATTTGCATAATTTGTTTGATAAGTATGTCCATGAGTACGAGGTTCATGACTAAAAAACAGCTGTAACCGAATAGGGTGACCCACTGTGTGAGGATAAATAGGTCAACAACTTTGTAACCAAATCCTCTCAAGGGTAGAACAGGGAGAATTTATGAACACACTGATTTCTAATCTTATCAGATATTAATTTTGTGAATATGTATTGGATATTTTAAAAAAATGATGCCCCAACATAAATTTTGAGGTTTTACTTTCCCTTGTTGGTAATTTTCCCTGGATTCTTTAGGTCCCTATGTCCTTTGGTTAACTACCAGATTTTATATGATGCTGTGTAGGCAAGTAGGCCACACTTCCTTTCCATCTTCCAAGTCTAATCCCTTGGTTTCATTCAATCTTGGCTAATATTGGCTAATATTTGGATAGTTGCTCTTCTCCTGTATTTTCTTTTTTGTTGCTCTGTCAATGATAGTAGCTCATGCTCTTGTCATTTTTCTTTCAAAAGGGAAATTATTCTCACTTGGTGAATCTCATGAATATTAGTCCTGATATCCTGTTATGCGATTTCCTTAGAAATGTTTCTTCTTTATGTGCCTTTTAACGATATTCCTCTCTTAACATTTGGGTATGCATGCTTCATTCAGTCAGATATTGGTTTCTTTTTAACTATATGTGATTTTTTTTTGAAGTGGTTGGGACAACAATATTGTATTAAAATAAAAATAGGAGGGATATACAAGTATAATCGGAGTGTTCCCAAGAGCTCCCTACACAAAAAATTCCCCACACCAAGATGATGTGGCACCCTCTCTAACCTTCCAACCAAACCAAAAAGGAAGAATTGTGAGTGCCCACATTACATATAGCCGAAGCTCATTCTTTCACTTTCTCCAAAATAAAAGAAACACTATCTGAGACTCTAGCTTCCCTTCTGAAGATTCTATTGTTGCTTTCTCCCCATAAGACCCAAATGGTCGTATGGAGGATGAACCACCATGTGAGCCTATCGCCCTTGAGACTTCCATCGCCTCTCACCCAAGGTTTACAAACCCGGTACTGGTTACGGTATCAGTCAAGGCCAGTATCGGTACATACCGGCATACCACTCGGTACCTATATGTACTGTCTAGTACTAGTCAAAGCTGAACTGGACCAGTCAAGGCCGGTACCGATACGTACCGCCCAGTACCGGTACGCAAGGTTTGCAAACCCGTTACCGATTTTGGTACCGGTCAGGGCCGGTACCAGTACATACTGCGCGGTACCTGTATGTACCGCCCAATACCAATCAAAGTTGAACCAGATCGGTCAAGACTGGTACCAATACATACTGCCCGATATTGGTACATATCGAGCAGTACAAACCATGACAGTACGTATTGGGCGGTACTGCAAAACCATGTTTTCACCTTCTTATCAAAAGATGCACACTATTTGCCAAGCAAATGGTACCTAGGAACCTGCTCAAAAGTTGTCCAAACCTCCTTGGAGAAGGAGCAACTTACAAAAAGATGATCAAAGGTCTCCTCTTCTCCCCAGAGAGAACATAGTGTAGGAATATTTGCTATGAAGGAGCCAGCCTATCACACGTCGACAGGTGCCGCCGTGAGATCCTCCATATAAGTAGCATTTTTTTTAGCGGGCTCTTAGGGATCCAAATCTGAGATACAAGACCATGCCTCACTCCTCCATCTGCAATAAGATTGTATGCTGATCTGAATGAGAGTCTTCCATCATTATCCCACCTCCATCACCACCTATTAATGCCACTGACATCCGATACAAAATCTAGGAGCAAGGATAGGACTTTCTCTAGTTGGTCACCCCTCCACTATGAGGTTTCTTCTGAAGGTTAGAGCCTAAGTGCCTCTGATAGCTGTACCTCAAAAAATTGTGAAACTGATGCTGCCTGTGTAGAGGTAATCGCCAAAGGCTGTGGAAATGTGTCCTTTAGTGTAAAGTCACCACACCACATTTCTTTCCGGAACAAACACTTCGGCCCACTCCCCTTCCGAATCTGCACACTAGCCATATCCCCTGCAACTCACGATCCCCCTCCAGATGGGAGAAATATTGTGTTGAGAAGTTGGGGTCATGTCCCAATCCCTTACTCTCCCATAGTTCCTTTGTCGGATCACCTGCAACTGTAGCCCATTGTCTTAAGAACCAAGCTTCCATAGCCATTTGCACAATAAAGCCTGATTGAAGTCCCTAACATTTTTGAAGCCCACTCCTCCCATTTCCTTGCGCTTGCAAACTCTACCGCATGCAATATCATGCCCGCCCCTGCATGGATGGCAGTTTTGGCCGAAACCGATACGTTTCGGCCGAAACGTATCGGTTTCGGCCATAACCGATCCGAAACACACATTAAACACTGTAGCAATCCGAAACTAAAGGGGGGTATCGGTTTCGGGCGAAACCGATACGAGTTTCGCCCGAAACCAAACGGTTTCGGCCCGAAACCGTTTGGTTTCGGCCGAAACTAGTGATTTTATGGCAAGTGTTGGCCCCCGAAACCCCATAACCCACAGGTTTCGGCCGAAACCTTCCCCCCCTGCTGTCTAGCCTGTCTGCGTCGCTGGTGGTGTCTGCTGCTGCCGCTGCCGCTACTGCTGTGCCTGCCGCTGCTGTGCGCCTGTGCTACTGCCGCTGCTGTGCTGCAGGCTGCAGCTGCTGCTGGCGGCCTGCTGCGGCTGCTCCTGCTGGCTGCTGCGGCTGCTCCTGCCGGCAGCTGTCCGACCAAGGGTGAAAGGCCGTCCGACAGGGAGAGGCCGAGAGGGACCGAGGTCTGAGGGAGCCTTCTTGCGCCGCACACCGAGGCCAACACAACTTCAACTTCAAGGGTTTGATTATTTTGTTTGAGGTTAATTTCATTGGGTTTTGTTTGATTATTTTGTTGTGTTCTTTTGGTTGGGTTAAAAATTTGGGGTAAGCAAGTCTTGCTTATTAAGTTTATTCCAAGGGTGATTAAGGGCTTAAGGGTTATTTGCTAATTAAACCCTAATCAGATTTTAAAAATTGGGGCTTTTGTCTAAATTGGTTTGCTTAGGCTCAATTGAAGTTAAATTAAGGTTCATTGAGGATTTTGGGGTTGGATCATGCGGGTAATTAGTTTTTCCCAAGGGTGATTAAGAGTTAATTGCTAATTAAGCCCTAATTAGGTCATAGAAATTGGGGCTTTTGTCTAATTCGAGTTTTTTAGCCACAATTGAAGGTTAATTAAGCTTCATTGATGAATGTGGGGTGGGATCATGCTGGGATTGTATTTTTATGAAGGGTAATTAGGGCTTAATTAGTAATTAAGACTTAATTAGTTCATAAAAATTAGGCCTTTTGTCTAATTCGAGTTTCTTAGCCACAATTGAAGGTTAATTAAGCTTCATTGATGAATGTGGGGTGGGATCATGTTGGGATTATATTTTTATGAAGGGTAATTAGGGCTTAATTAGTAATTAAGACTTAATTAGTTCATAAAAATTGGGCCTTTTGTCTAATTCGAGTTTCTTAGCCACAATTGAACGTTAATTAAGTTTCATTGATGAATGTGGGGTAGGATCATGCTGGGATTATATTTTTATGAAGGGTGATTAAGGGTTATTTGGTAATTAAGCCCTAATTCATTCATAAATTTGGGTCTTTTGTTTTGTACTTACAATTGTTTGTCTTTGACTGTGTAACTTCTTAATGCAGCATCATGCCTAGACGTCAGCAAACACATGAGCAGCAAGGGCAGGAGGATCCGGGGTGGGCCCACATGTCCTTAGTTGATGCTAAGAGAAGGAAGGTTAAATGTAATTACTGTCGTAAGGAGATGTATGGCGGAATTACCAGAGGCAAGCAACATTTGGCAGGGGTACGAGGAGAGGTGAGACAATGCGACCACTGTCCACGAGAGGTGCGAGAGGAGATGCGCCAGTGCCTTGTGGGGAAAAAGGAGAGGGTGCAACAAAGGGCTGAGGATGAGGAGGAAATTGCTGAGGAGATTTCTGGCAGAAGGGTTAGGAGGGATGATGATGAGGAAGGCACTGAAGATTCTGATCCGGAACTGACTGAAGCAAGGGAGCGTGAAGAAGCCGCTCGAAGGAAAGGAAAGGCACCCATGGGTTCAGGAGGGACCTACTCCAGTACAGCTGCACGACGTCCTGATGTTGCTGCCCCGCCCCCGCAGACGCAGAGAGCAGGCCCCATGGACAGTTATCTCCACAGAAGGCCCCAGGCTACACAACCTAAGATCAAAAGTGCATTAAGAGGGGTCAAAAAATCTGCAGAAGTTGCAGGGCATGCATTTAAAAGCATCTGTAAATGGTTTTTTCATGCAGGTGTCCCTGCACATGCTGCTGAAAGTGAATATTTTCAACCTATGTTGGATGCCATAGCAGATGCTGGCCCTGGGTTGAAGGCGCCGTCACGTCGGGACATATACGGGCGTGGCCTTGAGGCAGAGGTTGAGGAGCTCCATCAGTGGGTTGAAAGCTTCAAGCATATATGGATGGAGAGAGGATGCACTATTATGTGTGATGGTTGGACTGGTACCACGAAAAAGTCCATGATTAACTTTTTGGTGTATTGCATCGAAGGTACAGTATTTGTAAAATCTGTAGATGCATCAAATTTTGAAAAAAATGCCAATTATTTGTTTCATTTGATGGACAACATGGTAGACGAAATTGGTGAAGAAAATGTTGTACAAGTTGTGACTGATAATGAAGCCAGTTATAAGGCTGCAGGGAGGAAATTGATGCATAAGCGCAGGCATTTATATTGGCTCCCATGCGCAGCACATTGTCTTGATCTCATACTTGAAGACATAGGGAAGGACAAACATGTGAAGAAGACGGTTGAAAGGGGACAAAAGATTACCCAGTATATTTATGGCCATCCTAGGATATTGAACATGTTCAGGGAGCATGCAAGTGGGGGGCGAGATATTATACGTGCAGGGCCAACCAGATTTGCTTCAAATTTTATTTCTTTGGAGTCTCTGCATAGGTATACTGTTGAACTCAATTATTACTTCTTTATCCTTATAGTTATGATCTGTATTTGATTCAAATTTTATTTCTTTGCACAGGTATAAGAATGAGTTGAAAGCTTTCATGTACCATAATACCCTGCGGGAATACATCGACAAGGGCAATGTTGATGCTCAGATGGATTATTTGGATGTCTGTCGAATCGTGGACGACAACAAATTCTGGGACAGAGTAACACGATACATGAAAGTAGTCACCCCCCTCGTGAAGGTCCTAAGATTGGTGGATGGCGATGACAAGAATGATATGGGATATCTTTATGAGGCCATGGACCGTGCGAAATTGGAGTTGTAGGAGTCCCTTCCCAAAGAACATGCAAAGTGGTGGAAGATTATTGACCATAGATGGGACACCACATTACACCACGACTTGCATGCAGCTGGTGAGTGATTATTTGTATTCATATATTATTGACCATACATTAACTATATACAAATGCAGGTTATTTTCTGAACCCTCGATTAATGTACAATGCCAATGCACATGTTGATGCCGAGGTGCTTCAAGGCACTTTAAGAGTCATTGGTCGTTTATCGAGGACACAAGATAAGAGGCTTCAGGCGGAAGTAGAGGTTGGCCTGTTTGATTTCATGAATAAGAGGTATAGAATTTACTTACGTAGTAATGCTAATCTATTATGTAATTTTTGTAGATGACCTCCTATAGAATGAAAAGTGGGACGTATTCTGACTCCCAATTGCAATACGCAGTGGGAAGAGTGAGCCCAGGTATACTTCATCTTTGTGCTTTCTTTGCAATTACATCTTCCTTAATTAATTTTTATTTACATCTTATATTTATTTGTTTATGGTTGGTTGGTGTAACAGCTGACTGGTGGATCATGGTGAACAATAGACAATCGGGCAGTTCTGCATTGGCTTTCATTGCAATCAGGGTGTTGAGTCAAACCACATCAGCAAGCCAATGTGAAAGGAATTGGAGCACGTTCAGCCTTATACACTCAAAGGTTCGCAATCGGCTAAAGGCTGATCGGTTAGAGAAATTAGTGTACTGCCACTACAATATGAGGTTGAGAATAAAGAATATGAGGTTGAGACAACAGCTGCGAGACAAACGCGTCGCCGAGGATGCCGCCGCAGAGATTGATGTGGATGCCTTATTTGATGATGATAATCCCTTGCAGTCTTGGGTGGAGACACGAGAGCAGGTTGATGAGCCCGTTTTTGATGTTGATGATAGAAGATGGGCAGAGGGCATACTTGATGAAGATGAGGCAAGAGATCCCGAATTAAGAAGCAAATCAAAGAGGGCCAGAGATACTCATGCGCACCAGTCTAGGGTGGTTGATGACACTGAGGAGCAGTTCGAGTTTGAGCCAGCTAGACACTCAGATACAGATAGCAGGCCAGTCACTCCTAGAATGTCCTCCTTAAGAAGAAGTACATCAGTGCATGGGCAAACTGAGAGGGCAAATGCTGCTGCTCGAGAGGACCCGGCAATTGAGGAGTTGAAGCAGATTTATGTGAGGCACACGCCAAGGGGAAAAGGACTCGTGTCAACGTTGATTGAAAAAAGCACTCCAAAAGAGAAAAAAGCATCCTCAAAGGTTAAAAGGCGACTGGTTTCTTATGATTCTGATGATGATGATGATGATGATGATCATCCCGGAGGTGCTGCAGGGGGTACTAGTGCTGCAGGTGGTACTAGTGCTGCAGGTGGTACAGGTGGTGCAGGTGCTGCAAGTGGTACTACTGGATATAGTCAAGGTCAGCACGGATATGGTTCACCAGGTTACGAAGGTGGCCAACATGAAGCAGCTATTTATGGGGCCCAGAATTATGAACCATCATTTCAGTTCCATCCATATTCGACCAGTGACTCTTCTCTTCCTCAAGATTCCTATGTTGATACTGGATTCGAATCAAGCCAACCAAACACTCCAAGAGGGATCCAAAGAGGGATGCAGGACTTGGCTACCTCATTGTTTGGTTATAGTGAATATAGACCATACATGCAACCTGGTTATGGGTATCGACATCAAGGGCCAGACGATGAGGGAGAAGGTTCTTCTAGTAATTATTATCCATATTAGGTAAGAATCAATGAATTTTTGTAACATTTATTTTGTCCAAATTGGT
Source organism: Amorphophallus konjac (assembly GCA_022559845.1). Classification (NCBI taxonomy): domain Eukaryota; kingdom Viridiplantae; phylum Streptophyta; class Magnoliopsida; order Alismatales; family Araceae; genus Amorphophallus; species Amorphophallus konjac. Next base: position 241,416,109 of record CM040117.1, on the reverse strand, counting down.
TTATTGTACTGCTTCTATTAATGTACAATGGAATATGACTTACACATGTTCAATGTTTGAAGTTGAATTTTTGTAGTTGTCTACTTCAAGGTTATTGCACTAACTTATACAATGAAATGCATGTGTAATGATTTTTATGATTTTTTGTGATTTTAAGTGGTTATTTATATTTTTTATGATTTTTTTCAGATTTTTTAGAATTAATTTTAATTTTTTTAACCTGTTATATGGGTTTCGGCCGGTTTCGGCCGAAACCGAAACCGAAACCGAGTCGACTCGGTTTTGGACCCGGGCGAAACCGAGACCGAAACCGAGTTTGCCATCCTTGCGCCCCTGCTCCTGTTACCACTTACATACTAGAAAAACCTTGATTGAATAGACTCCAGCTTCAGAAGACGGAGAGGTAATAAATAGGGAGGTTATTCAAGTATTCAACACTGATTTGCATATCACCATCCTCCTCCTATATGAGACACTTGCCTTCCATCCAGCCAATCTAGATTCATGCCTTTGTATCACATCGTCCCATCACTGCAATGTAGGTCCCCTGAAGATAGCAGTAGGCCCAAGTAAGAGATAGGGAAATCCCCTATTTTGCAATGTAGAGTGAAAAGTTGCTCTCCATAGTGCCCTCTCTTCCAAATTAATCTCCACTATCTAGCTCTTGTTGAAATTCACTTTTAAGTCTATTGACTTCTTATAGTAGCTCCAACATGAGTCTCATGACATATAATTTCCCCTCATCTTCTACTAGGAAAAGCATGTTATCATCAACATACTGTAAGTGAGTGATCTGCACACTAATTGGCCCAACCTGGAAGCCCTTGATCAGTCCATGCAAGGATGGCAAACTCGGTTTCGCCCGGGTCCGAAACCGATACGACTCGGTATCGGTTTCGGCCGAAACCCAGTTAAAAGGTTCAAAAAAATCAAATTAATTCTAAAAAATCTGAAAAAAAATCATAAATAATATAAATAATCACTTAAAATCATAAAAATCATTACACGTGCATTTGACTGTATAAGTTAGTGCAATAACCTTGAAGTAGATAACTACAAAAATTGAATTTCAAACATTGAACATGTGAAAGTTAAAGTAATATTCTATTGTACATTAATACAAGCAGTACAATAAACCAAATTAGACAAAATAAATGTTACAAAAATTCATTGATTCTTACCTAATATGGATAATAATTACTAGAAGAACCTTCTCCCTCATCGTCTGGCCCTTGATGTCGATACCCATAACCAGGTTGCATGTATGGTCTATATTCACTATAACCAAACAATGAGGTAGCCAAGTCCTGCATCCCTCTTTGGATCCCTCTTGGAGTATTTGGTTGGCTTGATTGAAATCCAGTATCAGCATAGGAATCTTGAGGAAGAGAAGAGGAACTGGTCGGATATGGATGGAACTGGAATGATGGTTCATAATTTCACGGTGCATAAATAGCTGCTTCCTGTTGGCCACCTTCGTAACCTGGTGTATCATATCCTCGCTGACCTTGACTGTATCCAGTAGTACCACCTGCAACACCTGCATCACCTGTACCACCTGCATCACCTGTACCACCTGCAGCACTAGTACCACCTGCAGCACCTCCGAGATGATCACCATCATCATCATCACCACAAGAAATCAGTCGCTTTTTAGCCTTTGGGAATGCTTTTTTCTCTTGTGGTGCCAATTTTTCAGTGATCTTTGACATGAGTCCTTTATCCCTTGGCGTGTGCCTCACATAAATCTGCTTCAACTGCTCAATTGCCGGGTCCTCTCGAGCAGCAGCATTTGTCTCTCAGTTTGCTCATGCACTGATGTACTTCTTCTTAAGGATGGAGGTGCTTGACCATTCTAGGAGTGACTGGCCTGCTATCTGAGTCTGAGTGTCTAGCTGGCTCAAACTCAGTTGCTGCTCAGTGTCATGAACAATAAAGTTGGGTCCCTTCTCTGGTGCGCATGAGTATCTCTGGCCCTCTTTGTTTTCTTCTTAATTCTGGATCTCTTTGCTCATCTTCATCTAGTATGCCCTCTGCCCATTTTCTATCATCATCATCAAAAACGGGCTCATCAACCTGCTCTCATGTCTCCACCCAAGACTGCAACGGATTGTCATCATCAAATAAGGCGTCCACATCAATTTCTGGAGTTGCATCCTCTGCGACGCGTTTGTCCTCAGCTATTGTCTTAGCCTCATGTTCTTATTCTAACCTCATATTGTAGTGGCAATACACTAATTTTCTAACCGTTCAGCCTTTAGCCGATTGCGAACCTTCGAGTGTATAAGGCTGAACGTACTCCAATTTCTTTCACATTGGCTTGCTGATGTAGTTTGACTGAACACCCTAATTGCAATGAAAGTCAATACATTACTGCCCACATCTTGGTTGTTCACCATTATCCACCAGTCAACTGTTCCACCAACCATAAACAAATAAATGTAGGATGTACATAAAGATCAATTCTCCATGATATACTAATACATATTGAGGTTGAAAGCACAAAGATAAAGTATACCTGGACTCACTCTTCTCACAGCGTATTGCAATTGGGAGTCAGAATACGTCCCAGTCCTCATTCTATAGTAGTTCATCTACAAAGATAAAGTAATAGATTAACATAACTACTTAAGTAAATTCTATATGTCTTATCGATAAAATCAATAATGGTCAACCTCTACTTCGACCTGAAATCTCTTTTCTGGTGTCCTCGATAAACGGCCAATGACTTTTAAAGTGCCTTGAAGCACCTCGCCATCAACATGTGCATTGGCATTGTACATAAATCGAGGGTTGAAGAAATAACCTGCATTTGTGTATAATTAACTAAATGAAATTTATAAAATAACATAAAGGCATTACCCCAATTTCAGTACAATTAATCACTCACCAGCTGCATGCAAGTCGTTGTGTAATGTGTTGTCCCATCTCTGGTCAATAATTTTCCACCATTTTGCATAATGTCTGGGAAGGGAATGCTGCAACTCCAATTTGGCACGGTCCATAGCCTCGTACAGATAGCCCATATCATTCTTCTCATCGTCATCCACCATTCTTAGGACCTTCACGAGGGGTGTGACTACTTTCAAGTACCGTGACACCCTGTCCCAGAATTTGTTGTCGTCCACGACGTGGCAGACATCCAGATAATCCATCTGTGCATCAACTGTGCCCTTGTCGATGTAGTCCCGCAGGATATTGTGGTACATGAAAGCTTTCAGCTCATTCTTGTACCTGTGCAGATAAATGAAATTTGAAGCTGCATCAACTGTTACATATCAGTAAGGATAAAGTATCAAGAATTGAGATCAATCTTATACCTGTGCAAAGACTCCAAAGAAATAAAATTGGAAGCAAATCTGGTTGGGCCTGCACGGATGATATCTCGCCCTCCACTGGCATGCGCCCTGAACATATTTAGTATCCTAGGATGGCCATAGATATACTGTGTGCCTTTTTGTGCCTTGTCAATTCGCTTCTTCACATGCTTTTCCTTCCCTATGTCTTCAAGCATCAGATCCCGACAATGTGCTGCACATGGGAGCCAATATAAATGACTGCGCTTCTGCATCAATTTCTTCCCTGCAGCCTTGTAATTGGCTTCATTATCTGTCACCACCTGCACAACATTCTCCTCCCCAATTTGTTCTACCATGCCATCCATCAAATGAAACAAATAATTTGCATTCTTTTCATAATCTGATGCATCAACTGATTTCACAAACACTGTACCTTCGATGCAATAGACCAAAAAGTTTATCATGGACTTTTTCGTGGTATCATTCCAACCATCACACATGATGGTGCATCCTCTCTCCACCCATATATGCTTGAAGCTTTCAACCCAATCATGGAGCTCCTCAACCTCTCCCTCAAGGCCACGCCTGTATATGTCTCAACGTGAGGGGGCCTGCAAGCCAGAGCCAGCATCTGCTATGGCATCTATCATAGGTTGGAAATATTCACTTGAAGCTGCATGTGCAGGGACACCTGCATGAAAAACCATTTGCAAATGGATTTAAATGCATGCCCTGCAACTTCTGCTGATTTTTTGACCCCTCTCATTGCTTGCTTGATTTTAGGTTGTGTAGCTGGGGGCCTTCTGTGCAGATAGCTGTCCATGGGACCTGTTCCCTGCGTATGTGGGGCAGCACCAACGTCAGGACGTCGTGCAGCTGTACTCTCATAGGTCCCTGAACCCATGGCTCCCTTCCCTTTCCTTCGAGCGGCTTGTTCATGCTCCCTTGCTTCAGTCATCTCTGGATCTGAATCCTCAGTGCCTTCCTCATCATCATCCCTCCTAACCCTTCTGCCAGAAATCTCCTCAGCAATTTCAGCCTCATCCTCAGCCCTTTGTTGCACCCTCTCCCTTTTCCCCAAAAGGCACTGGCGCATCTCTTCTCGCACCTCTCGGGGACAGTTGTCACATTGTCTCACCTCTCCTCTTACCCCTGCCAAATGTTACTTTCCTCTGGTAATTCCGCCATACATCTCCTTACCACAGTAATTGTATTTCACCTTTCTTCTCTTAGCATCAATTAAAGACATGTGGGCCCACCCCGGATCCTCCTGCCCTTGTTGCTCCTGTGTTTGCTGACGTCTAGGCATGATGCTGCATTAAGACAGTCAAAGACAATCTCTTGTAAGTACAATGAAAAAAAGGTAATTGAACATGAAAGAGCTCCAAATCAGTCAATGAAGTTTAATTGAGCTTCAATTGTAGGTAATAAAGTCGAATTAGACGAAAGCCCCAATTTTTATGAGGTAATTAAGCCCTAATTACCAAATAACCCTTAATGACCCTTCATAAAAATGACATCCCAGCATGATCCCACCCCAAATTCATCAATCAAACTTAATTAACCTTCAATTGTAGCTAGGAAACTCGAATTAGACAAAAGTCCCAATTTTTTTGAACTAATTAAGCCCTAATTACTAATTAAGCCTAATTACCCTTCATAAAAATATAATCCCAGCATGATCCCACCCGAAATTGGTCAATGAAACTTAATTAACCTTCAATTGTGACTATGAAACTCGAATTAGACAAAAGTCCCAATTTTTATGAATTAATTAAGCCTTAATTATTAATTAAGCTCTAATTACTAATTAAGCCCTAATTACCCTTCATAAAAATATAATCCCAACATGAAGGCACCTCAAATTCGTCATGAAACTTATCTAACCTTCAATTGTGGCTAAGAAAGCCGAATTAGACGAAAGTCCCAAATTTGTTGCATGAATTAGGGGTTAATTAATAATGAATCTAATTTTAAGTATGTAATTAAGGTTTATTTTGAAATCTGAACTAATTAGGGTTGCACAAATTAAGGTAAAAAAAATTACTTACAACCCCAAGTGCACAACAGGCTAGCAGGGGGTGGGCAGTTCGGCGGTCCGGCGGTGGCAGTAGGGCGGTGCCGGCGGTGGGAGTAACAGGCTAACAGCAGCACCTGCTGTAGCAACAGCAAGAGCAGCAGGCTGCAGGCAGCAGCAGTTGGTGCGCAGCAGGCAGCACCAGGCACCAGCAGCAGGCACCAGCCGCAGCATAGCAGCAGGGCATCAGCAGCTCGGCAGCAGCAGCACCAGCAGCGGCGGGCCAGCACCACAGCAGCGGCAGTAGGCCAGCGGGAGCAGCACAGCTGCTGCGGGAGACAGCAGGCAGCAGGGGGGGGAGGGTTTCGGTCGAAACCGTGGCTGGGTAGTGGGTTTCGGGGGGGGGGACACAGCAAATCATAAAGGGGGTTCACGTGTTTCGGTCGAAACCATTCGGTTTCGGGCCGAAATCGGATGGTTTCGGGCGAAAGCAGTATCGGTTTCGCCCGAAACCGATACACCCTTTATGTTTCGGATCGCTACAGTAATTGGGGCCGTTTTCGTATCGGTTATGGCCGAAACCGATACGTTTCGGCCGAAACGTATCGGTTTCGACCGAAACTGCCAACCATGAGTCCATGTGCTTCAGCTCTCAGCCACATCCTACTAAGAACATGTACAACCAGAACAAAGAGTAGAGGTGATAGTAGGTCTCCTTGCCAGAGTCCCATTCCACTGTGAACATAGGTAGAATGTTGCCCATTAATTAAGACTGCAAAACTAGTTGATGTGACACAAGTCCGGATCCATCTAATCCACCTTTCATTAAATCCCATCTTCTCGAGCACTGCAAATAGACAATTCCAGTTGACACTATCATAAGTTTTCTCAAAATCTAGCTTGTGGTCCACTCCTTTTTCCCCCGCCGTGCGGGGATGATCGGCCAGCCAATGGTGACTCTAGCCCCAGCTCCAGTTGCTCCACCTGCAAGAGGGCTAGGCCGACAACCTCCGATGAGGAAGAGGGTATGATGTCAACCTCTGTCGACCGATGTAGTTGCATCAACCATGTCGGGGAGCTCAGACGGGCTTGTACCCTGGAAAGCCGGAGTTGGTCCACCACTAATGCCCTTGGCCCATTGTTTGTCTAGTCTTCCAATGGCCGCCGATCGCCAAAGGGGAGGGCAGCTGGCCCGCTGGCGCTGCATCAACCCGAGCGAGTATCGTTCTGTCGGTGATGGGGCGAGGGCGGCCATATGGGAGAAAATAGACTGTGGGGTGGTAAACAGTATCGGGCCTCTCCACTCTGTTACTCTTGTGACTCCTAGATTTAGGTAAGTCACAGGTAGAGTACAGGTTCCACAGCGAGTGGGCTTTGGGAAACCGGATCCATTGCCGGTTCGGGTCGCAGATACCCCTTTGGCTCCTTAGAAGGCCCAAGCTCGTTGGATCCACCCTGAAGATTGCCCGGGCAATTCGAATTCGCTCGGATGTCTTCCCTCTTGCCATGGCCCCCAGGGCATTCGTACCCATCTTTTTCCTTTCTCTCGGTGGTCCGCTGCATATCCTGCTGTGGAAGCACCCTCACCAGAAAAATGTCTCCACCAGCTTCCACCATCACAACCGTCGGGATTTCTTTTGGATTAAGGACACAAACCATGAGCTCGAGCACCGTTCGGCCTTCCCTTGCCGCCATTCGCATAGATCTAGACATGATCACCCCAAACCCACCGACGATGAGGGACGTACCGACCTCATCACAGTAGATTAGGGGTACTCTGAGGAGGCAGATGGATAGCCAGAGCTCCCGAGGATCTAGGAAGGTCTCATGGCTCACCGCCCATCTAGAGATCTTGAGTAGGCTACCCTCTGCCCATAGGAATCCCGCCACTGCCTCTTACCTCTACCTGCTCTACACTTGGGCTAACAGCCAGAAAGCCATTCTTGCACATCCGAGATACTTCCCATTCCACCTCTCTGCCACCCCCTTTGTCCAGTAAGGCCTTAACCCTTTGCTCGTCCACTGCTCCCTCCGTCGGGGTGATCCACAGGCGGCACTTGAGCCACGCCATCCGGCTATGGAAAAGCTCGGCCGGCATGTTTCCCACCCTCTAACAGCCTGGACCAATCCTCCCAAATCTCCTACCTGAATGACCGCCCCAAAGAACATTTGCATAGGACCGCCTAAGAAGTCTTCTTACATCATGTGTCCAGTGATGACCCCGCCTACTCCCTCCGCTCGACCTCCCTCTGCCGGTATACTGCAGTCCTGCTGCAGGTGGCCCTCCCGGCCACATGAAAAACACAGCGGCCTTGGGGACAGAAACGACAAGGAGGTGGCCGGTCGTGAGATTTCCGAAGACCCGTCAGCGGGCTCCGGCGATGGCGAACATTTGTTCACTCTCCTAGGGGCACCCTATTTGTGCGGTGGCGAACACTAGAGCACCCCTCATCGGCACTCTACTCTCCCTTCCCTAGAGCTTCTCTCTCTAGAAATTCCCAGAGAGAGTGTCTCGCACCAGACCCAATGCAAGTCTACCAATACTATATGTGATTTGTAGAAGTTTCTGCCAGTTTGACGCTATTGCTTATTGTTTTTCCATTTCGTTAGTACTTTTTTGTGGGGGAGGAAACTTCATGCTGCGCTCATATTCCCCAAGACACTTTGCAGGCTTATATGAATGACCACATCCATGCACTTCCCATATGTTATATGTAATCTGAAAAGGCTGTTTTCTCATCTCGCTCTCTCACTTCTGCGACACTAGGTTACTTCATCCTTTTTTTCCTCCTGAGCCCTTTTCTTATTTCTGTTATTTCTTCTCCCTTATCTTATTAATCTAACGACTCAGGGTCTCCCCTTACAAATTCCCAAGACCTGATATCATTCCTGGTCTCATTGTGGCTTGTTATCTGTTGTTCAACTCTGCATTTATAGTTTTAATCAGCAATTTTAATGCATACCGCATTATCTGTATTTCTGTAAATTCATCAGCTTTAAGGGTGCTTATGGTTTTTAGTGCCCAAGGCACACATCCATAGGGTTTTTCTTTTTCTTTTTCTTTTCAAATGAAGTTGAAATGTATGCTGGATCTCTTAGGATCTATTTTCATGTGGAAACAAGACAAAGTAATTGAAAAAAAATCAATAGAAAATAGTTGAAGGTTTTTGGTTAGATAGACAGGTAGGTTGCTAGGTCAATTGGGGGAGGGATGGACTTGTATTTCAAGAACTCTGTTACTGTTCACACGAAGTGGACTGGTGCGTCCTCTAATACCACGGCAGATGACAACTTCATCTTGTGAATCCCTCACCTTGGGCTAATGAGTCCTTTTTTGGTGTGGTCATTGACTGATAACTAGAGGGTGCCTCACCTTGCTGGGCAGTGGAAAATTAGGTGTAGCGGCAGCTCTCACAAATGGAGATGGCCACTATTTGCTGTTGCTGAGGCCAGTGACTTGTAGATGTGCATGAAGGTGTCAGCCAAGAGTTTGGATCAGGGCTATATACGTGCTTCCATGTACCTGTCTCGTCCTCATTCATAATCATGTCAAGTGTTGTGTCTCCACTACTCTTCCCTTTTGGGTTTGAGATTCTCATAGTGGTAGAATTATCTATGCTATGACTAGAGGTTATGAGAATGTCCATGACTTTTTTCTTTTGAAAAGCCACCCAATTCTTGCTTAAGGAGAAAACAGAAACAACATTGGTTCTGGCTAGTTCTGATCCATCTTTTCCGTTTTAGTCCTTGTACCAGGTTGTTTGTTTCTAAGTGATGTTGGGACAATGGAGTTTGTTATGCAGTCAGAGGTAACAAATTATTTGAGGCTCAAATATTTGAAGAAAAGCATGCCAATCTATTATGATGTATAGAATGACATGGATAGAGTGAAAGAACAGGAGAAATGCAAGTCCTTCTAACATCTTTGTTCTCCTTTCTTGAGGTATGGTATCTTTTGCTATCTTTGCTTATTCAGTAGGGTGGAGGGTGCATGGGTGGGCAGCAGAAACATATTAGCGTTGCAGTTGGGGGGGTTGAGTAGGGTCCCAAGATTATCAGGGCAGCTGGGCCTTGGTTTATTTGCGATATTTTTTGCTATTATCATCTCTTTGGGTTCCTATCATCGGGGGAATTTTAATGAGTGCTTTCATGTGAATGGAGCAGGATCTACTGCTTATTCATTAACTAGAAGGGAAAGAGTTTACTGCTTATTTGTATTAAACAGAAGTAATTTTGGTGATTTTCCTCTTCAAGTAAGCTATTTTTGTGAACTGATGCCATTAATTGTTTCTTCTTCTGGTGCTTAAATATTGGTAAATATGTGACTCTCGGTGGCTTATCTTTATGGATCAAGGTTATTTTATATTTCGTATTCAGCTCCTTTTTCTTTCTCCAAGGGCAACCTGAATTTTACTAACTACTTGAAATAAAATATATGAGTTATGTAGGATTGGTCTTGTTGAGGTGCTTCTCGGTCTTCTTGATTGGAGAGCTGGAGGAAGGCATGGATTCTCTGCACAGATGAAATGGAATGAGTCTGAAGCTTCCATTGGGCGTGTACTTGCAGTGGAGGTTCGTACTATCCATTTCAGTCATCAATATTGATATATGATTACAGTTTTTTTATATAAATGAACAATTTATGTTCTTTAAATTCCAAAAGCTTTTGAGCCACTGCAACCCAAGTTTGTCTGATTCTGCTGCATCTTGATCATAGCTAAATTGTTCACACCCACAGTAGGACACTGGCTGAAAAACACTGTGACTTTGAGATGTATAGGAGAGAAACCAACATTAGTACCTCATTTTTCTTCCCCAACCTCAACATCACGTCATTGCCAAAGATACAGAGTACAGACACTCGCAGCATGGAAATCCCCACACTCTGCAACACAGTTCACTGACCTCCTGTAGTCTTATTATCAGTATGTGCCCAAAACAGAAGGGAGAGAAGGTGATATGCTCCTTTTGTATGTAGATTTTTTCCCCCTCCTCACCGGTGTCTCTCCTTTAGTCTTTTAGTATGTATATTTTGAAAGGAACATATTATGGTGCTTTTAGGAAGCTAAATATAGAAAAATGTAGTTACTTTCCTGGAGTGTAACAATGTATGGGAGCAATTTCCCTGAGCATGGTGGTATTAACAGATCATAATTTGATGTCAGTACTTAGAACTTTTCTTGAATACTATGGATGGATGGATGGATATAACTATGTAAAACCACTATTAACTTCTTGTTCATGTTTCTGAAACTGTGCTTTTAGCTGTTCTTTAATGTGGTTAAAATAGTGGCTTTTAGTTGTGGCATGTAATGAACCTCATGTCTTGAGATAAGCTACATGAAATTCCTGAAAATTATTGCCTTGATTTGGAACAGGTAAGGGTTTCAGCCCCAGTTTCCATGATAATGGTTATGGACGATTTAGGACCATCACTGGTGATGATGGATGATTTAGACTGGGGATGGCCAAAAATACCTTAATATTCACTTCTCTGCCTATTTCTGAAGCTTACAGGAAGGATATGTGTTATATATATATATATATATATATATATATATATATATCCTTGTACTTGCATCTGATTATCCACTCCATCCATTTATTTCATTTGCATATCTTAGTTGTTACATCTAATCTGTAGCTCTCACTTCTCACCTAAATTCCTATCATCATCATCATCATCATCATCAGAGTCTTATCCCAATTATTTGGGGTCGGCTACATGAATCATGTTCCGCCAAAAATTTCTATAAAGTGCTATATTTATATTTAAACCCGAGAAACTAATGTCCTTCCTAATAACATCGCACCATCTCATTTTAGGTCTTTCCCGAGCTCTTTTACTAGCATCCACTAAGATTCGGTTACATCTTTTAACCGGCGCTGAGTTAGGGTGACGAAGCACATGACCAAACCACCTGAGTCTATTTTCTCTCATTTTACTATCAATTGGGGCTATCCCCAAGTCCTTACGGATGCGCTCATTCCTAATCTTGTCTTTCTTAGTCTTGCCACATCCATCTCAACATCCTTATCTCTGTTACACACATTTTGTGAATGTGTTCCTTTCGTACTGTCCAACACTCGGTACCATATAACAAAGCAGGTCTCACATCCGTTCTATAAAATCTCCTTTTGAGTTTCACATACATACGACGATCACAGAGGACTCCTGATGCGCTTCTCCATCTTAACCAGCCTGCCTTCATCCTATGTGTAACGTCGTCATAAATCTCCCCATTCTCTTGTATGATAGATCCTAAGTATCGAAAGCTACTACTCTTTGGAATGCTATGTCCATCAATTAGAACCATGTCTTCCTGTACCACTCTCCCATTACTAAAATTACAATGCATAAATTCTGACTTGCTCCTACTAATTTAAAAACCTTTAGACTCTTGTTTACACGCGGAATTTTCGGACATCCATTTCGTTGGATAAATATGCGTATATTTTGGCATATTTGTTAATTCCGCATTTTGGGGTTTTATTAGACGATTTAGGGTTCGTGTATTGGACTTTTTCCCACCGACCGGAGTCGGTGTTAATTTATATCGGACAAGTCCGAACACCTTTGATTAACTGTCGAAGAACGTCTTTTGTCTCTATACGTTGTGACACAGATGATCTTGACGATCGCCCATTACAGGTACATACTCTTGCAAAGAAATTTGGAGACTTCATTTTTTGAACACACGTAATTTGAATTACAATCAATCTTTCAAGACCTTTACATATAGTCCCGATTGTGTAATCGGGTCTTCAGAATTATATCCGGTTGTAATCAGAGCCTTGGAATTTACTTTCGTCTGCATTGGGACATTTGAATTTACTTTCGTGCTGATCGGGTTATTGAATTTCCTTTTATCCCCTGATCAGACGGTTGAATTTGAATTCCATCACAAGGACCAATGGATCGCCAAGATGATCACCGTTGGTCCATCGGAGTTACTTCATGGTCATGATCACTCTTTTGATTGTGATCGGACCCTTAAGTCGGCTTGGTGTCCACAACGAACATTTCTGCCTGAGGCGGGGTATATTTGTAATTTTCCTCTATCATGGTATTTCTACAGCTTTCCCAAACATTAGGATGTTCTTGGAATTTCCCACTCTTTCTAGGTATTTCCACTCTTTTTCGGAAATAGCCCTGTCACTTCCTGACTTCTTGGGCATTCCCATTACTTTTGATTTTTCAGAACATATTTGACATTTATTGACTTCTTCGAGATCGCTTCGTCGTTTGACTTCCTGGGCGCACCTGACTTCATTTCTTAACTTCTCGGAAATAATCCTGTCATTTGACTTCCTGGGCGTTCCTCGTCTTCATTTCTTGACTTATCGGAAATAGTCCTGTCATTCGACTTCTTGGGTATTCCTTGTCTTAGTTTCTTGACTTCTCGGAAATAGCCATGTCATTTGACTTCTTGGATATTTCTTGTCTTAATTTCTTGACTTCTCGGGAATAACCCTGTCATTTGATTTCTCCTCGTCTTAATTTCTGGACTTATCGGGAATAACTCCGTCATTTGACTTCTTGGGTATTTCTTGTCTTAATTTCTTGATTTCTCGGGAATAACCCCGTCATTCGACTTCTTGGGTATTCCTTGTCTTAATTTCTAATCTTCTCAGGGCTCTGAAAAGATATATGGATTTGGATGGTTAGTCATAAGCCGAACCCAGGAGAGCTCACACCGCTTCAAGGAAGGGGCGTGATCCCGCTCCACCGAGTCGTGCAAACGGCATAAACCAGAACGAGGGTATTTTGATAATTTTGAGACCCCACAAATGGGGGTATTTCTGTAATTTTCCCACAACCAGGGGTGTTTCTATAAGTTTTCCTTCATCGGGGAGATTTCTGTAATTTTCCAACTATCGGGGGTCATTTCAGCAATTTTCTCGCCATCGGGGGCATTTATATAATTTTCTCACTATTGGGGGCATTTCTACAATTTTTCCACTATTGGGGGTATTTCTGTAATTTTTTCACTATCGGGGGTATTTCTGTAATTTTTCCGCTATCGGGGGTATTTCTACAATTTTTCCGCTATCGGGGGTATTTCTGCTATTTTTCCACTATTGAGGATATTTCTGCAATTTTTCCGCTATCGAGAGTATTTCTGTAATTTTTCCGTCATCGTGGGTATTTCTGCAATTTTTCTACTATCGGGGGTATTTCTGTAATTTTCTAGACAGTAGAAGGTATTTATGCAATTTCTGAACAGTAAAAGATATTTTTGCATTTTTTGGATAGCAGAAGGTATTTCTCATAATTTTTCAAGTTCCTTCGTGGACTTTGGCTATTTATAAAATTTGTATGGTTCCATCTTCATTCCAGCAACTTTGATGATCAAAAGATAATATCCCAAGCAACCAAATATCTTGAAATCTTCAAGCCACCAAGAACTTTAGAAGATAACAAAACATCTTGGAGCTGAAAACTTTTAGGTGCTCTTGCGCGGTTCCTCTAGGCTCTTGCGCCATCTTCTCTTTTTTCTCTCCTCTCAGAATGTAGTCAACCTCCTCCTTTTATAGTGGTAGGACGATGTCAAGTGGGGTGCATCTTCCGGTGGATTGTGGTGGGGATGAGTTCTTTGACCCTTCATCTCCCCGTCTCTTCCTCTCCTCATTCTAGACCACCCCCGGTGGATCAGCACGAAGGAGAGGGGGGGAGTCTCCCCCGGTGGCGTGCCTAGGCGGAGAAAGGGGGAGCCCCCTCCCGGTGCAGCAGGCCCCGGGGGGCCTTCCCTCGGTTCAGGTGGACCGGGGGGGCTTCCCCCGGTGCAAGTAGACTGGGGGGGGGCTCCCCCCGGTGTAGGTGGACCGGGGGGGGGCTCCCCCGGTGCAGGTGGACTGGGGGGGGGGGGAGCTCCCCCAGTGCAGCAAGCCCCCCCCCGGCGCAGGTGGACAGGGGGGACCTCCCCTCGGTGCAGCAGGCCCGGGGGGGCTTCCCCTAGTGCAGGTGGACCGGGGGGAGCTCCCTCGGTGCAGCAAGGCCCGAGGGGGCTCCCCCCGGCGCAGGTGGACGGGGGGGGACCTCCCCCCAGTGCAGCAGGCCAGGGGGGGGCTCCCCCCGGTGCAGGCGGAGATGAAAGGGAAGAGGGAGAGGGCGGCTCCCCCTCCCTTCTTTTGTGCAGCCAAAAAAGGCTCATCTTCTGGGATTTTTTTTTATCTTTTCTAGCCTTCCTCGCAGTAAAGGACACATGAAAGGTTTTGTTTGTTTATTACCCGTCTCCAGACGCCGTCTTGCTACCCGTTGTTTTTGAGGTAATGGGAATTATATTTCAATGCCACAGGGATACCCGATGGCACTAAAAAAACTTAATTTCGTATGGACTTCATCCCGTGAGCGTATAATTTCATGCCACTCACAAGGTGCTCGGCAGAATGCCCACTTGTCACAAAGAGCTAAAAGCTCGACTTGGCGTGAGCCTTTGTTGAGTAATTGCATGGTCACGTGCCGTCCGCTAGACTTTTGATAAAGTGTCCATGAGTACTTTAAATGCTGAAAGCTTGATTTTGTTGAGCGAGTGTGCATAACTTTGTATCGCTCAGAAAGTGTTCGATGAAATGCCGATGAGCATCTGTATGACGGCGACTACCGAGTTTCTTACTTTCTGAATTTTTCTGTAGTTACCAGAAATTATGAATTTTTTGGGGTTCAACAACTCCAAAGCAAGTCTCCAACGCTCTAATTTAGTATTTAAAGCATCAATACTCTCATCAATTAAGACAATATCATATGTAAATAACATACACCTAAACCCCTATCATATACCTATTTCTGATAATTTTTTAGGATGAGGATAAAGAAGGCATGAATAAGATTACACATTTCCTTAAAGGATGAGAATAAGGTAGAGCCACTGCCCGACCCTTAGGCATCCTGTTGACATCCCTATTATATTAGGACTATCATATGTAGCATGCTACTCTTTTAGCTTTTTTTTTTGGAAGTGGGTAATACCACTAATTGTATAAAATGAAAAGAAGTGTACAAGTGTAACAAATCTCCTAAAAAGAGACCCTATACAAAAGCACACCAAGACGGTGTGTGCCGCTTACCCTCTCAACAAAGCAAAAAGAGGAGAATTGAGGGTGTTCACATTACAAATCACGTGCGTCCATTCCCTCACAAAAGAACATATGAAAGAAATAAGAGTCTTCCACTCTAGACTCCCTCCCGAAGATCCTATTGTTCCTTTCACCCCAAAGGGAGCAAAGAGTGACATGCAAAATAAGCGACTAAACAACACGATCACCTCTAAGGGGTCAGTACCTACCCTATGACTTGATGAAGGACCGCATCTCTGATTGTAGACCCAAGACACAACTGGTTCTCGAAGCCAACCCCCCCCCCCCCCACACACACACAGTCTGTGAGTACTGACCATGGTTTGCCATCTCTTACGAGATGTCCGAGATCTTTGTCTCTCCAAAGGTCGCGAGAAATGAAGCCTCCGAGATCGAGATCTTCTCTTCCGCACCCCCCCCAGTTTCCTCCTTCCTCTCTCCCGATCTCTCTCTACCTCGGCCCCCTTGAGCTCTCTCTCTCCCCAATCTCTCTCTCTCCCTCTCCCCCGAACTCTCTGTCTCTCCCTCGGACTCTCTTACCCTCTCTCCCTCTTTGTCCCCCACCCTCTCTCTCTTAATCTCTCTCTATCTCCCACCCTCTCTCTCTCTCTCTCTCCCCCGTCTCCCCCTTCTCTCTGTCTGAGAGAGGGAGACAGAGAGAGGGGAAGACAGAGATACATGTATCATTTTTTATGATTTTTGATGTATTCTTTAGTTTGTGATTCATATATCATTTTTATGTATATCTTTTTGGTGTAACTTTTGATGTATATTAATATTGGTGCATGTGAATGGATTTGTTATTGTTATCATTACTCTTTATTTTGTAAAATTATGTCGTCAATTAGAAAAACATATTCATGAAATTGAGTGGTTAGTAGAAAAAATTAGTATTTTCTTAGAAATAAACTATATATATGAAATTTTTTTCGAAATCACCGAACCCAATATCCCGAGATTTTTTCAAAATTTCTTTGAGATCTATTCTCTTCCGACTTTTCGAGACAGAACCGATATTCTAGACTGAAACCTTGGTACTGACAACTTGCAAAGATATGATCCAGGGACTCATCCTTCAGGCCACATAAACATCAAGTCGGCAAGATGTCCAGCGAGAAGCGCCTGAGCCTGTCTCCGGTGGGAAGTCTCCCATGAGAAATCCTCCAAATCAAAAGCTTCACCTTCAGTGAGCTCCTCGGTCTCCAAATGAATGGAGAGGCTTCATGTCGCAGCCCGCCATCCGAAATGATGCTGTAAGCCGACCTAACAGAGAAGGATTACTGGGTAGAATTACTAGGTAGCTTTTGTTGCAATTGAAAGCCATAGCTGGAAAGAATTACTGGGTAGTTGATGGCTAGAATGTTGCTTGAGATTCTATACTCTGAAAAGTCAGTAAACAAAACAAGACAAATGGGCAAAGCGATAAAAATCAAATGAGAAGGCTGTGGTAGACATTTTTGAAAAGTGAGCACCTTTTTCATGGAAAGTGGAAAAGTGAGCATGTTTCTTTTTTTTGTTATTTTGAAGTGGGGGTAGTACCACAATTGTCTTAAGTGAAAAGAAGGGATATACGAGTATAATGAGTGTATGCGCAACCAATCCCAGAAGCATGTTTCTCTTGAGAAGTGAACAGTGAGCACTTCCATTTTCCCCTTGAAGTGGGTGATGCGATATATTCATCAAAGGGGAAAAATGATGTGGGAATATAAGTATGGAAAGGTATCATTTTAGAAGATCTCTTTAAATTTTAAAAGACCTAAACAATCACTCTATACAAATTTACAATGCCATAAAAATGTGCAACACCAAGGTAGTGTGAAATCCTCTGGCTCCCAAGTTTAAATAGTAAAAATGAATAAAAAAAATTCTCTCCTTGAGGAGTCACACCCACTTAACTCTATTGCTGATGAATTGGACCAGCTGTATGCTTCTAAAGATGCAACTGCTCCTTTCACCCCAAATAGTCCAATTAATGATATGCATGGTCAGTCACAAAATGTATCTATCACCTTTGGCTGGCCTGAAATTACATGTTTCTTGGATCAGTTCACTGTGGCTGGAATTTCCAGAAGATCCTCTTTGATATCTCATATGAAAAAGTATGGCCCCCAGATAGGTGATCTACTGCCTCAATTTCCCATTATTAGGGCGCCATATATACCAGCACAAATGATGCCTCAATCCTCCATCAGCGATCATAGATTTCCAAGAAATTCCTGCTAGGCAGGCCAAGGCGGTAGAACACCTTACTGTCTAGGCAGACACCCTAATCAGTGAGGCAACACTCATTAACAAGGCAGTTAATCTTGTCCGTCCTTAAACATTCTAGACAGTGATCATGAATTGTTTGGTCCGACTGTACATATTTGTATTGCTAATGATACTTGAAATTTTTGGTTATAATATAGAAAGATCCACCAAGGCCTATTTTCACTCTTCAAAGTGTACAAAAATATAAGATACTGCATAATTACATATAGAGGCTAAGAACCATATTTATTGCAGCATGAGGTCATTCCCAAATGTTGTTGCATTTTAGCAACTCATGAATATAATGTAACATAAGGAATCGTAGAACTAAGTAGCAGCATAAGGAATCTTAGAACTATGTAGCACAGTTATGCAATTTATAATAGTCGGAGTCTGACCAGACTTCATAATACTCGGAGGGATAAAGATCTCATGCGGTTTGGCATTTTGCTCTATTCATTGATATAAGTTAGTGGGACCTCTTTTCTTTTATCACATCTAACCATGCATGAGTAGAAAAGAATGAAGTGAGTTTGGCATCTATAGAAAATTGTTCCTGTTGTCATTCAGGTTTTCCAGTCCTACCCAGTGTCTAGAGATGTGTCACATGCCATGTAATCTATTTTCAAGGACATTTAGGTAGTTACTAATTACATGGAGGGAAAAAACTGGTTACACAAACTTAGAGAAAAGGCCGATTTGGAGACTTTTGAGGCAGGCGATCCACCTGAAGCACCTAGGCAGGCTGCCTAAACATCTAAGCTGCTGCTTTTCGAAACGGTCGTCCCTCTTTTAGCATTGAATGGGACAAAAACTTAAAGAAACTATGCTTCTCAGCTATCAAGCAAAAGCTAAAGAATGGAGTCACAAGATCTATTTTGAGAATCTGACCTACTTATTTTGTTCCTACAAATGGACGACTCATAGCATGCTTGATATTATTGATTTTCTTGCTCTTACCATCCTTGATATACTATTATAAAGATCAGTTGTAGGTTCTGGATGACATAAAGACAGCATTCTTCCTTTTGGCTCTATTTAAATGATTTCTGTTTTACGGTGGCTGGCCTGACTTCTTTCCCCTTCATTTTTATTTTTATTTTTTTGTTTGGGAGGTGAGGTGAGGGGGTGGGGGATCAAAGCACAAACGTTGCAGAACAGTATAAAATAGTGACATTTTAGTCATGTTCAAGATCAACCAGACTGTATTTTGTAAACTGAGCCAAACTTGGGATTCCAAATATGTTTCACTCTCTGTATATGCATTTCGATGCTAAGTTGAGCTTGGATTTATCGTGTTCTGTAAACACCTGTGTTTGTAAAATTGAGACATGTTCAAGATCTTCCGGACTGTAAACACCGAGTCAAAGTTGGGCCTTGAAATATGTTCACTCCTTGTATATGCACTTTGATGCTGAGTTTATTGGGGATTCAGTTATCAAGTTCAACTACCATATGCTTTCAGAACTGTCTCACACTTTGTTTGGATGATTGGAGAAATAAACTAGATATTTTGGCTTTTAAAATATCGAACCCTACAAACGGTCTTATTTCTGAGTGAATGCTCCTCTTTGACTATTATAACCTCAAAAAATCCCAGGTTATCTGACAACAAGCCTGTAAATTCAAGAAAAAGCTCCTAAAGATTTTGAAGAAAATCCCTGAAAGCAGACTTCTCAATAAAGGTGAGATTAAAGGAGCTTTACATGGTAGACAGATTTCACAGGTTTTCCCCAAACTTCTTTACATTGCACTGGCCACTGTCTAAGAGACCCTAGACATTTTTTTTGAGGTTGGAGCAAATGACACCTTTAATGATTTTGGTGAAGTACTTTGCAAATGACAAGGTGTACAATCATGATTCCGGTGGGGCACTCCATGGGCTGGGCCAACCCCAGTCCCCCCCAGGTTACCCTGGATCTATAGCGAGGGCCAGGCCAAGCCAGATGCATTTTTTAAAAAAAATACCAGTCCTAAGTGAGGCCCAACCAGGCACAAGGAATGGGAGTTTGGAGCCAGGAAAAGAAAAGAAGGGGTTTGGGGCCCTCTTTTATAGACCCACCACCTCTTCCACATTGTTAATGTTCTACTGGCTCTCCCCACTTTCATTTTAAAAATGCGCAGAAGCACAAGCCCAGGTCACCAGGGACCCACTTTCTCATTTTCATTTTGAAAAGCCCAGGTGACTGGGCCCGTCAGGCACATGGATTGCAGAATCAGCTGATCTGGATCGGGATCGGCCGAATTCGACTAGGAAGCACTGGGTGGCAATCTGAGTTGCGGGGGTGTACAGGCTGGGCTCTGGAATCTGGCCAGAATCGGCCCGGATTATAGAATTGCCTGGATTAGCTGATCCAGGCCGATTTGCTTTATTTTTTGTTTTGTTTCTTTTTTAAAAAAAGACCGTATTTGCCCAAGTTCAAGTAATGTGACTATCTGATACTTTACATATTTTTCAGATTAATTGTGGACTT
Source organism: Amorphophallus konjac (assembly GCA_022559845.1). Lineage (NCBI taxonomy): Eukaryota > Viridiplantae > Streptophyta > Magnoliopsida > Alismatales > Araceae > Amorphophallus > Amorphophallus konjac. The sequence goes on along the minus strand of CM040117.1, from coordinate 241,395,992 downwards.
TTTTATGAAAATATTTTCATTAAAACCAGCATTTTGTGCGGAATCTCCATGAAAATATACTCCCATGAATATTTGGGCTCTCTTGCAAAATTAATGTTTCTTGGGCATATTCATCTGAGCACTATTGTGAATTATTTTAGTGCATAATTTAATTTATTATTTTATTGGCACTTAAAATTGGAGGATGATATTGCTTGTAATTTCTCTTGCTGCAGGGAACCACTATGGGAAGCTGAGTTTACATCACAAGGAAGCCCTTGCTTGGTCACCCTAGCCTCCACAACCGTGGACGTCACCTCTCTTAGTCGCCACTTCTCTTGCTGGCCACGCCAAGGAAGGAAAGGAGAAATGCTGGCTGCCAAGTCAAATAAGATGGAAAAAAGAAAAGCAAGGAAGGAAGGGTGCTTGTTGCTATGTCAAGCAATAAAAGAAAGAAATCAAAGGATCGTTGGCTGCCATGTTGAGAAGAAAAGGAAAGAAATGAATGGATGTAATCTTAGGAAAATTAGGAGGCCATGGTCTTTAAAAAGACCACTTTGGGTGCCCTTGGAGGCTATTCACATTTTTAGGCTTCCTCCTTCCTCTCTCCATCACGTTTTCCTTCACCACATTCTCTTTCTCCATCACGTTCTCCCTCTCCCTCTCTTCTCTTCACCACATTCTCTTTCTCCCTCTCCATGTCTTCAACCTCCATCTCCCTCCATTCGCCCCTTATCCACATTTTCTTTATCTTTATTTTGTCTTTTTAGTTTTTGTCCTCTTTCTACATTAGTTTCTTTCCATAAACTCTTCTGTTTGCTTTTGTTTGTCTCTCTCTATGTTAGTTTGCAGGAGTTGTTCTTCCCGTTGGTAGGTGGAGGCGGTTCCCTCGAGGAGTTTGAGACTGAAGGAAGGAGAGAAGACTCACACGAGGAAGAGTTTCGGCGGAGTCCTAATTGTCTTACTGAAGTTGCCGTGCCACATCATTAACACTCTAGTTCTAGTTTTCTTTTCTCTTTTCATTGTAAAAAAATAATGTCATTGAGTTATTTTCCATTTGTATTTTTTGTTGAGTTTATTTCATTCGAGTTCTTTTTTATTCATATTTGTCCACCATAGTTTGTCTTTTTACGCATACACCAAAGTTCTCAAACCAAAGTTTCGTAGCCTCTCCGTGAATTTGACCCGAACTTGCCGCTATTCTATTATTTTTTAGTCTTCTTGTGATTCTAAATTGAAATTGGCAGTGGCCGTGTCTAACGACACACGCGTGATCCTACCAAGTTTGGTAGTCGCTGGCAATGGCGCCAAAAACTTGGTAGGATCACGCGTGTGTCGTTGGACACGGTGACTACTAGTTTCAATTCTGAATCGCAGCAAGACTAAAGAATATTAGAATAGCGGCGAGTTCGGGTCGAATCCACGAAGATGTTACGGAACTTTGATTTGAGAACTTTGGTGTACGCGTAAAAAAGTAAACTATGGTGAACAAATATGAATGGAAAATAACTCGAATAGAGCATAACTCAAAAGAAGTACGAATGGAAAATAGCGCAATGACAAATTGTTCGTTACAATGAAAAAAGGAAAGAAGACTAGAACTAGAGTGCTAATGATGTGGCACTGCAACTTCAGGAAGACGATTAGGACTCCGCCAAAACTCCTCGCGTGGAGCTTCTCTCATTCCTTCAATCTCAAACTTCTCGAAGGAACCACCTCTACCTACTAGTGAGAAGAACTCATCCTCCTGCAAACTAAGACTAAAAAGGAGACAAACAAGAGAGTTTATGGAAAGAAACTAATCTAGAAAGAGGACAAAAACTCAAAAGACAAAATAGAGAAGAAGAAAATGTGGAGAAGGGGCGAATGGAAGGAGATGGAGGTTGAGGTCGTGGAGAGGGAGAGAGAAAACATGGAGAGGGAGAATGTGGTGAAAAGAAGAGAGGGAGAGGGAGGAGAGGGTGATGGAGAGAGGGGGGAGGAAGCCTAAAAACGTGAATAGCCTCCAGGGGCGCCCAAAGTGGTCTTTTTTAAAGGCCATGGCCTCCTAATTTTCCTAAGATTCCATCCATTCATTTCTTTCCTTTTCCTCTCAACATGGCAGTCAATTATCCTTTGATTTCTTTCTTTTATTGCTTGACATGGCAACAAGCGCCCTTTCTTCTTTGCTTTTTTCCCCCCCTCTCGTTTGACTTTGCAGCCTACATTTCTCCTTTCCTCCCTTGGTGTGGCCAGCAAGAAAGGTGGCGGCTAGGAGAGGTGGTGGCCTGGGTTGTGGAGACTAGGGCAACCAAGCTAGGGCTTTCTTGTGATGTAAACTCAGCTTCTCATAGTGCCTCCCTATAATAAGAGAAATTGCAAGTAATATCATCCTCCAATTTTAAGTGCCAATAAAATAACAAATTAATTAATTTATTTAAATAATTCACAATAGTGCTCAGATGAATATGCCTAGGAAACATTAAATTAGCAAGAGAGCCCAAATATTCATGAGTGGATTTTCATGCATTTTTGCACAAAATGCTGATTTTAATGGAAATATTTTCATAAAAAGTCCACAATTAATCTGAAAAATATGTAAACTATCACTATAATACCCCCAAAATTTTCTGGCTATGGGGGCGCCACCCTCCATACACACCCCAACAAGGGGCACTGCCCTCCCTTTGACCACCTTGTGACTTGACCGCACAGGTCGATCAGTGATGCGAGGTTGGTTCAAAGATAGATCAACCCACTCACTCCTTCAACATTGCTCTCAAGTCTTAATTCATCACGTTCAATTTTTGTGGAAAGTTAATTACTAGTGTTTTAATCACCCTTACTGCAAGTGCATGACATGTAGTATTTTTATCATCTTTTTGTCTAAAACATGTCTAGAGTTTTTCTACGATTTTCTTGATTTGTGATTTTCCTTAATTTGTTAATTTTTAATCAGCCTATCCAGGATCAGCCTGAGTTCATGTGGAATTGACCAATCCGGTCAATCTGATCCAATTTGGATCGGGATCAGCCATGGCTGATCCAAGAACCTGATCCAGGTCTGCAATCCTTGGTCAGGCATGTGGCCTAAGTCATCCAGCCTGAGTTGGGATTGGCTTTCAGCCTTTAAGGCCTGACTACTCTGCATAGAACATTGGCAGCATGACCCAAAATCAGGTCAGGCCTAAAGACCTATCTGGTGGCCCAGACCATTGACAATGCTAGAATTCACAACTTGGCTGAAGAGGATCTGCATCCAAAATGCTAATGTTATTGTAGGAAAGCATGCGGTAGCCTTCTCTTCTCTCATTAAGCCAAAAAGAAGCAGGTGCAGCCTGTTCAATGATTTTCTGTTGATGAACCTTTATTTTCCATTACACTATCTTGTCTTCGCCTAGAAGTGGTAAGTAACTGAAACATTGCATCTGATACAATTCTACCTAAAGGTCATATGTTGCCTTGGAACTTCTACCATAAAGGTGAGTATGCTCTTCCTCTCGCTACTTGTGTCATACTTTATGGATCATAAATGTTCTCTCTTTACTATCTTCAATGCAGTATGGATTATGGCATGTTGTTAACACCAGGACTGTAGCAACTTTTAATATTCCTTATGTTTTAGATTTTTGACCTTCTGTTTTGATATTTTGCAATTAATCCCTTTTATTTGCAACATGACATACATTGTATAATGCTTGATTCATTTGATTTTAGGTCTTGCATGCATTTGCAACAGATGGTGCCCACTGTGCTAAAGTTCGTGATATACTAAATGCCTCTGATGTAAGTCCACTCATGGGATCTTTTTTGCACAAATTTGTTGTATTGTAATGCATGTTTGTAGATGTACTTGATTCTTTGGCTAACCCATGGAAATCTTTTTTTGTGCTTGTTTCACAGCATACAGTTGGCTTAGCTTCTATATTTTCCTGCTTAGCAGTTAATAATTAAATATGTGATTGTGCCTCAAAATTGTACTTGAATTGTTTTGCTTTCTTGGTTTATGGGCTCATGGTATTTGTCCGTTAATGTTATAAATGGCTCTTACATACTAGATTCTTAAGTCATGCTTCATTTTTTTGAAAGTGGGTAGTACCATTGTATGTATTAACAAAAAATATGGAAATCGGGACATCCAAGTATGTGCTATGATCTCTCAAAACATCCCTTTACACCCTATACAAAAAAAGGAAGAGGGACACACCAAGGGGGGTGTGCTCCTACCTAGTCCCCCCAAAGAGACTAGAGAGTAGAGTTTTGCAAGTTTGCCTTACATAGAAGAGCCGTCCATTCTCTCACCCTATCAATAACAAAATCTGATACCCTCTCAGGAATGGTGGCCTCTTTTTTGAATATCATTTTTTTCCTTTCACCCCAGAGGGCCCGTAGAGTAGCATGGAGGATGAGCCACCAGATCCACCTGTCGCCCTTGAGTGGGCAGTGCTTGTTCCAATTCCTCCACTGTCTGCCTGAGCCGTCAACCATAATGGATTTGGAGAGAACATGCCACCACACTTCAAGGGCAAAGTGACAACCGACGAAGATATGGTCTATATTCTCTTCCTTTATCCCACACAAGTAGCACTGTGTCCGGATAACAGCCAGGAAGGTAGCAAGTCTGTCACATGTAGGCAGCCTATCATGAGAGATGGGACATGGGATCATTCTTATTATTAAGCCATGAGCCTCAGCTCTCACCCACATATTACTCAGAATTTGTGCCACTTAGAACAAACAGAAGATGGGACATGGGATCATTCTGTCTGAGTCCTCGACCACTATGAAAGTAGGGTGAGGATTCCCCATTAATGAGGACTACAAAGGTAGCCGACTGGATGCATGACTTGATCCATCCTATCCACCTGTCATCAAACCCCCACTCACCAGTAGACATTTCCAGCTCACCCAGTCATATCATATGCTTTTTCAAAGTCAAGCTTGAACACCAGCCCTTTCTTCCTTTGTGCCTTGGTAGTATGCAGACATTCATGTGCCACCAAAAAAAAAAAAAATCTCCTGGATGACTCTTTCTTTTAATGAAGGCTCCCTAGTACCCACTAGCAACCCTGCTCATGACACTATCTAGTCTGGCAGACAGCAGGTTTGTGATTATTTCATAGGTCCCATTGAGCAAACTAATGGGCCTAAAGTCCTTGAAGCATTCAGCACCTTGCTTCCTTTGTGCCTTGGTAGTATGCAGACATTCATGTGCCACCAAAAAAAAAATTCTCCTGGATGACTCTTCCTTTTAATGAAGGCTCCCTAGTACCCACTAGCTGCCCTTCTCATGACACTATCTAGTCTGGCAGACAGCAGGTTTGTGATTATTTCATAGGTCCCATTGAGCAAACTAATGGGCCTAAAGTCCTTGAAGCATTCAGCACCTTGCTTCTTAGGGATGAGGACAAGTAGAGTTTTGTTGATTCCTCTCAAATGAGCCCTCCCTTCCTGGAATTCCCACACATCTTGCAAAAGATCAGCCTTTATGATGTCACAGCATTTGTGGTAAAAAGCCATAGGGAAGCCGTCCAGTCCTCGCGCTTTGTCACCTTCAAGAGAGAAAACAGCCTTCTTCACCTCCTCTTCCTCAGAAGGGGGGGGGGAGGGGAGGGGAGGGGAGGTCTTGGCTTCTAAAGTTGTGCCTCACGCAGGTCCTTTCCACATTATACATATTTTTTTGAAGTTTTGTTGTTTATTTGTGTATTTTCCCAACTTTTATGGAGAGAGGTCTTCCAACTTGTAAAAGATCTCAAGGTCATATCAGAATTGTGTTTTGAGACACCAGGTCAATTGAATGCCTCGAGAACTTTTGCAGGAGATTTCTGAAATTCCTGGGAAATCTGTGACATTGTAAATGCATAAAATACAATGACAGTTCCTACAGGAAGCACTAGGAAACATTATCGAGAGATGTTAGCTTCTCTCCTAACCCTGCATTTCCTTCTCTTTAAATTCCTTTGCCTCACGTCAATTCCCTAAAGAATTTCATCTAGCATGAAGCGACGCAACTATAAACTGTCCTTTTTGCTGGATTTCTTTCCTGTGCAGAATCTATTGTATTTTGGTTTATGGTCTTTATCAAACAAAGGCCAGAGTTGTTAACCATCTGAGTTAGTATTCTCAATTGGACCATATCAGTGTTCCTTGGCCATGGTCTTAAATGCAGGTGTCTCCGACATTCTCATTTAGGTGATGTTTGTTCGCTGTAAAATGATGTAATTCTCTGGTTTTAAAAATCAGTGTAGTTTTTGGATTTTAAAACTGGAATGATTAGGCTATCAGTTTTGTAGGATGATGACTACAATAATGCAGATTGGATGATTTGAAACTCCAGATACCTTCATCCCATTTTTCTCTGCCACGCTTTATATTCATTTTAAGGTGCAGGCTATTTGTCCTTTTGGGTTTAGCCTAGTGGCTGTCAAATTTAAGGTGCACCAAGCACTAAATGTTTGAGACAAAGGATTCTTATCCCTCTCATCGTTGATGTGGATGTGCTGGCTGTATTATGCGAAAATTAACCATGTAGATGTTGAGAGAGATTTCATGCAGAAACATCCTAGTACATGCACAGTGCACACCGCCAGTTGCTCGTGGAAGAAACTAATTGGAGTCACATTACTTGTGCGGAAGACAATAAGTGACATGTAGAAGCTTTGGTCTCTTTGACTCCGTCTAGTATGGTATTAAGATACCTGGACTGATTACAGTGACATTTCTTTGTTAATACAATACTAGTTACTGTGTGCAAGAGGTTTCTGATCCACAATGTTGCGGCTGGTGGCAGAGCCTGACATAACAGGGACCTATGAGGGGATCTGTGCATCCTGTAGGTAAGGCAAAGAACCACAAAGCAGGGATGCATGGTGGGACTGGGAACGTCGCCCCCTCATAAAGATAGCACTAAGTTACAAAGTAGGGCATATTTTCTGCAAATAAACAAAAAGTGATAGCTTAGTCTGTCTAGGCTGTCTAGCTCTACCTGACATGTGGAGTTTTTAAATGATCTGTTGTCTTTGAATATTTCAATCATATCCCCAGTTTCAGCATATTCAGAAAAGTATGCTTCTGCCCGTAAGAAAAGTATGCTTCTGCCCATATTACACATTTACCTCAGATTTACATAAATGCCGTAAATTAAACGCTTTATCTCTTATTTACCTCCACATGCATAACATTCCATTGCCTGCTAAATGTTCCTCAAGACCTAAATGGACCTGCACAGTTGACCACTTAAAGCAGCCTGTAGCTCATTCATCTTTTCAATTTCAACATAATTGGACTAGCAAATCCGTTGTCCATTGGCTTAATCAACTACACGAGCTCAGTCCAGCAAGAGGGAGTTGGGTTAGAGGACTATCCACAAGACATTGGACTTCGGCATCGCAAATTTGTGTGAACTTGAAACAGAAGAGTTGTCATCCAAAAGGACAGACGTCAGCTCTGATTATCACAGCAATTTCTGTGGAGTCAAAAATGGACCTTTATCTTGTTTAACTGATCGGTCATGTTATGTTATTAATCATCTACTTTAAAAAATTTTAGGTGTTGGTAGACCTCTTAATAAGTTATGTCTGACAATGTGAGATCGAGCCTGATATTTTTAGTTTTACAAAATCAAGCTAGACTCGGGCCTCCTTTGGTAAAACTTTGTCCAATGAGGAAAATTCAGATTATTCAGATTTTCCTCTTATCTCACTCATTTGAGATGTGGGGATATCTGTGGGGGTGGGTGAGAGGGGGGGAGCTTAGAAAGGTTTTACAGGTGCCCTACGTTCTTCTAAAATGTTTGGATTCTTATATGCCTTAGAAACCCTGCTTTATTTAGAAAGAACTTTCACCTCTGGATTCAATGGGAATCCAGCCCACCTTATCCACCTAGGCCTGGTGAAATTTATTTTCAGATGTCACCCTCGTGTCTTTGAGCTTATTGCTGGAATTCTCTACTTACGAGTCGTTAATGTTATTCTGTTATAGTGATATCGAAGGATAAAGACAACTCTGTTCAAGCACTATTCCCACGCCATCATTATAAAAAGGTTCTTGACTTTACTGATAGGTGATTCCCTGTTGCAGGTATGGAGTGCTTATAAAGATCAGAAGCATGATTTGTTTCTTCCATCAAATGCACAATCTGCTGCTGCCGGCGTTGCTGGTCTCATCGAGAATTCTTCAGCAAGACTCACCTATGCTTTAACGGCTCCAGTGCCACAGCCTTCGCCCACAAGGCCCCTTTCACCGGCCACCACAAACTCCAATGGGAATACAGACAAGAGGCGTACATAGAGTTAAAAGAGTTTTTTGCCACCAGTTGCCACCAGAAACAAGCATCATATAGTTAATCAATTGATCACACAGTATGAGGTGTACAGCTTTCTTTCTTCTTTTTTTTTTTTACTGCACCATGTAAAAATCACAAAACGGCCGGTTTCCATTCATTTCTCTGTAAAGAATATATATTTTTTGAGGTTTCGTGTATCATATCTGTTCATGTAGCTTGATATAAGCAAGCCCCGGCTGTTTAACATTTTTGCGGTTTCTTTTTTTTATTGATATCCGTGAGCATCAAGCCCCGGCTGTTTAACATTTTTGCGGTTTCTTTTTTTTATTGATATCCGTGAGCATTGTATCAGTTGGTTGGATTACGAGGGTAAAAGGTGTGAAACGTTAAAGGAAGAAAAGGAAAAAAGCAATGGAAGCAGGACTCATATGACGAACAAACCATTTAGAATTGTCTGCACTATTCTTAAACAAAGAGCTCTGTTCATGGGAAGAAAATTGAAAACACGCCACCAATAAAGAGTCAATTTCCTTATTATGCGAATAATCACTGCTTCTCTGCTCTCTGTGCACCGTCATTGATCAGGGTGTCCTGGATTAACAGAAGAGGAGTAAGTGATGAAATTCCATCCATATGCAATCCCCGAGTCCAATATTTTAGCATTCCCACTTATTTGGGGAAGGTAGCAAAATAATAAACTTGTAGTACATGTTATAATTTTGCCGTCCGAAGTATTGTGTTAGTTCCAGCGGCACAGTGCCAAAAGATTCTTGTACAGCTTCCATGGGAACTTCTCCCGGCTGAATAGCCATGCAGACAGACGTCCCAGCAGAATACGTAGCAGATTGCGGCTGCTTCATCACATCCATCCCATTTTTGAGTTTCTTGATTTATTTGCGTTGTTGTATCCTGTGACTCACTTGCCCAACAGTTGCTGAATGCACGTACAAAAGAGCCAACATTTATGAAGTTTACGAGAATTAATATGAAATAAAGTCATACAAGGTCATTATCAATATCGTAAGTTTTCAGTGATGAAAATTTAAAAATGCTGCTTTTTTTATCAAGTAATGAAAGTAAAAAAATGTCACGTCTAAACGAAAGGATGATTCTGTGTTTTTTGGTCAGGGGAACGGGACACGGGGGAGGGTACGAGGGAGGAGGGGGGAGAAGAAGGGGAGAAGGGGAACCTATTCTAGGTGGTGCACTTAGATGATCTCGCAGCGTGCCCCTCTGGGAGATGTCAACACAAGAGTTAACCCAAAAAACAAAGAGGGCACCCTTTAGTGGCCCACCTCACCGTGGCGGCCGAATACTCGGGGGAGATTGGGAACGGTCACGCTTTATTGTCATCAACCATAAAAACCATTTTTTCCATTTATTTTTGCCAACTCACCGGGGATCGGATGAGAGGATAGGATGACCGGAAGGAAAGACATTTTCACACTCCTTTTGTTTCCACTAACAGATACAGTAACAGGTTCAAATGAGTAGACAGGATAAAGGTAATGGTATAAAACATACCTCTAATACATGTGACCGACACTTAATGATGTCCTTCTGATCTCTGTGCCCCTTCCACTTTGATGCAAGGGAGCACAGAGGAACAGCTGCGCTCATCCTCCACATCCATTCTCGAAAGCATGCCACACCCTATCGAACCCTAATAATCTCCAACCACACCGTCCGCCCTTCCCATGCACGCGTTATATATTTCCCAACCATATATAACCCGGTAAACCCCGTCTTCAGCACCAATTCCTCGGCAACTCCATTCGAGCGGCTCTTTCATCCGAAAAAGAGCAACTTCGAGAATGAGAATATAGCTAAAATCAAAACCCAAACTCCATATTATTATAAGAAGCACTACAAGGGTTATAAGAATGGCAAGCGATGAAGAGGCACCCAAGGCCAAGCAGCCCAACCAGGGCAAAAGCTACCATATCCTGGCTCTGGGTAAGGCCTTCCCCCAGCAGCTCGTGATCCAGGACCACCTCGTCCACGGCTACTTCAAGAGGAGCCGAAGCAGAAGGTGTCCCGGCTGTGTACATTCCTAACCCAACTCCTCACACAACTCTAAACTGCACACCCTGTTCATCTCCCCCTTCGTCTCCTTCATCCACCAAATCTCATGCAGCTCTATAAACTTTCACGTAATATTATCTGATTCAGATTGCATGCACCGTTACACCTTTGCAGGCAAGACCACAACAATGAAGACGAGATGCGTGGCGATGTCGGAGGAGATCCTGAAACAGCACCCGGAACTCGATCGCCATGGAGGGCCAGCCACGGTGCAGCAGCGCCAGGACATATCTCAGCGGGCACATCGGGCACACCGGCCTCCACGGTGCTTGTGTCACGCATGTGGAGAGGTGCGCTAACACTCCCCTGCATGCAAGCGTAACGGGGTGCAATCTACAATGAGCTTGGCCTTCAAGGAAGCAAACTGCGACGCAGAGAGCGGCTCAGTGAATAGATCCGCAAGTTGATCATGTGTGGATACATAGGAGACTTTGATGGCCCCAGCGACGACTTGCTCGCGCACAGAGTGATAGTCGATCTCAACATGTTTTGTGCGAGCGTGAAGCACTGGATTGACAACGAGATATGTAACGCCTGTTAAAATAATAATTTGAATGTTCTGGACTTCTCTAGAAGCACGAAGAAAACTCTAAAATATTATGGAAGAAAGATGAAGGCATAGAAGATTCTAGAATGCCATTAAAAAGAGAGAACTCCAGAAACACTTATCTAGAGAGAAGATGAGAGAAGAATGCTCTAGAATGACGGTGCCTAAGAAGTATCTAGAAAGAGCTCCATACCTCTTATGGAGTCTATAAATACCACTACCTAGGCACCCTTGTGGGCATCCAAGAGAGATCGAAGAGATCCAAGTAGAAGTAGAAGTGAGCCAAAGAGCCTCACTCCATTCCATCAACCTTCCAAGTCTTTTACCGAGCCTTTCCATCTTCCATCTCCCCTTCTACATTGTACAAGATCTTTTGTACTTGTACTATTTCTTCAATAAAATTATTACTTTCTTCACCTTTTGGGCCCATCTCACTTCCGCTGCTCCAACAAATTTGGTATCAGAGCCATAGCCTCCATTCCCTCAAGTTCCAATCATGGCGGCATCTAGCACAACTCTTTTCAACTATTCTCAAAACCTTATCCCCATTTTTGATGGAGAGAATTATGATTTTTGGAGTCTCCAAATGAAGACTATTTTCATCTCTCAAGATCTCTGGGAGCTCGTTGAAGGCAGATACGAGGTTCCAGAGGACGGGACAACTCTCGCATCGTGGACGTCGGCAAAGCAAAAGGAGTACAAAGAAAACAAGAAGAAAGATGCGAAGGCATTATTATTCATCCAACAAGGGGTAAGCAAATCTATCTTTCCCCGTATTATGACGTCTGTAACCTCGAAAGATGTTTGGGATCTTCTAAAGCAAGAATTTCAAGGGTCATCGAAGGTAATCTCCATCAAGTTACAATCATTATGGAGAGAGTTTGATAATATTATGATGAAAGAAAATGAAACTGTTCAAGCATTTTTTACTCGAGTTGCCGGCATCATAAATCAAATTAGAAGCTATGGAGATAAAATAGAAGAAAAGAAAATAGTTGAGAAAGTATTGAGAAGTCTTCCATTCAAGTTTGATCATATTGTTGCTGCTATTGAAGAATCCAAAGATCTATCAAAATTTTCTATGCACGAACTAATGGGTTCTCTGGAGGCGCATGAGCAAAGAATGAATAGATTTTCTCATCAGAATATGGAACAAGCATTTCAATCAAAGGTATCATTATTTGATAAAAGAGAGGAGTCAAAGAAGGAGAACATGGAAGGCTATTCTTCACAACATCAGTTCAGGAAAGGTAATTCAAGGCAGAAGAAGTTCATGAAACAAGGTCAGGACAGAGGAAGAAGATATGAGAAAAATTATCCAAAAGGTACGTCTACCTCCCAATGCCGAATTTGCAAAAAGTTTGGACATGTTATGGAAGATTGTAGATTTAAATGCACCAAATGTAAAAACGCTAATCACTCCCAAAGAGACTATTATTATCAGCAGAAAAATGAAGCTAATTATTCGGAGATGGATCAACTATTTTACTCTTGCTTTACCAGTCATTCAAATTCTAGCAATATATGGTATTTGGATAGTGGCTGTAGCAATCATATGACAGGAAATAAAAGTAGCTTTGTCAAATTGGATGAAGAGATATATTCTCAAGTAAAGCTTGGAGATGGCAAGCTACATGAAGTACAAGGCAAGGGAGTGATAGCGGTGCATATAAAGGGAGGTAAGACGAAGTTTATCACAGATGTTCTTTATGTTCCTGGCCTAGCTCAAAATTTATTAATTGTTGGACAATTAATGCAAAAGGGTTATTCAGCCAATTTTACAAAAGATGAATGCATCATTATAGAAGACAGAAGTAAAAAGATTGTGGCAAAAATCAAGATAGCTCCCAACAAAGTCTTTCCGCTAAAAATGCCACTAGAAAATATGGCTCTAAAAATTGAAGGAGAAGATAACTCTCTCATATGGCATAAGAGATTTGACCATTTGAATTATAGAAGCCTCATATTACTAAAGAAGAAGAGAATGGTCATTGGATGGCCATATCTTAAAGAAGAAGAAAATAAAATTTGTGAAGGATGCATCTATGGAAAGATGCACAGATTACCCTTCACTAAAACATCATGGAGAGCTAAAGAGCCATTACAATTGGTACATGCTGACATTTGTGGTCCAACAAAAACTGCCTCACTTAATGGTTCACAATATTTTTTACTATTTGTGGATGATTATAGCCGAATGATGTGGATATACTTTCTGAAAGAAAAATCAGAGGCATTTACAATGTTCTTACGATTTAAAGCATTTGTCAAGAAATAAAGTGGCAAAAAGCTCAAGGTTTTAAGGACAGATCGTGGAGGAGAGTTTACTTCTAAAGAATTTCAAGAATATTGCAGGAACGAAGGAATAAAGAGGGAGCTAACAGCAAGATATACACCTCAGCAAAATGGAGTAGCCGAGCGAAAGAACAGGACAATAGTAGAGATGGCTCGGAGCATGCTAAAAGGTATGAATCTTTCTAATAGTTTTTGGGCTGAGGCTGTACATACTGCAGTTTACATTTTAAACAGGTCTCCAACAAAAGCAATTCCAAATAAAACACCATATGAGACCTGGTTTAAGAGAAAGGCCAAGGTAAGTCATTTTAGAATCTTTGGATGCATTGCATATGGCCATATTCCTTCACAAGTTAGAGAAGAAAAATTTGATGAGAAATGAGAAAAATATATGATATAGTGAGGAATCAAAGGCATATAGATTGCTTGAGCCTAAGACAAATAAATTGGTTATTTCTAGAGATGTGATATTTGATGAAACATCATCATGGAAATGGGAAGAAGAAGAAGAAAAACAAGTACCAAAAATCATAGAAGAAAAAGAATTAGTAGCTCCTTCTCCTCCACAAAGTCCAAGAGAGCAAGGCGAGTCAAGTAATGACTCAAACACACCACTACAAAAAGGAACGCTCTCTCAAAGAAATATATGAAAGAAGTAATGTTGCTTATTTCTGCTATGAACCACAAAGATATGAGGAGGCAGTCAAAGATGAGAAATGGATAAGGGCCATGGATGAAGAAATGAATATGATTGAGAAAAATCACACATGGGAGCTAATTGAGCAGCCGAAAGATAAAGAAGTTATTGGTTTAAAATGGATATACAAGATTAAGTATAATGAGGATGGTTCCATTCATAAATATAAAGCAAGGCTTGTAGCAAAGGGGCATTCTCAACAACCTGGTATTGACTTCAATGAGACATTCGCACCAGTTGTAAGGATGGAAACTATACGGGCTGTCTTAGCATTGGCAGCACAATTGAAATTTTCAGTATTTCAGCTTGACGTCAAATCTACATTTCTGAATGGCAATCTTGAAGAAGAAATATATGTGGAGCAACCACAAGGCTATCATATCAAAGGACAAGAAGGTAAAGTTTATCGCCTACATAAGACATTATATGGGTTAAAACAAGCCCCTCGAGCATGGAACAACAAGATCGATCAATATTTTCAACAAGATGGCTTTCTAAGATGTCCGAGCGAGCCCTCATTATATATAAAGAAGAAAGGTATGGACTTCATCGTCCTTTGTCTATATGTTGATGATCTAATCTATTTTGGTACTAGCCATGATATACTAGATGATTTCAAGAAGAAAATGATGAAAGAATTTGAAATGACCGATCTTGGCATGTTGAGTTATTTTCTTGGCATTCAAGTAAAGCAAATCAAAGGAGAAATATTTCTCAGCCAAGAAAAATATTGTGAAATTTTGTTGAAAAAATTCAATATGGTCAACTGCAAGACCGTGGCTACACCTATGGCAGCAAACACAAAGCTCTCTATATATGATGATGCAGAGAAGATTGATGCTTCAGTCTATAGAAGTTTAGTAGGTTCTCTTTTATATCTCACAAATACAAGGCCGGATATTCTTTATTCAGTAAGTGTGGTATCACGTTTCATGAACGAGCCGAACAAACTACACTTTGTAGCGGCCAAGCATATTTTGAGATATCTCCGAGGAACTACAAATTATGGCATCAAGTATGTCTCTGAAGAAAATAATCATCTTATTGGCTACACAGACAGTGATTGGGCAGGCTCGACATATGACCGAAAGAGTACTTCTGGATATTTATTTTGTCTTGGAACAAAGCCTATTTCATGGTCATCTAAGAAGCAACAAACAATCGCTCTATCATCAGCAGAAGCCGAATATATATCTGCTACAAGTGCAGCATGCGAAGCTGTCTAGTTAAGGAGAATATTATCACAGCTTCAACAAAATCAAGAAGAACCAACTACTATACTTTATGATAATATGTCAGCCATCGCTATGACAAAGAATCCAGTCTTTCATGCACGGACGAAGCATATCGAGCTGCGTCATCACTATATCCGAGATTTGGTCGAAAAAGAAGAAATCATTCTGAAGTTTATAAAGACAGAAGAGCAAGTCGCCGACATCTTCACGAAGCCTTTGGCCACCGACAAGTTTATACACTTTAGAAGGAGTATGCACATTACAAATTAAGAGGGGGTGTTAAAATAATAATTTGAATGTTCTGGACTTCTCTAGAAGCATGAAGAAAACTCCAAAATATTATGGAAGAAAGATGAAGGCATAGAAGATTCTAGAATGCCATTAAAAAGAGAGAACTCCAGAAACACTTATCTAGAGAGAAGATGAGAGAAGAATGCTCTAGAATGACGGTGCCTAAGAAGTATCTAGAAAGAGCTCCATACCTCTTATGGAGTCTATAAATACCACTACCTAGGCACCCTTGTGGGCATCCAAGAGAGATCGAAGAGATCCAAATAGAAGTAGAAGTGAGCCAAAGAGCCTCACTCTATTCCATCAACCTTCCAAGTCTTTTACCAAGCCTTTCCATCTCCCATCTCCCCTTCTACATTGTACAAGATCTTTTGTACTTGTACTATTTCTTCAATAAAATTATTACTTTCTTCACCTTTTGGGCCCATCTCACTTCCGCTGCTCCAACAACGCCAATATTGTCACACCAAAGTTGTGGCACAGAGGAAAGGGAGATGCCAATCTCTTTGAGAAGAGAGACTAGTTAAAGGACCTCCATTGTAACGTTAGTCACCATCTTGTATTCGACCTCGAAGAAACAGCGAGCAACAGTTGACTTGTTCTTGGCGGTCCAAGATATGAGATTCCGCCCAAAGAAGATCGCATACCCATTTGTGGAACGGTGATCTAGTGGACAGCCAGCCCAATCTACGTCACTGTATGCGTCGAAAGTGTGAGGGGACTCAAGGTAGAATACCAAACCTTGATCCATGGTTCCTTTTAAGTAGCGCAACATATGCTTGACCGAGGCCCAATCACTCTCAGTAGATGTGTGCATAAATTGACAAGCCCGATTAACTGCAAAGGCGACGTTGGGTCTGGTAAGAGTAACATACACTAATGCACCAACAACACTACGATAAAGCGTAAGATCTTCCATTAGGCTAGAAGAAGATGGCACTCCAGAGGAGGACCCCACAGCCATGGGTGTGGAGATCGACGTGTTTGCATGGCTCCATCCATCTTAACACGTCGAAGTAGGTCAACCACATACTTAGACTGGTCGAGAGCACACATCCTTGAGGATGTGACAGGAACTCAATGCCAAGAAAATAATGTGCTGGCCCTAAGTTGAGGAGATCAAACTCAAACTGGAGAGACTCAACTAGAGAAGAGATCGCAATGGGATGGTTTCCTGTGATGAGGACATTATCGACATAGACTAGAAGAAAGATGACGAGACCCAGGCGGCGAAGAAAGAAGAGAGATGTATCGGTAGTGGCACCTCTGAAGCCTAAAGCAAGTAATCGGGTGCTTAATCATGAAACCATGCCCGAGGAGCCCGACGGAGCTCATAGAGAGATTTATGCAAATGACATACATGTGAGGGAAACCGAGAGTGAGTGAAACCTGGAGGTTGATCCATATAGACCGTCTCATCGAGGATGCCACGAAGGAATGCATTGGACACGTTGAGTTGCCGCATCGGCAGCCAAACGAGATGGCCAACGCAAGAAACACGTCGAACGGTAGTGGCTCTCACCAAGGGACTGAATGTCTCAGTGAAATCGACTCCCGGCTGCTAGCGAAACCCCTTGGCCACATGGAGCCATCCGAGTTTCACTTTACTTTGAAGACTCATTCGCATCCTATCACATTCATGGTAGGTGAACGGGGTACGAGGGACCAAGTCCCGTTACGAAGGAGGGCGTCAAACTCTGATGCCATGGCTGCCCGCCACGTTGGAGACCAAACAGCCTCGACGTCGGACAGGAGCGAAGTCGGGAGAGGGTGGTTGTTGGCCACCAACGCCCTTACCCATGCTGCGAGTTAGCATATGATGGACGCACTCAGGTGGGTATGCAGCAAGTGGGTCAGTCGGAGAGGGGACTGCTACCGGAACGGAGGTGGCGACCAGGGGCAATGGCGATGACACAAGGGCGTAGTCGACGGGGGGTCGCACTGTAGGTGGGAGCTCTGGAGCGCGTTGCGGTGGGTTCCCTGAACCGTCTGAGGAGCAAACGGTGAGACGTAGCGTGCTGGAGCGAGTGCCGATGGGAGACCGAGGTGAAAGAGGCACCGCAGGGGCGACAACATACACCGCATCCAGTGGCCTCAAACAAGGGAGCAGTGGTGACGAAGTGGACGGCAGCGGGGCCCACCGGCTCCACCGCACTCGGAGCATTGGTGGAAGATCCGTCGCCGGTGACCTTGGGGTCACCCCGGGTGGGCTGGCCTGCTGGCGGTTGGATTGATGTTTTGTAGGAACAAGGGAAGCCAGAGCCGCACCAATTAAGGACGCCCAACACCTGGAAGCATACAACCAGAAGAAGAAAAGGAAAATGTGAGGGATGATCGATCCCCCGGCTTCCACTTCAGTGAAGGGGAACCGAGCTTCATCAAAAATGACATGGCGCGAAACATAAATCCAACTGGGGATGGGTGTAGGCACTGGTAGCCGTATATGGTGTATGGGGTTGTAGCCTAGGAAGACACACAAGTGGGAACGAAAATCTAATTTAGTTGGAGAGTAGGGGCGAAGCTAGGGGTAGCACGCACAACCAAACACTCGTAAGAACTTGTAATCTGGGGGAGATGCCAAACAGCTGTTCCAGAGGAGACCGATGGCCAAGGCCAGGGGCCGGTAGACAATTGATGAGGTGCACCACAGTAGTGATATCCTCGACCCATTAGGATGTGGGCACCGAGGATGCTGCCAACGAAAGCCAAAGCTGTCTCAATAATATGCCTGTGCTTTCTCTCAGCGGTGCCATTTTGTGCAGGTGCATGAGGGCAAGATAGGCAGTGCTGAATGCCCTGAGCATCTAGATACCGTGACGGAGAACAGTACCCACCTCCCCAATCTGAATAGAAGACTTTGATTTTGATAGGAAAGAATGATTCCGCGTGTCTTTGAAATTTAACAAAAATGTCAAGCAAGTCAGATGTTCGACGAAGAGGGAACGACCAAGTATATATTTACTGTAATCGTCAATAAAACTTACATAGTAACGATGTCCCAAATGAGAAGAGATAGGAGACGGTCCCCGTACATCAGAAAATAGAAGACCTAATGGTTTATTAGAACACCGAGGAGAGGAAAAGGGAGGAGACCTATATAGGAGGT
The DNA here is from genome assembly GCA_022559845.1 of Amorphophallus konjac. Taxonomy (NCBI): domain Eukaryota; kingdom Viridiplantae; phylum Streptophyta; class Magnoliopsida; order Alismatales; family Araceae; genus Amorphophallus; species Amorphophallus konjac. The sequence continues at coordinate 241,377,494 of CM040117.1, read as the reverse complement.
AGTCCCCATACATCATAGATGACTCTTTGCCTATTGACACGTGGAGCAGATATGGCCTAAATGATGATGATCATGAGGTAGCCCAAACTTGGACTGTACGCATAGCCGGGTGGCCAAGCCGTGCATGGGCATACAAGGAGGAAGAAGCATGTTCGCGCCTGAATCTTGGACTCAAAAGGAAGCTGGATTTGATAGAGCCCATGGTTAAGATGACCGGTGAGAAGAGCTTTCCTCGAAGTGCGATCCTTTATCAAAAGAGAATCGAGGTGAAATTCAAAAAACATATTGTTATCGTGGGGGCTGATACTGGCCCATAGTTTTGTTGAACACTTGTGCTAATCTTTAGGTTTTTTTGCCTTAAGAGTATTATCCTAAGTTTAAGATCAACCATCACCAACCTAGACTAACTTGTCCAACTACAACGATTCAATCTATCTATCCATCTATGCTGGATCATTCTTAGCGTGTTTTTGATGTTCATGTGAGTTTTGAGGAGTTTGATTTGCTGCAAGTACAAGTCATTTAAACACTTTGGGGGTGTGGAGCAAGTTTTCCCTGTTTTTTTTTATTTTGAAAACATGATGAGGTGAAGATTCACCTCACCTATTCTCCATCGGACGGTTTAAATTTTTTTAATGACTCAAAAAAATTATGTGGGCCCAATACAGAACCGTCCGTTGTCTATTTTTTAGGGCCATCCAATGTGGAGACCTCACAACATATTTTTTAAAGAAAAAAGGAAAAAAAATTACTGCACACCCAAAAAATATATGTGTAAATGACTTAAGTATGCAATAGTCTTTTCTCAATTTTGAGTTAGAAGAATCAGACATTGGGCAACGGTGCTGATGGTTGGCCTTACAGACTTGCAGCACACACCTGAGCAATCCTTTCTCACGTTTGAGTTATAGAATCAGACATGGGCAACAGTGCTGATGGTTCTAAAGTATTTAAGAAAACAAATGGCTCAAAAAAATACTTTCGCCTCTATAAAAATAAAAAACATCTGTTCTTTTTATAAAAAAACTGGACCGTCCAATCTGGATTTAAGTTATACAGACAGATGGGGGAGGTGGGCCCCCACCTCCCCATATTTTCGAATAAAAATATTTAATTGCTGCACACCCAAGATGTGCAATAACCTTGGGTGTAGAGCAACACAAACTCTTTTTTTTTCCCATTTTGGTGGTCGACATTACAAGCGAGTCTAGAAACTCATGAGCGAGAATCCTACAGATCGAGGTAATCACCCATGCACAACGAACCCGTCATCATCACAGAATTGGAGACCAAAGTGCTTTGTCGTCGGCAACATAAAACGGTCTCAATGATGAAACGACGAGTCACTGTTCTTTAAGACCCACGTTGGTATCGGTTAAGATGAATTGTTCGGGATCGGACGAGTTATTCTAATTTGATCCATTTTCGCTTTAACCGGGTCGGATAGAGATTAAAGTAAATTTTTTTAGTTCTCATAAAACAGGTGAAATAACTTAACCGAGATCGGATAAGATCAGGGGCAGACACATCATCTCGAGTAGATCACCCGTCCCTATTCTAATCCGTCATCAAAATAGGTCTAAACAACCTTCGCAATTAAAAAATGCAACAACTGACGAGAACCGGCATGAAGGCTTCCAAACACTAAAGTTACTTTCTAGTACAGACTACTTGTTTGCATCAAACCCAGATCTTAGACTGATCAGTTTGGCTGATAAGTTAGCAAAGAAAAAAAAGGCAAATAGCTCCCTGCTGAACTCCGTGGCTTTCCATCCATTCATCCACCTGACATGTTCGTCCATCGGCCAACCCCTGTGGGCTCAGCTCCCTCATTCCAGCATCTATGCTGGCTGATAAATTTAAAGTTGCTTCTGATGAACTATGGAGTGCAGAGGTTTTTGAGATCTTCTTCCTTAGCAAAGGAGGTAGGAATCAACCTCGAGGCATAGGGATACAGATCTTTGTAAGAGTTCCTGATAGTACCTTCTGCCACCCCTGTAGCGAGGGAAATGTCTGTAAAAGAAAAATGCACATAAGCCCATATCCACAAAAACAAAAAAAAAGGAGCGCATAGCAGTTACCTCGGAGAAGCTTCTTATCATCTGACAGCTGAGTTATCATGTATATGACAGCTGCCGCAATAGATATGGGGCTCCTCCTGGAAAAGCAATACATATACAAACTATAACAGATGCATTTCTTCACGGTCAAATGGATACAACTTTTTTGCTAACTCAAAGTTTTCATAATAACCATCTAAATAAATCAATATTCCTAAAGGGAGACAAATTCTGTTGGGAAAACTAAGGCTAGTTGGTTTCAGCATCACTTTTGTGGAGGTACAGAAGGCATATCATAGCTTGAATAAGTGGCATAGTTTCAAGTAGAAAAATGAGTCATGTACCACAATTAGACACAATTATAGAGGTGCCATTTACATTAAAGCTACATCATTTATTGCAAAGCATAAGCAGAGCCATCTCAAATTTAAAACAGCTGCCGGGTTCCAAGTGAGCCCTCTCAAATCCATTTCCTTTGCCATCATGTTGCAACTGACTTCTATTTGGGAATGACAGTATCAACACATCGATAAGCCATTGTCATTCCACTTCAAAATGATTCTGCCACAAGATAAGGAAAACTTAAAAATTCAAACATCAGATTTCAAGAACTGGATATGACAGCCACCTATGTGACTCAGAATTAGGGAATTTGAGGGGTGGGTTCTGAGTGTTTACTAGTTTATTGTGTGCATGCACAAACTGGAATTTCAAGCCATACGAAGAGATATTGGAATCTCATCAAGTTTGAGAAAAGTAGAGAACCTCAGAATTTTGTTGAACAGAACAATAATATGCTCTTGAAATGCATTCTAATCTTCTGTAGGATAAACCAGCAAAAAAAAAACTTTTTCAAATTTGCTTGTGCAGACAGGATATATCTGAACATGACTAGAACTCTAAGTCTTTAACTAATCAACAATAGCAAACAAAGACAATGTTTCTCAACTCAAAAGTTTGATTGGGTTGCAATAGACCCCATTATGTTCCAATTCCTCTGTCAATGTTTTCTTAACTGAAAAGGACAGAGAGTTGTGATACACATCTTGTTTTCTATTCCATCTCGATTTACTACTAAAATTTCCTCAATCAGCAAGCAAACTGACTCCAACTATAACTCCTAGAGAAAACTGAACTGCTTCCAGAAAGTAGACACAGAGAGACAAAAAAATTCAACAAAAGGAAAGTCAAGCAAAAGAGGAAACAGAAGAATTAGAGTGGTTGCCTATTTGTGCTTCCTTTTTTATCTTTTTGCTCCAATTTTTCTTCTACATCTATTGACTGCTTTGCCATGACATCTGGTGAAGATGGATACATCCAGTGAGCCTAGCAAGCTGCAGAGGCTTGCTATGAGACTATAATACCACACATTGCTTCTTCTGAGACTATAGAGTGATCAGATACTTTCTTTTTTTTGTAGGCAACCAAAAGCCACGTTCATTGAATGAAAAGAAATAAAATACAAAGGAAAAAAAGGGAAAATAAGGATTCTACAAAGGCAGTAGAATCAACTCACCTCAAAGACAACTGAACCCAGACCATCTGCAGCCTAGAGTTAGAGATGTCAGAGAGATCCCAGTGTTAACAGAGATCCCAGTGTTAACTTCATTCGTTCAGCTGTGAGAGTTCCTTTTTTCCCTCTTTTTTGGCCCTGTGGTACCTTGGGATAAGCAAACTTGGAATAAGGATCTGCCCACTAAAATTCGCATTTTGAGTGGAAGCTGGCTTGGGGAAGAATTCCAACTTGTGAGAGGCTTACATGAATCAATATGGCTGGTAGAGACAGATGTATATTTTGTGGGTGCTACCAGGAAAACATGGACCATCTCTCCCTTAAATATGGCATTGTTCACAGTGTGGAAGGTCTTTTTCAGATAAATAGACCTGTCAAGGATCCATTTTAATGACATTGGTAGCCAGATCAAGGGTTGGCATAAGCTTTATCTTGGAAGAAGGATCACAAAAATTGGATGTGTGTTTACCGGCAATACTCTGGGCCATCTGGAAAGAGGGAAATTCTTAAATTTTCAGAGAGAGATTCAGTCATATGGGGGTTATCTTGCAGAATTGTACTCACTTCCTTCTTGAGTGGCATTTTTGTAATTCTGATAAGAAGCTTAAGGAGTCTTCTTTAGTAGTGATCGGGTACTCTTCTATTTCATCAACAACATTCTAAAGTCTTCCATTAAACCACGCTGGAATGGCCACTCCCCAAGGACCATTTTGTCAACCTGATGCAGCAGCTGCAACCCACGAAAAACTTGGATAAAACCTTTATATAAGTCAAAGTCTCATGATCCCTGTGCAATGTTGGATAAATAGTCAACTTTAGTGGATAAGTCTGCAAGGAAATACCCCAAAACATGCTTTGTTAAACTCCAGCCTCCGCAACCATTAGCCTAGGAAGCATGATTTCTTTCTCAAAAGGTGGCCATGAATAAGAAGAACACTAGCCTCACCTAAGCATTGAATAACTGTTTTGGATGCCTTTGCCAATTTTTGCAACTGACTTGATCCCCATTATCCTCACTTTCAAAATTCTCTCAGCCCCAGCTACACACTTAGAATTGAACTTCATTTATTTCCTTAAGGCATTAAAGACAGTGGTCATCACTCTGATACCTGTTATTGAACCTATCATTCATTGTTCAATGAGACAGAATGTCTCCCTGAGACAGATTCAAATGTCAAGAGTGACTCAACTGATGAAGAGAATGATGTTGACGAAGGACCTATACATATGCAGTTTGCCTTTCAATCTGACCAAACTTTCTAACACAAACTGGCTCCTAGCAGATGTTTAGCAAATTGCCTACCTCCCAGGCATATGTGAACTTGGATGCTTTTGCCACTGTTATTTTCATTTTATGAAAGAATATCCAGCATATCCATTAACTTCGCGTGAGTGATGAATCAGATTTCATTGCTTTAAGCAGTCCACATAATTAAACATAATGACATAAGCCAATTCATTATCCTACATCAGATGAAACAATGTCATACATTTCAAGTTTCTAGTATGGATGGTCGACACAGCAAAATCATTATCATCAGGGCCTTATACTATGTTGGGGGCAGCCACATGAATCCTGTCCCACCAGTTTATTCTATGAAACCAAAAGAACAAAAAATGCATCACCAATCAGATTAAAGAACAAATTGGCATATCACGTCATAAGCTACATGGACCGTAAACATCATCAGAAAATGATAGATCCACTCCAATGTCATGCCACTACCTTATGTCAAGCTCTTCTGACTTTTGCACTGCTTCTTGAGCAGCTTTAACTGCCTGATTGGTCATGCCAAGGTGGGAACAAAACCTTCTCTGCAGATTATGAAATAGGAAAAGTAACATCGGTAACAAACTTCTTAAGATCAAAAAAATAAGATTAATGAAACTATAAAAATGCAAAAGACTAACTTCCTAAGATACTATCACTACAAAATGCCTTAAAGCAAAATTGGCACTACAGGATACTCACCAAGAAATCCCCAGCATGAATAGTACCCATCTCCATCGACTGACCCATCTCAACTTCCAACTGTTTTACAATGTACTCTTTAGCCCTGCCAATCTCCTTCTTTGTAGCTCCATTGGCAACGGAACAAATTTCTACTCATAAACAACAAATTTGATGGAGTCATAGACAAGGACAATAAAGGGAATTGGAAGCAACCAGAATTATACAGATTAACAGAAATCAATGACACCTTTTACAGTGCGAGGCCTGTCCTCCTGTCGACAAGCAATATAAAGGCAGGCAGCTAAAATTGCATCCTGATTTCTTCCTCTAATAGACTTGAGATCCTCCACTTTCTTGTATATCTCATTGGCCCGATCCTTCAAAATATAGTTAACTTTCAGTGAAGTTTAATGATAAAGAAATGCAAGTAAAAAAGAAATTTAATAAAGTGTGACCAAGCAAGAAGGGATTGCATATTAGTAGTTTAAGAAGCAGCAACATGCAAGCATTTAATGTACATATCTTTATTAGGGTGACATTAAGTCCTTGGAATCATTCGTTACATGCTGCATGTTTTAAGACCATAGGAATTAATTTATTACGGAGTTACTGTAGCAAAATAAGGAAATATTGTGCAAGTTATATATCCATTATCATCATTAAGACTTTATTCCAGAAACCTTTTCTTTTAGGCCTTTAAACAAGGAGGGAAAAACTCCCTTACCCCTCGCCAGGAGGCATCCGGTTACCTCTTCCTGAGGGGCCATGCCATCAGAGATTATTTGTGTACTTGCATGGGGGGGAATTTTTAAAACCCCCTTGTCCTCTGCAAAGAGGGACAGAAGTAGGTCCATGGACCTTTGTCCCATCAACCAGGTGTTGATATGAGACTCAAGAAGGACCAAATCCCTGAGATTTGAGCAATTCCTCTATCTGTCTATTGACTTCGAGCCCCAAACCCATTCACCGTACCTACAGGCAAGCCTAGCTGCTAACCTCCACCTGAACAATTTTGTTGAGTTTTCTGAACTGGACTTTTTCCACAGAAAGATAGACCATTGATAACTGGGAAACGACAACTGAGCCAAGTAGATTCGTCCGCATTACATTACTAACGTTCATTCTCTCATTTCATTACTACGATAACATCGGCAACCAGTAACAGTTCTGCTCATCTGACTCACATGGGCAAATTCAAGGATTTACCTTTTTCTGCTTTGTTTGTTGACTCATGGCAAGTGACAGTACATAAGTACATACAAACATGGAATAAAAAAATCTAACTCCCTCCCTCATATATATACAAGTGCCCCTCCCCCTTTTTTCTTTGCCAAGTTCACAAGCATGACCACCTCAACCCCACTCCAACCTACTCACACAAATGTGGATGCAAGCCTGCTCCCCTAACACCTTTTAAACAACTCTCAAAATTCACCATAGCTTCAATGTTCCTCCCCCTCTTCTTTTTACCTCCTCTCTCTACTCTCTCATGACACACATCAAAAGATGAATGCATGTCCCCTTGGCCTAGATAAGTAGCACCATCCCCACACTCGATATCTCTGGAAATGCATACTTTTTAAGGCAGTCACATGCCATTCTCACAGTGATCTTGGGAACATGGAAGGGAGGATCAGATAGGATCGACCCAGAACGGCCAATCCGATCAGTTTTGGGTCGATCCGATCCGATCCCAATCCCACCTTTCCTGATCCAAGGGCCAGATCAGCCGGGATCGGCCCGGATCAGTTGGGATCTTCCCCGGATCGGTCGGGATCGGTCGATCCAGCGCGATCCTCACCCCTTAAATTTAAAAAAAAAATGAATTGTAGAAATTCCTGTACTGTTCATCCGAGACCAGTACTCTTCATACTAGATCGGATGAACAGTTAAATAGATGCGTGAACAGTGGCGCTACTGTTTATTCCTCCCTTTTACTGTACCAGAGCGATTCCCACCCCTTAAATTTTAAAAAATAGTAAAAATGTTCTCTTTCACTGTTCATCCGAGAGCATACTGTTCATCAGAGATCGGATGAGCAGTCAAAGTGAGGAATGAACAGTAGTGATACATTTCGTTCCTCTCTTTTATAGTACCAGAAGAACTTACCCTCGTTGCCATCGCCGGGTTGCCACCACATGCCGGTGCTCTTCATCCTCCTCCTCGACCCTACAAGGGGAGGGGGGTGAGGGAGAAACCCTCACCTAAAAACTCGAAGTTAAAGAAATGTTTGTATAAAAATTAAAAACCCCTGTAAAAGTATTTAAACTCAAATGAACCTCAAAATAATAATGATAATAAAAACAGGGTAGGCCTGGATTGGACCAGGATCGGCCAATTTGGCCAACCCGGATTAGTTTGGCACCGGCCGATCCAATCCCGATCCCCGATCCTTCCTTCCTTGCTTGGGAATGGCATCCAACACTCAAATTGCACCAGGCACGCAATCGAATGGCATCCACCGTCCACACACCTTGGGAGATCATAAAGAAAGACATGTATTTGAGAGAGACAGAGAGAGAGATCCAGTGTGTGGGGGGGGGGGTTGGATTAGGGTTAGGGTTTAAGGTTTAGGGAGCATGGGATTTCTGCACCACTGGGCAAACCAGCAAGGTTCCCAGGCAGGATCTGCCGGGAGGTCATCCCCAGTTGTGGGGTAGTTCACACTGGCAGACTCTGCGCATCAGGCAGTTTCACCTATCTAAGATCTTGTCTCACACCACTTTCCTTCCACATAGCACCATTCCATAAATTTTGCCACTGCAACACAAGTGGAGCCTATAGATATATTTTGAGTAAAAGACCTAAAGCTCTCTCTCTCTCTCTGTGTTGCGTGTGTGTATGAGAGAAAGAGAGATTTTGTGTATGTGTTTATTGGGGGGTTGGATTAGGGTTTAAGGTCTAGGGAGCATGGGATTTCTGCCCCACTGGGCAAACCAACAAGGTTCTCCAGCAGGATCTACAGGGGCGGTCATCCCCATGTGCAGGGCGGCAGACACTGGCAGACTGCTCATCGGCCAGTTTCACCTATCTAAGATCTTGTCTCATGCCTCTTTCCTTCTGCACAGCACTACCATTCCATGAGTTTGGGGGTGCCAAAGGCACTGCAACACAAGTGGACCCTAGAGATATATTTTGAGTAAAAGACTTAAAGCTGTGAGATCATAAAGGAAGACATGTATTGAGAGAGAGAGAGAGAGAGAGAGAGAGATTTTGTGTGTGTGGGTGTGGGTGGGGGGGTGGGGGGGTTGGATTATGGTTAGGTTAAGGTTTAAGGAGCATGGGATTTCTGCCCCACTTGGAAAACCAGCAAGGTTCTCAGGCAGGATCTGCTGGGCAGGTCATTCCCAGGTGCGGGGTAGTTCATACTGGCAGACTGCTCATTGGGCAGTTTCACCTATCTAAGATCTTTGCTCACACTGCACCATTCCATAAATTTTGGCACTGCAACACAAGTGGACCCTATAGATATATTTTGAGTAGAAGACTTAAAGCAGTGAGATCATACTGCAACACAAGTGGACCCTATAGACATCTTTTTGCATAAAAGACTTCAAGCTGGGAGATCATAAAGACATGTAACTCTGTGTGTGTGTGTGTGGTGGGGTGGGGGGGGGGGGTTGGATTAGGGTTTAAGGTTTAGGGAACATGGGATTTCTGCCCCACCGGGCAAACCAGCAAGGTTCTCAGGCAGGATCTGCAGGGCAGGCCATCCCCAGGTGCGGGGTAGTTCAAACTGGCAGACTGCTCATCGACCAGTTTCACCTATCTAAGATCTTGTCTCACACCTCTTTCCTTTTGCATAGCACTACCATTCCATGAATTTTGGGGTGCCAAAGGCACTGCAACACAAGTGGACTCTATAGATATATTTTGAGTAAAAGACTCAAAACTGTGAGATCATACTGCAACACAAGTGAACCCTGTATATATATTGAGTAAAAGATTTGAAGCTGTGAGATCATAAAGGAAGACATGTAATTGAGAGAGAGAGAGAGATTGTGTGTGAGGGGGGATAGGGTTTAAGGTTTAGGACTTTAGGGAGCATGGGATTTCTGCCCCACTGGGAAACAGCAAGGTTCTCAGGCAGGATCTGCTCGGCAGGTCATCCCCAGGTGCAGGGTAGTTCACACAGGCAGACTCTGCTCATCGGGAAATTTCACCTATCTAAGATCTTGTCTCACACCTCTTTCCTTCTGCATAGCACTACCATTCCATGAATTTTGGGGTGCCAAAGGCACTGCAACACAAGTGGACCCTGTAGATATATTTTGAGTAAAAGACTTACAGCTGTGAGATCATAATGACATGTAATTGCTTAATCTGATGCTTCGAAAAGTGCTAACAGGAATATCATACCATACATAATACACACACACACACACGCACACACACACGCACACACAGAGAGAGATACATACATACATTTTTTCCCAGAAACTGGGTGGTGCCACTGAAGACGTTAAAATAGAAGGGAGGGATTTACAAGTGTGGTCAGTCTGCACACAGAACATCCCTGTACACAACGGCCACATCAAGGAGATGTGTCACACACTAGCCCCCCATTAGGCTAACAAACCCAAAAAAGACGAAGACGAAGTGTATGTATGGTGGGGACACCGGGTCCACTACCGGGCCCACTACTCGGAACCGACGCCACACCGCACCGACTGCACCGAGCTTATGGCTCGGAGACTCGCTAGAAGACTCGGCGTCCTGAGTACGTATCCGTACGTATGTATGTATGTATTTTACTATGGTGGTATTTGTGTTTTAACCACCAAAGCATTTTATTTTTATTGAGTCAAAATATTATATTTTAAACCCACAAAGTCAAAAGTGGGTGGGTGGATTTTGTCTTGTTAGGCCAGGGTATAAACACAATTAGGAAAGATTGAGGGTCTTGTTGTTATGACTTTTTTTCCTATATAAGTTGGCCAATGTTGTGTGTTACGTATGAATGATAAGAATTGAATGAAAGATTATTTTGTACGTGAGAGCTATCCCCTCTTGTATTTTCATTCCCTCTTTCTCCTTGTGAGTTTGAGTGTCATCCGGTGTGAGACCATCCGACGCGAGGCCGAGTTGCGTGAGATAGAAAGTTATCCGTTCCCGTTCGTGCCGTCAGGAGTTGCCGTCGATCCATTTCTACGTCGCCGTCACGTTAAAATTGGTATCAGAGCCTAACACGGCGCCTCTGACGATCCCGACGTCCCCAACGTCTCTCCCTCTATCTCTAGGTTGCTAGAAGTGAAAAAAAAAGAAGAATAGCATAAAAGGATCTTGGTTGAGAGAAGGTTTGGAAAAAAAAAATATAGAGAAAAAAATTTTGAAAAAAAAAAAAAGAAAGCCTCTGCGTTATTTCTCTCTCCCCCCATCTTTCCCTCTCTCTATTTTTCTCTTTCTCTCTCTCTGTTACTCTGTCCCTCTCTCGATTTCTCTCCCTCTCTTAATCTCTCCATCTCTCTGTTATTCTCCCCCACTCTCTATTTCTGTCTCTCTCTCTCTATCTCTCTGTCCGTTTCTCTCTCTCTCTCTCTCGTTCAGTGCACAGCAGAGAGAAGAAAAGAAATTGAAAAAAAAAAACAAGGGGTTCGCGCGGCCGGGCCTCGTCACTCGTGCCGCAGTTCAAAACCCCATCAGGCCGCAATGACCAAGTCCACCGCCCACACCGCCACCGGGGCCGCCCACGCCAGCCCCGCCCGTCGCCGCCTCCGCCCGCGCACCTGGCCCACGCCAGCCCGCTCCAACCCGCCTTCCGCGCCCACACGCGCCCAGACGCGCCCAGGCGCGCCCGCCCCGACCGCCCGTTTCGGAGTCCCCGCTCCTCGGCGCCCCCGCCCGCCTGCACAGGCCCGACCACCTCGGCGCCCCCGCCCCTCGGCACCCCCGCCCGCCCTCTCTCTCTCCCACTCTTTCTCTCTCTCAGCGTCTCTCTCTCTCTTTTCTCTGCGTCCCGCGAGCACCCCAATGCGCCCGTACGCCCTGCCCAGCAAGCCCGTGCGCCGGGCCCCGCGTCTGCGGATGCTCCATCGCGCACCGCGTGGCGCCCGCGCCCGCCTCGGTGGGCTGCTCGCCTCCGCGCCCCCGCTCGCCCGTGTTGACCACGCCCACCCCGCGTGGCTGCTTCGAGCGACCGCCGTTCTCGCAGCAGAGGCAGGTTCGGGAAATGTCAAAAAAAAGTGGAAAAAGCAGGTAATGTTTGAAAAAAAAAAAACAAGAGAAAAAAAAATGTGAGAAGGTCAAAAAGAGTAGGTGAAGGTTTGAAAAGAAAAAGAGGAAAAGTTTGAAAAGAGAGAAGGTTGAAAAAAAAAATATTAAATACATATATAAGATATATCTATTTGATATATATATAATCTTATATATATATCTATATATATATTTATATATATATATAATTTTATATATCTATATACCTATTGTGGCATCGGCAACGACGGCTCGACTGGCACTCAAGTCTCCCCGGCCGACACACAGCCCGTAACTTACGGAGTATGAGTGTCCGAGAGTCTCCCTGCGTGGAGGAAGTTTGAAATATTTGTTCCCCTGCGCGGGAAAATTTTTAAAATACACCATTGTTGGCAGTTTCGGCCGGTACCGATCCGAAACCGGACCAAAACACTGTAGCAGGTCCGAAACAATTAAAAATATATTATTTAAATGGTTTCGGACGAAACCATTAAGAATTTCGACCGAAACTGGTCAATTTCGGTCCGAAACTAGACAGGATTATTACCTTTTTTAATTTTTTAACTGGTTTCATCCGGTTTCGGCCGAAACCGAAACCGATACTGAAACCGATACGTATCAGTTTCGGAACCGGCCGAAACCGGTACCGAAACCGATACTGCCTTCCTAGAAATACACGGTTTTGTAATAATTAAATCCTCCCTGCGTGGAGTGAATTCATTGTAACCACGAAGCTTCATCGACGCCGTGTAGGCACGCACGTCCCCGCTCGCCTTCGTCTCCGGTCGGAGCTTGACTTCTCAGTCAGCTAGGTACGTGCTCCAAATCACTTGCTTATTTAGTATCCTTATCATTTTCCGCGCGACGAAGTGAGCGAGAGCCTGATCCATGCAGCCAGTCTCCTGAGTGCATTGCTGTGGACGGAAAGCGAGAGCTTGTATGCACCTATCCTTAAGGCCCTAGACTGTCACATTAGGACACCCTAATTGTCAGGAGGTAGTTCCACAACTACTCCGCCTACGGGCGAGCAACTCTCCCTGACCGGTCCCTTCAAGTTGACCCTTTGCCTATTAACCAACAAAATTCGGGTCTATAGCTTGCTAACTATCGGTCCCAGGACTGCATCATTTAGATCCGAGGTCGTGCATGCCACGTTGGTCTAGGAATTCATCCGGCCGTCTAGAGCGCCCTTCAACTCTACAACCCCACATGGATCAGAAGAGCGTGAGTGCTATGTTGGCTCAACTCGAACATAATCTTATGACCCATTTTGAAGAATCTATAGGCCAACTACGAGCAGAGCTAGATGAGAGGATCCGAGCCTTAGAGGAGCGACTAAAGGGAGAGGAAGGACGAGTGAATGGCCACGGCGATCCCGTAGCCAATCCTAGGGAGGAGAGAGAGCAAGCCCGCCCGAATCAGGCTCCCAAGGTAGAGAGTAAGAAGCCCGTGCGCCTCGAGAGAGAGATCATGACGATGAGGATATCATCCTCCGGAACGTCAAAATTGACGCTCCGAGTTTTGATGGATCCCTAAACCCCGCCACATACTTTGATTGGGAGACCGGGATGGACCAATATTTTGATTGGTATCGCCGCATGACCCCTGCTACAAGGGTGAGGTTTGCCAAAATGAAACTCCTAGGTCAAGCCAAAACCTACTGATGTAACGTTGAGAATCTCCTAGCCAGGAGACGAGAGGAGCCTATAAGCACATGGGAAGAAATGAAGGAGAAATTGAGGGAGAAGTATCTGCCACCTTCCTACCATCAACGTCTTTTAGACCAATGGTAGAAACTCACCCAAGATGGAAAGTCCGTGGACGAGTACATCGCCAAATTTGACGACTTCTTCCTTCGGAGTCGAGTCATGGAGGATGCCTCTGTCACCCTCTCACGGTTTAGGGCTGACCTACACGAGAGCATACAGCGGGAGCTGTTTCTACGAGAGGTTAACACCCTCGAGCACGCCTATCAGGTTGCTCGAGATGTCGAGCAGTTTTAAAGGGTGGTCCCACCTCGGGTCCCCACCTACCGCCAACCCGCGTCCCGAAACCCCATGGTTCGCTTCTCTGAGAGGCCTGGCCCCTCCACGTCCTATGTCCCTACTGCTACCCCACTCCGGGCCGTTGCCCCTACCGTTCCTTTCACGAGGAACCCTTTACCTGCACCCGCTACTGTGCCTAGGCTGGAGTATACTCCGCCAACTGAGAGGAGAGATGACAAGGGAAAGGGAGTCATCCCTAGTACCTCCCAACCAGCCCCTGTCTCGGGAGTTCGTTGCTTTAGGTGCCATAACCTAGGGCACATTGCCTCCAACTGTCCCACCCGAGCCTTAGTCATCACCGACCCCCAGTCTGTGGAGCTTCCATCTCAGGAAGGAGAAGCCATTGACAGGTACGAGGCCGATCCTGACCTCATCGCCCAGTTTGAGGAAATGGATGCAGGGTATGATGGAACGCATGTCGAGTACATGCAAGTGGGAGATATTGCCGAGAGTTCGAACCAGGGAAGACTGGGTGTAGTTCGCTGCATCCTTACCCACCCCTAGGAGGATGACTGGCGTCGAACCTCCATCTTCCAAACATACATTATGGTAAAATCCCAACCGTGCAAAGTGATTTTTGACAACGGGAGCTGTATCAATGCAGTCTCTTCAGACTTTGTCTACCGTCTAGGTCTACCTACCCATCCTCATCCGAGGCCATACAACGTGGCTTGGGTTGACGACACGTTTATCCCAGTCACCACTACATATGTCATTCCCATCCAATTCCAGTCCTACCAAGGACAAATCTTATGCGATGTAGTGCCAATGAGGGTCGGTAGCATCATCCTAGGACGACCGTGGATCTATGATGTAGACCTTACTACATTCGGTCGGTCCAATCAGTGTTCCTTCTCACATAATGGGAAGAAGATACAGCTGTACCCGGCACCCCCAAAGGTGACCCCGGGAAAGAGTGCCACCTCCACCCCCACTGGAACTCCCAAGGTTCAAGAGAGTCCTTGGACTCCCACTAAAGGGAAACTTCTCATTCCCTCTCCTTCTGCACCCATCGCACCTGTTCCTAAGGCCCCTAAGGCTGGTTATGACCCGGTTAGGCGCCTTAACTTCATAGGTGTCCGTGAGCTGAATAGGGAGGTTGTCGAAGGTGCCCCTATCTGGACTGTTGTTGTCACCATCACCCCCGAGGAGTCCCGAGTCTCAATCCTTCCCGAGGTCCAGGCAATTCTGCATGACTTCTAAAATATTTTCCCAGAGGACTTGCCCTCTAGACTCCCTCCCATGCGTGACGTACAACACGCTATTGATCTTGTCCCCGGGTCCGCCCTACCCAACCTTCCCCATTATAGACTGAACCCCAAGGAGCATGCTAAGCTCCAAAGGATTGTCGAGGACCTTATCCAAAAGGGTTTCCTCAGGGTGAGCAAGAGCCCATGTGTTGTCCCTGCCTTGCTCACACCCAAGAAAGATGGCACATGACGGATGTGTGTTGACAGTCGCGCCATCAACAAAATCACTGTCAAGTATAGATTTCCAATTCCCCGTCTTGATGACATGCTTGACATGATGAGTGGAGCCACCATCTTTTCTAAGATTGATTTGAAAAGTGACTACCACCAGGTCCGGATTCGACCAGGGGATGAGTGGAAGACGGCCTTCAAAACAAAAGAAGGTATGTATGAGTGGCTCGTCATGCCGTTCGGGCTATCCAATGCCCCCAACACATTCATGCGACTTATGACGGAAATCCTACGACCCCTCCTTGGTCGCTTTGTTGTCGTCTACTTTGACGACATTCTCATCTATAGCCACAACCCTCAGGACCACATCCATCATTTGAGGGAAGTCTGCGAGATTTTGAGGAGAGAAACCATGTTTGCCAATCTCAAGAAATGTGAATTCATGACAGACCGGGTCACTTTCCTTGGATTTGTGGTATCGAGTCAAGGAGTGTCTGTGGACCAATCCAAGGTCCAAGCCTTAGTAGACTGGCCAGAGCCACGGAATGTCTATGACGTTCGAAGTTTCCATGGGCTAACCACTTTCTACAGACGCTTCATTCAGGGTTTTAGCACCATTATGGGACCCATTACGGATTGTATCTGTAAGGAGAATTTTGAGTGGACCAAAGCCGCCTCCCAGGCTTTTCGTGCCATAAAGGAGCTCATGACCAAAGCCCCTGTCCTCCACCTGCCAGACTTTTTGAAAGTCTTCGAGATATCCTGTGATGCATCTGGCGTAGGAATAGAAGGAGTGCTCAGCCAGGAAAGCCACCCCGTGGCTTATTTCAGTGAGAAGCTTTCTGATGCAATACTTCGTTACTCCACCTATGATAAGGAGTTCTATGCCGTGGTCCAAGCCCTCAAACACTGGAGACACTATCTCTTACCTCAAGAGTTTGTCTTATATTCGGACCACGAGGCTCTGAAATTCCTTAGCTCTCAGAAGGGCTTAAACCCTAGACATGGTCGGTGGGTAGAATTCCTCCAGTCTTTCACATTTGTCCTAAAACATAAAACTGGAAAGGAAAATAAGGTGACCGACGCCTTGAGTCGAAGGATCTCCCTTCTTTCCACTGTTCGGATAGAGGTCACCGGATTTGACCGCACGAAGGAACTCTATGGAGAGTGTCCTGATTTTAGCCCTGCCTACTCTGCTCTGTCTGCTGGACCCTCGATAGTCTTTTCTGACTATCTACTCCAGGATGGTTTTCTATTTCGAGGGCAGCAACTCTGTGTCCCGAGGACTTCTGTTCGAGATTTCCTGATTTAGGAAATGCATGTTGGAGGTCTTGCTGGTCACTTTGGCCGCAACAAGACCATCCATTCTGTGGAGGAGCACTTCTATTGGCCTGGCCTGAAGAGAGATGTGGCTAAGATTGTAGCCCAATGTTGGACATGCACAATGGCCAAACAGGTCAAACAGAACACTGGTCTCTACACTCCTCTCCCCGTTCCTGATCGACCATGGGTTGACGTGAGTATGGATTTTATCCTTGGTTTACCTCGCACTGCTCACAAGCATGATTCCATCTTTGTTGTCGTTGATAGGTTCTCTAAGATGGCCCACTTCATTGCATGTTCCAAAACATCTGATGCATCTAGAGTAGCCCATCTGTTCTTTGATGAAGTCGTGCGTCTGCATGGTCTCCCCCAAACCATCGTGTCTGACCGAGAAAAATGGTTCACTAGTTACTTCTGGAAGACACTTTGGCACCCAGTTGGCACCAAACTCAAATTCTCCACTACCTATCACCCACAAACCGATGGGCAAACAGAGGTCGTCAATAGGAGTTTAGGAAACCTTTTGAGGTGTCTTGTAGGGAAACATTCTGGCACTTGGGATCTTCTTTTGCCTAGAGCCGAATTTGCATACAACAGTTCGGTCAATCGGTCCATAGGTATAAGTCCATTTGAGGTCGTGCATGGATACAAACCTAGGAAACCTGTGGATCTCATTCCCCTTCCCCTCGAGTCTAGGACATCCAGGTCAGCTGAGGAATTCGCACAGTATGTCAAAAGTCTGCATGAGTCAATTAACAAGCAAATAAACCTCAATAATGAAACTTACAAACGCTTGGCTGATTCGCATAGGCGTCACCATGAATTCCAAGAAGGTGACATGGTTATGGTACGGGTTCGACCCGAACGACTCCCTTCGGGAGCCATTAAGAAGTTGCAAGCCCGTAGTGATGGTCTCTTCCCAATTCTGCGGAAGATTGACTCCAATGCGTATGTTGTGGACTTACCTCCCGAATATGGGATTAGCTCAACTTTTAATGTGACAGACCTAGTGGCTTACAAGGAACCCACAGCAATTCTTAGTGACCCTTTCGAGCCTTCTCCTCCCATTGAGAATGAGCCCACCCCCGTGCGTCCCACAGCCTCGAGAGTACCGCGCGAGTACATTGAGAGGATATTGGATGAGCAGGTGACCACTACACGGAGCAGGGTGTACCAGCGCTACCTTGTCCACCTTCTGATGATTCCTGGATCAGCCGAGAAGATCTCCAGCGCCTCGATCCAGATCTGCTGGAGCACTACCACAGCAGTGTCCCCCCTTACTCGACGGAGTCGAGTTCCAATCGCCCCGGAGGGTTGGTGGGGACACCCGGTCCACTACCGGGCCCACTACTCGAAGCCGACGCCGCACCGCACCAACTGCACCGAACTTATGGCTCGAAGACTCGCTTGAAGACTCGACGTCCTGAGTACGTATCCGTACGTATGTGTGTATGTATTTTACTATGGTGGTATTTGTGTTTTAACCACCAATGCATTTTATTTTTATTGAGTCAAAATATTATATTTTAAACCCACAAAGTCAAAAGTGGGTGGGTGGGTTTTGTCTTGTTAGGCCAGGGTATAAACACAATTAGGAAAGATTGAGGGTCTTGTTGTTATGGCTTTTTTTCCTATATAAGGAGGCCAATATTGTGTGTTACGTATGAATGATAAGAATTGAATGAAAGATTGTTTTGTGTGTGAGAGCTCTCCCCTCTTGCATTTCCCTTCCCTCTTTCTCCTTGTGAGTTTGAGTGTCGCCCAGTGTGAGACCGTCCGGCGTGAGGCCGAGCTGCGTGAGGTAGCAAGTTATCCGTTCCCGTCCGTGCCGTCAGGAGTTGCCGTCGATCCATTTCCACGTCGCCGCCGCGTCAATGTATCTACATTACAAAGCAATTGTGCCCATTCGTTGGCCCTACCCCAATAAAAACCCCAATCCTTTCACAAACCGAAGCCTCCCTTCTGAATATTCTGTTATTTCTCTGGCCCACAATGTGGCATGGAGGATCAGCCACCAAATGCACCTATCACCCTTGAGGGGCCACTGCCTCTGCCACACTCTGAGCAGTTGGCGAACCAACACATACATACATATAAAGGGGATGTTTCACAAGAAAAACAAAGGGCTTTTTGAATACCATTGTTAAATGGGAATTTGCAAAAAAAAAGAAAAAAACCATTCCTGCAAATGTATTAGCAGGCATATCACTGTGTAAACCTGAATTGTGCAAAAATGTCATATTTACTTGCAGGCATATCACTTCTTTTTGCCAAAAACTTACAAAAAAATCACACTTCAATGGCATTTATGCACTATTTGAATTAACCCAGTGATATGCATACTAATGCATTTCTAGGAATGATTTTTTTGCAAATTCGCCTCTAACAATGATTTTCATGCAAAAATCCCAAAAACAAATTATGCAATAATATGATTGATACTTCTTGGTAAACCTTAAGAACTGACAACCTGTTTTGTCTGGTGCGGATGACTGGATGGAACATGCAGGACCAAATTAAGTATTATTAGGCAGGTAAATTGTGAACCTCCAAGCTCTATGAGTATATTCCACAGATATTCAAGAACATTTGCAAAAACTAGTTAGATGCAACAGTTCTGTTTACCTTGATGGTTGCAACAAGACCCAACCTGAAAAAAGAAAAGAGCAACCAAATCAATACTAGATCAAAATCCATCACTGTAGAGAAGCATTAAATAAATTAAACTTGCATCCTGACAATAGATTGAAAATCCACTCCATCAGGAGCTTAAAGTTTTATTTTTCAAGAAGCACACAAAATTAAAAAAAATACAAACATTTACAATGAACATCCAAGCAAAAATAAGAAAAAGCCAGGAATGATCATAATGCATACGATACATATGCTTGTCTGCTAGTTCTATGAATTATAAAATACTTTATTTCTAGAGAGTAGACAATACCCCACTTTACTAAAGGAATATAATGGTGATTCTAAGCATAAAATATACAAGCATACCCACAGGAAAATCTCTATGAGCAACTTTTTAATGGTGCATCCACAAATACCCAACAGCACCTAAAAAGCTCGCCATATGGCCCCACCCAATATTCCTACTGCTCTACTCAACAGCCTAATGTAGTTGACCTGTCCAATGAGATATTCCCCCAAAACACATGTCAGTATGCTCATAATTCTTAGACGAGCATCATATAGGCAACATAATACAATGGAATGAAAAACAACTTTGCTTCGCCGTTTGAATGTTAGCCATTGGTTAATGGTTATCTTCCTTAACACCACCTCATCCTTCTCAAATTATTCTACAACCCAAGGAAAACAATCTGCCCCACTATGTTAGAAACCATAAAATTCAAATTCGCCATTCACCAACACAAAAAAATTGCAGCTTAGCAGATTATTCTCTGATATACCTTATCTCACCCCCTCCCCCCTTCAGGCTTCAGGAGTCAAGACCGCATCTTATATAAGCCTTTCAGTACAAAATACAACTGGCTTTCTCATAAGATCTTCAAAATCCACCTTAAGGATAAAAGGCATGGGTTCTCTAAAATCACCTTAAAACTCTCCTGTGGGCGTCTCCTTCGAGCAAATGTGCTTTGCCCCTCATTTATCAGCCTGAATACCAGTCCACTAGATCCTCTAACATCCAGGTTCTGGAGATACACTTGGCAAGTGATGGAACTGAAAACGGTGCATAGAATAAATGTTGAGCACGCGAACACAAACACCAAATGGCGGATCCAGGGCTTTTAAAAAAATTGTAACACATGGCCTACATTAGAAAAAGATAACCTAACACTATTGCTAGATTAAGCTATTTGTTTCTTCCTCTTACAACAGCAAATCAATGGTTGTGTCACAACTCTACTAATATGCATTTTTTTAGGGGCTCTATACAGGGGGAAAGGA
Organism: Amorphophallus konjac; assembly: GCA_022559845.1. Classification (NCBI taxonomy): domain Eukaryota; kingdom Viridiplantae; phylum Streptophyta; class Magnoliopsida; order Alismatales; family Araceae; genus Amorphophallus; species Amorphophallus konjac. The sequence continues at coordinate 241,357,071 of CM040117.1, read as the reverse complement.
CAGCAGCACCAAATGCAACAATGTAAACTTGAAGATGAATAGACTACTCACAGTTGAACTTGGCTAGGGTTAAGAAGCTAAAATTGACAATGGGACACATGGTTGTGGAGGATATGTGGTGGTCAGAAGATTGGTCTGCCACATGGCAACATTAGTTTCTTCCTCCTTTTCACATCTTATTTCATGCTTTGTTTTGAACTATCCATGTCTTAGCTCTTACTCCTATTTTAATATGTTACCATGGAGCCTTACCTCTCCTCAAACAAAGTCTTAAGATTTCAGTGCTTGATCTCTGCAATCTCCTCACTGAAAGAGATGCCCTCCAACTTTATGATTCTACCTTTTGATAAGCATATCTTCAAAATTTCATGGAAGCATAAAGTGGGCATTCCAGACAAATCTCCCAAGAAAAAGATTCCTCCTCTTCACCTAGAATTAACAATGAACAAAGACACAAACTGCTAAAGCAAATAATCGAGGGCTTGGGGAAGACATGGAGACAGTGTCCTACCATCTTTACGTGGATCCACTTCAGTAGGAAGCTGCAGTGGAAACTGGAAAGAGATTTCATTTCACCAGTTTTTTTTGTTTCACTTCAAATACGGGTTCTTGCAATAGGCCTGATAGCCTCCAACCATTGGAGGATCTGGAAATCCTTGGCACAGATTGACCAAGGATAACAAGCCAAGAAAACATTTACAAGGTGCCAATCAATTTCCCCATGATTGAACTATATGGATATAGTGTCGATGTTGACCCCACGCATGAAATATCAGTAAATGAGTGTATAAATACATAATAACTTGTTTCTATAGCAACAAAATCAATTAAATCTTCATTAAGACGTTAGAATTGACTATAGCTAAAATGCATGTTTTCGCTTGTTCACAAACGGTGCTTCAAACATATAAAATGCATGCCTGTAACGTAGGCTTTCACAGATTTGAAATAATCTAACCATAGATAATCCATAGCATTGATCCATTTTACCCACCAATCCTGCTATTCTAAATCTTGCAATACCCTAGAATAAAATAAGAGTGATTGCATTGTGTACTGTGGTGAATGATGCCATATTACCACACAAGTAAAGCATAGTTTCTTCATTATTGGACCTTCATAAGAAAGAATAGTGCAAACCGAAAGTAATGACAGCAGTCAATGGAGTTTTCAATACAAGACATAAGAAAGAATAATGGTGTAAGTTCAGTCAACTCCTTGGTGAAGAATGAGTTTTGAAGTCAACAGCAGTGACTGATATGCCTAGCTTGTGCCAAAGAAAATGCAAACAGAAGTAAGCCGCCACCCAAAAGAATGACCAAAGTAATCAGGGAATTATAAATCTTCATTCTTGAGCTCAAGAATTGAGGACATAAGCAGATATAGTAAATCATCATGAACTGAGAGGACCGAAAGCATTTTAATTCATTTGCACATTATACTGTAACACTGAGTGATATAAGTGTTTCCAGTTATCCAAGATAATTCATGAAGAAAAAGCCCCCCTGTTGAATATTTACAAAGTGCTGGTCAATCACTGGTAAAGTGGTGGGCAACAAAGAGTTAATATCTACATTCATGCAAGATTTTCCCTGCCCTAACCTTATCTTTCACCTAGTTAGAACTTGTATGCCATATTTTTTATTCAATCTCATAATAGTGATGTGAAAATAATAGTCGCCTTACATTTACAATAAGAAGTAAAAAGCACTTAGAAACCTTGGCAACAACCAACAAGGTGTTATTTCATAAGTCTAAATTGAAAATAAGGCATCCACTTGTCCCTGCCCCAGATCAATTTCACTCGCTTTCCAACAAATGTTTAATTTATAAAGTTACATCCTCTATAGCAATGATAAGAGCAATTTAACAGACTATAAATTTTCAGATCCTCTCACCCATCTATGCTACAAATGAAGCCATTGCATTCAAAACCCACTTTGATTAATTTGCCACTAATTGAAGATTTAAAGTTTCCACCTTTCCACTCACCAACCCAAAACTAGCTCCGACTTCTGGAGTTGTACTTGAAACAGGCTCATCTTCAAGCTCTCTGGCATCAGTTAACATTCACAAAACCAGTTCACATCTGACTTGCTGATTACATAAATAACGAGATCATTTGGTTGATATATTTTACACTAATGCGAAGCAAAATTCAGCCTTAGAATCATAAGACATTCAAAAATGCACCTCAAATCACGAATCCTGCCTCCGTTTTACCGAAAGGGAGCACATTTCTTTCCTTCGTAATAGTAAGAAACAGAAAGAAAAAGAGAAATCACCTACTTTAATATCCCCCTTCAGCAATCCCAAATTTTCTTACTTTCGATGCGAGTATTAACATAGTATAAATAGCACAGCTCATGTAGTACCATCTCCAGAATATAATGACCACATCACAATACCCTCTTCTTTATACTATCACCTACAGCAACAGCAACAAAACCAGATATGCCTCTTTTTTCCCTTCCGAAATTGGAATTAGAATTGATGCACAGATTACGACATATTTTGCTTGATAAATTTTATTATATAAAAAAAAAAAGCAATTGCTGGATCTACCTAGCATTCAGCACAGGTTCACAAGTACCACGGCAAGAAAACACAAGAGATCAAAGGAAACGGGGGTCGGAGGGGCAACGAAACAAGCAGGAAAAACCCAAGCACCCACCTTTCCGCCATGGTGGCGATTGTGCGGAAGGCGAGGATGAGGTTGCGATCGGGGTTGGCCCCGCGGTTCTGCCATCGGCCGAGGGACGAGGAGAGGAACTCCCCCTGGGTGCCGTTGGGCTTGGAGATGACGGTGGAGAGCCCCCCGTCGGTGAGCAGCGGGTTGGACGGCCCGCCGACACGGACGGGGTCGTTGTCGCCGGACTCGTTGGCGAAGGTCCGCCACTCGGAGGTCTCGTCGATGGAGTGGGCCTCCAGCACGAGCCCACACTCGGAGCACACCGTGTCGCCGGCGGAGTGGTCGAGCACCACCTCCGTGTTCCGCTTGCAGTCGGGGCAGTAGGTCTCGGCCATGGCGGCAGTCTCCCTCGTTGCCCCCACCCCCCCAGTTCCCGGCGGGGCACTCGGCGAGCCGGGCCACCACCACAAGGTCCGGTGTGGGAGGCTTCTTTCTTGTTATGCGATCAAATTAAAACGTCAGATTTTTTTTTTTTCTTCCCCCTGTCCCTTCCTTCTCTTTTCAACTGGGTGTTAACGTTTGCATCCAATCCCCACACGATTATCTTCGCCTCGCCAAGGGAGACAGACTGACACAGAAAAGGATGACGACGGGCGGAGTTATCTGTTATCTGTCAGAAGGTTCGTAGCTAACGTGGTCCAGTGCCTCGGTGCGGGGTGGGAGTGAGGAAGAGAGGTGTGTGTGTGTGTGTGTGTGTGTGTGTGAGAGAGAGAGAGAGAGAGAGAGAGAGAGAGATGTGGGAGTGGGTTGAGAGAGAACAAGAGAGGGGTGTGTGTCTGTGGGAGAGAGAGAGAGGGGGGGGGCCACGTGCATCCATCTAATGTATCGTCGGTCAAAAGGAGAACGCAGTTATATTAAAAATGGCAATGATAAATCAGATTTCAAATTCCCCAATTCAAATGTCCGGATTAATCTGTGGGTTTGAGTGGGCTGTTTTGTTGATTTTCTTTACACTTGAAACCCATTTTAGCCTATGCATTTTGGGGCCGGCCCCTTTTAAATGTCCCTTTTTTAATGACCAAGGCCTTTAACTATGCCATAAATTTATATATATATATATATATATATATATATATATATATATATATATATATACCGTTTACTAGGTAAAGGAACTTCATAACACCGTTTGGAATAATTAACTGGCGTGGCATAAGATCTTGTCGAAGAGCCTTTCATTTTATTGGCATTTTACGACATTTTCGACCATTTATGCGTTCACCGGGGTTAGCTTCCTTCTCAATTCTCTCCTTGTACCCGACGCTCTAATCTAATTATAAGGTTTTTGAGGCTGGAATTTTTCCTGCTTGTTTGAAAATAACTCCCGAGTGAATCTAACGATTAAAATCTGCCTCCTTGGACATAACCGGGTGTCACCTTCGGGCCATGTCGGATCCTAGCAATTTGTGCTGGAAAACGGACGCGACTTCCACGTATTTGCCGCACAAGAGACACGAATCCACGATTGACAAAACCGTGTCACGGCGTAATCCACCCGTTATTTCAACGAGGGGATCGACTTATATATATGAGGGGCCGCTTTGTTATCATAATTGTCGGGTGAGATTTATAAATTGACGAGAGAGAAATACGAGGGACTCACACTCTCCTCTCACACATATTCTCGTTAATTGATCTCGAGCATCATATTTGACCTTCTTCTAAAGTCGAACACGGCATCTCGATTCCGATAATAAAGCGGCCCGAGGTGATGGAGAACATCCGAGCTGATCTTCTATTTTATTTGTTAGATTCAGTAAATTTTTTAGAGGGAAAAATCTTACATTTTTTTTTCAAATGACAAACTTGAAAGGATAATTACTTAAAACTTTATGATAGTGTCAGAGTCTTTATTTTCTCCCCCCCCCCCCCCCGCCCCCACACGAGAATTCACTTTACTTCCTGTCTCTTTCTTTTTCTCATCCTTTCTTGATGCACTCGTCGTACACCCCCACCCCGCCCTGCCACGTCTCAGCCGATGACGTTCCAATGGCACCTCGCCCTATCGCTCCCCCCCACCCCCACCCAATCACTCCGACCACCGTAGAGAATGCAAAGTTATCGTGCACAAAAAGAAAAAAATACTGTTCATATCTCGAAACACTGTAACGAACGATAACCGATGGATATTTAGATAATTTCAAAGAGAAATGAAATGAGTTAACCAAACGAAGGTTCCGATAAACCCTTTGCAGGAAGGGCCATATAGAGCACCGTAATGCGGGGGAAAACTAGACTCCATCCCTTTTACCTTCTAAAAAAGTCGGAATAATAAGAACGTGTGTTTGCTATTTCATGGAGAAAGGAGGTTAAGAGCTTAAACGAAAGAATCGTGCGATTAACCCACTTCAAGTGGTGAACATTTCAAGTAGCATTACCGGACCACATACGTACACAGAGGAGTCCTGGCATTTTAGCATCTATGAAAACCTTGTGTCATTTACCCCGAAACAATAACTCCTCATTCAATGTAAAATCCAAAACATGGCCATCACCATCCTCCTTAGGTGATGGAGCATGACACCACAAGCTCAACTAAAATCCAAGCATAATCTTTGATGGATATAATTTGATGCCAACCTCCCACCTGCTGGGCAAGAACTAGCAAATATTCCATGATATGTAGCGGAGGCTGATCTTCTGAGGTATGCCGATTTCTAATCGATGTCAATTGGCTGGTAGTGAAATTTACTAATGCAAGAAGTATAAATGGAATGATAAATAGAATAAACCTGAAGGAAGTAAATATTACATGATGATACATGATAATGAGATGATTATCTAGTTAAGAAAACAAACCAAATACAAACAATCTCGAAACTATTTAAGTACTCTGGTTTGAACCCATTGATAAATCTCGAAGGCACTGCCGATGAACATGTGAATCCGTGAGTTTAACGTTTACCTCATGGATTTCTGTCAAGATAAGTCTTCTGAAACCAAGAACTCTTTAAAGGTAGTCTTATTACCTCATCCGTGAGTTCTTTAGTTTTCTCTCCTAGCACCCTCCGCTGGAATGAATGATAGTCTTAAAACAATGCAATACCTTACCTCCACTGGCAAGGTCAAAATAACTCAGATAAGAAATCACCCAAAACCAGGAGGCACATCAGGGTCCTCATCATCCATGGAACCGGCAATTGGATCAGTATTCTGAAAATGAGCAAACCCTGGAGGGCCATCATCGTTTGTCGGCGAAGAAGCTGGTGAGCCACGCTGTACTTCTTGGTCATGGTCAAGTGGTTGTTCGCCTTTCCGCAGCTCAACATGTTCCTCCTTGCTACCATTGTCTACCTGCACCTGAGCACTTGGAGCAAATCCTGGTGGTTCTAGAGGTTCATTTTCAGGTAGGATGCATGTTTCACATGAAGAAGTTGCGGCTTGAGAGAGCTGAATGCCCGGGGCAAACCCTGGTGGTTCAAGAGGCTCATCTTCAGATGGCACGGCTATTTCACATGCGGAAGTTGCTGCTTGAGAAATAGTTTCCCCAGCATTTAATGTTTGATTTCCTGGCAAGGAAAAGGCGTCTATTTTCTCCTTTCGGGGGTTTACTAACTTATTGTAGACAGAGTTCACTGACTCTGTTATTTCATTCTTCATTCCATCACTTGACCTGATAATTTTCCATATTTCATCAGAGATCTGAACCATGACTTTGTTCCTGCATGAAGATAGGATATCTAGCAACAGTTTTAGCAGAGTGCATGAATAAGAGACTGAGTGCAGTCTCACCAGAATGGTGAAGGGAACACATAAAACATAGACATGTTGAAATGCTATATTCAATCAACTGTAGCTGCAAGTGAATCCAAGAGGAGCTACATCAGAAAAGCTTCACATGAGGAACAGAGCTGGGGTAGTTTGCTCAACTTACCCAATCTCTTCATGAATAGCATCTGAAAGCTGTCTGGGCTTCATGTTTTCAGCTCCTTCCCGATTAAGTGCAGTTGATTGTTTCACCTCCGAAATAATGTTGTTGCGCAAATCTTCCTGCAGTGGACTGTTCATTTCAGTTACTGATTTTTAAACAGACTAGCTTCTAAGGAGAAATAGGCTAAATAGAAATTTGATGTCACTCTTTCTATATATTTGTGTATTTATTTATCTTCTATATACAAATGAACACTCACACATGCAGAAGTAATAATATGTATTGATGTACGTACACATTTTTTTGAAAGTGGATGGTACCGCTGATGTATTAAATAAAAAGGGATATACAAGTATAGTCAGAAAACTTCCAAAAACATCCCTATACAAAAGCCCACACAAAAATAGTGTGGAACACTCTAACCTCTCAACACAAAAAGATAAGAGTTGAAGGAATTCACATGACAAAGGAGCTCAGCCCATTTCGTCACTCTATTACACACAAAAGAGACAACTGACTGCATAGCTCAACTCCCTCCTAAAATCCGGTTGTTGTGTTTCCCCCATGTCGTCCATAGGGGGGCATGGAGAATGAGCCACCAAACAGTCTTGCCACCTCTAAGGGGCAACTTCTGCCCCAATGCTCCATCAACTAGTGCACCTGGCTATGCTAGCCAAAACCAATGTGAGTCCCTCTTAGCAAGCTCTCCCCACACCTCCTGTGAACAGGTGCAGCCTACAAACAAGTGGCCCAAGGTCTCAACGTCCGCTCCACACAAGCAACAAGATGGCTGGATCTCCAAAAGGAAACGGCTCAATCTGTCCTGATTAAGCAATCTCCCATGTGAAATTTTCCAAGCGAGTAGCTTCACTTTCAACGAAATCTTCGATCTCCAGACCAGAGAATAAAGACCATGGCGAGCACCACCAACTAAGATGATGGCATAGGCAGAACTGACGGGGAAAGTACCCTCTTGTCCCCACCTCGAAAACCACTCATTCTCTCTGTCAGGCAGAGGATGAAATGGGAGGAGGAGAGAGATAAGGTCTTGGAGCTCGTCCATCTCGTCATCCAGGAGGTTCCTCCTGAAGGTCGGAGCCCAGGTTCCCCCATAAAGGTGGGAGTCAAAAGTCTAGGACACTATCTCCAAAGGGGCATTAGCAACCGCAAAAAGGCCGGGGCAGGACGCCTCCAAGGTGTAGTCTCCACACCAACTGTCCTTCCAGAAAAAGCTCCGGTCGTCTTTTCCTAGTCAGGCACGGACACCAGTAGAGAAGAAATCCCTGCAAGCTAAGATATCTCGCCAAAGTGGGGAGGTCCGGTGCTGTGAAAATGGAACAGGACCCAAGTCTCAAACTCTCCTCCTGCCATAGTACCTCTGCCTGATCACTTGTGTCCACAACCCATCCTCCCCTACCCCCAGCCTCCACACCCACTTGCACAAGAGGGCAATCTCTCACACCTTTGATCCCCAACCCTCCCACTTCCTTACAAGTAGCCACCCTCCCCCTCAAGCAATGCCATACCACCCCCTGCATCTCTCTCCACTGCCATGCCAAAAGAACCTCCCCTGAATGGATTCTATCTTCTTTGTCACCGTCTTCGAAATCTAGAACATGGAGAGAAAATATATGAGAAGACTATCTAACACAGATCTGCACAAGACAAGTCTGCTCCTGAAAGATAACAGCCTCGCCTTCCATCCAGCTTGCTTGGACTCATATCTATGAACAATAGGAAGCCAATCTGCACAGTGAAGAGCATTCGGAGACAACGGGAGACCTAGGTACGAAATAGGGAACTCTCCTATCTTACACCCCATAATACAAGTTGTCTTCTGAAGAGACCACTCCTCCATATTCAAGCCCACTAGCACGCTCTTATTGAAGTTGACTTTTAAGCCAGTCACCTCCAACAACTGCAACAAGAGCCTCATCATCTAAAGTTGCTGCTCTCCCTCAGTTAGGAACGGGATGGTGTCATCAGCATACTGCAGGTGAGAAAGAGTGGGACCCAATTTGTCAACCTAGAACCACCTGATTAGACCAGCGAACTTAGCTCTCTACCACACCCTGCTCAAAACATTAGCCACAAGCACAAAGAGGAAAGAAGACATAGGATCCCCCTAGCAGAGCTCCCTCCCACTGAGGAAGAAGGAAGACAGCTTCCCATTCACAAGGACTGCAAAGGAGGTTGAAGAAATACAGGTCCTGATCCAACCAATCCATCTCTCCCTGAAACCCATATGCTCCAGCACATCAAAGAGAAACTACCAATTAACCCTATTATAGGCCTTCTCAAAATTCAGCTTCAGGACCACTCCTTTATTCCTCTGGTCTTCATAGCAAATAAACACTCATGAGTCACAAAGAAGTTATCCTAGATGTGTCTACCCCTGATGAAGGCACCTTGGAAGCTACTGATCAACTTGTCTATGGCCCCAATTGATCTCCCTGTTAGCACCTTAGTGATGATCTTGTAAACACCATTCAGCAAACAAATGGGTTTGAAGTCTCGAAACTCTTGAGCACCTGGATTCTTAGGGATAAGCACTGGAAGAGTTTTATTGATACCCCCCAAATGTTCCCTCTCCTCCTGAAACTCCCTCATAGCAACTAATAAGTTATCTTTGATAACATCCCAACACTTCTGGAAGAAAGCCAAAAGGAAGTCATCCGGCCCAGAAGCTCTGTCCCCTACAAGAGAGAAGACCGCCTAATGAACCACCTCCTCAAAAACACTCTGAAAATCAGCATCCCTCTCCTTAAAGGAAAGGCAAGGAAGTAAGTCATCTGCAATCCTCGGCCAGTAGTACTGGTCCCCTGCGAGCAGCCTGGAGTAAATGACTCTCGCCTGCCTCCTAACATCCTCCTCGGAAGAGGAGTAGTCACCCACCCTGATACAAGTGATAGCGTTGACTCTTCTCCTCCCTGAAGCAATATACTAGAAGTAAGCAATGTTTTTGTCACCTTCTTTGATTCATATGCCCCTCGATCTCTACCTCTAGTAGATCTCCTCCCTAGAGAGGATCTCCTCGAACTGGACCCTCAGGGAATCCCTGAGACTCCTATCCTCCTCATCCATAAGACATGTCTCCTCCAGATAATCCAGACCCTCAATCTATTGTAGGATTCTATCCTTCGTTGTCCTCCCTGGAAGAGTTTTATCTACCCCCCAAGTCTTGAGCACTTGAGCAGTATGCTGCAGCTTCCTAACAAGAGTAGCCATAGCAGAGGTGGCCCTAACCTGAGCATTCCAAGCACCAGAGATAATCTCCATAAAATCAGTCTCTCTAAACCAAAACTTCTCAAGCCTAAAACTCTGACGCTTGTCATGCAGTCAACTAGTCTTCAGAAGGATAGGCTTGTAATCCGAAGTAAACCTCGCTAGAGGAAGCACCTATACATCAGGGAAGTGATCCTCCCAATCCACAAACACTAAGGAATCTATCCAGCATCGAGGAAGAAGCATTTGCGCGCATGTTGGACCAAGTGAACCAACCATAAGCCAGAACAGCATCCACCAAAGTTGCCTCCTAGATGAAATCCAAGAAGTCCTTCATATCACCAGAGTAAAAAATGTATCCCGTCCTCTCCCAAGGAGCGGCCACTGCATTGAAATCCCCACCAACACACCAGGGCCGACCAGAGGAGAGGTGGTGGAGAAGCAAATCATCCCATAGAAGAGGTTTCTCCTCCCTAGATTGAGGGCCATACATCCCGCTGAAGTCCCAGAAGAAGCCATCTTTCAACAGTCTAAAGTGTAATGAAATGGCCCACCTGCTAACCTGCATGTCCATCCCCACCTCCTCCGCTTCGAATGGGTTCCAGAGTATCATCATCCCCCCAAATCTGCCCACCGCCAGGGAAGCAACTCCCATAGAGAGCCTAGCACCACCAAGCTCCCTTATAAGAATAGCACCATCCGCTTTACACTCGATTTCTTGGATGCAGAGAATATCAATTTTATATCTCCTGATCAACTCCCTCACTGCCCTCTTCTCCCCCCCCCCAATCCCCCTCACATTCCATGATGCGATCCTCATTAAAAATTTGGGATGTCCCTCTCCTCCCCTCCCTCTCTCCTCCCATTTCCGCCTTTGCCTGGGCTCTAATACTCACTCCTCATCTCTTTCTGATTTTAGAGAAAGCTCCACTCACATCTTTCTCCACAGCCGTGTACGAGATGCCCACCTTACTCGTCACCTCCCTCACCTGTACAAGATGCCCACCTTATCCGTGTACGATATAATGTGTATGATAATGTACATACACATTATCATACAGAATAACAAAAAAGTATCTGTATATATACAGATGTATAGATACATATTAGAAAAGAAAATGCACTGAGTGCATATGCATATCTCTGTCTGTTTTTTTTAAGCTACAGAGCATGCCCACCAGTCCACAAATGCTATAGATTTGGCTTCATAAATATTTCATTGGTGGTCCAGCTGCTGTAGTTATCAGTTAAAATCAAAACTCTGCACATTCATTTTATTAAGCAAATACATAAAGTCATCCGAACATCTTCTTTTGTGTGTGTGTGTGCGTGTGTTGGCGTGTTGTGTGTTTCTTTTTTTTTTTTTTTTTTGGGGGGGGGGGGGGTGTTAGGGGATGAGAAGGATGGAGAAATGACAATAGTAACAGTTTTCTTGGCAGATGAGAACTAGAATTGTTGTACTACCGTAGAATTGGCTTATCCGGATTGGGATCGGCAGATCCGACTTGACATCACCCGGTGGCGATCTGATTTGGGGATGTTGAACATGTTATTTATCTCGAATAAATTGAGAAAATTGAAAAAAAAAATTGTCTAATGACGGCAGAAAAAATGCTATAAGGGTCAAATATACGTCCTAGAAACCCCCGCCAGATGGACGGCGTAAAATAAAATGCTTTTACAGTAAAGTAAATCTTCAAGGAAATTAGTGGTCACAACTCATGAAGTGTTCGAGCTCAAGTGCGAAGAAATCCTTCAAGGACTGAGTCTCCCCATGCAAACGACGCAAGAAACCAAGGCACAAAAGCATAAACCACGGAGACGTCACTTTCTTCTGCCACGTGCAAGCACCAAAACTAAGGAGAAATAAAAAAATGGGACCCCTTTTATAGGGTCGGCCTCCATCCACCCTCATAGGGGCCACCCGGTCCGGGTAAGGCTTCCACGGGAGACCACTCAAATCGGACAAGACTGGTGGGGCTTGGCCGGGCCAAATGGCCTCTTGCGGGAGGGAGGCCTATCCGGTTCGGACAAGGCCTCCGTGGCCGGTCGGACTAGGAGCCCACACGCGGAGCCCTATCCGAGCCCGGATGCCCTCCCACGGGGGCCTATCTGGTCCAAATAGGCCTCCGCGGCCTGTCTGAAATGGGGGGCCACCCCGTAGGTGCTTACCCGGTCTAGGTAAGCTCCCACGAGAGCCTATCCAGCCCGGGTAAGCCAAAATAGCTTGTCCGGTCCGGTTAAGTATTCTTGACCTATAAATACCCCCTAGAGGACCCACACACACGAAGAGAGATCCCAAAGAGCACTTGGAGCTTTTGTTCTTTGTGTTTTTGTGAAGGCCCACATAAGGGTATGTTTTATAAATATCCTTGGGTCTACACTTATGTCCATAGGGCCCTTTTGATGTGATTTTCTATGTAATTTGACACAAAAATAATGTAATTTTTTGAATTAATCAAAAATTGCAAAAATATCTCCAAAATTACAAGAAAACCCTCGCAATGTCCTATAATTGCATAAACACCCTACAAAATTCAAGAATTGTAGATATATCCCGCACTTTTGTGAAAAATCTTGTAAAGTCTATAATTTGCCGACAAAGTCCTATATTTGCATAAACACCATGTATCTTTTTCAGGAGTTATAAAAATACCCTGACTTTCTGTTAATTGTGTGACTGTCATTTTTTGACATAGGTTGATTGTGGATATGTCCTCCAAGACCTAAATTGCCGGCATAGCCATAGACAGTGCAAATTACAAATATACCTTGACAGTACCAAACTGCCAATATATCCCTAACCAGTGTCAAATTGTGAATAAACCCTGGTTGTACCAAATTGCAAATATATCCCTACTCCTATCAAATTATGTTCAAGTCCCTAGACATTGTAAAGACTATGGGGTAACCCCCGACTTACTCCTATTTTATCCCAAACCAAATTACACTTTTGCCCTCGTCCTGGCATAAGTACCCTTATCCTTCTTAGGGTGTTTGTTGTTGATATCATGAATATGCCTTCAATATCATAACCGATATTGTGAAGGTTAATAGCTCTTCTCTGGTAGTTAAACAAAAATGTTTGGAGTTTATGTCGATATAAATTAACACTGATTGCGGTCAGTGGGGAAAGATCCAGCATCCGAACCCTAATCCTCTGATAAATCTAATTCACGGGATTAACCATAATTAACAATGCATGTGCCCTTCAAAAGACTGACAAATGTGCATCGCAGTCTAATCAATAGACATAATTGATTTTCCAATTCCCAAACCACATAAAACCAAATTTATCCTCATATCAAAATCCCGCTTGTTAAACAAGGGATTACCACCCTCTAACTTAAGAATCCAGCCAGAATCGGTCCCAATTGGTCCTGAATCAGCCAGGTCAGGCCGATTCAGCTGATTCCCTTGGAATAATGACTTGTTTATTGTTGAAATTCTATTAGTTAATTCAATTTTTTTTTCTCTTTTAACTGTTTTATGCTATTAGAATGATTTTGTAAGTTTGAACTCTTGCTTGGATATACAGTTAGTTTAAATTGAAATAGTCTGATTTCAGAATACGCTTATGGCTCTTTTCACTAGTACAAGAGATGGTTATATCCTGAAGAACCACCTGTTTACAGAGGCTATCATTTGTTTGTTACAACTGGGTTACAATTTACTATTTCCATTGTCGTTATTCTTAGGTCAATAGTAGATCAATGTTTTGTCTTGCATTTGTTGTCTGAACTAGTCTCACTTCACTTCTCTAAACTTGATCTGCTTCATTTATTACAACCTGCTAAGTGAGAGAAAATTTTGGAGCTATTTTTAACCTGAAAATAACAATAAATTTGAAATGTTATTGCTATAGTCATCTATTCATTTTTCTTACCTGTCTACAATGTTTTTCTCTTTTTTCCTGATTTTTTAAGCATTTTTTGCATTTTAATTAGTTTTTTAATCAGGCCAATCTAGGATTGGCCTGAGTTCATGCGAAACAGCCGACCCCGCCGATCAGATCCGAGTTTACCTTCCTTGCTTTCTTTTTTCCTAGCCATCATTCCTGTCTGTTTTACCGTGTACGGTAAGGACACACTGAGACAAATTTTGATACAGTTAAGCTCAAAAAAAGACCAGCATTTCTGATCATAGATAATATCCTTTCTCTCAGTACCTTGTTTGGAGGCTAAGATGGGCATGATTGGTCAAACAGGTACCCAATTCTAGATCTGTACCTCTGCACACGAGCGCTTTACATTGACCTCGGTATGTCTTTGTCCTATACTATAGAAAGAAATCGCTTGCCTCCCATTGTCATATGTAGGTCGATCCCATATTCCATACTCATGTTCCCAAGCCTAGTCCCTTGGAGTTTTAGTAATGATTTTCTTTTTCTCCCTTAAGATCGTCTAAATTTAGAATTAGCACCTCTAATTCTCATACTTTTAACTCCCCACAATCCAAAAAAGGTCTAATGCAAGCCAGCTCCATTAAGTCTTGAAAGGTATCATTATTTCAGCTTAACCACACTTTGGATATTGAAGTTAGCCTTTTACCCTCATTAACCTCATTAACAGGATCAACAGAGAATATTGAAGGACCTCTAAGTTGGATTTCAGGGAAGAGAGAGAAGGGGGGGTCATGTTCCGGCGGTCGAACCTCTAGCCGGAGATTGGCTCCGGCAGCTTGGGTGTTGGGGCTCGTCGCCAAGGGGGCGGGCCGTAGGCCTGCCACCCACCTGCTTCAACTGTGGCCGTCAAGGGCACATCTGCCGTTTCTGCACCAGGAAAGCGGCGGATCAAGCTGATACAGCCAGTGGTAGTCGCTCCTATGCAGCTGCAGTCGTGAACCCCCCACAGCGGAAGGCGCCGGTGAGCAAGCATTGGCTTGACGAGGGGGAGATCCCGAGGGAGCCCCTCTAAGCCTGGCTCGCCTGGATCCCGCGGTGTCTTTGTGTTTCCCTTCTGGATGGATCTTAGGAAGCTAAGGTGATCAGAAGCCAGCTCGTGGAGGTGACGGGTGGCTGCTGGGAAGTGGTGAGAGTGGCTTGGTCCACCTTCATGGCACTCGGGCAAGACAAGGTGTCTATGTCCAGATTGGCTGCCGTGGGTTGCTTGGCCGCCGGTGGAGCTTTGCTCCATCTCCATAGGTAGTCGGAGGCCAAGGGAACCTTCCCAAATCCGTCGGGTAGGCGTTTTCGGGTGGTCTTTGAGGGGGTGCCCTTGCACCTTTGTGACGATGAGGGCATCGCTTTCCTTGCCTGAGGCTTCAGTCAGGTTGAATGCGAAAGCTTAGGCTTTACCCTCGGCTGCTCTCGTACCTATGTGGTGCCCACGGTGCTAGTGCCCAATGCGGCAGTTATTCCGGCAGTCATCTCCGTCAACCTCACCGGGGTGACAACCGTCGTTCGTACAGGACGAGCTCCAGGGTGCGCCACCAGATCTAGGGTTTCAGAGGTCCCGATGAAAGGTAGGGGATGATGTTTTGGCAATCGATTAGAATTCGAATCGACCGCACTGTGTCTGTGGTCCGGGTCAAGACGGGTCGAACCGGGCCAACCCTTCCTCCTCGTCTGTTGGGGGTGGTTCGGATAGCTGGTTGGCGGGTACAGACTCTGGGCTTTTTACCCATGACTTACCCCCGAGACCGGTTCTTACTGGTTCACTCCCGATATGGGTCATCTTCCCCACCCGTTCTCGCCCGATGGTCGTAGTCAACAACCGCAGCAGGCCCCACCGGTGAAGGTCTACCGTCTACCGATCATCCCTGCCTCGCCGCCGGCTAGCCACCATAGTAATTGTCCGCTGTCCTCCCCTGCCCAGTGGCGGCAGGGAGCAGGAGGGAAGCTCATGACGGTGACGACATCCTCTACAACTAACGACCGGAAAGGGAAACGGAAGATCGGAGAGGCGCCGCCGGTCGTGTCTAAGGCAGGAAGGGGCGACGGCGATTCCAGATCTGGCCGGATAGTGTTGCTGAGTCAGTAGACCCCTCTGTGTGTGTCGATTCCTGTAGCCCAGCCGTCCGTGGAGTCCACGACGGCAGATTCCTCTATGCAAGACTACCCCTAGTCAAAGGTGGACGTCCTGCAGCTGGTCACGACAGGTGCGGTGGGCCTCCTTCAAGGGGACGAGCATCGAGAGGATGAGGCGGCAGCTTTGGCGAAGGAGAAAGTAGTGCCCCAGGCGTTACCGAGAGGGCCAGTGGCCCTGGTCACAGCGGGGGAGGAGCCAAGAGGGAGGCGTCGGTTGAGCAGGGAGGAGTTGAGAGAGATGGTGGGAAAGGTGGAAAAAATAATGGAGAAAAAGGTGAGGGAGTTGGTTGAGAAGATAGGCTTTTCCTTTGAAGTTGGGATAGATAAGGACGTCAAAAGGGTGTTCAACAAAATCAACAAAAGGTAGTGCACCACAATTTTGTAGGAAGAGAGGGCACAGCAGAGCAGAGACAACAAGGGGGACGAAAGGGGGTGGAGGAGAGCAACATTATGTCTTTATGAGGATTGTCTCACTCATGGAACGTTAGGGGACTTGGGGGGGTGGAGAAGAAGAGGGTGGTGAAAGAGTTGGTTAGGAGGTGTAAGATTGACATTCTTTGTATCCAAGAGACTAAGTGTGAAGGGAAGGTGAGTCTCTTTTGAGGGAGTTTGGGGGAACGAGACTTACAAAGGGTGTTGTAACCCCGACAGTTGGTAGGTCTCGGGGGATTATCGTTCTTTGGAACCCCTTTGAGGTGGATGATGTGGTGTTGGATAGGCATGTGAGTAGGTGGGCTATCTACCTTCATTTCACCGATGCGAGGGATGATTTTTCTTGGGATTTCACTGGTGTGTATGGCCCATAAGGAAGGGAGGACAAGCGGTTGTTATGGGAGGAGTTGATCAGCTGCCACCATACCTCAGGAAGGCAGTGGTGTGTGGGAGGTGACTTTAATGCGGTGGCTGCACCGTGAAAGCGGTGGAGGGGAGGGAGTTTGGCAATGTAGGGGAGATAGAGGACTTCTCAACTTTGATAGAGGAGGCAACTCTGGTGGACATCGACATATCACATGGTCTCTTCACCTGGTCTAACATGCGAGCAGATGCTTCTTACTCGAGATTGGACAGGGTTCTTGGTCTCCGTGGACTTGGAGGATCACTATCCTCATGGGCAGATGCTTCCGTTGGCTAGAGTGGTGTCTGATCACAAACTCATCCTCTTGAAGACCAACCGGATACAGGACAGGCAGTTCTCATTCAGGCTTGAGAGATTTTGGTTCAGGGAGACGGACTTCATGGACGCTGTCAGGGGAGCTTGATATTCTCAGGTTGCTAGGGGCTCTGCCATAGCCACTCTGGTGTTGAGGTTGAAGCATATTCTTGCATTGCCCTTCAAACACTTAGATTTTGAATGAAAATTTATGCCACATTGACCAAAACACTAGACAGAGCTCCATAGCTCCATACCATTCGACATCCCTGAAAAAGTATCTTATATCACTTTATTGTATTGAAATGTTAATCAATCTTTTCAAAGATAATGTTCAATTGCAAGTTTGATACTCTTGCATGGATTGTTTTTCATTGATTTTTTTTTCATATAACTTGTCGGGCCGAGGTCGGGCCTTACGATTTAGTAAAATAGTCGAGCCCGGCCCAACCTTACAAATTATCACTTGGGCATGGGCCGGCCTTGGACTCATAAACTAATGAGCCAACCTTGGGCCGGGATGTACTAAGCCCCGGCCCAAGCCCGACCCATTGACAACCTATGTAGTCCAAGGCGTGAGGCGGCCGAGGCGACCAAGGGGTCGCCTCATGTCTCAAACGCCTAGGCGATGGCCTAGGCGTTTGAGGCATTTTATTAAAAATATATATATACAATTCAAAAAATATAAATATATGTCTAAATATCAAAGAAAATACATATATACAATCAAGGCTTTCAATAAAATTAACAATAATCAAGATTTGGGGCAAAAATACATACATACAAATAAGATAAGATTTGAATAAAGGAGGTTTAAACCAAGGTTGCACCAAAAGAAGAAGGCTGAGAGTGAGGCGTTTGAGGCAAAAGCGAGGCAGCTTGGGACCGCCTCAAATGCCTAGGCGAGCACCTAGGCGCGCCTCTGACTACATAGTTGACAGCCCCACAACCAACAACCAAAAATTGCACTCCGTGACTCCATGTATGACACAACATCTATTCCAAAATGGGCGCCTAGCTACTCCAACCTTTGGGCCCCTAACATATAAAATCATAAACCATCTCCTGAATCCTTCCATTTTAATTAGAACCATGAACTTTATCATCGTTATTTTCAATGAAAAGGACCAGTTCAATCCATAGTATACAACAAGAACCTATTTTCTATCCCCACCATGGTATCCCTTTCTCTCAGAGCACATTTGCATCTCAACCTACATCAAAATTTGTTAGAATATAGACTCATGTTCTTCATCTTTTTTGCTGTTTAGACGTTTTACAAAATACGCATATATACACATGTAGGACACACTATGTAATACAAAGTCAAAACCCTATAATTCTTAATCTGCTTAACCAAAGAGTCAGACTGTGATTGACTTAGTGGGAAATATCATTTCAGTCCCAAGCAACAAAGGTAGCATTGTTTTCACTGTTTGCAGGCATATAGAAAGTAATTCCTTAATGGCAAAGACAATGATGGACTGCCCGTTAAGTGGGATATTGTAGTTTGCATCCAGATTTTCCAATGTCCCAATGCAAAAGATAAGAGTATGAGTGCTACCATGGTGTCATTGCAACCGCATTAAAGTTACTCTGGACTGATAAAAAGGTGGATAGGGCCAGACTCAACGCTATTATTATCTGCCCTATTAAATTTGAGGTACATCTTTGAAGTAATGTAACTCAAAACGATGTAAAAAGTCATCGCCATGGAAGTAGGGATGTAAATGGAAAGGATGTGAAATAGGTATTTGCACATCCATATTCATATAAACATTAAATAAGCAAAAAATGAATCTAACTATAGGTAGCCATCAGATAGGAAAATAAACATCCGTAATGGAGTTTGGTGTGCACCCAAGGACAAAAGGAACTGCTAAACAAATAGAAAGCTCCATTTTTTTCAGGCTCACATAGATAAGTATTTGATGTCCCACACAAGATAATATCCCACAGATCATGGATTGTCTCAACATTATTAAAACAACCTCACACATTCCTGGCCGCGGGACCCCTTCTGGGTACCTCTAAGGTATGACGCAAAGCATCAGAAAGAGTACAATGGCACAAAGTCACTACACCGGCAGCAGCAAGGAACGGTTTTTCATAAACAAAGAGCGCGGAATCGAAGACAGGGCTGACGAGCTCACATTTTCCTTGAGCTTGCGGACAATCTTGAGACGGAGGGCGTCAAAATCGCCGTCGTCCTTGAGCTTCGATATCACCTCTTCTGCAGTCGGACGACCACCGCCAGCGCCGGGTGATTCCATGGCCGCCTTCCTTCTGCCGCTCCAAGGGAAGCGGCAGCGAGGAGAGAGAACGGCGAAGGGGATGCCCTAGCTTACAACCGGGCGGTAAGCGACGCCACTCGGGTTTGTAACCACTGCGCTGCAGAGAGCCAACGATTGGGGCCAGCGGAATGCGCCGTCGCAAGCGGCGGGCACAAGGCGGCGCGGGGAGCGGAGCAAGGGGAGCATGGGGGACACGAGTGATGGCGAAGCCGGCAAGTGAGGGATCGGAAACGGCGTCGGGAAATCGGACCGGGGCCAAGGTGGAGTTAAGAAATAGTTGACACGAAACGGAAGTGGAGAGGTGTTCTTGCTTTTGACTTTTGAGTTTTGACATTTTAAATTTTTATTTAAGGAGAAGTTTGCATTTTTAAAAAATAAATAAATAAAGAAGTCGGATTGTCTCTCATCTTTTCCCAATTATGAAATATGAGTAGTAAAGCTCGAGCCAGTAGAAGAAGGGGGTGGAACCGTGGAACTACAATTTGACACTCCCACCCTTTTTTCTAAAATATGTAGATTCTACGAGGGGTATAATATTAATTCCTATCATTATAAAGCCATCTAATAAGTTGCCTTACTGACAAGGCACAACAAAAAGGTTCGTACGTACATAAATCATCGTCAGAAACAAAAAATCATCATTTTATTACTTCCACATTTGTATCTGCATATATATTATTAAAATATCATTGATATACAAAAAGGCAATATTCTATGCAGGCAGGGATCCCTTAGATGTGTGCAAATAATGACTTCATTTTATAATATTTTACACATTATAAAATATTCTTAATGGTATATGTACAGACTCAAGTAGAGGAACGATAAATCTATAATTTTTTATTCTATCAACAATTTACATCCAAAATATTCTATAAAATTACAGTTTTAAACTTTGATCCCTACAAATATGCACTCTAACCTAGCTGTCGTAACAGAAACTCTGGAAATGTTAAAAATTACTTGATAAGCATCCTTGAAAATTAAAATAAACCTAAATATTTAAAGAAATCTTTCGAGAAAAGAAAATGTGAACTGCCACCAGTTCCAACACGGTAGACCATGCGCCATTTGACCAAGTAGATTGAACTTTTTTTAGGGGTCATTTGGGTAGATGGTAAGTTTTGAGGAGAATATAAGTAATTCATTACGGGTTAATGTATTTGTATTTTTAGTTTAACGTAGGTTTGATATACGATGAGATAAATATGATGATATCTATATTATTTGTTCAATAAAAAATATAGATATCAATGAGAATAAATGTTAAAAATATTATATTATTATTAATAATCATGATTAACACTAATATTTATCTTTAATTGTTATAATTAATACTAATATTATTAATTTTATGTAATATGTCTATCCTTAATGATCATGCTTAGTACCAATATTATTGATTTTATCATTCAAATTCTCCGTGAGCAATAATGAGTCAATTATAATTAATTATTTAATGACAATCATAATTATCATTAATGAGTTTATTATTTAATAATTTTTTTAAAAATCATTATTAGGGCAAATGAAGTTATTTTTAAGTCATTTTTAATAATATTAAGTAGTAATGATAGTATTATTTAGAAATATTAATCTTCGTGAGCACAATTAATTGTCACAAATTAGAATTTTATTTAATATATATATATCAGTGATGATCATTAAGGAGGGATAAATTCACTCAACAAGTCCCAAGGCTCATCTCCAGCCAACCTATAGCGATCCAGCGCGCGGTCACCCAAGATCTACCGGAAGACTGACCCATGATCAGTCCTTGTATGCCACGTGTGCCTCCCTCATCTAACGGGAGCGGCATATGTCTTCAATAATTATCAACATATTAATGGCGAAACCGCCGCCAGATGACAAAGGGATAGCGGGACAGCACCCACGTCCCCGGCAAAGGAACGGCGGATTAGCACCACGTCTCCCCTGCCCTGACAGGCAAGTAGGTGAGCCGACCCTATAAATAGAACCCTAACCAGACGGCCAGAGAGATATGCAATATATGCTTCTAAAGCTCTCACCTCTCTCAAGTCTCTCACCCTTCCCAAATTGAGATGAGCCTCCATCTCCGGCAGACTGACCCACACACCTCTCCATCTTTGACGCTCATCCGAGCACTCTCTTTCTCCTCCAAACTCCTCCATCGCCTCAGCTGAGTGCCATGTGCCTCTCGTCTGAGCACTCCTCCTCTACGTCGACAATTATTTAACTTAAATATCAGAGGGTTGTCCCCTGAGATCTCTCCCATGGCTCCTTATGATACTTTTATGTGTCTACAAGTTCTTCTCGGAGATGGCATCTTCTTCCCCCACCTAACAAATTTTAGGGGTGTAACTCGCGCCGTGAGATAACCAATCTCGACCTCTACATTCATGATTAGCACTAATTAATCTTTATCCTCAATGATTATAATTAGTAATATTAACAATATTATTACTAATAATAATCATTAAGGATAAAATCAATAATATTAAAAAATAATTAATTTTATCCTTATGATCATAATTAGCATCAATATTTATCATTAATAATCATGATTAGCAATATTAACAATATTAGCAAAATTACTTACTTTGATCCTTAATGATCATGATTAGATTTATGTTTATCCTTAATTATCATAATTAATAATATTAAAACTATTAGTGCTAATCATGATCATGATTAGCACTAATGTTTATCCTTAATGATCATGATTAGTAATATTAACAATATTAATACTAATCATGACCATTAAAGAAAAACTTAATGTTTTTGTAAAAAATAATTTTACCCTTAATGATCATAATCAGCTCTAATGTTTATTCTTAACAATTATAATTAATAATATTAATAAGGTTTATACTAATTAGAGAAAATTACCCTTATACCCCTAAGATATTCCAAGATTATCCTTATATCCTCACATTTATTGTATTTACCGTAATACCCCTCAAATCCTTTAACCAGAGCCGTGATACCCCTAGGGTTAAATCCCTTGCAAATGACGGCAACTCACTCTTGTGAGTTTACCATTTTGCCCCCATATTTATTGAAAGGATATAAAGAGAGAGAGAAAGAATGGGCAACAACTGCCCTCTCCAACACCAATGAGGGGGAGGGTGCCAGCCAGAGAGGGTATCCCCCTCCGGTGTGGACACCCCTGGCGGGCGTAGAGAGAGAGAGAGAGAGAGAGAGAGATCTTGGGTCTTCCTAGACGGACGTTGGATCAATTAACGGAGGATTGAGATCATTGGTCGTTCCATCTGTTGGCTGCATCCAACAACCTCTCCATGAAGTCCTTCCACATCACAAGGAAGTCGGCCGCCTCGCTACTGGCCCCCGCTTCATCGCCTTGCTCTAGTAATATCCCCCTGCCGATCACCATGGCCTCAGTGACCAGTAGCAGGCTCCCAGCCTCGACGTTCTTGGTGGCAAAGAGCCCCTAGCCCTATAGCAGTCCTCTAATTACCTAATCTCCACAGGGCAGACGTACTCAGTGAGTTTCGACATATCTTCCTTGAACCCACTCACGACCCATTCGAACAGATCAACGGCCCCCGTCTTCGAGTGGGCCTTCAACCTTAGTCATCGGTCGAAGAGACAGCAAAGGGACTCCGTGGAAGCGCTGCTGCCCATTAGGGTCCACCATAGGCACTCCACAGTGGTGGCATAGCGGTCCAGGTCGAGCAAGGTCTTCGCCCAATAGACGAGGGACTTGAGGTGGGAAGGGTCGAGGGCCAACGCCCTGTCGCAGTCATCTAGGACACTGTGGAGGTCTTGGAGGCACAGCCATGCTTCTGCTCGGTTGGAGAGCACCCCATATAGAATCTTCTCGAGCTTGATCTCACCTGTTGGGTAGCCGAAGGAGACAGGGAAGGGGAGGTGGCGGAGGTAAAGGGAGATGAACCGGATGTAGAGGCCGATGTACCCACGCTAATCCTCCCGGAGCTTCACCTCCGTGCCTATGCTCCTCGGCTGTTGTAGTTCCTCCTCCGTCACCATTGTCTTTTCCATCTCCACTGCAAGGCTCTCTCCCTCTCTTTAACCCGCCGACACCCCCCGAGAGTGCATATAGAGACAGAGAGAGAGAGAGAGAGTGATGTGGGGGAGAGAGAGAGAGAGAGAGAGAGAGAACGGGAGGCCTTTGGCCAACCCTTGCAACCCCCCTACAACTCCTAAGATCTTCAACCAACTCCATGCACTTCGGCCCTGATGCACTCACGAGAGAGTGAGAAAGAGAGAATTTTAACTACAGATAAGTTAGAGATTTTCACCTCTTCACCCACCTTCATTTAATCAGGATAATGACTCTATAATGATAGAGGCACAATGACTCCATCTTAAGAATTTGATGGGTATTTTAGTAAATACCACAAGTGTGGAGGTATAGAGACAATTTCAAAAGATTTCAAGAGTATAAAGATAATTTTTCTTAATAATTATGATTATTAAAAATAAAATTAATTAATTTTTATCTAAATTTAGAGAGTGAAAAATAGAGTTGACGAAGTGCCTATTTCTAACACCGTTTTTTCAAAATAATCTCACTCCCCTTAACCTCCCCCCCCCCCCCCCCCATCTCCACCCAAAATGGCCGAACCAAAGGAGGAACGACCTTATCTTAGAACCAAAGTAGACATTTGAGTTTTCTTGGAATTGACTAGTCCACGGAGGTTAGCATCTTAAAATTCCAAAAGATTGCAAAGGCCGTAGACTCCGAGGTATCCTGTTGGCCTGCCACCATCACGCCGTGTAATCCTTTTCCCACCCCACCTCATCCCTGTCCCACGTAAACTCTTCGTTAAAGCCCAAGCATCATATCTGCTTTCACCATCAGCCAACTCCCAAAACGCCAGCAGCGGAATGGTAACATCACTCACCCAAAAGGGCATCCGCACCCACCGACAGCAGCAAAAGCCATGCAACCTCTCAATATGCGGCACTGTTCCGTAACACACAAGAAGGCAAGAGGCGGCAGAGGCGGCAGAGAACGTATCAGAACTACGGTTCATATTCCTCACCTCCATTCCCAGACCTCGTAGGATATGACACGTTTAAGAGACAAGAGATGTCACCTTCGTCGCATTGGAGATTGGATCTACTCCCATTTTATAGAGATTTTAATTAATTGCAAGCATCATCAA
Organism: Amorphophallus konjac; assembly: GCA_022559845.1. Classification (NCBI taxonomy): domain Eukaryota; kingdom Viridiplantae; phylum Streptophyta; class Magnoliopsida; order Alismatales; family Araceae; genus Amorphophallus; species Amorphophallus konjac. The sequence goes on along the minus strand of CM040117.1, from coordinate 241,332,676 downwards.
TATGTATCACCTTCTCCATTATCAAGTGATCTAATTAACTTCTAAGTTCATAAGATCTGGCAAAAGAGCAACTCAAGTGACCACTTATCTTGGGTCATAAATTCCGGTGACAAATAACCTATCAGTCCTATAATTTTATCCCGCCTTGTAGCCCATGATTTCCTCTCTTATCACAAGTAACCATTTCAGCTTTTCAGACAAAAAAAGATATTTCATGCAGTATCCTTAATCTATACTAAATGCTGCCCCAAATGTCTTTATCTACCTTATTTATATACACTGAAAAATTGGACTTGTTGCTACTCAAACAATCACGAGAGCAGAGCTTAACAAAAGATAAGAGAAAGAGAGACAATGTATGCTGCTAATGATTTGTGGCACCAGAAGCTGTTGGGCCTGTGGCCGGGGGCGGCGCGATGTTGGCAGATCGCGTTTTCCTCAATCTGCCGCGTGTCACTCTGATGGTTTCCTCTAAGATGGTCTCCTGTGGAGGGTTTGAATCCTCATTGGCTGAGGTCTTGCTCACTTCAACTTGCATGGGGTCTGTTTCACCGGATGCCAAATTGCTGCTGGTACCAGTACTCGTTTGGCTCAGATTTGCTGGGGGAGGAGCAACTGGAGCAGGGTTTGCTTCCTGTTTTGAATCGGGAACCTGGTTCTTAACAGGGCTAGGAGGTGGGCGTGGTGGTCTGGGTGATTGAGGCTGCTGAGCTCCAGCAGGGGGCCTTACTGGTGCAGTGGGTGGTGGTTGGCGGACCTGCTGCTGCCTTGACTGTAAAAATGCAATGTGAAACATCCATCAAAATTCTACGACCGAACAACTATTCCACTTATTCATTGTTCACTACCTTCTATAAATGACACACGTAGTAAAGTATTGCAACCACAGTTGAGGCATGAATTGAAAGTTTGCAAGTCCATTGAAACACACCTAAACTCTGTGGCATCTACTTCACATTTGAAATGAGAAATGAGACACGAGCTAGTTTACATCATCACAAACAAACAGGACAAAATAAAATAACCACTTTGTTTCATTGCTTGGATTCTTACAAAAATATAACCACTTTGTTCCCCGATTTAAAAAAAAAACAAGCACTTTAGTCATGAATCCAGTGGCATTTAGAATATTGCAATCGCATCAGCAGTGTATAAGGAATAACACAAGGATAAGAGAACAAGGGTAAGAGGAGGAACTACTTCTAAAAAATCTGCCTGATGGTAGTCTTGCCGAAATTTGTTGGATAAATGTAAATTACAGGATTACAAGCATGCTAGATAGATAGCGGAAAAGCCACAATACCACAAACAATCTGAGGTGAGAAGCCTAGTTCCTAATGAAAGCTATACACAGTTATGTGCGAACTAATTCAGACTCGTGTTCAATTGATAGACCATTGAGGCTGCAATCCAACAATGGCGACCAACTGGAAGTCCACATAAAGTAGAGAACCTTGCATAAGGCATTCCTTGCTGTAATAAAAAAATTACAGAATTTAACAAAATCAAGGTTCACCATAAAGGTCATCTATTTGCACTCATGTGAAAGCTATTATAGTAGAGAACAAGATCAGTGCACCTTGATGCTTGCTCATTGAAGATCTACCATTGTTCAATAAATGCGATAGGTTACAAGTCTAAACTAGATATGTGCGGAGCCCTTGACAACAATATGGTTAAAGGATCATGCAGACGATCAAAGGTTATCAAGGAACTTAAAAAAGATACTAATCGATGGAGGAGATTGTCATTCATGGGCATGAGGTCTTTTAAGTTACTAAGTACATATTCTGTGAAAAAGGCAGCAACAAGACAAATAATACTAAAAGAACAGAGATCTCACAAGACTGCTATGAATCAATCACATTATACAACCCAAAAATGTTGAATATTAGAGAAAGAGAACAAACACAAGTTAAGGGCAAAAGAGAAGAAAAGATAGGAGTGAATCAAGGGAAAAGATATTAAAAGGGATAAATTATAAATTTTAGAAGAAGTGTCTGCAAATGCTTATACTTGATACTGAAAGAAGAAATAAGCAAAACTTGAAATAGTTTTAAACCTTTAACAAAGTTAAGTAGATAGTACCACATGAAGATTGAAAAATAAGACTACTGCAGATTCTTTCATCAAAAGACATGGCTATCAATAATATCAAACTGGGTTGCCAACAGTTTTGTGGATAAGGAAGGGAAGGGACTAAGATTTTAAATTCGAAAACCGGAAAAGTCAAAGCTACATAGCAAAGATTTTTGCTTCTGTTGCCATATATGCCAATCCTGTGGTTGATAATTGGCCACGACTTTGTAGTCTGCTAGCATTTAATACAACTAGATTCACAAGCTTGGCCATTCCTCATTCACTAGACCCCTGCCTTCAATTTTACTAATCTATTATTAACCTCTCTCAGTCTAACAACTTTCTCTCTACAATGTTTACATGTTTCATTAGATATCAGTGCCTCTCCTGCTTGGAGTTTCATAGCCCCTACTTCCTTCCTTCCTGTTAAATTAATTTGCCTATGTGACACTATTACATCAGATGCTAGGCTAGAAACTGACTGGAGTTTCCTCATCACTATCTTTGGTTTTGACCTACATGTTCCAGACATAATCAAAAGTAAGGAATATGTAATGAACAACAATAATTCATTACTTTTGGAAACTGACCAAAAAAACTGTCAAACCCTTGGTCATGCTATTATAAGTTTTCAAAAAAAGTTAAGAAATTTCGGAAGGTGAAGAAGAATTAAAAATTAAGACAATAAAGTTTGAAATTCAAAGTGCATCCTACTATCCTAGACATAATGGGAGGTGGCCATTTCAGGGTCCTTATTTCTTTTGCTTGAATAAACAAGGTTATACAATAACAAAAGAAACATTGATATTATGCAAAAAAGGGGAAAAGAGAAAGGGCTGCCAAAGTGATTTCTCTCTTTATTCTACAAGCAGCATCTCCGCTACGAGAGCTATAGAATGTGAGAAACTAGCAGAGATGATGATGCAACAGAGAAGATGTAAGACATGAGACAATCAGAAGTGCACAGGCACATAAGTACCGCAGAGCCTGGAAGATAAGGCAATAAAATCACTAAGCAAAAGAAGCAATTTATCTGACAGTAAAAAAGAGCACAGGAAAAAAATTGTACAGAAATACATTGGAAGATCTGGCCAGTGGCAATGAATACCTGAGCAGGTCGTGGTCTAGATGTCTGCGACTGGGAGGCAACATATTGCAAGATTTCAAGGAACCTTGTCTGACCATATGTGGCAGCCTTTTGCCAATACAAGACCGCAATGTCCCCTGCCCTAGCCCTTAACTCAAGCAAGTTTCTGTCTATTTCTGTCTCATGTTTTGCAACATAAGGCCGAAGGAAGGTCTCATAGACATATGTTGTTCCCTATAACAAATTCCACAACAGTAGGTAAAAGAGTGGAATTTTAAAAAAAAATGCCAGCGAACATCTGATGGTACATACCCTTGTTTTGGGATACCAGAGGTATATAAAGAATGCCAGCTTTGCTTCGCTGTACATTGGCAACCTTCAACATAGGAAGAAAAATTTTGTGAAAACAAAAGAAAACGAAAATGGACAATCTGATAGTGGCTAACAAAAATCAACATCTTTATCATAATGCCCTATCCCATGATTCTAGCTTCAGCCTAGATGTTAGCGAACTGATTTCCACAGGTTTGTACATGTTTTTCCAGTTAAACCTGATGCCATGATGTGGACCTCATTTAGTGCCAGAACTAATTGGAAGCAAAAGTTTGTTTGAAATTCTATAAAAAAGGTAAACAAATTGTTCAAGAACATGAAAGGAAGACGCCTCTTACCATGAAATAAAAGTGTCCCCAACTCTCTCAAAGATGTTCAATACTGCAACTAGAATCCTGGCAAAATAAAAAAGAAACTGAATTCTCACGGAAACTTCTCTATTGCAAATTGATGAACACTAATAGAAAAGAAGAATTGTCTATGAAAACACTCATTAAAAAAAGAGAAATGAATACCAACCAATATTGACACCAAAATCTCAGCTGCTCAATCTCTGGCCTGTTCTTTTCCACACTTTTAAAGCATTCATAAGCCGGATAGGCATAGCCAAGGGCCATTCTGTCGAAAAGAAACACATTAACGTAAGAAACCGCTAACCACCTTATTTTATGAACCACTGCACAACCAAATAGATCTCAATAGAGTGTGTACACAAGGCCTCTTGTCAAAAATGATCCCATCATTTTCGATCCAACTACGTATGCAGCAAAACGAGCTACTCCACAAGCTTCCTGAAACGGGAAAAAAATGATATAAGCTTATAGATTGCTCATCCTGTGACAAACAACGCGGAGAGACAAATGGAAAATCCTCGTATTAGGCTTCCAACAAGAAGATCATGAAGAATGCAATACAAAGGTGAGATCAGTGGAAGGTGATTGAGAAATGAACCACTCAAACAAAAGGACACCATCCAAAGCTAACAAAACCCAGCCCAAGCAGCGCATAGGAGCAACAGAATACACCAAACCCCCAAGAACGAAACATATTACCACAGCATCGTAGAACGGCCAAAGAAGCCAATCCACAAAACATACGACATTGTCCCAAGGAAGATGAGATCAACACCGCGACACTCTTACACAGTTCCAGACCACACTAAACCGAGCTTGGAACCACCGATTCCCACACAAAACCTCAAGATTCCAACACCGAAAACGAGAAAAACCGGCACTAAACAGCGGAGAGCCGGCAAACCTAATCAGCCCGACGAGGAGCCGCACAGAAACCGCAAAGCAACGGGGATTCGCGAGCCGGATCACCACAACAAGGAAGAACAGGAGACGTAAACAGGAAAGCCACCTTCTCAGGACTACCCGTCCACCGAAGAGGAGAAAACCGAGCAATCTCCAGAGACAGAGGGATCTGAGCGCTTCGGAGGAGGCAAAAAGGGTTCTGAGAAGAAGCACAGAATGCTCTGGCGGCACGGGTGGCGCAGGTGGGATCGCCGGAGCCCCTCCCCCGAGGCGGCGTCGCGCCCGTACCGTTGGGCCTCGGGAAGCCGAAGGCGAGGGTGGCACGGCCAGGGGAGCGGCCGCTGTGGGGCTGTAAAGATAGAGAGAGAGAGAGAGATGGAGTGTAAAAATGGAGGTCTCAGTCCTGAAGAAGAAACGGGCGTTACAAAGTTCCTTATCCGGGTTCCGGGCGCAGTCTTTTTACGCCTTCGCCGGCGACGCTCCGTTTTCGGCGGGTCTGCTGGGTCGGCGGTGCACTGTATCGCGCGGCGCCCATCCATCACGGAGGATGCAAGTGAACGGACAGAGTAACTCGTGATCTGGTTTATTAGTGAAAAGTTGATTTGGCTTTGTTAGATTAAAGTAATGGTAAATGAGGTTGAGTAAGTCCTAGGTTCCGTTAATTAATGTCAAGTTTGAACATATGAATGTTTGATTTACTTGTGTTTATAAGTAGATTTTACCGAGAGTCAATTATATTTATATATGTAACGAGGAGATTTCCTACAAATGCATTGTGGCTCACCAACACAAATGGTTCCTTGTGAAATACGATACAGGATCTTTGTGCATAATACACAAATGTTAGGTCATCATCTTTTTTCACTGGAAAACTTTAATATCTGTCTTAAGTGATTATCCGTCTGGAATGGGATTGGTTCAAGACCCCGTGAATCAATCGCGTCCAAAAAGTAACTTAGTTGGGAAAACTTTAATGTCAGTTTGGGATGATTATCTGTCCGGGGCGGGATTGACTCACGGGTCCCGTGAGTCAATCTCATCCCGAGCAGTTATCGGGTAATCAGTCGGGGCGAGCATCAAACACTACTCTTTCTTGATCGTCTCTTTCCTCTATGTCACTAATATGGTCATCATCGGATCTATATTTGTGTATTCTAATAGTTTAAAAAGTGACAAAGTAGTTTTTCTTATTAAATGATAAAATTTATTATCATACTATATATACACACATTAGTTCATTCAAATTAATAAATGATGACTAAATTTTGTTTATTTTATATTATTAAATTTAATAATTAATATTTTGATTAAAATTCTAACTATTAAAAGAGTTCTGGTCATATTTGGGGGGATTTGATAACCGGGTAAGGGGGGTGCCATAATCGACCCTTCGGGGTCGATTAAGGTAACCGGGGTCGGGTAGTGCTATTGTGTGAGGGGGAGGGCCAACCGAGGTGGGATCCATCGGTTAGCCGGTGTTGGTTAACCGGCCGACCATCCGATTGTCAAACACGCCCAAAAAAACAAATAAGTTCGATTAAGATAGAACTCCAAACGTCAGCCTCTCCAGGACAGCATGCTTGTGACCACCTTACCCCACCGTAAATCCTTAATCCCGTGGGTTCCCAATGATTGAGAGGGAGGGTGTGCTCGATGAATCGGATAGCCGCGGAGTACCAGACCGCGGTATCAGCTCACGGAGTGACGCCTCGGAGTGAGATGCCCACGTGCCTCCATTATTTATAGTCTCGGGGGAGACCCGGATGCAGTAGAACTGATATGAACCGGTAATACTATAAACCGGATAGGGTTCCGGATAAAGTAGGTCGCACAAGTGTGGTGCAGCACGTGTTGCTTACGGCATCCGTTTTCGTGTGACACGGTGGGCCCGGATCAAACGGCCAGCACGGGTCAATTAGAAAGAGTCCACAGATCGGACGGTGAATTTTACGACAGAAGAACGTGATTCCAAAACCAATTTGGAAGCTTCCGTGCTACCGTTCAAAGCTATACAAAGAGGATCCTCTAGGTTCGGTCAAATTTTAGTTGATATTTACTTTGAAGTTTTTTTTGACGAAATTTAGTATGTCGATATTTTAATTTACACAGCGAGAGACTTGAATTTAAATTCAGTAAATATCAAATTCACGGTCTTTTTTTATTGTTTTTACAAAACTAAGAAATCTTAATTACGCCCATATCCCTCGAAAGAAGAAGAAAATTAGACACTGAAATAAGGAATAAGGATAGATGGGGACGCTGAAGGGAATATACTATAAACTAGAGAAGAGGAGGACAACAACATATATTCCAAGTACCTACCAGACGCTATGCCCATGGTTCCGTGGAGCATGCAATTTAAAGTATAAACGGGAGATTAATTTAAACTTCATCTACTCTCCTCTTCGTGGGCTCTCTCCTTGCCATCTTATATGGCAAGAAGAAGTCTAGAAGAAGAGAGATTGGCTCATCAACCCCCCGGTCCCACCAACCCAAACCCCCGTGGAAGGATGGGTTGGCCTTGGCCAGGAGAGTCCGGTGGCGCTCATCTCATGTGATGGCGCCTCAACAGCCGATCAACCGGTGGTCCTCCCACGTGCGAGCTCTGCTGTTCCTCAAGTGGGGTGACACACGACCGTGACGGACGACGGGGGATCAGTGGGGGGGGGGGGGGGATAAGTCTTCCAGCTCAGCAGCTGTGCTTCACGTACGGGGATATCACACTTGGATTGGTTCGTTTGTAAATTTTGAAATTAACTCTAGCTAGTTGAATAATGTGTAGCTCAGTGGCAGTGGTTGACGGGATGCGAGGATTGGATTGGTTCGTTTTCGAATTTTGAAATTGGGATGTGAAGGCTTGATAGCTTCGTTGATCTGCCCCTCCGGCTCGATAGTTTAACAAATGTTTTAAATAATTCTCAATTAATTACTAGTGTGTGCATATATGATTACTGTTATTATATGTCACCTCCACATCTATACATGTCTGTGTCTCATACGCCCTCGTGCTTACACTTTTTTTTCATAAAAAACTCATTATTTATACCGATGTACGTATCTATGTTGACATTTATCAAGCGGGGTATCATATATATATGTATATGATAAAAAAAAGGTTACGAAAAACCTGAGCCAGGTTTGTGGGAAAAGAAAAATCACACATAACTCTTTTATAGGGGTTAATTCTATACAGAGGGGAAGGTGAGAGTCGTCATGGTGTAGACGTAGAGAGGAATTCTTAAGTCTTAGCGTCGACGTTTCGCTGCACAGGGGGAGATCACGTCGGGAATTCTCAAGTCTTAACACACAACCCTCCCACCCCCTCAATTTTTTTAGAGTTATGTTTAGTGTAATTCTTAGTTAACTACACATTCATAGTCTATGTACTTCAAGTAAATTATTTTTTATTTTTAATATGTTTTTACGACACGAGATCTGCGTACTCTTAATTTACCGTATCAGGTACAAATACATTTAACTACCCAAAAAATTCAAAATAAAAACAATCAATTTAGGGAAAAATTAAATTCAACATAATTTATTGAATCTGCTTTTTATTTTTTTAATTTTTAAGTCATCAAATGCCGATGAAATACAAACTTAATTTATATAATCAGATAATGACGTGATTTACATTCTAAGTCAAGTTATCTTAAGAATTACTCTAATTTTTTACAAGATACCTCATTTAATCATCCTTCCCGGTTGTCAATTAATCTACTCCTCTGAATTGATTGGCTATCATACTATTGGATGTTCGGTTCAAAAGATTTGGCCCCATGTATAAAATACGATAACTTATTAGATTTCACATTCCATAGAAATACCATATTTTAGAGTTCTACAGCATTTAATGTCAAAACAAACAGCCTCCCCATCTAAAATCATAGATATAGGTACTAGCCCGCCAAAACTATCTCGCTCTGAAAGGGAAGATTTTGAATCCTCATATTTCTCAAGAAAATAAAGAATCATGATGATAATTTATTAAAAATATAAGTGAAGTAAAAACTTGTGTCTGTATTATCTTGCGAGGGGAGGGAGAGGAAGGAGAGAAAGAGGGGAATGTCTTGACAGAGATAATAGAGCAAGTGCAGAGTTGGCGGGGAAAAACAAGAACAGAAAAATTTTAAGGAATGCAAACCCCCCCCCCCCTAGCGTTTCCTACAAAACAACTTTGTTGTCGATTATTTTGCTGTTAGTTACTTCGATTAAATTATTTAGAGAACAAACTCACAAATTTGAATATCAAAACTTCTCAGAATTTTGTCTGTTTAATATGCATATCATGATCCATATGGGACTTATCGTCGACGGTAGTTCTTTTGTGCACATCTTCAAAAGTTTTTTTTTTTTTGTAACGAGGAACGGTGATAATCGAGTTTACACAGAATGTGCGAGATAAATTCAAATCCACCAACACTCGAGTCACATCTTTTCTCCCCCGTACTATCAAACTCTGGACTCGCGTATCTTCAGAATTAAACCAAGTAAATCCACCCCGTCTAACGTAAGACCTTTCTAACCTGAGATAAAGTCTTTACCGGTTCCTCTATTCAAAAGATTCTTATTTTATGACATCAAAATTAATACCAGATATGATACAGACAAACGAAGAAAAATAGAATATCACATTTGATATTGCATGTCGGACTTCGTAACGATAGAAAGAAAGGTGTTTAAAATATTTTTAGGACATCGCAAAAATACGTGAAAAAAGTATATCACAGTCCGTTCTGAAACACAAGTGAAGCGTACTCGTGGTTCCCTTCTGGAAAGCAAGGGCTAGAGCAGAAGAGTATCACCGTCCCCGACCTCAGCCGTCTTTCTCTACTTTGCCGGCGTCGGTCAGGTGCCTTTAAACTTGTCTCTCATGGAAGCGTCCAGGTGTCGGCCTATCCCATCACAATAGTCACTCTGGAATTCGTGACAAATATACCACACAACCGATACCATATCTATATTCGTTTAAATATTATATATTTTATTTTATATTTAATTAGCTTTGATAGGTAAATTGGTTGAAACATTTCTTTGTAACGATTTATCCCAGATTCAAAATTCATTGGGAACATGTTTTTTTTTTTTTCAAATTTTCATTTCTTTTTAAGGTAAGTGCCCAAAATGAATGTCATTTGTGAGATTAAAACTGTGAATCTCAGGGTTGCACACATGACCCTCTAACCAACTAAGCCACTAATAATTTCAACACATAATTTATTATATTTATTATATTATTAGCACGCTAAGATACAATATATCAATAAAATACCGATACAGTACAATTGGGCCGTCAAACCTTGCCTGTAACAACTACTAGAGTGTAGGGGTGAACACGGTTTGATTTGATTTGATTTGAAGAGAATTTTTCTCAAACCAAACCGAACCGAATTAAGACTTCAACCCGAACCAAACCAAATCAAACTAGTTTGAAACGAAACCAAACCAAACCAAACCGAATTAATTCGATTTGGTTCGATTTGGTTCGGTTTGAACCATATTCAACTCCCATTTTATAATTAGATTGGATTCAAACAACGTTAGAGAAAAGTAGGGTAAAAAAATTTCTACCAAATAAAATAAATATTAAAAAAATAACATACAAAGTTGTAACTTGTAAGAACAAGCTACATAATATTTTCACATATAAAATTAAGAACTTCAGTTTCAATAAAATAGAAGGTGATTTGAAACCTATTTTATAACGTCGAAAATCCCATTAGAATGGCGGGAATTAAACTTTTTAAATTAAGATTTATAGTTACATATACATTTATATTAATTTGATAAAAATATTCTTAAATTCAAGTTATTCGGTTCGGTTTGGTTATGTTCGGTTTCTTGAACTTCAAAATCAAACCAAACCAAATTTTTTAATACGGTTTGGTTTGAACCCGAACCAAAATTTTTTAAATTTCAACCCAAACCAAACCGAACCAAATCGTTCGGTTCGATTTGATTTTCGGGTTGAACCCGAATAATGCTCACCCCTACTAGAGTGTCCCGCTCACCGGTACCTGACTTAACTAGACCTAATGAACTAATCATAATATATTTATATAAATGATCTAGTGACTGAATAGTATATGGGGAAACAAGTTATAAACAAATTAAATGGATAGCACCACCACCACTATCAGATCCATTTACTAGATGTTCAACAGATACATACAGGCCATTCATATTCCACTTTTCCATGTCCAATTGTGTGCCTGCGGAAAGCACGTGACCAAGAAAAGGAAGGAAAGACTGGCACGATGGCACAAGCTCGGCAACAACGGCAATAGCAGCATAGTAGTACATCTATTTTCTCTCACTCGCATTGGACCCATGGAACAAACCGCGACAGACGATCAAACGGCAACCAACAGCAGAATATACGAGCCGTGTATCCATGGACAAGGTGATAATGGTCACCATGCCCATAGAGCACGGGCTTAAGAGAACGACGATACATTCTTTTAGCCCCATATATTTGTAATATACAAGAATGGGCAGAGAGCGCCTACCCGGAGTTCAAAGACAGGGGGATGGAGGAGGTAGTGACCAAGCCGGACAGGAGGCCCACCAGGGCTGCGCTGTTGTAGGTGCACGGCTCTGTCTGCATGGAGTTGTTCCGGAGGTCGATGAAGGAGTCATTCTTGAAAGGCCCGCCGACGAGAGCCCCAATAGCGACGTTCGGGTTGGGCTCAGGTGATGACAACCACTGGAAGCCTTTGCAGCCGGTGTTTGAGTCTGCTGGGATGGATGCGCCCCTGTGGTGCACCTGCTGGGGGTAGTTGTCACCATATCCCACAAGGTAGCTTATCTTCATTGGGTTGTCGCCCAGTATGTAATCCACCTATAAAATGGCAACAAATCAGGAGGAGATATTTTAAAGGAAAACAAAATGTCAGAAGACTTCTACTTGCAGAAGAAGGGAAATATATGTGTCCGTTGGTGTAGTATGAATTCATCAACTCAACTACTTGACAGTCAGTAAAAGGACCGAGATCCTTGTAAAAGCATGTGGCGTGGGACTTATAGAGACAACACCCCTTGCCACGGCCAGGAATTTTGCATGCGCTTAAATGGCTCAGTGCATGAATCAAACGGAAGCAAGTGGGTTGAAACAGAAGCAGAACCAGAAGCAAAAAGTGTGGCGTATAAAAGCAGAAGTTGGGTATGACTTGGTTCTGATATTATATAAACATATTCAACTTAAAACTAATTAGCAGTGACTGGGAAAATCAAATTTATGCAAATACATCAGGCTCAAAATCTTAGAAAGCACATTGGCAAAAGATTCTACATAAAGCACATAGCATCTTCATATCCAACTGATTCAAGTTTTGAGTCCTACAGTAGTAGTGTTGGATACCATGGTGTGTTAATAGGAAAAGGGTAGAATATGAAAGATATGGCTGTAGCTTGGTGAAGTAGAAAGAAAAAAACCCAAATGGAAAGAGATAAGAGAATAGTCACCCCTAGATAAGCCAAACAAAACTGGCAAAGATACCAATTTCTGTACACCAAATGGCGCTTAAATTTTACATCAACTTAATCAAGTATATCTGTTAGTCAGAACTTCATGTGACCTCTTAAGCTCGTGAGAGTAATTGACAAGATGATTCTCCATGGTATCTGGTTTCTGCATATAGGGCTGATCTAGGCAAAACTTTTGCAGCACCAAAATGCAAGGATTGCTGCCTCTGCATGGCATTGGATCTATCTTCAAGCACTATGTAGGGAACTAACTTTTAAAAAAGCTTATTGATGTGCAACTATCTGGGTATACTTAAGGACAACCACAATAGCTTACATTGTTTTCTAACAGAGAGATGGATGCCAGTCTTAACTAAATTATAGCCTAAATTAGTACAAAAGTAATGAGATATGAAATTGCATATCCATGGAAGAATCACCTGTGAAATAGCAAAGTTGCGAAGGTCTGCAGGTGTATATGATTCCCCATTGCACTGCACTGTAGCTGTCCGAGAAGTCAGCATGTAGTCACTATACACGACAGCAAGGAATGAAGCAGCTACAGGGTGCTGCAGAGAATTCCACTGATCTATCCACACCAACCCACCTATACAGCAATGGACAGCAAAGATACACGATTAAATTACCCACAGAAAATGGACCTTTGGTTGAACTCACGTTTCCACTGTAGTTTAGTAATTCAAACAAACTGAAGACACATTCACAATTGAAGTCAAATGATTTAAACTGAAACTAGATCAAGACCTGCCTGCAATTCATCGAAATTTCCAAAGAAGATACAAAGGGTTTCTTACATATTCTCATTTTCCCCATTGTAACACTACACTTCTAATTAGTCATTGTGCAGCCACCAGTTGGTGGCGTCCCCAAGTTTATTAAATTGCACATCTTGTAGTTTCTCAAACAGATGGTGACCAGGTGTTCTAAAATACATGACATAGTGCATGGAATGTTTAAGCCAAACTGTTGTAATGGTGCATTGGAAGAAGCAAATATTAAATGTTATATGTTGAAATCAAAGCAAAGGAGGCATATATGTACACAATTACCATCTGTTCTACTTGAAGTAGCAGTTGGTGAGCTTGGTAAAAGGCCACACATGACTGCTTCAGCTGTCTTCCTGTACATCTGGAGTCCCACGTTCTCCGCATTGGATGAACTTTTTGAGCTAAAAAAGTTTAATCTGGATAAAAGGACCTGCACAATAATTGAAAGCAACTTCAGAGAAGTACACCTTTCTCTAATCCAAGGGATGAAACACACATAAAGGTGCAGTTACTGGCAGAAGTTCCTTGAGTGCATTTTCCTTGACTGTCACTATTGCCACATATTTCAAGATACAAAAAGAAAAGGTCATACCCTAAATAATTCAGGGACCCTTTTCCTGTTCTTTGTTTCCCCTGTTCTTTTTGCTATATTGGATTCAGTTTTTGAATTGTATTTTGAGTTATGAATGTACTTTATTTTGTTCATTTGAGTTTTGCTTTGAAATTAAATTCTTGAGTTAGTGAGCTAAGTGAGAGCTTTGTCTATGAATTCAATTTGTTGGTTAGTGAGCACAGGTTTGTTTCAAAGAGGAACCCAAATGAGATAAGAATTGAATTCTTACCTCTCCAGGGTGTGAATTGGATACCCTGAAGTTCTTTAATCTGAATTTTAGTGGGAACCATATATTCCGAAGGAAATATGATTCCTAGTTAGACATATATGCAGCACTAACAAGGGGTTTTAATTCACACCCCTTTCAGATAAATGCTGAATCCCACTATTAAGCAAAAAGAACCAATAATGAAAATTCATGTTAGTCTCAAGATTATTGTTAATAACTTTAAAGCAAATCTGAGAGCTAAGGTGAATTTAGATGCATAAATGGTAAGTTTAGCAATGTATCCATGTGCAGCAGAGATATATACCTGAGTTCCAGCACGTTTATCATCCCAGCTGAGCCATGTTGGTCTTCCCCAATCAGCATGAAGCTTCCCATTCTGTACTGTTACATAGCTAAGATATGATTGGTCACCAGTCGCATGATAAAGCCAAGTAGCAGCCCACAAGAGTTCATCATAGTAACCAGTTGAGTTATAATAAGTCTGCAGTTGTGGTATGCTAACACTGTAGGAGCCTCTATATGTATCAGCAAATGTAAACAGCTGTTGAGCATGCCGAAGAAGCAAGTCTGAATATGTAGAATCAACAGTCCTAAACACCATAGAGGCAGATGCCAATGCAGCTGCTGTTTCTGCGGCAACCTCTGTTCCTGGGGATGTTTTATTCACTTGCATAAGAGGCCTTTTCTCTGTCATTGCTTCAGGCCTTTCCCAGCATTTATGATCTATTTCAGGATCCCCCACCTACTAACCAGAGGAGCATAATAAGAGTGAAAACTGAATAAAAAAAATCATAAAGAATGTTCTTATACTTAATACAAGGGAAGAATGAAAGTCCATCGCAAGAAGTTATGGAAACAGAAAAGTTCAAGACTCAGCTCTTGCAAATATGGGAGAGAAAAAAATCATAGAGCGGTTCAGTGTTGAGCAAATCTTATTGTCCACCAGTTATCAACCGGTGCTAACCACATTAAAGCTAAAATAAATATTTTATTTCCTTCAGGTCATCAAGCACACAATGTCATTCGTGTGAAAAGGATAAAGAAAGAGGATGGCAGAGAATGCTGTCCAAAAGCCTTTCAAATATTTCCAATGTTTAAACTTATAACAAGTCCTGGTATAACAGTCTCTTCAAAGATTCAAATGTTCCTATATTTCATCATATCACTTCACTTGAAGATCATTCTTTAGGTAAATAAATGGTGATAGCCTACATTGTTGATATAAAGAGCTGCTAGTGTGTGTGTATGTGTGTGTGTGGGTTTCTCTTTCTGTTGAGCCCTGTTATATGATACTTTTTTTATCTAACTTACAATTAGGCAAGCATGGATAAGCCAGGGATGGGCCTATCGGGTGAGATAGTGTTCTTATCCTGATCGTTTAAGGGAAGACATATCCTTATCCTTAACAATCACTGGAAATGAATACCTAAAGATTATGTTATCAAATAACAACAGCATCGACCTTAACTTCCTGTTACAGGCCGGGTAGGTTTTAGGAAAAATTAGATTCTACTTCCAAAATTAACATGAACGAAGATTATATAAACACGTCTAAATTAATGGCCATTCAATTTCTACTAATCGAGAATGTAACATGCATAAAAGTAGACATTTATGCCATTTGAATGTGCATAAAAGGGTTTTACTAGAATTTATGAAGTTCAAGGAGAATTTATGAAGCATAATAGTCTATGACTCAGAATAAGAATCCATGGGTTAGAAATGAGAGTCGTGGGTTAAGTGTCATCACTGACCAAAATGAGTGACAAAGACAAATGGATGGATGATCATATAATCATATTTCAACATAGGTGTGTTTGAATCCTTATTGTGACCAGATATAGATGGTTTCTGTGCCAAATATGAAATATTCAAAAGGTTGTATATGGATATTTCCTTTAAGCTTTGAAACAGACAGATAAATGGATGTTCCAGTATCATTCTTCAACCCTACTAGAAACTGGATTAGAAACTTGGTGCATGAGCTAAGTTTTGCAAGCACGAAGGTAGTTTGTCCTATCCACCACTTAAGTATACTTTCTGGCATGATAGTTGGTTAACATTGAGGAGGGTTGATACCAGCCAATGTAACCAGTTAGAAAAACAAAACAAATTCCATGGAATCTTTATCAAATCTGGCAGGCCCTAGATTCATGGAATAAGCCTCACTAATTGATGTTGCCGCATGCATTTTGTGGCATGAATGTAAATATTCATCTATAGACTGTCTCTTGAAGATGGATGAGCAGAACTCTTCTAGACCTTTATAGCAGACTATGTAATGTTCTTTTGATTAATAAGTAAATAATTTCTAAATTAACAACAATGCAATACAGTCTTCTTTTTGAAAATTTAATGTACATCTCAAAAATGAGGGCCAAATGGATGGACAAATGGATTATCCCATTGCAATCAGCATGCCAAACAGCCTTAAATGGTCAATGATGGTGTGGCACTGAGAACAACAACGTGGCGCCGACATCAGATGCCAAGACCCTTTTGCTGACGTGTTGTCAAGTTTGCAGTGGCATGGTTGCCACAGGGCGGCTGAGGTGGTAGTCAGACATGCACAGGAAGGAGGCTTTAGGTTGACTGAAATTTTGGTTCTTATTGAGAGCTGATCTGCATATCGGATCTGAAGAACAAGTGCATGCTGTCTTCACTAAACACTTTAGGAAGCCCTAGCTGCAACCCAACTGTGGCAGCAGCCCCTAGCAATGGTGACAAGGGCTTCTGCATTGGGGTTTTTGCAATAGTGTTGGCTAACCATGATGGCCGTTGTTGCTAGCGGAAGGAAACAAATGCAACCGGTCAACCAATGAACAAGTGTGGTACC
This sequence comes from Amorphophallus konjac, assembly GCA_022559845.1. Lineage (NCBI taxonomy): Eukaryota > Viridiplantae > Streptophyta > Magnoliopsida > Alismatales > Araceae > Amorphophallus > Amorphophallus konjac. The sequence continues at coordinate 241,315,991 of CM040117.1, read as the reverse complement.
CAACAGCAGCAACCAATGAACAACTACAGCCAGGAGGAATGACAGCTGACAACAGAACAGCCATGATCTACAACATGAGAAATAATCAATATCAGGAATACCAAAGATTGATGTGAAACTGCAAACCTTGAACTCATAGGGTCTCAGCATCAGATCTATGTTCAAATCAATGAATTATGTGCCATGGCAACAAGCACAAATGCCATTATGATATTATTTCCAATGCACCTTCAATGCCACTTATCAGGCTATATCAACAAGACCTACTATTAAACTTGACCTGTATACTCAAAATGCCTAAACGACCACCTTGAGGTTGGAATCATTGTGGACAATGGAATCTTAATTGATCACAAAACCATGTCCCCTTCTAAGTCATTATGAAGCGGGAAACATTAGATTAAAGATCATTGCTGCCAAATCAAATATGTTAGCTTGAAAAAAGAGGAATTTAACTGGACAATATAGTGAATTGTGAGAATAAGGACAGATAGGAATCAGTGCAGGGAGAAAAATGGACATAATGGCAAAATGGATCATCTCCTTCATTGTTGCATTACTGCACATAAATGCAGAACATTGTGCCATTTCAATTGTGTCGTGCTGATTGCAGCAGTGCAATGGAAATTGCAGCATGGACAACTGAAATGTGCATGACATGGTAGGATCTCAAGTTCCCAGAACCAATGTTACCGTCTCCCATTTCAACTAATAGTTTCAGCAAAATTACAGCAATGATGAATATTACACTTTCCTATTTAACTTCTTCAATCTCTTGCTTTATGAAGGACCGCATGTCTTACATCGTACAGAAGATATGAAGGTATTATAACAAATTCAAGAGTGAGACTACATGTCAACCTGGATGACTTCTGCTCACACGTTATCTGTACTATGAAAACTTTAGCAGGCATTACAACATTAACAATGTTGTCATTGAAGTACATGGTTCAGGCACTATCATCTGGTACCACGTCTAGTAGAGTGACTTAGCAGACCAACTGCTCTACGCCGAAGAAAAGAATAATCGGTTTCAAGGACAAGATAAAGAAAAGGAAATTTTAATGATGCCATCACATGGGAGAATTTTCTTTTTGACACATCTTCCTAGTATGAAAATAAGGCCAATCAGGATTCACGTAAACCATGTACAGCATTTACAACAGGGATCACTAGGAAGACAACTGGAAAAAAAAGCAAGAATAGGAAAATTGATAAAAGAGGTAAGAAGTGCATTGGGAAGTGGGAACAACATTGCACTGGCCTGAAATACAAACTACTCATTTCAAGAGAATCACTTGCGAACTGGATGCAGCCCACACAAAAATGCTACTATCGCCTAGCACAAGTGCAACACCACAAACAAGAACGATACTGCCAGGAAACAGCAGCCAAATTGTCATTGCGATGCAAAAATGCTTACGAAACCAAAATGGTCGTCTGAAGATCTGTTCACACATTACAGACATTACCTGACAAATTTGATGTCTGTCCAAGGTGAACCCTCAAACTAAACAAGTAACTAAGACTCTTCGGCTATAATGTTCAGAAACACAACGCAATGGAGGTTGCAAAGCAACGGTAGCCAGATTATGATGATTACTTTGAGGAAGAGGGGTTGTTACCTGTATGTAAAGCACATTTTCCTTCGGGTGAGCATTGACCAGGTAATCCGTGATCCACCTGAGCGCATCTTGAGCTGACTCCAGCTGCTTCACTGCGGCCATCTGGTCTCCGTACTCTAGAATCGACCAAGCCAGCACTGTCGCAGTGAAAGCCATGGGGAATCCAAACTTCATGTGATCCCCGGCATCATAAATTCCCTTCGACAGGTCCAACCCAGCATCCTTCCCATCCGATAGCGCCGAGTCCCCTCTCCAAGAGATCTTATTATTGACCAGCTTGCCAGCTGCAGAGAGAAATTTCAGCAAACAACACCATTAAGCAACAAAACCACTGCTCACGTAGAAATCTACATGCAAATGTGATCTAAAAATGGCAAAATGAGACAGATACAGTACCTTTCTGTACGTCGAAGAATTGGATGGCCACCGAGAGCGCGTCGGCGTACTTCCCCGTGACGGCACCCGGCGGCCCGGGGACGGGTGCGGGCTCCGCGTGGTGCGACTTCTTCCTGACGGCGAGGACGGCGGCGGTGACCACGAGCGCGGCGATGCAGATCACGATCAGCCAGCCGCACCACCCCTTCGAGTATTTCGACAACCCCATGGCGCCCGACAACCCCCTCTACCTCCTCCCGCAAGCAGATTCCCGGCAGACAAGCGAGGCTTCCCGCCCTCGAGCGCGGCTAAGCTCGCAATGCCGCGCGCATTGCTCGGCAACTCGTAAGATTCCGGTTCCCAAGGGAGTGGTAGCCCCAACAGCGGCAGCGCAGGCTTCTGCAGCTCCGACGGACTCGGATGCCTCCGAGCGATCAGATCTCCCTCTCCACCGCGGCGAGCAGCAGCGCGGAGAGGCCCTGCTGCCGAGCTCGGGCCCCTCCAATAGAGGCTTGAAGCAGGAAGATGAATGGGTGTGGAAACGGCGGGGGAAGGGTTTCTGGGGGCGCCCAGATCTGGCGGAAGCGGGAGCTGGTAGGTCGTCTCGTCCTCCCCTCGTCAATTGCTCGCTGCAGCGCGCGACCACACCCGTTTTGGCCGTTGTGATCTCCGCTGTAATGACCTCAGCGCCCTCCTCGTTGTGATGTGGCACCGACACTCGCATGCGACGACAAAAGGGGGTGGGGTCAAGGATCTGCTGACTACGTCAACGACAGACAGCTCAGCTTGCGGGGCAAATGAGTAGGACGTGGATATTCGATCAGACGGGTTGTATTGCTCGGGTGATGCCGAGGGAACGGAGACGTGGGATCCGCAAAGCACTCGGTGCCCTCACTCACCTGCCGGCAGTGGGTGCCCCCACGGAGGAGGAGGGAGGGAGGGTGCCGGGGGTGCGCGAGTGGATGAACGGTGATCGGACCCGCCAATGACCGTATCCGCGAGAGTTGTGTCGGCGTGGCGTTCGGAGTCCGGAATGCGTCTGAGATTTTAAAATTGGATTAATGTATGTATATCCCTCCTGTATGTAAATATCAAAAATATTATTTTAATCATCAACTATTATATATATTATGAATCAAAAATTTTAAAAATATTATTAAATGATGAAATATATTCTTATTTGTGTGGAGAGATTTGGAATAGATATAAATGTTGGGGGTATTTTCATCATTTAATAATATTTTTAAAATTTTTGTTAATAATAATCATATATATGATATTTGACAACTAAATACAATAATTTGGTTATTTTCATATTTTGAGGTTATATATGACATTACCCTTGAGGAGGAGAATGGTCGCCAGGGCTAATGTGGCCCAATATCGCCAGTCTTGTTACGGCCCGGTTCAGTCGAGCCCGTGACGGACTATCCCATCGGACTCTGGCCCGGACAATACGGCCCAACTGAGGCCCAAGGAAACTCTGCCAGCCCACGGGTGGAATTACGATACGAGTAGATTTCAGGCGCCGCAAAACTCGTCAACAGACGAACGTTACCAACGTTATCACGGAGCTTCTCCCGGTGTGGACTAAGTCACACCCACGCCATCGAGATCCCCGCTACGAAGTCTCTCTTCAGGGGATGGGCAAGTATGCAACGGGCAACCCCCACGATCAAGGAGACGTTACTCCATGATCTACGCCATTTTCCAGTCAGAGAACCGCCAGCACCACGACATCCCCTATAAATAGGTCCCCAACTAGATCCAGAAGGGGCCCCCAGCTACAGTGATACATCTGTCGACATACACACATACAGAGAAGAGAGAGAGAGAGAGAGAGAGAGAGAGAGAGAGGCATCCTCGTGCCAGCAAAGCTCCTCGCCAAGGAGGGGGGAGAGACTTCTCCACGTAGCGGCGAAAGGGATCTCCATTCGGGAAGTAGGGCCACAGAGGTCCCTCTGTGGTTCTTCTCCCGTGCCTCTCCAAGCACACTCCAAACCTTCCGACCACTCTCTGAGCACTCCCTCCCCCACTCGGGCTCCTTCGGCTTACTCCCTCTGGTTCTCTTCTTCCTGCAGCTCTCTTTTTCTATGCTCTTACATGTCTCTGACTAAGACACTAGAGGGTTGTCCCTTGGGATCACTCCTAAGGCTCCATTAATGTCATTTTCTAGTGATTACAAGTTTTCTCGGGAGGCTGGCTGCTCTTCCCCAACAAACAAATTTTAAAGATGTGGTAGGAGGCCAGGGGAACACTTACACTTTTTGACACCGTTTGTGAGAATCGAGCAGGAAGCCATGCCACCCCGAGGAAGCTATTGCAACACTAGCAACCGCCGGGGGGCCCAAGGTTCCCGACGAGCGCCGAGCTACCGACGGGAGTCACAAGAAGCATCCTTTTCCACTCATATGTCCAGCGGTGCTGCTCCACTCGACCACACCATGAACCAGTTAGCAGAGATGCGCCGACAGATACATGCGCTAAGGGAGGCCTATATACCAAGACCTCCTCAATTGCTAAGCGAAGCAGGAACGAGCCCCAACGGAACTCCCCCAGAATGGTGGCCCCCCCACCGTAGTAGAGTCTTGCCGGGAGTGCGAGCCTTCGCTCCTCTCCCCCACGCATTCCCGATGCTCGTGAAGTGGACCCTCACGGTGTCCCACCAGCCCGTTGCATTCCAATCCGGAGATGGCGCAGCGACTACGACGCTACGAGGAGGTCGAGCGCGAGCTCGAGGGTAAGGTCCACTACCTGGACAACATCCTCAAGGCGGCGTGGACCAGGGGGCTCATCGACACCGACTCTGACTTCCACGCTCCCTTCTCCCGAGAGATTATGGGGGCGTCGATTCCCCTGAAGTTCCAACTGTCGGCATTCACTCCATACGACAACACCACCGACCCCGCCGACCACATGCATAGCTTCGAGTTCAACCTGGTGTTCCACCAGACCTCGGACGGTGTAAAGTGTTTGGCATTCGTCACTACCTTGCAAAAGAACGCTCGGACCTAGTTCAAGGCGCTACCTGTTGGGACCGTTACCACCTTCCAGTAGCTGAAGAAGATGTTCAAGGAGAACTTCATCGGCTGCAAAAAGAGGTCAGATCTACGGTGAGCCTCCTCGTCATCAAGCAGGGCCACGAGGAGCCCTTGTGGGACTTCGTTGCCCAGTTCCGCAAAGAGGCCCTCCACATCCCTCGCCTGGACGTCAGCATAGCCACGACAACATTGATGCAAGGCACTCAGGACACCATCCTCCAAAGGACGCTCGGAGTGGAGTCCCCGATGACGTTAATGGACCTCCTCGCCCTAGCCCAAAAGCAGGCCAGCTGCGAGAAGAACAACACAACGTTGAACCGAGCGCCCAGGGCCAGTCAGCCCGACCGCAAGAGCCCAAGCCTAAGGTGAGTGCCATTGACTATGAGCCGTCGTGGATGGACTCCATCCTCGACTGCCTTCTTCATCAACGCTTGCCCGAGGATCACTCGGAGGCCCGGTGAATAAGAGCCCAAGCATCGCATTTTACGATTGTCAACATACACCTCTTTAGGCGTTCATTATCAGCATCCCTCCTGAAGTGCTTGTTCCCAACCGAAGCCAAGCAGGCCATTCGTGAACTCTAGGAAGGACTTTGCGGCAACCATATCGGGGGACGAGCATTAGCCAGAAGCCTCATCAGACAGGGATATTGGTGGCCCACCCTATAGCAGGACTGCCTCGAGTACGTGCGGAGCTGCCCCCAATGCCAGAAGTATGCACATCGGCATCATTAGCCCGTGACACAGCTTCACACTCTGATGGAGCCTCGCCTATTTACTTGGTGGGGGGTAGACATATTGAGCCCCTTCCTAGAACCCTAGGGGAGGAAGAAATTCTCCATCGTCGCCATCGACTACTTCAACAAATGGGCTGAGATAGAACCCCTTGGAAAAATCACGGGTGAGGCATCCTGGAAATTCATCCTACGCAACATTATTTGCCGGTTTAGGATCCCGCGCGTCCTCATGATGGACAGTAGCAGATAGTTTGACTGTGCTCTCTTCCAAGAGAAATACTCGGAACTAAGGATCTGGAATCATTACACCTCAGTAGGCCACCCCTAGGTCAACGGTCTAGTCAAAAACGGCAACCGGACCCTTCTTCACGTCATCAAGACCCGCCTGGCACGAGTAGGCGAGTCATGGGTAGACGCCATCCCGAGTGTTCTATGGGCGCACCGCAGCACTGCTCGGGCCGCCACAGGAGAAACCCCATTCCACTTGGCTTACGAAGCTAAGGTCGTCAATCATCATTCTAGATGAGATTTCTAATCCAACCCTGAGAGTTAGCCAGTTTGATGAAACACGAAATAATCAAGCACTACGAGGGAACCTGGACCTGCTGATGGAGGATAGAGAAAGCGCTCAGACTTGGCTAGCCACTTACCAGCAACGGTTGGTGCAGTATTACAACGCATGGGTCAAGAAGCACCTCTTCTTCCCCGGGGATCTCGTGTTACGCCGCGCTAGGACCCCAGAGCCATTGGGGGGAAACTAGCTCCAAATTGGGAAGGCCCATACCGGGTTGTAGAGGTGCTCGACAAAGGAGCATACAAGTTGTCATCCCTGGAAGGTCGGGAAGTCCCCCTCACCTGGAACTCTATAAATCTTAAAGTTTTTTTCCAGTGACAAGTGGATTGGATTATGATCTCCTGTCATTTTATCCCATCTCCAGTACTCGTAGGGGCGTTGGTATTCCCATGCTTCCAAGAGGCGAGCAATAATCTTCTCATGCCTAGGAGACAGACGTATGCTCCCCTCGAAAATATCACTGGTGGCTTCACATAGTTTCCAAGAGGCGAGAAATAATCCTCTCCTCTGCAGGAGATGGATGTACACTCCCCTCGAAAACACCAAGGGTAGCTATATATATAGCTTCCAAGAGGCAAGACGTTTCCTCCTCTTAGGGAGAAACTAACTCCCCTCCAAAACGGAGCCGATCATTTCATGGTCTGTTGGACACGAGTACGACAGTAGTCCAATGACTACTCCACAAGTGTGCCTTTTGGGATACTTCCTAGATGTTGGCACCTGAGCATTCCTCCTCTGCCTTACTGCCTTTCCTGCTTTACTATTATTTATGTCTTATTACTACTCAATTGTACCGCTTTTATTATGTTGGGGATCCGCATGACCCCCACTGAGCCAATGAGATGAGGCTCACCCCTTTTTTTTTCAAGTTCGGCGTGCCTCCTCGTCGCCTGGAGGCCTTGAGCAGCACTCGTGAGTCCTAGGCTTCTGCCAGTCGGGGTATGCCCCAAGGCTTTGTACTTTCCTTTTTGTTGAGCTGTACCTTTGAGACTTGTATATCTGGACTGAAATTTGTATAAATCTACTTATAAACATAAACTTTAATTTCTGCACTTTAATTACTACATTTATTTTAGATTTTTGTACACTCCCGTGACACCTATTAAACCCTTCCGAGCTTCCCAGCTCGTGGGTGGCGGCGTAGGATCCGAATGGTATAGGGTTTGACCCGGTATCCGGATCTTGGGTCGTTACAACCGCGGAGCCCGCTGCCCAGCCACCACCCCACCATGCCTGTTATCCTTCTCCATGTTCTCCCTCCACTGTGCTACCACCACTGCTGCAGCAAAGTGCCCGCCACCCCACCGACGTCGTCCTCTGCGCTCCCTTCTCCGCTAGAAGCACCCCCCCACGCAGGTGCTGCTGGTCACCGTCCTCGTTCTCCGGTGGCGCAGGCGAGCAGTTCTCGCCTCCACTCCAGATCAGCGCCCATCGTTCCCAGCGTGGTGTACACACGCCAAAATTAACATCATTTTGAGAACATCTCATATCGTATTGCGATATCCCAATTTGACCCTAAAATTGGCTTATTTGAGTGATTTTTCTCATATTTATTGAATAATCAGCTTTCCTCAGCTTTCCCAATTTTTTCAAAATTTTCCTGATTTTTCCAGGGTTTTTCTCCAATTTTTTAGGACTGTTCTAAATTCGTGTCAGGCCAGTGGACGTCAATTCCTTGCTAAAAGAATCAACGCCTATTCAAATTGACGTCAATTCTTATGAGTCGACGCACCACTCGGAAGGAGTCTACCTTTCACAATTCACGTCCACTATGGTCGACGTGTATTCATTTTCCACCATTTTTGGCCTGATTTATTTCATGAGTTAACGTCTATTTGGAAAGTCGCCCATTCTTGAACGCGTCTGAGATGGTGGACGCGTATTCCTTTATTCCTTTTAATTATTAAATTAACACTTTTTCGAAAAGGCGCTAATTTCCTAATACGCGTTAGCCTCCTAGACGCGTATTTGAAGTCGCGTCTGTGACCATGGACGCGTCTTCTTATTCTTCAACTTGTTTGAGCCAACTTCGTTTTCATGAAGAATTAACGCCTTTCTACAAAGCCGCCAATTCTTTCATTGGCGTCTATCCTTTTGACGTTAATTTCCTTTCTTTTTTGGCCTTTTAAATAATTCACAAAATTCCAAATTTGCGTCTCGCCTCCTCGACGCGATTTCCTTTTCCGATTTTTGGTCATATTCGACTTTCCAAAATAATGAAGAAATGGCGTCTTCTCCCCTGACGTTAATTTGAAGACGCGTCTAGAGCCCCAGATGCGTTTTTCCTTGCCCTTTTTTGAGATTTTAAATCCTACCAAAATTCGTAAAATCTCTAATTCGCGTCAGCTATGGTGGACGCAAATTTCATTCTAATTTTTGGTAATTTCTAGCATTTTTAAAAATGACTCAGAATGGATGCCTCTTTGAGCTGACGCTATTTTAATTAGCGCCCACTGTGGTGGACGTCAATTCTTGCAGAATCTTGAACTTGGTAGAACCTCCTTCTTTCCTCCTCTTGGCCTACTTTTCCACTTGGGAAAGGGTTCCTATGACTTTCTAAGGATGGGAGGACACATATCCATGGAATATCTCTCTCCAAATCTAATTAAAACTTGATTTAATAATTTTAATAGAATTAAACTCTGAATTTTTCATCTATAAATAGGACCCCCTCTCCCTTGTTGTTAAGGCTGAGTTTTGATTCTAAGAGGAGGTGTTGCTAGTTTGGGAAGCCAAGAAGGAGTCTCCTAAGCTCAAAGTCATATACGTTGGAGCTCCTACGTTGGAGCACATTGAAGATCTTTTGAAGCCCCCCCCCCCCCCCTTTCTTAGAGAAATAACCCATAAGCTCTTCTTATTCCCTTTCTTTATTGCTCCTTTAGTTTAATTTTGCATGTTCAGGCATCATATGTCATCTCTTTTCTTCGTCAATTATTTTCATGTCAACCACGTTGAGATATCTCCAATTGTGCAGCACTTGCACCCTCCTCTTCATTCATCATTATTTTTCTACCCTTTTGCATAGGGGTTTTAAAGATAAACACCAACAAGGTGTGTCAATATCCATGCTTTGTTACTTATTTCATATTTAGAATTTGATACTACACACTTGTTTCTAATTCATATCTTTCTCTTGTTGGTGTTTATTTGTGTTTTGTAAGGGTAATCAATCAAGAAAAACTCTCTTCATCGGCCGGCCGATTGGATGAGAAGGTGACACTCACATCTCCCCCGCATCTTTAAAGGTATTTTTCACGATCCCTCCTTTGTTATTTATTGTTAATATCCTTTGAGCCCCGCGGTCTCTGACGATCACGATTCCTATTAACATCCACGCACGCTCCCTTTCCCCCTTTCCCCTCTTTCCTCTTCTTTTTCACATAATATTAATTCTTTTTTTAAGTGGATTAATCCTAAAATCTACACCTGGCACCTAGCGCCTCCGAGTAGGTTGCTCATCTTCCGAGCACCGTGACCCCTTCCAAGCACGCCCACCACCGTTACGAGCACGCCGGACCGGTGCCCAATCCATCCTCACCGCCGCTGCTATTCCTCCGCCCCTCTCTCAATCTCTATGTTCTCTCACTCACTCTCTCTCTCTCTCTCTCTCTCTCTCTCTCTCTCTCTCTCTCTCTCGCTCGCTCTTATCTAACAGAGTCTCAAAAAAGACAAAAAAAGACAGCAGAAGAAGAGAGCCAAAGAAAAAAATAAAAAAGAGATAAGCAGAAAAACAAAAAAAGAGAATATTTCTTGAAAAATAGAAACAAAAAATTGATTGAGAGAAAAAAAATCATGGATTTATTTTCATTTTGCGTCATTTGGGTAATCTAATGGTGACGTGAATTGCACCCCAAGTTAAAATATCTTGAGACCCACTTCAAAAAAAATTTAAAAATTTAAAAATTAAAGACACTACACACCCTGGGTGTGCCGTGTAATGACCAAAGATCCGGATATCGGGAATACCCCGATACCATTCGAATCTTGGCTTACTACCCACGAGCCGGGAGGCTCGGAAGGGTTAAAGGGAAGGTGTTGTCATGCATTGAAATTCTAAACGAGCAGTAAATAAACTACAGACTCTAATATTTAACTGACAGAAATAAAATTAGCATTTATAACAATTAAATGAACCTACAGAGTCCAGTCCACAAGTACAGTCAACGAAAAGGAAACGTACACTGTTGCGGGGGACAATCCCGGCACTGGCAAGCTGGCGAGCTACTAGACCTCCGACCGGAAGTGCTCCACCTCCAGGAGAGCACTGGACCTGAAAAGTAGGGGGTGAGCCCATCTCATTGGCTGAGTAGGGGTCCCGCAGATCCCTACCTCAACAAAAGCGGTAAACGGCAGTAACAATAGCAATAATAAGAAAAACAATAATATCAGAAAATAACAACGGTTGAGATGGCAAGAACGGCGAGCTAAGAAAACACGGAACCTCTACGCTAGCCCAGTTCCCAATAAGGGAACCTCAATGTAACGACCTGAGATCCGAACACCGGGAAGTCTCGATAACCCGAATCTCGAATCGCCATCCACGAGCCCGAAGACTCGGAAGGGTTAAAAGGATGGTGTGGAGATACACAAGAATCTAAAATAATTACAGAGCTACACAGATTAAATGAATTAAGCAGGAAGTAATAATTAACATTAATTAAATTACATGGTCCACAAAATAACAGCAGTCTAAAAAGACAGTAGTGTTGACACCCGTTTTGTGACCAATAAGTTGGGTCATCTCCTTATTCATTCTATATGATGCTCCGAGTTATTCCCTTTCATTGAGCCTTCTTGATCGATTTGAGGTTTATTTTTGGGTCATGTCTCCTTGGTTGGGTATGATTCCTTGTGGTTTGTCATTAGATGAAGCTCAGCAAACTTTCATTTCATTTTGGAACCTTATTGTCTCTAACGGTCCATCATGGGGGCGTTACATCTTTCTGACGCATCAGCCCTGGGCCGTTACATCTTGAAGAGTCCTACGGCTTAAGGCCTTATTCCAATGCTTATCCTTTTGCCTATCCGTTGATTCTAACAGTCTGTCGTACGGCCGTTATCTCATTGTGACGCATCAGCCCATGGCCGTTACATTCATTCAGAGTCCAATTGTTTAGAACTTCTTCCCGTTGATCTTATCTTCTTAAGAGATAAGGTTTTGTGACGGTCTTCTCCTGGCGCGTTACTTCCATGTGGCGGTCTATCGTACAGCCGTTACATCCAACAGAGAGTCCTGGCTGGTTTGGTCTTTTCTCTGCTACTCCGTGGTCGAGTTGAGAGTTTGATCTTGTGATTTCTCTTCCAAATCTGATCCCCAGAACCTTCTATTCGATTCTATGGACTCTTGGGAGTATTATCTTCAAGAGTTTGCTAGGAATTATCCTCTTTTCTTGCTGGATTATCCTCTGCTCGACCGGAGAGTTAGAGGGTCTATAAATAGCACCCTTAACTTCATGGCCTGAGGGGGAGAAATCTGGAGTTTGCGTCGAAGTGCTGCCGCATTCAGGAGCCACATCCATCCAAGAGGAGATTGTTTCTACTTCCATCTGCATCACAGTCAAGGGAGTACTCCGATTTTGGGTTTTAAAGTTCATAGTTTGCACACTTGTGTTCTTCCCTTGTTCCTCTCATCATAGCATTGTCCCACTCCTTATCCCACGTTCCTCCACTTGTTTCATTCATCTAAACATCCTTCCTATGTTTTAAAACACCCAGAGGGGTTAAAAAATCAAACTTCCCAGGTATTCCCCTTTCCTTTTGCATGATATTAAGTTCATTTGAGAATTGATGCTACGTTGTGTGAAAGGCTAATCTGGGGTTATTTTCTTATGTTCTACATTCTTTGGCAGGTTTACAGGGTTCATAAGGCGAGGCCCAAGCTTTCTAGTCGGCTGGAAGGTTTGGAGTTTGAAGGATTCACAAGTTGGTGCTGCATATACTCTGACGGTCTCGGTCAAACGCGTCAGGTTCCTCTAACGGTTTATCGGGAGACCGTCACAATCCTGTGACGCACAGGTTCTAGACCGTTACATTCAGCAGATCTGCAGATTTTAGTGGTTTCTATCTCCCGTGGGCGAGTGCATCATCCTCCTATTTCTAAGGTATTATTCAAGTCTTTGGCCTATTTTATTACCCTAGTGGCGATCACGTTTCTTTCCTTAGTATTGGGCATTGATTTTCTCTCTCATATCCCCTATTTCCTTTGCTTGTTCCACCCACTTGGTGTGTTTTCATTTATTCCTTTGCTCCACGCTCCGGCATGTGTTTTTCTTTTCCTTCTTTAGTAGTTTGATTGAGATAGCATTTCCCATGCTAGAGCTTGTTCTGATTGCCTAAGTTCATGGTTCACATGTTCATAGGTTGATTGAGATCATTGTTATTTGCTCATCATATTTATCATTCATCACTTCACTAACAAAAAGGAAGAAAACAAGTCAACAGATAATTTTTTGGCGATCACGGTGGGACAACTTGTGTCAATCGTGCTTTTTGATATCTGTTAAACCTGCCATCATTTCCTTGTTTGGTTTTCCCCGGTTTCCCTTTTATTTCCCTGCTGTTTCTGGTTCTCTGGCTCCTCTGACGGTCTCATGTCCCTGCGTTACACTGCTTCTGACGGTCTGGTCTTCGACCGCCACATGCTTCTGACGCAGGTCCCCTAGACCGTTACATACTCCAGACATGTACGCATCCCGAGGTGTATTTTACTTCCGTAGTTTCTGCTGTGATATTTTGACTTGGGTGATATCTGGTCTCCTCCCTCATTATTCTACTTATCTACATCATTGTGTGCATACTTGTTTGCTAGATTCTAGGTTAGAATTTGCATGCACTCCGGTGCACATAGGTTCATGCATATTTTCATATATTAGATCGCATTTTTCTACCTTGGTGTGCAGACCTCTCGTCTCCATATTCCTTGGGGCCGACTAGGAAATCACACCAGAGACCTCCATAAGTCCCCGCGAGCCGTGGATTCCCACACGAATGCCGGGCTGGTTGTATCTTTCCACCCCGTGTCTAGGATTGCATAAGTGAAGGAGTGATCACATTTTGGGTTAAACCAAGCCCTACACCCCTCTCCTATTAGGAACCCATTGTCAAGAGCGCATCTTTAATCAATCTGCTAAAGTTCCAAAGGAGAAATTATAAAATCTTGTGGCATCATCTTAAGCAACTTGGTTGACTTGAAGTGTCTTCATTTCTTTTTCACTTGCATCTTTGATAGAAATCATCTAGGTTTGATTGCTCGTTGTGTGATTGTTTGTTGTCTTGTTTGCATCTTGTTAAGGTTGTTCGTTGCATGTGGAGTCACCTCCATCCGTTAGAAGCATCATCACCCGGGGGAGAGTCCCTCTCCTCATCCTATTTCAACCCACTCTTCGAATCTACCATGGCTTCCTTTGATCTTCCTCGGTCCCAAGAGGAGTCTCTCCCTCAAGGGCTTCTAGAGGATCCCTCTAGAGTTGTCTCATTCCAGCCTCGCGAGGGGCCCGTTCTTCCCTCATCTTCCATCCCCATGGAGAGTGCTCCGTCTACTCAAAATCCTCCTCTTCCTTCCGCCAATTCTGTCCTTCAGATGATGGCTCAATTAGACCCGGCCCAGCTTCAGGCGGTCTATCAGGCTATGCAGGGGTCCAATACCCCGCCTTCTCCGATTGTCTTTGGTCATTCCAATCCGTCCGTCGCTCAACCTAGAGCCGATGGACCCGCTATCCAACCCACTTCTATTGATCTCACTTCGGTCCAACCTAGGACCCTCCGCTTCTCCAATCTTGAAATGGGCCAGTCTTCTGGTTCGGCTCGGTAGCTCCTTGATAAGGGCAATACCCTTGTCCCTTCTTTCCCATCGGATCATCACACCTTAGGCCCACCTGTGCCGCAAGTTCTTCTTGGTCCGAGTGATTTTATGCGCCCTCAGCAAGGGGCAGCCCAGGTCCAATCCAATGTGGGTCATCCTTCGATCCATCATCCTTCTTATGGGCCGTCTCCTCCATTTGCTTACCCTTCCGTTCCTCAAAATCCATCCTTTACTGTCCCTGCTCCCTCCCGAGAGCAGGAGTTGCTTGATAAGTGGGCCGCCATGCAGCAGCAACTCGACTTCCTTCAAAAGCGGGTTGGCCCTCAATCTTTGGCAGACGTTCCGGTCCCAAGTTTTCAGAACATCCGGTTCCCTCCACAGTCCGAGCTCCCCAATTATAGAAAATATGATGGGAACATCAATCCTTTTGTTCATGTGAGGGACTTCTTGTACGAATCGGCTCAATTTCAGTACGACAATCGCCTCATGGCGTATCTATTTCGCCGATCGCTAGATGGTGTTGTGCTGGAATGGTTTTATTCTCTGCCATTAGAAGAGGCTGAGAGTTTCAAGATAGTGAAAGATAAGTTTATTCAGAGATTCCAAAATAGAGTCGGCCCGGAATATTCATTCACGGATTTGGTGGCCGAAAAGATAAAGCCAGATGAGGAATTTGCTACCTATGCCGACTGATGGAGGCAGATGGCCGCTAGAGTGCCCGGCCACATTTCGCAGGAAGAGAAGGTTAAATTGTTGATTTCTAATGCCACTCCGACATTCCGCAATATTCTATCCATGAATGATATAGCCAACATGCATCAACTATATAGCCGAGCGCGCTTTATCCAAACTCAGTTCAAGGATTCCCCCATACACTCGCTCTTTGAAAACCAAAAGCCCAAGTATCATAAGAAGCCTCAAGGGCCTGTTACCGAGGGGATCCAGACGAACGAGCAAGTTCAAGCCGTTGCTTTCCCTTTCCAAGCCGCACCCTTCCGCTTCCCATAAAATTCCCGCACTCCACAGAACCCCGCTCCTCAAAACTTCCAAGCCACTCCACAAAATCCTCCGCCCGCCTTCACCATTCCATAAAATACCTTCGCCGCACCACAGCAGCCACCACAGCCTCCACAATACCACAATGTCCCTCCACCCAACGGCTATAACAACAACAATAACAAGCGCCCGGCTCCTAAAAGGGCACAATATCCACCCTTGCCAGAGACCCTCACAGATATCTTCTCGGCTCTCATGTCAATCAATGCTATACAACTTCCTCCGGAACGGCCCAACTGGAACCCGGTCGTTGACCAGACAAGGTACTGTATGTTCCACAGGCAGCCGGGCCACACAATTGAAGGATGTTTTCAGTTCAGGGACTTGGTATATGACCTTCATGAAGGACAGAGAATTGATTGGGCCGAGATGCACAAGGCCATTGTTGAAATCAAAGAAAAGAGAAGACAGCCGTCGAGGCAGCAAGTACAGCAGCAACAAGCACCGCAGCCGCAGCAGCAGCCACCACAACAGCAACAGCAGCCGGTTCAGGACTTTGGGATCCACCAAAACCCGATGCCGAACCATCCTTCCGTTCCACAGCCTCAGCCGCAGGCACCGGCCCAGGTAAACGTAGTCCAACCCCCGGCTCCTAACGTCGGGTGGTCTTTTGATGATGACGGCACCACACCACAGATAATGGCCTTTCACCATAATCACCACAATCCCCTTACTCCCTCTAACATTTTACCTACACACCCAACACCTTCACCACTTGTCCTCTCATTCACACCCACTCCAGTAACTCCGCCACCACCCGCAATTGTATCACACCCGCCACCAGCTACCATCATCACACCATCATCCAACCCTCCACTCATCACCACGCCTCCACTAGCATGTCCTCCCCCCGTACCAGCGCCCATCATCACCACCCCACCTTCCATTAATCCCTCGCCCATCATCCGCCCATCGCCGCTTATTACCTCCACCAACACCACTTCCCACCAAATTCTTTCTCCCACACCGCCTATTCCACTCATCCACACCACCGGGCCAATTATGCCGTCTTCTGATGCCGTGCCGGCACAAAACCTCACCCTACGGAGCGGGCGGTTGTTCCATCGGAATTTTCTCACTACTTCTAATCCCCAGTCTTCCCAGCCGACTGCCGAGCAAGAGGAAGCCAAACCTCTGCCGGGTACCCAATACGACTTGCTACATCACCTAGATAGGGTGCCCGCTAAGATATCAGTCCTGGAGCTTATCAAGAGATCCACCCTTCACCAGGATGCTCTCAGAAATTTCTTGCAAAAGGTGATGGCCAGTGAGGACATGGCAGTTGACAGTTTACCGACAGCACTGGCAACAATTTCTAGAGGGCCAGCGATCACATTTTTTGAAACAGAGCTAGCTCCTCCAGAAGCTCGGCAAATGCCGCTCTGCATTTCAATCACTTTGAATAAAGTCAATATTGACGCAGCAATGGTTGATACATGGGCATCTATTAATGTGTGCCCACTCAATACCCTTCGAGCCTGTAATATCTCAGAGGAATTACTACGGCCAACCCCCACTACTATAGCTGCATATGACAACTAGAGGAGAGCATGTCATGGGGTGGTCACTATTCAGGCAGAACTTGGGCCCCTTACTATGCCCTTGGAGTTCTATGTCTTGACATCGACCCTATGTTCAAGGCTATCTTGGGTCGCCCATGGATTGACAGTCTCAGCGCCGTACCCTCCACTGCGCATCAATGCATTAAATTCCCTTTCCAAGGGAGGGTCGTCAAAGTTAAGAGCTTGTCTACGGTCCAATCTGTTAAAGCTATTTCAGAAAAGGTCCTTCCCACATTATGGCCAAGCAGCCGGCCAGTTATCTCTGTGCTAGATCTGGACTTCCCTTGGGCTTATGCACCTTGCAAGCCCGTCACTGCTACAGTTAATATCAAGATGAAGCCCCAGATCTGAGATTCCAAGGGCTGGGACATTATACTGAAACTTGGCTACCAACCGGGGAGAGGCCTCGGTGCTCAATTGCAGGGAAGGACCAAGCCCATCCCCAAGGGAAGAAAAATGAACAGGAGATGTCTCTACCGAGAGACTGCATTATATATGATGGGTTGACTCTGGGCCACTCACCTGGGACTATCTTTAGCATTTTGTTAGAGGGCCTCTCCAGCCAGGAACGTTAAGCCCTCAGCCAGTTCTGCCAGAAAGGAAAGGCTCAGTTTGGCCAGTTGCCAGTCCCCCTCTACCACCAAAAAGGCCAGTTGATGACATGATTGACTATAGTCAAGCCTTTGAAAGATTATTCCATGAAGGAGGTTGTCGACATAAGCATCAAGAGGTTCGGCTCATCCAATGGAGGCCGAAGAAGCAGCCAGTTCAGCATCCACGTGCCCCTTAGGCACAAGCATGTGCTATGTGTTTTGATGATAGTAATGCTGTTTTATTTTGATGATAGCAACACAATGAGTGCATTAAGATATTGTGTTTTGATGATAGCAATATGAATGCATATGACTGTGACTGATATATTATCTGGAGAATGCATGTGTATGACTGATATATTGTTTGTGCTTGACTTCTGTTCTATACATTGCATTCCTAGCAGACCAGCAAGTCTATACACTGCAGGGTAAAGCTTAGTCTAGACATTGCTGCATTGCTTGCATTTCTGAAGTCTACACATTGTCTTAGGGCACCATTCGTGAAGCCTAATGAAGGCACGTGATCCAAGGAAGGACGAGGTGCCCAGATGAGGACACGTGAATGCAGCCCAGCCAGGATGTTGCCAGGTGGTCGAAATGCCTCGATTCTGGTGAAACTCCTTGGGTAGGAAATGTGGAAGCCACGCGCCCTTATCCACCTGTTGTTGCTATATATTGAAGCCTTCGTCCTCAGATGAAGGCTGATCGAAGTGGAGAAAGAAAAAGTAGAAGTGCAGAGAGTTCGATCCAGCAGAAGAGAAATAGAGTGAAGCAGAGAAGAAGAAAAAGAGAAGAAGAGCAGATAGAAAGAAAAGAACAAGAGAGATAGAGAGCTCGAGCTGAGAGAGAGAGAGAGATTATGTTTGTCTGGTACTTGGATCAAATCCAAGCCAGAACTGCTCCTTCGAGAGCTATATTCTTGTGCTTCATTTACAGCTTTCTGTTGCTGTTTGGTTCATATTTTTGTTTTCCATTTTATACCTTTATCCAAGCTGTTTGTCAGCAGAGTAAGCTGTGTTGCTCAGCAGTTGCAGTGGAGGATTCCACTGGACGGGTAAGCTGTAATCCCCAGCGGTTTGCAGTGGAGGATTCCACTGGACAGCAAGCTGTGTTGCTCAGCGGGGCGAGGAGGATTCCTCGGACGGCAAGCTGTGTTGCCCAGCGGTTGTATGGCAAGCTGTGATGCCCAGCTGTTCAAGCTGTGAGTCAGCGGAATCCACACTCTAGTTTGAGTGTGGGGTGGACGTAGGTCTGCAGGACCGAACCACCTAAAAATCTCTGTGCAGTGGTTTGATATCTTTATGGTTTGGCGCAAGATGCTTGCATAGGGACGATATGGCTTGATTGCATACCATGTGCTTGACTGTGGTTTTGAGTGTCCGTTGAATTGTTATTCCGATGTTGCTCTTTGTCCTTCTGAAGAAGGTAGATTTAATTCCGTAGCTCTTATCATTAGATTCAATATGTCTTGTTAGCATTCAGGTTTTTAATTGGGCGAAATTTTTATAAGGGTGTATTCATTCACCCCCCCTCTGAATACTGCACCGAATCCAACACTTGGTATCAGAGAGGTCTCCGATCTAACAGATCTAACAATCTGCAGAGGATCATGCTAGTTTTTGGTGCGTTTCAGAGTGGGTGTATTGTGCTCGTTGTTTTGTTTCACCGGTTTAGTGCTTTACCTTGCCCATCTGGTTTTGCTGCATTTCATGTCATTTGTTTTAGTGAGCTGAATCTGTTTTCCATCTGTCCAAATGGGTCGTCCTCCGATTTATGATGGTTCTAACTTTGAAAGTTGGCTAGGAGGCCTAGCTGTGTACGTAGATTCCATTGATCCCAAACTATGGAGTTTGCTATCCAAAGGCCCACATCAATTACCCAAAGATCAGACCAAGTGGTCTAGTGAGGACACCTTTAAGAACCGTGATAATGTCATAATTCTTAATATCTTAAGAGCTGCTGTTAATACTGATGTATATTCTTTTACTCTCAGGTGCAATTCTGGAAAAGAGATATATGACAAAGTCATCTCTGCGCATAATCAACAGAATGATAGCTGTTTGATGGCCAATCGGGATAATGAAGATTCCTCATCCAAGGTAAATTCTGAATCTGAACCTGAAGAACTTTCAATTGATGATCTATGGAATATAAATGAGGAACTTACTGAAAGATGTGAAAAATTAAAATCTGAAAAGAGAAAATTGAGAAAAGAGGTGAATAATTTGAAATCTGAAAATGAGTCATTACTAGCGAAGAAAACTGGAGCTGAAGAATGTAAAGAAAAGTTGGTTGAAGAAAATGCTCATCTGAAGGAACAAAATAAAAAGCTAATGGTCCTTAATACTATCTTCTCTGAAAGATGGTTGTCAGTTGAAAAAGGAAAATCTGTTGTGAAGGAAAATGAGAACAACAGTGAAATAATGGTTCAACAAGAAAATGAAACTCTGAAGAACCTGAATGATGATTTGCAACAGCAGCTGATTGCAAGTGAATTTGAGCTATCTAAGTATGAAGTGAGTATTGCTTCCCTGAATTCTGAAATTGAAGATCTGAAAAACTCTTTGTCGAAATTTATCAAAGGAAAAGAACAAATGATTTTTGTGAAAAGTTCAGAATGTGCTAGTACTTCAAAATACATTTCACCTAAGAAATCTCAGAACATCCATAAGCACAGGGCTGAACAAAAGAAAAAGAAAAATTGCTGTGAAAAATCTTCTCATAAAATTCAGTTTAAAAAGAAAAAGAATGTGTAGTGTTTTTATTGCAATAAGATATGTCATATGATGCATGAGTGTAAGTTATTTGAATTAGATGACCTAGCTGCTACTACTGCACAGAAAATTCATGCTAGAAATCATGGTTGTCAAAGAAAGAATCTAAATTGTTTTTGTTGTGGAAAGTTTGGCCACATTGCTGCTCAATGCTGGCAGAATCCGAGAAAGAGATTCAATTATAAACCTGTTAATTTCCATGTTAACAAAAAGATTCTTGATGGAAATGACCTTAGCTCTAAAGGTAACTGTTGGCATGCTCAAGGAAGTAGATTTAATTCTAAATCTGTAAAATTTCATGCTCCCAATGCTGCTAGTAAGAAACAAAATGTTCATGTAAACAACAGAACATTTCATGCTAAGTTTCATAGGTCTCATGCTGCTGTTGATATACATCATAGGACCAGACAATCTGTTGTTTCATGTTATTACTATGGAAATTTTGGACATTCTATGTCTGATTATTTTCTAATGGAATTTGATGATAATGTTGCAAAAAGAATGTTTAGAACACCTGTCAGGGTAAATGCAGGACCCAAAGCTGCTTGGGTCCCTGCAGGATCAAAATGATCATAATGTTGCAGGTGTGCCTTAGGTCAAAGAATAAACAGGGGTTAACAAACCAAGGCACTCAACAGAAAATCCCAGGATTCTACCTTTCAGGTCAGTTCTGAACTTTGCTTTAAATTCATTATCTGAAAATGTTGTTTTGCTTGATTGATATTTGATGATCTCTTCATGTCTAGCTGATCAGTCTGCATTCCAGACTCAGCTACTGAGTTTTATTCTGCTCAAATTTGATGCTTTTCTCTATTGCCATATTTTGCACTGAGGCTGAATGGGTTTTTACAGTCGATGCATTATATACACTTTGTGTCAATGCACTGCATGCTTGTTGATTAAATGCATAACTTGCACTGATTTTAAATGGGTCATTTAGTACACACAGTCAATGCATGTGTCTAATGTCTGCATACATCATTTGCATGACTGTCAATGAAATTGTTCAATGCACATAGGACAGCTTTGCACTGCATATTCATTTGCATAATCCTGGTATATAAAATGGTAAGTTACTAAAAGGCAGGGAAATCTTCCTGGAGGTTCTTACTATGTGTGAGATGGTCCTTGAAGACCAGGTTCTCTGCCAAGTACCAAGGGTCAAGTCCTCATGAAGAACAGTGTACTGCATCATATTTTTTGAAAAATCTGAAAAAGGATAAAAATGCTCATGACTTGGATGCATAAACCTGAATTGATTGCATACTTGTCTCATGTATCCTTGGTGCATAGTCTGCATGTAGAACAGTGTGTTGCATAGCATATCTCTTGCATCATGATGTCAGGGGGAGTTGAGATTTCTGTTCATTACATTGATTCCTTTTCACTTCTCATTGTTCCCATTCAAATGATTCATATTCTTTGACATCAGTTGCTCTTGAACCTTAATGCCAACTGCTATCATTTCCCCATCATTTTCACTGAACAACAGCAATTGTTTCTGGTTTAGTATATTGAGTTGTGATTATTGCAAGTGTTCACTTATAAGAATCACTCTTGCAAATTGAAAGGAATTAAAGGTTTAACTTTTATAAATTGAAGAGTTAAGTGCCCGAACTTCAGAATTTGAGATAAAAGAAAACTTTTATAGCTCTTAATCTTTGTCTCATGGCTAAAATAGAAAAAGTTTTTTGTAATGCCTAAATATGTTGAACTAGAAATGTCTAGAACAGGTGAATAAGAGTATGTAATGATTTTTTAAACAATCACTCTAAAAGAATTAAGGACAACAGTAAATAAGATCATAAATGTAAAAGAGCTGAACATAGTGACAGAGCAATGGCTGATTGCACTGAGAAACTGTGAACTCCTCCAAAGAAGCAGGAGAATTCACATGTCGTGAGGTGCTTTAGACTATCTCTGTTCATAGGGTCAAATCTATAGGGGGAGTCCTCACCAAGTAACGGGGGTACTGGCCTCTGATCAAGGTGTACTCTTAATGTCAAAAGTGAAGACTATTCCTTGTAGGTCTTGATCTGAAATAGGTCTAGTAGTTTATGCCTAGTAACTGGGGGTACCTGCCTCTGATCAAGGTGTACACCTAATGTCAACAGCATAAATGCCACTGGTCTATTCACTTAGTTCAGGTTCAGAAATTGAAAAATGAAAAATAAACTGCTGTAACCCTTTGAAATCAAAAGTCAATGAGTGAAAATTATTTTTCTCAATACATATTCAAGTTGCCTTTCTTGAACTTCCATGTTTAATCACAAATGGTATTATTTCTGACTTATCTATTAATACCATGTGCCTTAGATTCATTGCTATAAATGGAATCTATAACTCTTTTTCAGTGGTCAACTGCTTTACTCTAACTTTATCACTGTTAAACCTGAAACTTTTCAAGATTGTATGTTGCTGATTCTTATACTTTAACTGTTGTTTATAATCAGGCTTATTTTTTGAACCAATGATTCAGCTGTTGTCAAGTGACCCTCCTACCTTCTCTACCTTTGATTATCTGTCCATATAATTCAGGGGGAGTCATACTTTTAGGGGGAGTTTGCATGCATACTGTCATGTTGCACTCATGCTCATACTGATTTTTCTCTTTTTGATTATGTCAAAGGGGGAGAAAATTTTGTGTGTGACTCACTGTCACATTGTGTTGCCATCATCAAAAAGGGGGAGAATGTTATGCCCCTTAGGCACAAGCATGTGCTATGTGTTTTGATGATAGCAATGCTGTTTTGTTTTGATGATAGCAACACAATGAGTGCATTAAGATATTGTGTTTTGATGATAGCAATATGAATGCATATGACTGTGACTGATATATTATCTGGAGAATGCATGTGTATGACTGATATATTGTTTGTGCTTGACTTCTGTTCTATACATTGCATTCCTAGCAGACCAGCAAGTCTATACACTGCAGGGTAAAGCTTAGTCTAGACATTGCTGCATTGCTTGCATTTCTGAAGTCTACACATTGTCTTAGGGCACCATTCGTGAAGCCTAATGAAGGCACGTGATCCAAGGAAGGACGAGGTGCCCAGATGAGGACACGTGGATGCAGCCCAACCAGGATGCTGCCAGGTGGTCGAAATGCCTCGATTCTGGCGAAACTCCTTGGGCGGGAAATGTGGAAGCCACGCGCCCTTATCCACCTGCTGCTGCTATATATTGAAGCATTCGTCCTCAGATGGAGGCTGATCGAAGTGGAGAAAGAAAAAGCAGAAGTGCAGAGAGTTCGATCCAGCAGAAGAGAAATAGAGTGAAGCAGAGAAGAAGAAAAAGAGAAGAAGAGCAGATAGAAAGAAGAGAACAAGAGAGATAGAGAGCTCGAGCTGAGAGAGAGAGAGAGATTGTGTTTGTCTGGTACTTGGATCAAATCCAAGCCAGAACTGCTCCTTCGAGAGCTATATTCTTGTGCTTCATTTACAGCTTTCTGTTGCTGTTTGGTTCATATTTTCGTTTTCCATTTTATACCTTTATTCAAGCTGTTTGTCAGCAGAGCAAGCTGTGTTGCTCAGCAGTTGCAGTGGAGGATTCCACTGGACGGGTAAGCTGTAATCCCCAGCGGTTTGCAGTGGAGGATTCCACTGGACAGCAAGCTATGTTACTCAGCGGGGCGAGGAGGATTCCTCGGATGGCAAGCTGTGTTGCCCAGCGGTTGTATGGCAAGCTGTGATGCCTAGCTGTTCAAGTTGTGAGTCAGCGGAATCCACACTCTAGTTTGAGTGTGGGGTGGACGTAGGTCTGCAGGATCGAACCACCTAAAAATCTCTGTGCAGTGGTTTGATATCTTTGTGGTTTGGCGCTAGATGCTTGCATAGGGACGATATGGCTTGATTGCATACCATGTGCTTGACTGTGGTTTTGAGTGTCCGTTGAATTGTTATTCCGCGGTTGCTCTTTGTCATTCTGAAGAAGGTAGATCTAATTCCGTAGCTCTTATCATTAGATTCAATCTGTCTTGTTGGCATTCAGGTTTTTAATTGGGCGAAATTTTTATAAGGGTGTATTCATTCACCCCCCCTCTGAATACTTCACCGAACCCAACAAAGGGGAGCTCGCCGATTGTCTTTTCTGGGTCTCCCTCCCATCTTCAATCTCTTCTTCAGCAATGGGAACTCATATCCCATCCTCCTCCGATCATGGTCAATCCATCTTTCAATAATCCATTTGAAATTCTGTTTGTTCCTTGCGCCTGTGGGCGTTGTCCTCCTATTAATCTGGTCGATCTATTCACTCCTCCTTCCTCCACCACTCCACTCCACGAGATGTGGTTCCGATCCTCCGATCCATTCTTTGATTGCATCTTCCCCGAGTTGTTCCCCATGCAACTCCCGCCTCCTCCATCCTATTGTATGTTCTCCACTGTTTTCCAAAAAAAAACGTCAAATTTGAAACGAAAATTTAAGTGGAAGATTATGCTACCATGTCTCCATCCTCCGCCCAGGGGCACGAGTCCCCAGCTCCTTCCCTTCCGCTAGATTTTCTTTCCCCCAGGTTAGGTGTAGGGTCCTTTGAGTTTAGGGAAGTAGGGTCAGTTTGGTTTAGAGAAGTGGGGTCTTGTTCTAGCTCGTCCAACCCTTCCTCCCCTGAGCCGCGCCCGCTTGCGCGTCCTTCAAAATCCATCCCTGATAGGTTCTTGCAAGATCTAGCTCAGCGGTGTCATGCTCTTTTGAAGTGTCCAGAATTTGTTGCTACGCCAATCGTGATTGAAGATGAAGAGAAAATAGAGGGCGTGTGGAGCGATGATGGACTCGGTGTCTATGAAATCCTGGATGAAAAAAATCCAATCGACGAGGACAACAACGTAGATGACACTGCCGATTTGTATGCGCAAGGACTAAAGAGATTCGATGAGCCATCGTCAGTAGTGGATGAACCTACGAATGAAGTAAATTTGGGAACTGAAGAAGTCCCAAGGCCCATTATTATTGCCGCTAATCTCCCTCCCCAAGTAGAAGAAGAGTTGATCAAGGTTCTAAGGGAGTATAGCGATTCTTTCACCTAGTCTTATGAGGGCATGTCAGGTCTTGACCCCTCCTTAGTGGAACACCGACTCGTGCTTAAATCAGGGGCAACACCTGTGAAACAACGGTCGAGAAGATTTCACCCCCACATGGCCTTGAGGATTAAGGAAGAAATCGACAAGTTGTACAAAGCCAGATTCATTAGAGTGGTTCTATATCCTCAGTGGGTGGCGAACATAGTCCCTGTTATCAAGAAGGATGGAAAAGTGCGTATCTGCATCGATTTCATGGATCTTAATAAAGCATGTCCCAAAGATGATTTCCCGCTGCCTCACATCGACGTCCTGGTGGATAACACCGCCGGGTACGAAGCTTTGTCATTCATGGACGGTTACTCAGGCTATAATCAGATCCGTCTCGCTCCGGAAGATCAAGAGAAAACCTCCTTCACCACGCCCTGGGGCACGTACTGTTATGTGGTTATGCCGTTCGGTCTGAAGAATGCGGGCGCCACCTATCAGAGGGCGATGATGGCCATTTTCCACGACATGATGCATATCTACATGGAAACTTACGTGGATGACATCTTGGTGAAGTCAAAGACCAAAGAAGAACACCCCTCTATTCTGGCCAAGGTGCTGCAAAGAGCCAGCGAGTACAAGCTAAAAATGAATCCGAAGAAGTGTGTATTCGGAGTCTCCTCAGGGAAGCTGCTAGGCTTTATAGTTAGCAAACGAGGGATCCAGATTGATCCTAACAAAGCAAAGGCCGTCATGGACATGCCTCTGCCGAAGAACATTACGGAACTACGAGGACTGCTTGGTAGATTGCAATTCATCAGAAGATTCATATCCCAACATTCTCAAAGGTGCCGCCCGTTTTATGAATTGCTTAAGGCGGGGGTAAAGTTTGAATTGAACTAGGACTGTCAGAAGGCCTATGAGGACCTAAAGGAATATCTATCCAATCCCCCAGTTTTGCAACCTCCTGTCCCTGGGAAACCCCTAATCCTATACATCTCGGTCATTGAGGACTCCCTAGGGGCGGTCTTAGCACAAGTAGATGAGGAAGGAAAAGAGCGGGCTGCTTATTACCTCTCTCGGTTATTCAACCCGGCTGAGGCCAAATACACCGCTATGGAGAAGACTCGTGCCGCCTTAGTGTGGGTAGCTCAGAAGCTTAAACATTACTTCCTTGCCCACCCAGTTAGGTTGATCTCTAGAATGGACCCGATCCACTACCTTTTAGAAAAGCCTGTCCTTTTTAGTAGGTTAGCTCGCTGGCAGAGCTTCCTCTCTCAATTCGATATCACATTTGTCGTTCAGAAGGTGGTCAAAGGGTACGCCATCGCTGAGCATCTTGCCCATCTCCCCATTCCTTACACTAACTCTATTCAGGATGATTTCCCTGATGAGCATCTCTCTGCTATCTCTCATCATCCCTTTTGGTCTCTGCACTTCGATGGGGCACTCAATTCTCAAGGCCGAGGGATAGGCGCTGTTCTGCTCACTCCAGAGGGAGTGACGATTCCCTTTACTTATCAACTTCGATTTCCTGCTACCAACAACATCGCTGAGTATGAGGCTCTCCTAGCTGGACTGAAGCACGCCTCTCTCCCAGACGCGCGTTATCTGAATATCATAGGAGACTCTCAGCTCGTCTTGCGGCAAGTTCTGTCCACTTACCGCACTCGTGACCCTGAGCTTAAGCCTTATCAAGATTTGGTCACGCTCCTTGCTAGGCGATTCCGTAAGCTGATCTATATCCATACTCCTAGGTCTCAGAACATTCTAGCTGACGCTTTAGCTTCACTTGCTTCCTCTCTATCTTTCCCTCTCAGTCAGAATACTGAGACCATCGTCATTCAGAGATTGGACGCACCCTCTCTTCAGGATCCTTGGTACATCAACCTTAGGAAAGCTGTAGAGGCGAGGGCTGAGAAGGAAGGCCTTGAGGAAGTATCTTTGATGGAGCTAGAAGAGATTCTGGAGGAAGAAGAATTGCCCTGGTATCATGAGATTGAGTTGTTTTGCAAGGACGGATCGTTCCCAGAAGGGGCAAATGCCGAGCATTGCAAGTCAATAAGAAGAGCCGCCTCAAGGTATACCATCGTTGCAGGAGAACTATACAGGCGTGCTACCAATGGAATGCCCATGAGATGCTTAGATGACGATGAGGCTTGGAAGGTGGCTGAGGTAGCCCATTCTAGTGAGTGTGGAGGTCATGTCAATGGCCAGGCTCTAGCGAAGAAGATCCTTAGGCAGGGCTACTATTGGCTCACTCTAGAGGAAGATTGCTCCCTCTACGTCCGGAGGTGTCTTAAGTGCCAAGTCCACGCTGATAAAATTCATGCTCCAGCTTCATCTCTCCATCCTCTTTCCACTCCTTGGCCATTCTCTATGTGGGCTTTCGATGTTGTCGGCCCGCTCGGTGATCCTAACTCTCAGATCAAGCAGAAATCCTTTATCCTTACCGCCATTGAGTACTTCACCAAATGGGCCGAAGCGGAGGCATACGCAGAGATCAAAGCTTCGACGGTGTGCCGCTTTATCATGAAGAATATCATCTCGCGGTTCGGAGTGCCAAACAACATCATCACCGACAACGGACCCCAGTTCGTTTCTCAAGAGCTCAAGGACCTATGTAAGAAGTTCAATATTGCATTACATCATTCATCCCCATATTATCCTCAAGGCAACGGTCAAGCCGAGGCAACTAATAAAACACTTCTTAAAATTATAAAGAAAACATGCGAAACTCATAAATTTTTCGATTGGCCGAAAAAACTAGTGGAAGCTCTGTGGGCTTACCGTACCTCCGTCCGTACTCCTACGAGATAAACTCCCTACGCTCTTACCTATAGGATGGAGGCGGTGCTCCCATATGAGATCTTGACCCCTTCCCTTAGAGTGCAGCTCGATAAGGAACTTAATCTCGATGAACGTCGAGAGACGTTACTCGTCTAGCTGGAACTCTTGGATGAGAAGAGGATGAACGCGGCCGATCACGTATCCGTTTATCAAAAGAGAATTTCACGTTATTTTTAAAAGAAGGTGATTGAACGTAAATTTCAAAAAGGTGATATGGTTTTGAAACGTAAATTCATTCGGTCTGCAGGTCCTAGGTCTAAATTGCAACCTAACTGGGAAGGGCCGTTCGTTGTAAAAGAGGCTTATCCAGGGAATGCTTATAGTTTAGTGAATGACGAAGGTGAGGAGCTCTCTCACGCGTGGAATGGGTTGTATCTTAAGCGTTTCTTTCCTTAGAGTCTAATCAGTGCCGCCCCGGCAGCGAGGTGTTCCCTCCCTTCCACCATGAAAAGTCCCGAGTACGACAATCACACACTGCACGACATCCCTGGTCAGGTTTTCCGCTTTGTAGACACCGTTCTCCTCGGCCATGCTTTGGGGGAAGGTTGAAGTCCCTGTCAGTTTCTTTCCTCGGCTGAATCCAGGGGCAAGAGGTGAATAAGGAGGCGATGACCAATCTAGGCACCCTGACGAGAGGAGATCTCAAATAGGGGCAGTCTGTTATGACCTGACGCCACAAGCAAAAAAACACAAAAGAAAAGAAGAAGGCAAAGGAGCAATCTTTGTGACAAAAGCAAAAGCATTATCTCAAAAGTCTTCCAATCATAGATTCCAAATCTCCGGAAAGAGAAAGAAAGCTAGGCACGGCAAGAGTGGCAGTATAGTTCCCCGCGGGACGAATAAGCCCGGTCGCATGCATGCCGAGAGTGGACTAAGGTTCGATGACAGACACAAAGCCCCGGCGCAACAGATCAAATCTCTAATGGGTTGTCGGAAGAGGAACTCAAGTCCTAAAAACTTCTATATCTGGCCTAAGCTTACCCCTGCGTTCTATTTTCCTTTTAGGATCAAGACTAGTACCCTGGGTATGGCCCTGGTAGAGACACCATCATACAAGTTGGGTCTTGGCCAGGGGTCGTCACCTTGTTGCACGCCAACCTTGGGAACTCCCGTTATAATAAGAAGGACCCACGTTGTCGGGGGGGGGGCACTGATTTTCAAAACCCGAAAGAAATCATATATTTCCAAAACCCAAAAAATATATATTTCCAAAACCCAAAAGAAATCATATATTTCCAAAACCCAAAAAAAATCATATATTTCTAAAACCCAAAAAAAATCATATATTTCCAAAACCCAATAAAAAATCATATATTTCTAAAATCCAAAAAAATCATATATTTCAAAACTCAAAAAAATCATCATCATATTTTTTTAAAATCAAACAAAAGTCATATATTTCCAAAATCAAACAAAAATCATATATTTCAAAACCCCAAAAACATCAAATATTTCCAAAAATCTCACGAAAATTCACATATTTCCCAAAACTCCAAAAAAACACCATCATATGCATTGCATGCATCACATTATTTCTATTATGTCTTCCGCCTATTTGATAAGGCTCCACCCCTTGACCAAATATCAAGAAATGGTCATTTTCTAACTTGCTTTAAGACAAGGGGTTGAGTCTAAGAACATATCTAACTTGTCTCTTGTCTAAGTGTGTGCAGAACGCAGGTTCAAGCTCAGGCCAGAAAACTCACAACTATGCAGGTTCAGGACTGTAACGCGCCAGCATCAGGCCGCCACGCTCATGTAACGGTCCATCCTGGACCGTCGCATTATCTTCAGGCATTGGCTTTATTCTTTCAGCAGGTCTCTCTCTGACGGTCTGCACCCAGACCGTCACATATTTCCAACGGTCTGGAGTTAGACAGTTACACCTTCCAGAGAATAGAATTCTCAGTCCATTCCCCTGACGGCCTATCGCCAGACCATCACATCCTAGTAGCGGCCCTTTGAAGGACCGTTACACTCTCCAGAGACTCTATTTTGCAGGTTCTTGGCCGAATCAAGCAGCAACTCATGCTCATTTCGATTAAAACCACTTTCCTTTCATATCATTTAAACTCATTCAATTGAACTTAATGCAACATCAATTCTGATTGTCAATTTCCAATCATCCATTTCAAGAAAATCAAATTACATTTAGTTTCCTATCCGCAAGAGGGCGGATCTTCCCTAACTCCTTCGTGTAGCCACGGCATGCTTCGTTGTTCTCTTTCACTTCCTCTTGCCACGGACGTGCTTTGCTGATTTCCCACATGATCAGCGCGTTCCGAACTGCTTTTTCATCTTCCTCGGTCCCCATCTTCCTAGCTAGAAGGGGAGGGTAGTGTGTTAGTGCGGGAACTTCGGTTCAAGGTAGTCCGATCTGAATATGGCACCGGTGCAGGTTGTAGATCGCCATGGTAGTATTCCCTACTAGCTGGAGGTCCAGGCCTTGACGCCGCGGTATTTTAAGCAAAGTGTTCCGAAGGATTCTTGGTCGCATGGTGAATTTCTCTAATGGCAAAGTGTTGAAGAAGAGGCGCCATTCATCCCGTGTTTTCTTGTCCCCCGTCTTGCATTCGACCTGAGAAGAAAATTCAGATGCACCTCCAATAAAGAACAAAGGGTGGCTCCCAAAGATCCGGCTAGCAGAAATTATATCTTCCTTAGGTTGGAATTTGATTCTCACTCCCATCCAACACTCGAGGAGTATCATGGAGCCGAATAGAGGTCCTCCTAAGCAAGCAGAGCTTAGTCCTTCATAGAGATATGAGAGGATCGCTTGAGAGATGGACATTCCCCGCCACAACCCGCTGATAATGCTGAGATTTTGGGTATTGTGGACGCACTTTTTATTAAAAGATGCGATTTTATTTATTTATTGGTTTATTAAGTGCGTGGGCGTGCCAGTCACAAAGTGACGATTTGTTCGAACTTCGGAGAGCCCATGGTGCGCTCGATCTGACTCAGTCAGGCGATTGTGTGATTCGGGTCGGGACTGAGACCCGTTGTGCCATAAAGGTCACAACGTCATTTACATCCCCTCGGAGAGGGGAATACTCTTGATTAATTGCCAGAAATAAGGGCTCCACGGTCGAAAGAAATACTGATTAACGTGGGAAGGAAACCACCCGTCGGGTTATGCGGTGAGCCCGAGGTGGGGGCCTGAATACTCGGGTCATGTCGGTCACTGATGGACCATTTCATGTTTAGACACAAGTTCACACGGAAAACGAGATGATAACCTGGGAGACGAATCCGTACAAATGTTTGCCGAGGGACGGCAATTTTAATACAGGGAGGCAAATCGAATCCCGACGAGGGAGGGGACCCTGATGAATTATCGGCCCGAGGTAAGGCCGGGCGGTCACCATGACAAGAGAGAGAACTCCCGGGAGTGACTTCCGGCCTACAGGAGCACCATTAATATCCCCGGATTCGGAATCCGGGAAGGAGAGACTGCTGCCACATTATCATATTCGCGATGATTGTCGATGCTTGTTATTACCATTTATTTGTTGACACTACCCTTTCTTTGTTATTATTTTCCCTTGTTGTCATCTTGGTTGGAACCACCCCTTTTATCTCATTATTATTATTATTGTTCATTGTTCCTTTATCATGTAGCCCCCTCCCCTTTTTATTGCATACCTGTGTATATTCGTAGGGGAGATGATGGAGACTAGGGTGTACTGCTGAGAGATGAATGGTGTGTGCGGTTCAAAGTGTAAAGAAGGGTGTACCGCTGGGGAGCGTACCGCTGGAAGAATGAAGATGGGCGTACCGCTGAAGGGTAAAGGGTGGAGCGTACCGCTGGGGGACTGAGAGCGTACCGCTGGAAGACTGTGGAGTGCACCGCCGGGGGGCTGGGAGCGTACTGCTGGAAGGGCTGGAGGAGCGGTGCGCGAACAAGCCACGAGGGCTGTACATACTTGCGTGTTATGCAACGGACGATGTATAGACTTGACAAGCGGTACAGTGAACGTATAGACTTAGCAGCGAGATGCACATGATGTATAGACTTGCTCAATGATGCACACACATAGCGGCGATGTATGGACTTTGCAAGATGATGAATGAGACGGTGCAGTGTATAGACTTGGAAATGCTTTGAAGCACATGATGCACTGTTCAGACTTGAAACGAAGGCATGCTGCGATGTGTAGACTTGAAGAGCGTTCGGCAGCTAATGTATAGACTTACACACTTGTGCAGACTAGCCAGTGTATGGACTTGATGAGCATGCAACACACAAGGTGCGGACTTCGTGCGATGCATGAAGAAGCAATGTATAGACTTAGCCAAGACAACTAGACGATGTACAGACTTGAGCAAAGCGAGGTCTGTACAGACTTGAGAGTTCACAACATATGGACTTATGAGTGCAACGTAGGTAGAGCTGCCAATGTATAGACTTATAAGTGTGTGCAATCAGACGGTGTGCAGACTTCATGCATAGGCTGTACAGACTTCAATTCGAATGATGCAATGCATAAATAAGAAGACGATGTACAGACTTTGAGCGTGAATGATGCAGCGATGTATAGACTTGATGGAACGCTGGGAGGATGCGTACCGCTCAGACAACAAGGGGGGGGGGGCGTACCGCTGGGAAAGGAATTGGGGGAGTGCACCGCTAGAGGGCCAAAGGGGAGCGTACCGCTGGAGGATAGAAGATGTGATGCTGAAGGTAAAGGAGAGTGTACCGCTGGGAAAAGTGGCAAACGAAACCAGGCAGAGTGTGCCGCTAAAGGGGTGGCCAGGACTCAAGAGAGGGTTCCCTGTTCAGCTCAGAATGAAGCATCTTAGATGGTTAAGCTTTCAGTTTCCTGTCATGAGATTGAGTCCCAAGTCATATTTTAGCAATGCAGTGCTTAAAGTCTCATTCAGTTCAGCTCCTTGAATCTTGCATAGTTCTTTTAGTTGATTAGAATGTTTTCACTGTTGCTCAGTCCATATGTCTGCCGCTTCTTTTCATCTTTTTTAGATTGATTGTTATTCTGGGCGAAAATTCGGCAGCACCTCCCCCTGACCCGGGAGGTAAAGGAATAACAAGGAACATGCCCACGGGGGTGGCATGAACCAACATCTGAGGAGGGTGCCTGAGCAGCCGCCTTTAGGGAAATCTCGGAAAACTCAGAGAAAACAACGAACAAGGAACTAGTAGACTGATGCAAGCTATGAGTATACCAGGGAGGTGGTGGCCAAAGAATATCGGGCTGACAGTTCAAGGGTGTGCCGCTGGGCGGCCAAGGAAGGGAAGTGTGCCGCTGACAAGAAGAGAAAGGGTGCACCGCTGAATGGCCCTAAGGAGAGTGTGCCGCCAGGCAGACTCAAGGAAGGCTGTACCGCCGAACAGCCAAATGAGGGAGGCGTACCGCTGGGGGGGGCCTGAGTGGTAGAGTGACTGAGAGCTTAAGGGTGTGTGGGCATGCCACTGGTCCCGAGGGAGGGCAAAGGAGGATGCTCTGGGCATCACGTGACTCCAATGTATCAAAGAGAATGGGCTCCCACAGACTCGAGATAGAAGGGGATATCAAGGGTTGTTGTGCAACGGAGATCCATTGAAGAGGGACGAAGCTGGCCATACTCTATTGACTGCATAGACCAGCGCTACAGGAAATCAAGTAGAACAGGGAGTTGGGAGGTTGAGGGAAGAGAAAGCAAAACCACAAGAGACCGGTGAGAAGAAGATAACAAATGCAGTAAGAAGCAGAACGAAACACCATTTCATTCATGGAAGATTCAGGACGATAAAAAAAAAAGGAATCATGGCCCGAAGACCACACATCATACAATGCATCCCTGAACAAACGGAGGGAAGAAAATAAAGAATAAAAAAAAAGAGTTGGAGAGAGGGCTGGAACGAGGAAGGGTAACCATTCCCTATCCTCTATTCCTCCCCCCTCTGCTACATGCAACACTCCTCTCTTCTTCCTACATTTCCTCTACCTTCTTCTTCTCTTCTTCCTTGCCTCGAACGGGCCTCTTCGCACGAAGATGCTCTCTTCTCTCTCTGTGTTTTTTTTCTCTAGCAGAAATCCCTCCTCTTCTTCCTGTCTGTGGGGGGCCTTTTATATGCGGGCGGTTGACGAGGTCGCTGTAGACACGCCATTCCTGACGTCTCCTGAGAAAGTCTCATATTACTATACGACGCCCCGCGACGGCTTACGCATTTCGAATCACTTGAGTACTTCCTTTTCTTGAGTCTTCTTCCGCCCTTTTCGGCATCCGGAATCGTCTCATCACGGCATTCGGACGGCATCAACACCAGTCAGACGCATCAAAAGGTTCCGGAACCAAGAAGGGTGTCTGCCGGGCGCCCGCCGACGCCTGATCTAAGGACCCAGGTGGGTCTTAATGGGGGCGTCCAGGCCCCTGGACGCCCCCATATTTTTAATTTATTTTATTTATTTTCTCAGGGCTTAAATCAAATAAAAAATATATAAATTAATGGAGGCGTCCAGGACCCTGGACGCCTCCATAAAAACAAAAATAAAAAAAATAAGTGTAAAATGCCAGTTGGCATACAAAAAACAAAAAAATAAATAAATATATATATATATTAATGGAGGCGTCCAGGCCCCTGGACGCCTCCATAAAAATAAATAAAAAAATAAGAATGCCAGCCTTGGCATAAAAGACAAAAGAAAAATAAAAAATTAATATAATTTTGGAGGCGTCCAAGCCCCTGGACGCCTCCATCAACTCCCTCACGTGCGCCGGCCACCGAACGACGGTTTGTCGTGTGTGAAAAAAATCTAAATTATAGAGACGTCCGGTCAGCTGGACGCGCCCATTTCTGAATCACGAGGCGCCGCTCACAAAACCACGCGTTGTGCCAAACCGCGTGCGGCCGTCGTCGGCTTTCGGTGGATCTGCTTGAGGCGTCCGGGACCCTGGACGCCTCCACAAAAGTATTCCAAAAAATATATAAAAATGGAATAAAATATTATTTCGGCCCTGATGGAGGTGTCCAGGGTCCTGGACGCCTCCACCCTCTGGAGCTCTATAAATAGAGGCCCCCCCCTCAGTTCTGAGAGAGCTTCTAAGTGATCCGATAGGCTGCCGGAGCCCAGAGGCTACGGAGTCATTTTCTAACCCGTGGGTTCTTTTGTAGGTGGAGGTTCTGCCGGCTTCTCGGGTGCTCACGCTCGCGAGAGGAAGGTCGTCTTCATCCACCGCGCTTCCACGTCGTCCCCACGCTGCCGGAGCTCCGCCGGATTTCACCCTCGGCTCATCCAATAAGTCTTTTCTTCCCCTTTTTCTCCATAGTTCTTTACATTCATCATATTGCATCCTCTATCCCCCTTCACAAGGGCGCTTCTTCTCTTATACTTCTTGCATCCATCATCTCATTTTCCTCCTACTCGAGTCCGAGAGGGGTTTAAAAGATAACACCAACCAGGTGTGTGTCTTGCCATCATTTCATTATTTTTATCGCAAGGATTTGAATACTACACCTCCATCTTTCTAATCCACTTGTCATTTATTTGTCGTTGTTTTGCAAGGGTACCCGAGGAAAGCCCTCTCCGTCGGCCGGCCGGAAGGAGAGGAAGAAGCAACCCGCCATCTCCTGCTCTTGAGGTAGGCGCGATCACTTTCTTATTTTGGGGTCTTTCGGCCCCTGGCGATCACATCTTGTCATCGAGGCCGCGGCGAGTCACTTCCCCAATGGCCGTTTAAATTTCTGTTTCCTATATTCTCTTTATATTTTGTTATATTCTGCTTATATCATCGAGGCCGCGGCGAGTCACTTCCCCAATGGCCGTTTAAATTTCTATTCCTATAATCTCTTTATGTTTTGTTATATTCTGCTTATATCATCGAGGCCGCGGTGAGTCACTTCCTCAATGGCCGTTTAAATTTCCGTTCTTATATTCTCTTTATATTCTGTTATATTCTGCTCCTATCATCGAGGCCGCGGCGAGTCACTTCCCCAATGGCCGTTTAAATTCCCGCACTTTGTATTCTCTTCATATTCTGTCATCTTATTATCTGCTCATATTCTCGAGGCCGCGGCGAGTCACTTCCCCAATGGCCGTTTCAATTCTTGTTATTTAATTTTTGCACCATTCCCGTCCCCCCGAGGTCGCGGCGAGTCACTTCCCGCT
Source organism: Amorphophallus konjac (assembly GCA_022559845.1). Taxonomy (NCBI): domain Eukaryota; kingdom Viridiplantae; phylum Streptophyta; class Magnoliopsida; order Alismatales; family Araceae; genus Amorphophallus; species Amorphophallus konjac. Next base: position 241,279,891 of record CM040117.1, on the reverse strand, counting down.
ATGGCCGTTTGAACCCCATATCTTGCTATATTATACTTGTCCCGCTCGCCCCGCCGGAGCAATCTCCCGTGGTGGCCCCTTCTCTCTTCTCTATCATCTCTGTGTTACAGCAAAACAAGCAAACAAACAAAAAAAGAAGGAGCCCGCGCGCTCTCCGCTTCCTCTTCCCCGCTCTTCCCCGAACCGCGTGACGTCGCTCACAGATTGGCGATCACGGTGGGACGTCTACTGCTTCCTTTCGGCTACCCTTGCAAGTTCGGCACCACCCGTGCCTCTCCACCTTCGCGCCCGCGCGCGCCCCTGTTGTGCTCACGGCAGCACTATCAGTTGTGATTCGTTGTTTGTTTCTTATATGTCTGTTATTTCTGTTGTTTTCTTACTCTATATATCTGTCAGCATTCCATTGCATACATCCATTCCTCTTTTCTATCCTTTTTTTTATTTTTTGAGGGTGACCCTTTCCCGGTGAAGGAAGGACTCTCCGTTTGGGAATTCCTCTCAACGGACTAGAATCTCCTACACTGGGACCTCCGTAAGTCCCCGACATCGAAGAATCTCCTCTTCGTTCACTGGGCTGGTTGTACCATTGAAGTTCCCCGGAGTTAGTCATTTCATTCGTGGTGAGACGAGAGACCCTAGCTGACACGGCGGTGAAACAAAAAACAAACTAGGGTCCCCATTTTGTGTGAACTTCGGATCTCGCTAAAAATACAAAAAAAATTCATCAAAATCAAAACACAAAAAAGGGCGTAAAGGCATCCACTTGTTTGATAATCTCTGCTATCTACTTGCTAGTGTATGTTTTTGCGTTCTGGGAAAACTGTGAGCATGTCTCACGAGTCTTTTGAGGAGAACCACCCTAGCCGTGGTTTGACAGTCGACCCGCGAGTCTATGCTATGGACTCGGGTCCTTCTCATGACCCCTCGCATGGGGTGCAGGTTATTGCCGGGGACACGTCCCCGCCACAGGATATCACTTCCTTACTGGGCGTCCTCGCCAACACGGAGCTTACCTCTGAACAGCTCCGGGCCTTCCAGGCCATTCTAAAAGGGAAATCTGTTTCCCCCACGCCCCAGGAATCAACTCCGGCCATCGCACCTCTCCAAGAGTCCGTGCAGGCCATTCCATCTCCCTCATTGGCGCAAGCCATCCAGTCTCCCTCGCTTCAAGGTCAAGCGAGCCAATAACCACCCTCATTCCAGTTCCCGTCACAATCTCAAACTCCCGTTGTTCCCCACACACCGCTTCAGCCAGGGCCAACTGTCGGTGGTCCGACAGCTCCCTCTCATTCGGGGTTTCCCCCTCAAGTCTCCGGGAGACAGTTTCTCCCCCAGTGGCAAGTGCCACCTTCACCTCCAGAGGAGCTCGCCCAATCGTTCCTCAATAGGTTCAATCGCATGGATGAGCAGTTTCAAAATCTGAGAAGAATGATGGACGTGAAAGCCACCCCGGAGGTTGCTTTGCCAATCCTTTCTGTCATTCATCTTCCTCCCTCCGAAATGCCCACGTACCGCAGATACAATGGTACCGGCAACCCCTTCATTCACCTCAAGGACTTCATGTATGAGTCCTCCTATTGGCAAAACGATCAGAGGTCCCTGGCATACCTCTTTCGGAGATCATTGGACGGTCCTGCGCTTGAGTGGTTCTATTCTTTGGAGCCACGCGAGGCCGAGAATTTTGAAATAGTGCAGAGAAGGTTCTTGCAGAAATATAGGGATAGGGTCGGTCCCTCACTCTCCATTACCGACCTAGTGGCCGAAAAGATGAAGCCCGACGAGGATTTTGTCCGCTATGCTGATAGATGGAGGTCTCTGGCGGAAAGAATAAAGGATACCCTCTCTGAGCCCGAACAAGTGAAGATGATTGTGTCTAATGCAACCCCACAGTTCAGACACGTCCTGGCCATGAATAAACTTACTACAATGGAGGAACTCTATGAAAGGGCCCGATACATCCAAACCCAGCTAAAAGACTCCCCCATCATGAACATGTTTGAGTCACCGAAGCCCAAAGTGGTCAGAAAGACAGGCGCTGGTGTCCCGGGCGGAGCCACAGAAGGGGTTGTAACAAATGAGCAAGTGGGTGCGGTCAACAATGCCAATTACGCAGTCAACCCAAGGCCTCCACAAATGCCCCGACTTCCCCTTCAACCAGGTCCTTTCCCTCTTCGTCCTCCACCCCAAAATAATCCACCCCAAGATAATATGCCTCCATTACGTCAACCCCAGCAACAACAACCACAACCTCAGCAACAACAACCACCGCTTCAGTACAACCAAGTTCCACTCCCGGGGAACTATGGTCCCCAACAGCAATAAAGGAGGCCGCTCGGTCCCAAGAGAGCCTACTATCCACCATTGCCAGAAACCTTAACAGACATTTTTAATGCCCTCATGGCATCAAACCAACTCGCCCTACCCAGAGAAAGGCCCGCGTGGCCCCCCAATGTTGATACCTCCAAATACTGCGTCTACCACAGGCAGCCGGGACACACAGTAGATTACTGCTTTCATTTCAAAGATTACATCCATGATATGAATGATGAACATCAAATAGATTGGGATGAGATGAGACGGTACGTCGCGGCTCTCAAGGCTAGGAGACCTCCTCAGAGGCCACAGCAGCAGTTACAACAGCAGCAGCAGCAGCAACCACAACAACAACAACAGCCTCAGCAGGCCCCACAACAACAGCCCGACATGGGAATAATCCAGAATCCATTACCGGAGCACCAACAGCCCAATCATCAGGTTAACCCCATCTCCTCCTTCCCGGAAGTCGGGAGAGAGCAGGTGTGGCACCAGGAAAGTACCTCCATTCTTTCTACCTCCAACCCTATCGTCATGCAACCCCCTCTCCTTGCCCGGGTAGCACCTCTCTCTCATCAACCCGCGTCAGTATCACCATCACCATTTCCACTACCATTACGCCCTCTCATCCGCACCCCGACCTCCTATCAACCGACACTCTCCACTACGCCTTCACACCCTCTCATCTTCTCTCATTCCCCCACTTTACCATCCACCTCTACCGCATTTACCCCTACGCCTTCTAAACCCCTTATCATCCGTCAACCATACATAACCCCGTCTTTCTCCACCACATCACCACTAATGCCTTCAAAACCACTCATCACCCACCATCCACCTCAAAACCATTACCCGTTTCAAACCTTACCCACTCCTACTTCGTCTCCATCGCCACCTTCTAAACCCCTTATCCTTCATAATCCGCGCAATATCCCCTCTACCTCCGCCATGCCTCCACCTAACAAACCCCTCATCAGAATCCCTGCTCCCGTCATCACCCCTGCTTCATCAACCGTTCCTCCACTACTACCCCTCAAACCCCTGTTAAGATCCACTGCTACCCCCACAGAGGTACAAAAGCCGTAGGCAATGGTGCTCCGGAGTGGAAGGATTTTCCACAGGGTTTTCCCCCACAACAGTCAGAATCCTGAGCAATCTCAGCCAGAGAAGGATGATGCAGAACAACCAGAAAGAGCTATCCCTGGAACACAGTATGACCTATTAAAACATTTGGATAAGACACCTGCCCGGATCTCCATCCTGGAGCTTCTTCAAAGATCTACATCCCACCAGGCAGCCTTAATGGAATACCTTCAAAAGGTCATGGTTAATGAAGACCTCCCCGTGGAGAAGATTTCGACCGTCCTAACCCCAACAGACACACAACCAGCCATCATGTTCCACAACTACGAGCTCGCTCCCAAGGAGGCTCGGAAATATGCACTGTGCATTTCAATAAAAATTAATGGGGTATCCATAAACCCGTGTCTTGTGGACACGGGTGCGTCCATAAATGTGATCTCCATGAGCACTCTTCAGTTGTGTGGGATCGACGAGGAACAAATAAGACCTTCCTCGATCACGGTCACGGCCTATGACAATAGCAAAAGGCCGCCGCATGGGATGATTATCCTGAAGGCAGAACTAGGCCCCATGTCAATTCCCACGGAATTCCATGTCCTTGACATGGACCCCACATTCAAGGCTATACTGGGTCGCCCTTACATCGAAGCCATGGACGCTGTGCCTTCCACCAACCATCAGTGTCTGAAGTTTCCTTACAATGGGAGAATTATTAAAGTAGTCAGTACACCTGTCCTTCACACAGTGGATGCTATCAACACCTCTCTGCCCTCCGTTTGGCCATCTCATCGGCCCATATTATCACTGCTGGACGTACGTGATCCATCTCACATTCCACTAGCACCAAAGGATCCGGTCAAGGCAACCGCAACATCATGTCTCCCTTTTCACTTCAAAGGTTGGGAGATTATGAGGAACATCGGCTATCAACAAGGAAAGGGTCTGGGCGCACAGTCACAGGGTATGCTCAAACCGCCAAAGGAAATTAGGCCGAACCGCAGGTTTGGCCTGGGCTTCAAAGGACCGTTCAAGGCAGATTGGAAGCCCCTCACGTGGACTCTATCAAACCACTTCAACAGAGGGCCTGTTGTTCAGATGGGAGATCACCCACGAGAAGCACATGGGGGATCACATGCTGTATATTTGGCTGAAAAATGTCCGAGGATCACCAAAAGAGGCAAGATCAAAGATCCGGAATGCGAGTGGGACAAATGGTCCGACATACGGGACATTTCCGTTGCACTGGAAAGGATGTTCTCGTCTCCGCAGCTTGAAGGACCACCATTGATCTCCGAAATACCAGAGAATATTACCACTCTTGCCAAGGTTCCAAACTATCCTCGTCCTCGCCAGAAGGACTCTGTCATCGACGGATCTTCATCCGTCCTCAACATTGCCGTCGACGGCTCATTAGCCGCCATCTTCTCCATCCACTCGTCTCAGCCTTTGCTGATATCTTCTTCCTGGGCCAGACAATGGACTCTGTCATCAGAACATTCTCGCCGATGCCCTCGCCTCGTTGGCATCATCCATAAGGTTCCCTCTAGGAAGATGGTTTAAGTCCATTTCCATTTACAAACTTCATGCTCCTGCAATCGATGATGCTTCCTACGTAAACATCAAAGACAGGATAGCAAGGAAGATCCTGCAGGAAGATATCCTTGAAAAGAGGGAGATCATGTTGGCAGAGGCCGAAGAAGAACTGGCTGATGAAGAGAAACCATGGTTCTATGAAATTGTCAAATACTGCCAAGATCAGTCTTATCCTGAAGGGGCCACTGCAGAGGACAAGAAAGCCAAAAGAAGAGTGGCTCAGAAATATACTTTGGTTGGAGGTCTACTCTATAGGAGGAGCCTTACTGGTATTCTGTTAAGATGTCTTGATGACGATGAGGTTTGGAAATGTGTAGAGGAGACGCACTCGGGTGTGTGCGGTGGCCACGTGAATAGTCAGATGCTTGCCAAGAAGATCATTCGGCAAGGCTTTTATTGGCCCACCATGGAAGAAGATTGTGCTATCTATGTCCGTAGGTGTGTCAAGTGTCAACTTCACGCCGATAAAATCCATTCACCGTCTTCCTCACTTCATCCAATATCCTCCCCGTGGCCTTTCTCCATGTGGGCATTCGACATCATTGGTCCCCTAGGTGATCCCAATTCCCTCACCAAGCAGAAATCTTTCATCTTTACTGCGACGGAATACTTCACCAAATGGGTCGAAGCCGAAGCTTACGCGGAAATCAAGGCGTCAACAGTCTGCAAGTTCATCATGAAGAACATCCTCGCCAGATTCGGCATCCCAAGCACAATCGTCACCGACAATGGGCCACAGTTCATTTCTCAGGACCTACAGGACCTCTGCAAAAGGTACGCAATTGCATTGCATCATTCATCGCCATATTACCCACAAGGTAACGGCCAAGCGGAGGCCACCAATAAAACATTGCTCAAAATCATCAAAAAAACCTGCGAGTCTAGTAAGTTTTCAGACTGGCCAGAAAAGCTTATCGAAGCTCTATGGGCCTATCGCACTTCAATCCGTACCCCCACCGGGCAGACTCCATTTGCCCTTACTTATGGTATGGAAGCGGTAGTCCCATACGAGACTCTGATCCCTTCTCTCAGGGTACAATTGGACGAGGAATTTCCCCTCGACGATCGTCGTAATTCACTCCTCGCCCAGTTGGAACTCTTGGATGAGAAGCGGCTGGCCGCCGCCGAACACGCGCGTGTGTATCAAAATAGACTCGCTCACTTTTACCAAAAGAAAGGCGTTGAGAGAAAATTCAAAGTCGGTGAGATGGTCGTAAAAAGAATTTTTGTCAAACCTGGAGGGCCGCGTTCTAAGCTCCAACCCAATTGGGAAGGACCATTTGTAATTCAAGCCGTGTACCCTGGCAACGCCTACAAACTAATCAACGCCGAAGGGACCGAGTTATCCCACCCTTGGAATGGGCTTTATCTTAAGAAATACTACCCTTAGCACAAAACAAACAAAAAAAAATGATGAAAAGATAAAAAAAAAACATCAAAAACAAAGAAATACTGAAAACCACTAAAAATATGGAAAATTCAAAACGCCGATGCCTGGCAGTCACCATGTAGTTAAGTCCCTGCATCTAACCTTCATGTTAGGATAGGGCCCATTAAGGCTTGGTAGGCACCGGGTCTTGGTTTGCCAGAACCGTGGAGATCCCTGTCCGGCCACGTCGGCCTACGCTCGCTCGAAGGAAGCTAACATGTGCTCACTTATGTATTTTATTCAAAAAAAATCGGTAGCATCACCTACGGTGGGGCTCCACCCAGAAGATCTCCGGAAGCTGTAATCTTTATTCTTTTCTCTTCGACCAAATGAGACAGTCGGCGCCCTTAAAACGCTGAGCATGAGAAACCGAAACTCAAACCCCAAAGGCAAGAGTAGGACCCATTTCCTCGAGTATCGATCAGAGCACGAGAAGAGGGCAGTGTCCCCGCAGGCATACGAAGAGGGAGCCCACAAACGTCAAACGACTATATCTCCCTCACAGAAAGAAATATAAAATCAAAATCAAGAGAAAAGCCTGGTCGTGACCGTGCCTGGTGCGATAAACGAAACCCCTCAAAGCAAAAGTCTGAATCCACAAAAGGGGGCCGTGGAATGTAAATGCTCGAGATTTGGTCCGAAGTTGTCCGAAAGGAAAGAGTTAATGGGCCCTTATTCGCTCGCCGGGTTAACGGCTTTGCCGGTCCTCTCAGGAGGTTTATCCCCTACACTCTTCCTTCTCCCTCTAAAGATGAAGGTTCGATGGAGTTTCTGAAAGGTGAAAACTGCCCAGGGTCTGTGACCTTATTTTAATATACACATTTTGGTTGCCTACTTTGAAAAGCAAAAGCTATCGCCGCGAAGGAGTCTCCGTGTTTCTGGCTGGTCAAGACCCATGTTTACCACCTTGATGTCTTCTTGTTTAAGCTCGGGCTTAGGCCAATGCAAGCGCGTCACCTATGGGTGCGACGGCGTCTGATTCCGGGTCAGCGTCGCGCGGTTGGTCGTTAGGGTTCCACGGTGTTCCATCTTATACCATCTAGAATTGTGAGGAAACAGACCCGGGTCGGGCAAATCATTTACCTCAAACACCTTTTGGGTGAATCTCTGTGGTCGGAAGCAACTGGGAGCCTAAGCATGGCATGACGGTATTGTCATCAGGGTAAGTCTTAGCCGGCGGGATCGTCATTCGAGGGGTCTAGAGGCCCAAATCAACCTAGATGTGCACTTAGGATACCCGGGAGGTTAGTAAGAAACCCCTGTCTCACGTAGGTTAGGTGCCATTTGGGTGCTTGCCGGGCGTTAGCAACAAAAAAACAATCGAAATGATAAAAGCAAAAATAAAAAAATGGAAAAGAGAAATGTACATATTTGCAAACAAAAAAAAATCTTTTTATGATAAAACAAAAAAAATATCAAATATAAAAAAGAAAACAAATCAATTTTGCATGATTACATTTGAGTGCAGCATCTCACTTTAATGCCGCTTGCATTCGTGTGCTTGCCTGTCGCATTTATCATCACCGCATCTTTCCCTTACCTTCGTTAAATAAAGGCTTGGCCCCTTGACCAGTTATCAAGGACAGTCACAGTGACCATTTGCTTATTGAGCAAGGGGCCAAGTCAGAACAGAAATTCTGATTTGTTTGTTTCAGTGATATGTGCAGGGATTCAGGTAACTGAAGCAAGGGTGAAAAACAAACAAACCAAACCTTGTGTTTTATTCCAAAAAACCAAAAAAATTACATCAAGTTCCACCCTCTCTCTCTGTATTACTCGTCCCACTACTCTCCGGACAAAACACTCTCAAAGGCGCTACCCAACTACGAAAAGCGGTACTCCTACCGCTCTGTACTCCTCTTCCTATTCCCGCATCCCGGCGTTGATCTGCGGTAGCAGCAGAGAAGCTACCAACACGAAAGCCACGCTCTCGTGCTTTTCGGTAGCGCTCCTCACCATCTCTCAGCCACTGTTCAGCAAGACCAAGGCTGATTCGGAGTTCGAATAGTTGGGCCTCCATGGCCCTTCGCTCCTCCCTTTCAGCCAAACTGTTGGCTCTTTCTCTCTCTGCGTCTCTTTCTCTCTCTGCCCGTTCTCTCTCACGGTCTTCCCTCTCCAACTGGAGAGTGATCCTCAGTTCCATAGCATCCCTGGATGAGTCGTCATCAGGATGACGCCGCAGTTCCCTCTCCAGTTCTGCTATCCTAGCCTCCTTCTGCGCAGCTTGGGCAAGCGCTTCTTCAGTCTCCTTTTCCTGCCGAGTGTACCATCTCAGATATGCGATAAGGCGTAAACAAAGAGAACTCAACGCTGAAACTTTTACCTGTATACGGAGCATCCCTTCTGCCTCCGCAGCACGCTGCGTGGCGTGAGCAAGTTGCTCATGAAGCGAGTCAAGTTCTGAGGTGGGAATCCACAAGCTGGAAGAGGCACCACCTACTCCCATCGCTGGGGAGGCCGCGCCAATCTGGGCATGCTACGACCATGTGAATTAGCAGCCAACATCTGGAATCTGGGGTTTTAATTAGGAACGTACTGTACACCTACCAGAGCGCTCGTAGCTCCGCGGGCATCGTCCAACTGTTGTTCCATCTCTGCCAAGCGAGTTCGTAAATTCGCTATCATGGCATCCCGGACATCCTGCAGTCTTACAAGTCAGCATTTTCACCAGAAAACCAAGAAAAGGAGAAAGAAGAGAAGAGAAAAGGGGAAACCTACCTCCGCAAGTCCCCGGGGTTGGAGCCGCTCTGCGTACTTTGTCCTATATAGACGCAAGTAGTCCTCGCTATCCCGCGCCTGTGATTCTACAATCGTGCCACCCCGTTGCCAGTCCTCATACTGTTCGGGGAATCGCACGCGCCAGTCAATGCAAGTCACCGGTCCCCGCGTCTTTTTCCCGACACGAGGTGGCACAGCTGAATCCACCCATTCTTGAGCCAGTCCTAAAGTCCTCATAACTAATCGTAGCCGAAGCGGCTCGATTTCATTCAGGCAGTGCATCCATAGTTCCCGTCCGAACCGGGCACGACTTGCTAGAACCCACGGCTGATCGGCATCGACCATGTCTGAGTAGGGTCTCCAATTTACTATCGCTGCAGGGAACTCCTGTAGCTCTCGCCTTAGCACCATCAGTTGGTAGGTTAGGGGTGCCGCACTCATGATGGGTTCCCACCGCCTGACTAGCGGCACCATCACGGGTCGCCAATGTCGAGCTCTCCCCATGGGGAGGTAATAATAGCTCCATAGCTGCTCGGCGCAGGTCATCAGCACCTTGCGAAAATAACAAAAAAAATACAAAACAAGCAAAACCAAAAAAAATACCTGGATGAATGGTGTGAAACCACTCACAGTCATCTCACGATCCGTTTCTTGGAATAGGCCTGCAAACAAGTGTGCCAGCATGGCAGCTCCCCAGGCATAGTACCCTACTCTTTCAAGGTCTGACAGCAGCTCCAGGAAGCAACATTGGATACCGTCCCCTTTCGAGCTCAGTACCAATCTCCCCAAAAGGAAGAGGAGAAATCTCCTCAAATCTATGTTACATCTTTCCCAGTTGCCGAAATCTGTGCAATACACGGCACGACATCCTATTTCCATCCTTTCCATGAACTCTTCTGAGGATTCGTCGTCCCGCCGACGAGTGTCGGTGAGCCCTAATGCATCCATCAGGGACGCCCTAGATACCGATCTATTTTTCCGAGCATCCAGGTCCAAACCCAGTAACTTCTGGGCACCTTCTCGGTAGTCCGCGTAAGTGACTCCGGTCACTGCCTCGCCCTCTACCTTCAGGCTCGTGATCCGGACCACATCCTCCAAGCTCGGCACCATGTGCCCCCAGGGCATCAGGAATGCCCGGCTCACTGGGTCCCATCTCTCACACAAGGCTTGGATCAGGACTAGGTCAAGCTGGATCGGCTCGATCCGAAGGAAGGTACCAAATCCCATCACGTCTAGCCTCGCCTTCTGAAAATCTGGGAGGCCCCTGTACGCTGCTACTGCCAACTCCCATAAGATTTGTGATTTCATCACAACCTACACATACCAGGAATGAGGGTGAGGTTTGGTCAGAAGAAAGGAAGAAAGAATGAGAAAAGGGCAAGAAAACTTGGCTTACGAGTAGTGATTGGGCCCTTTCGCTGAAGTGCCCTTCAAGGTCTGAAAGCCTCCTGGAACTACTACCACTGGACCTGCTTCTCTTCGAGGAATGGGAAGATTCGCCCTCCATCCAACTCTCAGAATTTTGAACTCCTCCTCTCCCGTGAGAACTTGTGCTCCTCGAGTTAGTCCTCGATGTACCTGGGAAGATAAAAGGGACAAGAATTTATAGAAATGGAAGGAGTGCGGGTCAAGATTGCCTCCATCACCTGTCAATGATAGCCCTCGCAATGAGACACCGGCCAAGCGGCCCCATGTGTCGCTTCACCGCTCGCACAGGGTGATTGACTGGACGAAGAATAGGACGAATAGCCCCTATGTTGTCTAGGGATACCCTATCATGTTTTGGAGGACGCCCGCAAAATTTGGCACAACATCCGGGAAAAGGAACTAGGGCCGTCAGTATTGACTTCGACGGCAGATTCCCGTGGAAAATGGTCACAACAAGACGCGATTCTCCGCTTGGAGCGGAGTCTCGACAGACCTATCACATGGGAACAGTGCAAAGGAGAAGAAGTGTAGGGAAGAAGGAACGCACAAAAGAACAAATAAACAGCAGAAAATTAAATCACTCCATTCATAATTCTACATAAGCTGTCATAAGCACTACAATCATAGAGAGGTGGCGGGTCCACTAGCCCGCCAATCCTCACCATCACTCATCTCTCCGGGCACTCTCCTCCTCTCCCCCGAGGTGAGGGTCCCTCAGAAGCCTCCGGGATCCCCGTGCAGTAGCACCTGCCTCGCCTCTGGGCGCCTGCTCCGCAGCAGTGACTCGCTGCTCCTCCCCTGGCGTGGCGAAGAAGCCACTGGCGGCAAAGCGACCGGACTGGCGGAGTCACTCCCCGAACTCTCGCGCTCTCTCGTAGCGCGTCTCCATCCCTCCTAGCCTCTGTACGACGGCCTGAAGGCCCAGCTGGAGCTCCCTCACTTGGGCCTCCAAGGCCCTCCTCTCGGTCAGATCCCGCTGTCGCTCGGACCTTCTCTCTCCCTGCCTCTCTCCTCATCATCTGCAGAAGAACCCTTAACTCCAGGATGTCTGGAGAAGGTCTCTCATCACCACGATGCCGCAGCTCCGCTACAGTCGCCACCCAGGCGTCACGCTCCTCTTCCGCCCGGGTCGCGCGGGCCACCGCACCGGCAAGTTGCTCCCGGAGGGAGGTAATCTTGAGAAAAGGGGCCGAGGAGCTGGAAGATCCGCCAGCCACTCCCACCGTCGCTGTCTGCTGGGCACGCTGGAACAAAATAAACAACGGTCGTCAGTGAAACTCCAAAATCTGAAGTTAAAAGTGCGGCACGTAACTTACCAGGAGCGACAACTCATGTTGAGCGACGGCCAGCTGCCGCCTAGTCTCTGACAGTTGGGCGCGCGAGCCACCGATGCCACGCGTGTCCCCAGCTTGGGGAAGCCCCGCGTAACTCTCTCTCTGCCACCGCAGGAAGTCGGCACTGTCCTGCACCAGTACACCCCCTTGCTGTCCAGGGAGACGTACGGGCCAGTCCTCGAGCCTCGCCTTGCCGCGGCTCTCCCTCCTGACGCGGCTCGGCTCGTCCGCACTCGCCCACTCATCGGCCAGGCCCAGGGTCCTTGCCATGTCCTGCACCAAGAAAGGGGTCCCACATCAGTCAAAAGGAACGCGTCCCCTGTCTAGGACGCGTCCATCATTTGAGTGCAACACTCGCCGAACCCTTTCCTCCTCGCGCGGCTCGCTTCAAAACCCAAAATGAATTAAAAGAGGAAGAGATCGGAGGACCTACCGGACCGTGTTCACCTCCTCCCACGCCATCGGGCCCCTCGGGTCCCTCGGGGGCCCGAAGCGGCCCTTCCTCCTCCATGGACGCCGTTCCGTGCTCGGGCGCGTCCCTCCTTGGGCGAGGAGTTCCTCGTCCCTCTCCACCTTCACCGTGGTCGGGCCCACCGAACTCCATCGATCAAAAGAAGAGGAAGACGGAAAGGGGGGCAAGCGAGTTTCGGCAGAAGGCGGGCTTATTTGCGGGTAAGGCACGGGAGAAGAAGGACCACCCGTCGCTTTAAATTTGAAATCAAGGATTAAGACGCGTCCTCGCGCCTGGGTGCGCCCAAAAGGGGGAAAAGGAAACAAAATCCCCCCGTGCAAAGCGTAGTTCCCCGCTGTTCAGGGCAAGGTCTCGCGAAGCATGCCTCAAAGGACAACTCAGTGCAAAGAAGAAAGTGTGGGAGAGAGAAAAGTACACACAACACAAAAAGGCCATTTCCATTTCATATAATAGCCGAAAGTACATCATACAGTGAGAAGGGTGACGTACAAGCAACTCTCTAACTCTCACCGTCACCCTCCTGGTCATCTCCTTCCTCCCTCCTCTGACGGGGATCCCTAGGGGGCCTCCGCGACCTCTGTGAACCCTGAGAAGCCGTGCTCGCCTCTCCAGGTGGCACCATGCCAGCCTCCAAGGTACGGCGACGCTGCTCGGCCGAAGAAACTAGAAAGCTGCCCACAGAAAAGGAACCGGACTGACGAAGTCGCTCCCCGCGCTCCTTCGCCCTCCGATACCGCTCCTCACTCTCCCGGAGTCTCCCCTCCGCCGTGCCAAGACTCAGTCGGAGCTCTGACACCTGGGCCACCAGAGCTCTCCTCTCGTCCCAATCTCGATAACGCTCTGCCATCCTGTACTCCCTTTCTTTCTCCATGGTCTCCCTATCCCTCTCCCTCTCTCTCTCTAGGGTCTCCCTATCCCACTCCCTCTCTCTCTCCATGGTCTCCCTATCCATCTCCCTCTCCTCTCTCTCTCTCACCGCCTCCCTCCTCGACAGCTCGAGGGCGATCCGCAGATCCAGCACGTCACGAGGGAGCTCCTCAGCCTCCCGTCGACGCTCCTCCTCCAGCTCAGCAATCCGGGCGTCACGCTTTGCCACCCGGGCGTCACGCTCTGCCACCCAGGCATCACGCTCCTGCTCAGCACGAACAGCATGGGCCAGGGCCTCCCGAATCTCGGCCACCTGTCAAAGCACGCATGCACCGTAAGAGAACAGTGATAGAAGGAAAGCAGCTAGAAAAGGGTCGCGGCCAAGCAAACACTCACTCGAGCCTCGCGGTCACGCTCGGCCTCCTCAGCCCGAGCCACCGCATACGCCAGCTGCTCCTGGAGGGCAGAAACCTCCGGAGGAGGGCCCCGCGAACTGGAACCCGCTCCACCAGCCACCCCGGCTGCCGCTGTCTGGTGGGCCCGCTGAAACATGGGGCAAACGTCAGTCAAAGGCCAAGCATCAAAAATCCAGGTCACAAAAAAAATATATTGCATAGACTCACCAGGATCTCCAACTCCTGTCGGATGGCCACCAACTGTCGCCTGGCGTCTGCCAACTGGGCCCGCAGGTCGGCGATCATGGTATCACGAGCATCTGCATTACACATAAGTTAGTATCCCATGCATATACATATAGAAAGGTGAAGCAGTTTCATTTCACTTACCCCTGCCATGCCACCTAAGGAGAGGCGGTCCCCGTACGTAGCTCGGTACCGTCTCATGTAGTCTGTGCTGTCCTGTACGTGGGACACCACTGGGACCCCGCCCTGCTGCCAGTCCTGGTACTGTGTTGGGAAGCGCGTACGCCAGTCCACAATCTTCGCCTTCCCCTTGGTCTTCCGCCCAATGCGGGCCGGCGCATCTACGTCAACCCACTCCTGGGACAGCCCCAACGTCCTCATGACCAGTCTAAGCCGCAGCGGCTCAATCTCGTTCAGGCAATGGACCCACACGTCTCGCCTGAAGCGAGGAAGACCCGCTACAACCCAGGGCTGGCCAGCATCGCCCATGCCCAGGTAGGGCCTCCACACCACCTGCATCACCATACATACATCATGTTAGTTACCATCCAGTCACATGCATAAACACAAAAAAATCATACGCATCATACCATGGCCTCGGGATACTCGCTCAGCTCCCGACGAAGTGACGCCAGTTGGTAGCCATGGGGTGCTGCAACCACGACCGGCCTCCACTGCCGCGCCAGAGGCACGACCCTCCTGTTCCCATGCCTAGCCCTCCCCATCGGGAAATAGTAATAGCTCCACACCTGCATCCATCATACATCATTAGTACAATAATTGCATATTTTAACTGTGAGAATGCATAAATAAAATGTTTACCTGGAGGAAAGGTGCGAAGCCGCTGACTGTCGTCTCCTTCTCCGAAGTCTGGGAGAGATCAGCAATCAAATGGGCAAGCAGAGCCGCTCCCCACGCGTAGTGTCCCACTCTGTCCAGATCCGCCAAGATCCCGAGGAAACGGCAGTGGATGCCATCCCCTTTCGTCCCCAGCAGAAGGCGGCCCAGGAAGAAGAAAAGGAACCTCCGAAGGTCTAGATCCACCAGCTCCCTCTCGCTCGGATCCTGGGTGAAAGCAGCGCGAGCGTCCCCCTCTAGTCGAGCCAAGAACTCCGCTCCAGTCTCGCTAACCCGCTGGCGCGGGTCGACGAATCCGAGCGCCTCCATGATCTCCACCCGGCCGACTACCCTGCTGTCTCTATCAGTCACTCTCGTCTCTAACCACAGCAGGTCCAGGGCACTCTCTCGGTAGTCGGGGTAGGTGACCCTGCTGACTGCCTCTCCGTCAACTCGTAGCCCGGTGATCCGAGCCACGTCCTCAAGTGTCGGCACCATGTGCCCCCAGGGCATCAGAAACGCCCGGCTCGGTGCGTGCCACCGCTCCCTCAGTGCCTGGATAAGAGGAAGGTCGAGCCGGAAGGGCTCGATCCTAAGGAAAGCTCCAAAGCCCATGGCGTCCACACGCGCCCTCTGGAAATCCGGCAGCCCACGGTATGCTGCCACCACCAAGGACCAGCTGATCCGGCCCTTCATCACGCCCTGCACGCCACAAAAACCAATAAAAAACACATCAGCATCATGAACAGTAATAAACAATAACACTGTATATATACTACTCATTCTTTTTATTTTATTTTTACTTTTTTAAAAATATTTATATTTTCTTGTGGAGGCGTCCAAGCTCCTGGACGCCTCCTTCCTATTTTCTTTATTTCTTTTTTCGAAAAAAAAATCCAAGAACCAAAAACAAAAATATATATATAATATATATATTATTATGGAGGCGTCCTAGGCCTTGGACGCCTCCTTATTTTCAAACTTTTTTTATTATTATTTACATAAATAAATGAACAAAAATAAAAAGAAAAAGTGGAGGCGTCCAGGCCCCTGGACGCCTCCTTCTCTCACTACCCGGCCTTCTCTCACAGCCTCTCGCACGCCCGTTTTAGCCTATTGAACCACAGAGTAAGAATTCCGAAGTACTTACCGGGTCGTGATTGTCCTCTCCCGCGTCACCAGCATCCGCAGCGGCCTCCGCGGCCAGGAGAGGCACCTCCATCTCCTCCCCCGCAGCAATCTCCTCTGCTGCGGCCTCCTCGGCATCATCCCTCAACCTCCTCGCACGACGAGCCAGTCGTTTCCGCTTCTCTGGACCCTGACTCGATCCTCCTCGCTCCATTGGGACTAAGAATGGGTCGTTTGGAGTGGCTGGACGGTCGGAATGAACAGTATAAGTGAACAGGGGGGGAGCCCCCCCTATATATAGAATGACCTTTTATTGGGGCGTCCAGGCGCCTGGACGCCCCCACACTTTTTATTTTTTTCAAAAATTCAAAAAAATAGGGGCGTCCAGGCGCCTGGACGCTCCCATAAATAAAATAAATAAAAAAATAATAAAAATCAAAATAGGGGCGTCCAGGACTCTGGACGCCCCCAAAAATAAATTGTCAAAAAAATGAAATAATAAAAATAAAACTTAGGGGCGTCCAGGCGCCTGGACGCCCCCATAACAAAAAATCAAAAAAATAAAAAAAATAAAAATTAGGGGCGTCCAGGTCTCTGGACGCCCCCAAAAATAAAATAAATAAATAAAATTAAAAAATCAAAATAGGGGCGTCCAGGCCTCTGGACGCCCCCACAATAAGAATTTCAAAAAATATATATATAAATAAAAAAAAGAAGGGGTTAGAGTATGTATATAATCCAAACAAAATAAAAAACACAAAGAAAAAGAAAAACTATAAAAAAGATAATAATTAAGGGGACGGGGGTCCAAAACATCCAAATGCCAAATTTTATTCCATCAGAAAAGCAGAGTGAACTACATCAGGGGTTTAGGTACCTTAGGCCTTAACTTCCCCAGTTCGGTTACATAAGCCCTCCACGGCTCGCATTCCTCCACCACGTGCGCTAAGGCCTTTCCCGCAACACTTGTCTTCCAGGGAGCTTTAATGGCCTTCGCTTCCTTCGCGTCCGCTTCAGTGCCCAACTCCCTTTTCTTCAAAGGAACAATGCCAGTCAGTGGCGGGAACGAATGGCGTGGGATGCCAATCTGGAGGCAGCACCGATGCGCATTATAAAGGACGAACTCGGTCGCGCCGATCAGTTGAAGATCAACTTCGGGAGAAGACCTCATGAGGAGATCTAGCGAAAGCAAACATGTCGGTGCGCAAGTAAAGAAGCCTTGTGTCACGGTGCGGAAGTGAGACCGCCAGTCTTCACGTTTCTTCAGCCACGGAACGCGGTTCACTACGGTACCACCGAAGCCTAACACGTCGGCTATGTGATGAAGAGGGCTTTGCTGGAAGAGCTTCGAAGCGGTTGGCATTCCCTCGCGGTGGTCGAATTTGAAATGCAAATCTAGCCAGCAATTCAAGACAAGTGCACAACCAAATGGAGGCTTACCCATGCTCGAGACAGTAAGACTGCTGTAAAGATAGGCAAGGACGGCGGGTCCCACCCTTTTTCCACGCCAGATCCCGCAGATAGCGCTCAGTTGGTCTTCCTCCACTATGTTGTCAGTATGAGGGAACAAGAGAGCACCCGCCAGACAGATAGTGAACCCCTTCATGATTCCCTCCAAATAGTCATCATCTGGTGACCCTCTCAGGGCGTCCATGACCCACTCCGCAAGCTTTTGGAGATCGATCCCCTTTTGAGTACGGACCTTTCTGGCTGCGTCGGGCGGCATGAAGCTTCCAAGGACACTTTCAGAAGTCCCCCGTGTCAGCATCCGCATAGCCTTCACCTTCCCGTCACTCTTGAATTTCTTCAATCCGAGCAGAAGTTCCACCTCCTCGAGGAGGATGGTCACCTCGAAGGTCGGGAAAATAAAAGTGTGGGTCTGGGGATGCCAGATCTCCACTAGCGCGCCCATAGCCGCCCAGTCCATACGAATCTTCTCATAATGCTTGGCGTGAATAAGGAGCCCCTGCAGATGCCACTTCGAGAGTATGGCCCTCATGCCAATGGAGATATTGGAAGTCAGCTTTGAAAGCCATGGCAGCTTGGAAAACTTCCTCGGGCCTCGGAAGAGTGGATATGGCTGGGAGAGGAAAGAAGAAGAAATGAAGGAAGTAAGAAGAAGGTTCACGTGGAGAAATTTGAAAAGAGTCAGCTTACCATATGCGACATGATCGTCCCACTCAGATGACCCTCGAGGTCGGAAAGTCGCCTAATCTCGCTGCTAGGCTTGCTCCTCTTCATAACGCGGGAAGACTCTCCTTCCATCCTGAAGATCTCTAGATTCTCCTCTCCTTCCTCTCCTGAGCTTCCAAAACCCACCTTGGTGCATTTGAATGAACTAGCCTAAGGGGAGTTCTTATAGGAAGGGAAGGGTGCTACAGGACAGAAGATGTCACATCAGTGGTCATTGTCAAGATTTTGTCTGGATCTCCTTTGAACTGTGGTGCGATTCTGCTACTTTCTGATGTTGCTAACCTTTGCTGGCCTGTGCAGGTTTTACTAACGGACGTCTTTGTCCTATCTCCTGCCCCACCTTTCATTGGTTGGTCCCACCATGTCATGCATCATAGTATATGATACCTACGCTACTAGAACATGTCAAGGACCTTGCGGCCCGAACGAATCTGGGACTTGAGTTCCCCTTCAACAAAAACGGTGATGATCCCGGAAGAATTTGGGTTGTACGGATAGGCTGTCAATTTGTGATAACATGGGGACGACGGTTCCATTCAGTGAGTTGGTGCGCGGATAAACGGGCCCCAGCCCAGTATCAGCTCACCGGGTCGGTATCCTGACCCGTTCTTCACAAGTTGACAATATTATCCTTGGCTATTTTCTATTTTATTTTGTCTTAAATTTTTCTTTAAACCCAGCATGCATTCATATAGGACTTTGATTTATTGCGGAAGATCATTCAAGTGATTCGATTGTGAAAGCCGTTGTGCTCCAATTCCCACAAATATGAGATATTCCACTCCGAATGAAATACTGAGTTTCCTTGAGACAGCCCTACGCTGCTCTTCCAAAGGAGACCCTTGTTTGGACAGACCTTCAGATATTCCTTTACCTTTTTTGACCCACCTTGGCCGCAGCACTTCCACATTGGCTGGTAACCGCTCCCCAAAGGTGAAACCTCCGGTTTATGACCCAGGTACTTCCACACCGAGAAGTTGGTCTCCTTTTGTTTCGTGCCTGAGCGCACATCTCACCCTCCCTTATTTGATCTCCGTCCAAGCAATCGTCAATATTTGAAAGACCTTCTTCAAGGTCGCCTCATTGAAACTCCAGGAAAGATTCCAAACAGTAACGTCAAAAGCGTGTCTCAGCACACCTTGGCATCAACTTATCAGTCCGCTCCCACTTCACTCCACTCCACTTCCACTACGTGTCGCTCCCTTGCAAAGCAGACGCCAAGGCGGGGCAGCTGTAGACACGCCATTCCTGACGTCTCCTGAGAAAGTCTCATATTATTATACGACGCCCCGCGACGGCTTACGCATTTCGAATCACTTGAGTACTTCCTTTTCTTGAGTCTTCTTCCGCCCTTTTCGGCATCCGGAATCGTCTCATCACGGCATTCGGACGGCATCAACACCAGTCAGACGCATCAAAAGGTTCCGGAACCAAGAAGGGTGTCTGCCGGGCGCCCGCCGACGCCTGATCTAAGGACCCGGGTGGGTCTTAATGGGGGCGTCCAGGCCCCTGGACGCCCCCATATTTTTAATTTATTTTATTTATTTTCTCAGGGCTTAAATCAAATAAAAAATATATAAATTAATGGAGGCGTCCAGGACCCTGGACGCCTCCATAAAAACAAAAATAAAAAAAATAAGTGTAAAATGCCAGTTGGCATACAAAAAACAAAAAATAAATAAAAATATATATATATTAATGGAGGCGTCCAGGCCCCTGGACGCCTCCATAAAAATAAATAAAAAAATAAGAATGCTAGCCTTGGCATAAAAGTCAAAAGAAAAATAAAAAATTAATATAATTTTGGAGGCGTCCAAGCCCCTGGACGCCTCCATCAACTCCCTCACGTGCGCCGGCCACCGAACGACGGTTTGTCGTGTGTGAAAAAAATCCAAATTATAGAGACGTCCGGTCAGCTGGACACGCCCATTTTTGAATCACGAGGCGCCGCTCACAAAACCACGCGTTGTGCCAAACCGCGTGCGGCCGTCGTCGGCTTTCGGTGGATCTGCTTGAGGCGTCCGGGACCCTGGACGCCTCCACAAAAGTATTCCAAAAAATATATAAAAATGGAATAAAATATTATTTCGGCCTTGATGGAGGTGTCCAGGGTCCTGGACGCCTCCACCCTCCGGAGCTCTATAAATAGAGGCCCCCCCCCCTCAGTTCTGAGAGAGCTTCTAAGTGATCCGATAGGCTGCCGGAGCCCAGAGGCTACGGAGTCATTTTCTAACCCGTGGGTTCTTTTGTAGGTGGTGGTTCTGCCGGCTTCTCGGGTGCTCACGCTCGCGAGAGGAAGGTCGTCTTCATCCACCGCGCTTCCACGTCGTCCCCACGCTGCCGGAGCTCCGCCGGATTTCACCCTCGGCTCATCCAATAAGCCTTTTCTTCCCCTTTTTCTCCATAGTTCTTTACATTCATCATATTGCATCCTCTATCCCCCTTCACAAGGGCGCTTCTTCTCTTATACTTCTTGCATCCATCATCTCATTTTCCTCCTACTCGAGTCCGAGAGGGGTTTAAAAGATAACACCAACCAGGTGTGTGTCTTGCCATCATTTCGTTATTTTTATCGCAAGGATTTGAATACTACACCTCCATCTTTCTAATCCACTTGTCATTTATTTGTCGTTGTTTTGCAAGGGTACCCGAGGAAAGCCCTCTCTGTCGGCCGGCCGGAAGGAGAGGAAGAAGCAACCCGCCATCTCCCGCTCTTGAGGTAGGCGCGATCACTTTCTTATTTTGGGGTCTTTCGGCCCCTGGCGATCACATCTTGTCATCGAGGCCGCGGCGAGTCACTTCCCCAATGGCCGTTTAAATTTCTGTTTCCTATATTCTCTTTATATTTTGTTATATTCTGCTTATATCATCGAGGCCGCGGCGAGTCACTTCCCCAATGGCCGTTTAAATTTCTATTCCTATAATCTCTTTATGTTTTGTTATATTCTGCTTATATCATCGAGGCCGCGGCGAGTCACTTCCCCAATGGCCGTTTAAATTTCTATTCCTATAATCTCTTTATGTTTTGTTATATTCTGCTTATATCATCGAGGCCGCGGCGAGTCACTTCCCCAATGGCCGTTTAAATTTCCGTTCTTATATTCTCTTTATATTCTGTTATATTCTGCTCCTATCATCGAGGCCGCGGCGAGTCACTTCCCCAATGGCCGTTTAAATTCCCGCACTTTGTATTCTCTTCATATTCTGTCATCTTATTATCTGCTCATATTCTCGAGGCCGCGGCGAGTCACTTCCCCAATGGCCGTTTCAATTCTTGTTATTTAATTTTTGCACCATTCCCGTCCCCCCGAGGTCGCGGCGAGTCACTTCCCGCTATGGCCGTTTGAACCCCATATCTTGCTATATTATACTTGTCCCGCTCGCCCCGCCGGAGCAATCTCCCGTGGTGGCCCCTTCTCTCTTCTCTATCATCTCTGTGTTGCAGCAAAACAAGCAAACAAACAAAAAAAGAAGGAGCCCGCGCGCTCTCCGCTTCCTCTTCCCCGCTCTTCCCCGAACCGCGTGACGTCGCTCACAGTCGCCTCATGATGGCACTGCCATCCGAGGTTGACTTCGGTATCTTCCTCGTCAGGCGAAGATCTCCCCTCCTCCAGCCAGAAGGCGACACGGAGACAGGTGCTAGCTGGCTTTGAAGTGGCTGGACTGTGCGCCAATGGGTCTGCCTATTGACCATTGTGTCTTCTGCCGGTGCATGCCGTCGGGAGGCTTTCAGCGCTGTGTCGCTGGGGAAAGGGCGCATGGCGTTGAGGGCAGAAAGGCTGTGCCGCTAAAGGGTCAAAGGCCTTGCCACTGAAGGGGCCAGGAAGCCCTGTGCCGCTGGAAGGGCCAAGACTTGGTGAATGAGTGTATAGACTTCGTGGGCAAGGATACCGGACGATGTACAGACTTGAGAGTTCATAATGTCTAGACTTTGTCAAATCAAAGGCTGTACAGACTTCAACTCAGCTGCAATGTATAGACTTGCAGGGGCCTATGTCAAAAGCGGTGTACAGACTTCATCAATGTATAGACTTTGGCAAAGCAAAGGCCGTACAGACTTCAACTCAGCTGCAATGTATAGACTTGCAGGGGCCGATGTATAGACTTGGAAGCTCCACCGGCGGATGTACAGACTTCACCAATGTATGGACTTGGAAGTTGAACTGGTGAATGTACAGACTTCGATTGTGCAACTACCAACGTATAGACTTGGAGCTCGGATGTATAGACTTCGCGTTTGCCTGAACTCTGTACGGACTTGCCACATGAGTGTGTAGACTTCGCGTTTGCCTGAACTCTGTACAGACTTCACACTATGAGCATGCATGAGCCTGTACAGACTTCAGACATGAGTGTATAGACTTCAGCTGACGGATGTATAGACTTGGTGAAACCCTGAATGAAGCGTGCCGCTGAAGGGCTAGATGGCCGTGCCGCTGGAGGGCCACATGGCCGTGCCGCTGAAAGGCTGAAGGGCCGTGCCGCTGAAGGGCCTCAGGCCCGTGCCGCTGGAGGGCCTTTGCTCTTGCTTAAGTAGCTTGAAGCCGTGCATTCTTCGGGATATTTCTTCACCGTTAAGGGCCCGAGGGAGGGTCCCTATCAGTGTGTTAATTCAGGAGGACATCCTGTGACTTCTCGGTCTCTTAATGCGCCCGTGCGAATGCGGGGATTTGTCGGGCGGTAGTATCTTCCCGGAGCCCTGGATGGCCAGTCTATCCAGGTCTTCTTCCTTTGACTTTGACATTAATGCGGGGCTTAGCGGGACACATGGACGTGCAATTTTGCACGTCCACAGGTATCTAAGAGGTGGTCGGTAGTGGTGAAAAGGAAAACTCCGCATAAGCAAACCGACACCGCCTTGGCTATGGCTTCATATCTCTCCCACTTATTCTTACAATGAGAGACTATCCATTGTGCCATGGGTATTAAATGAATGTGGTGCGGGCTGATCATGGTCCTCACGTCCTTTGGATTGTGGATGAAATCACTCAAGATCAAGGACGGGTCAATAGGCTCCACCGTATAGCAAACTAGGTCTTCATCCCCCGCCTTAGTCTTAGGAAGGGCTAGGTAGGTTTCTACCTCCTCTAATAGGACTGTAGCTTCAAAAGAAGGGAAGATGAAGGCATGTGTTTATGGATGCCACAACTCTATGAGGGCTGAGATGCTTGGCCAATCTAAGGATAATTTCTGAAAGTTCTTGCCTAAGACCAATAAAGGTTGAAGGTGCCATGCCCTAAGGATTGCTAACACTTCTAAAGGGAGTTCCTTGATCATGGGAGCCACCCACTTCAGATTGGAATAGCATCTTGGACCAGGAAGAGGCTGGAAGAAGAAGAAGATCATGAGGACAAATGAAGTACAGAGAATTGATGAACTTGGTTAAGGTATAGAAGCTTACCACTCTTTGAGCATTGGAGCTCAGATGTTTGGGGATCGATGTCAGCCTCTGCAGCTCCCCACGCTCTTTTTTCGTAGCCTTGGGTCCGGTGTAGATCTTCTCCTCCATGGCCATCACCTCGAAGCTTCTCTTCATGGTGTTTTCTGCCCTTAGGAGAGGTTCTTCAGCCCTAGTAGCAGCGAATTCAGCAAAGCTACGATTTTGGCAGAGTTTCCAAGTTTTAAAGGCTTACTTTTGGCTTTGAAGTGATAGGATTTGAGTTGGAAGGCCTTATATCGAGTTTAGAAGAGTTCTAGTGGGGATTTGGTTAGTCATCCTTCAAGTTTGGACTCTCGCGGCACAATCCATCTCGGAGTACACTTGGTTATCTAACGGTCTATCGTAGGACCGTCACTTGGCTCTGACGCCCCAGCTCTGGGCCGTCACATTTTCTGTGGGTTTCTTTTTAGCACAATCTCGTTCTGTCAAGTGTAACGGCCTATCACTGCACCGTTACATCTTGTGACGCATGGACCCTGAGCCGTCACGTTTTTTGCCGTTCAGTCTTGGCGTATTCTTGTTCGATCATTCCTGACGGTCCGATCACAGCCGTTACTTGGCTCTGACGCTCACAATCTGGACCGTCACGTTTTCTGCGTGCTATTTTCAATCTAGCAGGGTTGTCATCTTTAACGGTTCAGAATTTGGCCGTCACACCATTCTGACGCTCCCTGGTGGGCCGTCACGTTTTATGCTGCTTAATGTTGCAGTTTGGCCTCTGTCATCTCTGACGGCCTCAATCCGATGCGTTACAGGAGTCTGACGGTCTGGATCTAGACCGTCACTTTATCTGCTGCTGTATTTGTGCTATTCTGTTCTGCCTATGATTAGACCTGGCGGGCTTACACACTTTCCATTTCATTCATCTTGTCCAGTCATTTCATCCACACATTACATCTCATTCACGCATATTTCATCAACACAATTTCATCCGTTCTTTTCCACATGTCCACATGCATTTTTGTTCACACATTCGTTCCTGCATTTGCCATTCATCATCCACATTCGTTCCTGTGTTTTCATTCACGTTTTCACATATCCATTTCCTGCACATGTTCATTTGCACTCACACAATCCATTCATTCGCATAAAAAAAAAAACAACAAAACACAAAAAGATTTTCATTCATTGGCACTTTCATAAAGTCATGTACAAGTAAGAAAAAGAAAATACAAGTTCATTCGGCTGGTTTGTCTCCCGGGCTGCCATGGTCATCACCATCCTCGGGTCTCCGCGCGGGTGGCGCTATGGAGGCACTCTCCTCCTGCTGTCCCCTCTTTGCCCTCTCGTTCCTCCGCTGCCCGGAAGAGCTAGCAAGGAAATCTGCTACTGATCCGCTCGGGGCAACGCTCCTCCGTGCCCCACTTTGAGAGGCAATCCACTCCGGTCCTTGGCCCATCATCCTCACCGTGCGCTCCATCGTCCGCAGCTCGATCTTCAACTCGAAGATCTGACACCGTGTCTCTCGGGCCTCGGTCCGGTAACGATCCAAGTCCGCTATCCCGGTCCGGAGTCTCTCCACCTCGGCTCGTGCCTGGGCCAGCTCGCTCTGCCTCCGATCGTCCTCGCTCTGCCTCCGTCCGAGCACGCTCCGTCTCGGCTAACGCTGCGGCTAGCTCTTTCGCCTGTGGTTTGCATTTCATCATGATTAGTCAAATAAGCATTTAAATTTTGCATAAGCATTTTAAAGTCGAAGCATTTATCATCTTACCCGCTCTGCGAGGGTGGCCTCTGTAAGACCCCGGATAAATAATAAGGAACAAATATATTCTAAATGAATTAAACGTGTGTGAAAAGGATAAATAAAAATAATTAAGCTATATATATATATGTACTTAATGAACTTTAACGCATATATAAAACAAGCCAAGATAAATGCAGGACATTAATGGGCCTTAACTCATTATTATCTCCTACCATTAATACAAAACCTATAAACCCATAAACCCATATATATATATATACATATATATATATGTATGTATATATATATATCTGTAGATATAAAGGGGTATATGTTATATTATGAATAAATAACACATATCCATATATATATACATATATATATATATCTGTAGATATAAAGGGGTATATGTTATATTATGAATAAATAACACATATCCATATATATATATATATATATATATATATATATATATATATATATATATATATATATATATTTAAATGGGCCAAGCCTACATATATAGGTATAAGAAGAACCAACCCTTTTATATGTAAAAAGCCTTGTGCATCTCAACACTTGGCCCAAACCCACGTAGGCCTATATATTAAAAGGCTAACCACCTTCAAATAAGCCAACCCAAATATACATAAAGGAGGCCACGTTAAAATGGCCAACCCATATGCCTGTTCGAAAGTGCAGAGATAGCCTTAGGGTTTTCATATGAAAATAGAGAAGGTGGTTGTTAATATAGGAAGGAATGGCAGTGCACGGAAGGGTTTCCCTTTGATGGCCATCGCCCTTTTAGACCCTTCCGTTGATAGCTTTAAAACCCCGTACTCCTATATATACATAAGCATACCCTCGAACGTGCCAATGTTGGTTGCTGTTCGAAGTGTGGGCATCTTCATCCTGCTGCATCCTCTTCCTCCTACTGTCGAGCTAGCCGAAGAGGACACCCTGCGTCCGTTTCTTCCTCCTGGTGCTGCTTCCTCTTCTTGCTACTGACCGCAATGAGAATGGGCGAGCGTCCTCTTCTTCATTCTGTTGACAGACGAGAAGAGGGGAAGCCACTATATTCATCGTCCTCGTCATCTTCTTCCTCCTGTGAACCACCTGCAAGCCATCGCCATACTATGTTCAAAACAGAGTATCTGTTCTTCGTCCTGTTCACCGTTTAATCTTCAACAAAGGTAGGTTTTCTCAAGTTTCGTAGCCCAAACGAACATAAAACATGATTATGTTGTATATAATAGTTCATGCATATAGTTTTTCGCTGAGTTTTGACAGTTCTGGAAAATTTTGTAAATAACGACCCAACCTAAGGCGCTAATTCTTTTTGACGCCCTCGTAAACGGTCATCAATTCCCATATGAACTAATAATTACATAGCTTAAAAATTTAATATCTATGTAACTGATTATCTGATTTAATGCATGAATATAGCTTTGGAATCCTGCTATTTTTCTTGACCTATCCATATACATGTTGTCATAGAAATGTTTATATTGGAAAAGTGCTACTGTTCATAGTGGAATTCTAGAAAAAAGAAAATGACGACTTGAAGTATGTCGTTTCTTCTGCATATGACACCACTGTCAAGGGCGCTATATGCATAGAAGGTGACAGCTACCAAGTCGCCATTTAATAAATCCTGAAATTTTGATCATTTTAGTTCGACGACCAGTCGTCAATTATATAGATGTTAGTTATGGAGTTTTCGCATTAATAGTTTGTTCATGGGTATCGGAGTCTCCTTTGGCCATGAAAATTTATGGGCGTACTATTGGGGTGAAGACCGAGGTAGTGGAAGTGGTTGTACTATTTTTCGTGCCCCCTATCTCAAGATCCCCCATCTCTCAATGAAAAATTATTTTGAACGTCTGGTTAGGTAGAGTTTTTTGAGCCCGTCATTTCGGTATATTATAAGTTCGATTCCAACATGGTTACGTCGAGAAGAAGGATGGATCGATGAGGGTGTGCATCGATTATCGACAGCTGAACCACCTCACTATCAAGAATAAATACCCAATGCCGAGGATTGATGAACTCTTCGATCAGATTTCTGGAGCAAAGTATTTCTCAAAAATTGATCTTCGATCGGGTTATCACCAATTGAGGATCAAGGATGAGGATATTCACAAAACTGCATTCCGAAGCAGGTACGGACATTATGAATTTACTGTTATGCCTTTTGAACTAACAAATGCCCCTGCAGCTTTTATGCAGCTTATGAATAGCATCTTTAGATCGCATCTGGACAAATTTATTGTGGTTTTTATCGATGATATCCGGATATATTCAAAGTCTGAAGAGGAGCATGAAGTGCATTTGAGGATATCATTGCAGATATTGAGGGATAATCAATTATATGCCAAATTTAGTAAATGCGAGTTTTGGTTGGAAGAAGTGTCCTTCTTAGGACACGTAATTTCAAAGGATGGAGTCTTAGTGGACCCCGCAAAGGTCGAAGCGGTAAAAAATTGGGAACAACCGACAAATGCAACAAAAATTAGGAGCTTCCTAGGTCTTGCTGGTTATTACCGGCGTTTTATTAAAAACTTCTCGAAGATTGCAGTACCACTCACCAGGCTGACCCGCAAGGAAGTGCCATATGAGTGGAATGAGGATTGTGAACAAAGCTTCCAAACCTTGAAGGACCATTTGACCACTGCTCCGGTCTTGGCCCTTCCTATTGAAGGAGAGAAGTACGAGGTATATACCGATGCTTCCGGTATTGGCCTCGGTTGTGTATTAATGCAACAGGGAAGAGTTATTGCATACTCTTCTAGGCAGTTGAAGAAGCATGAAGAATACTACCCGGTGCATGACTTGGAGTTGGCCGCGGTAGTATTTGCACTAAAGATCTGGAGACACTATCTCTACGGAGAACAATTCACAGTATTCTCCGATCATAAGAGCCTCAAATATCTATTCTCTCAGAAGGAGCTTAATATGAGGCAACGTCGATGGCTGGAATATTTAAAAGACTTTGATTTCGCTATTCAGTATCACCTCGGTAAAGGTAATTCGGTAGCTGATGCCTTGAGTCGAAAGCCGAGAGCCCTTATAGCCAGCTGTATGATACGAGAATGGAAACTATTAGAGGAATTCTCCAGATTAAATATAAGCACGGACCAGAAAGACGAGTGTATTACTCTCTCTCACATGAGTGTGCATCCGGACTTGCTATCCGAAATCAAGAAGTTACAAGACGAAGATCCTGAAAAGATTGAAATCTGGGAGAAACTAGATCAAAGAACCGGGTTCAAGCTGGCAGTTGATGGAAGACTAATGTTTCAGGAAAGGACAGGTGTTCCGGATTGTCTTGAGTTGAAAAGGAAAATTCTAGATGAAGCTCACCGCTCTAGGTATACCAATCATCCTGGAGCTACTAAGATGTACAAAGATTTAAAAAGAACTTTCTGGTGGCCTAACATGAAGAGGGAGGTAGCGGACTTTGTATCTCGCTGTCTCACGTGCCAACAAGTAAAAGCGGAACACCAAAGACCCGTCGGAAAGTTACACCCCCTTGATATTCCCAAATGGAAATGGGAAGGAATTGGTATGGATTTCATCATGGGATTGCCTAAATCTAGAGGCAGACATGATGGTATTTGGGTAACCATCGACCGACTGACCAAGTCGGCGCATTTCTTGCCAATTAAAAGTCGATGGTCGGTTAATGTTTTGGCCGCATTGTATATTAAGGAGATCGTGAGATTGCATGGAGTCCCAACATCGATCGTGTCTGACCGAGACCCTCGCTTCACTTCTCATTTCTGGAAGGGCCTACAACACTCTTTGGGGACGAAGCTCAACTTCAGTACTGCTTTCCATCCCCAGACCGATGGTTAGACTGAGAGAACAAACCAAATAGTTGAAGACATGTTACGGGCTTGCATTATTGACTTTGGCGGAGGTTGGCATGATCATTTGCCCCTAGCCGAGTTTGCATACAACAATAGCTATCAAGCCAATATACAGATGGCTCCATTTGAAGCTTTGTACGGCAGGAGTTGCCGATCTCCTATATGCTAGGATGAAGTTGGCGAGAAGCAACTACTAGGGCCAGATATGGTAAGAAACGCAACAGAGAAGGTTGAACTTATCCGAGAGAGACTCAAAGTAGCACAATATAGACAGAAATCTTATGTAGATAATAGAAGAAGGGAATTAGAGTTCCAAGTTGGAGACCATGTTTACCTCAAGGTCTCACCCGGTCGAGGAATAAGAAGGTTCGGAGTTAAAGACAAGCTTACACCAAGGTTCATTGGTCCATTCGAAGTACTGGAAAGAGTTGACGGGGTAGCTTATCGCATCGCTTTGCCTCCACAACTATCGGAAGTGCACAATGTGTTCCACATTTCCATGCTGAAGAAATATGTGCACGACCCTTTTCACGTCATTGATCATAGTAACTTAGTGATTCAAAAGGACCTCACTTATGAATAGAAGCCAATGAAGATTCTTGATCGAGAGGTCCGAGTCTTAAGAAACAAGACCATTTCTATGGTAAAAGTGCAATGGAACAAATGCTTGGAGCAAGAAGCTACATGGGAAACTGAAGAATCTATGCGAAGGAGATATCCGAAATTATTCTAAACTGTAAGTACTCTATACCCTCCATGTCTCCATCCACGCAATTGAATTTGGGGATCAAATTCTTTTAAGAGGGGGAGGGTGTAAGACCCCGGATAAATAATAAGGAACAAATATGTTCTAAATGAATTAAACGTGTGTAAAAAGATAAATAAAAATAATTAAGCTATGTATATATATATATGTACTTAATGAGATTTAACGCATATATAAAACAAGCCAAGATAAATGCAGGACATTAATGGGCCTTAACTCATTATTATCTCCTACCATTAATACAAAACCTATAAACCCATAAACCCATATGTATATATATATATATATATTATACCATGGCAAATGAATAACCCATATATATACATATGTATATGTATATATATATATCTGTAGATATAGAGGGGTATATGTTATATTATGAATAAATAACACATATCCATATATATATATATATATATATATATATATATATATATATATATATATATATATATATATATTTAAATGGGCCAAGCCTACATATATAGGTATAAGAAGAACCAACCCTTTTATATGTAAAAAGCCTTGTGCATCTCAACACTTGGCCCAAACCCACGTAGGCCTATATATTAAAAGGCCAACCACCTTCAAATAAGCCAACCCAAATATACATAAAGGAGGCCACGTTAAAATGGCCAACCCATATGCCTGTTCGAAAGTGCAGAGATAGCCTTAGGGTTTTCATATGAAAATAGAGAAGGTGGCTGTTAATATAGGAAGGAATGGCAGTGCACGGAAGGGTTTCCCTTTGATGGCCATCGCCCTTTTAGACCCTTCCGTTGATAGCTTTCAAACCCCGTACTCCTATATATACATAAGCATACCCTCGAACGTGCCAATGTTGGTTGCTGTTCGAAGGGTGGGCGTCTTCATCCTGCTGCATCCTCTTCCTCCTACTGTCGAGCTAGCCGAAGAGGACACCCTGCGTCCGTTTCTTCCTCCTGGTGCTGCTTCCTCTTCCTGCTGCTGACCGCAACGAGAAGGGGCGAGCATCCTCTTCTTCATTCTGTTGACAGACGAGAAGAGGGGAAGCCACTATATTCATCGTCCTCGTCATCTTCTTCCTCCTGTGAACCACCTGCAAGCCATCGCCATACTATGTTCAAACTAGAGTATCGGTTCTTCGTCCTGTTCACCGTTTAATCTTCAACAAAGGTAGGTTTTCTCAAGTTTCGTAGCCCAAACGAACATAAAACATGATTATGTTGTATATAATAGTTCATGCATATAGTTTTTCACTGAGTTTTGACAGTTCTGGAAAATTTTGTAAATAACGACCCAACCTAAGGCGCTAATTCTTTTTGACGCCCTCGTAAACGGTCGTCAATTCCCATATGAACTAATAATTACACAGCTTAAAAATTTAATATCTATGTAACTGATTATCTGATTTAATGCATGAATATAGCTTTGGAATCCTGCTATTTTTCTTGACCTATCCATATACATGTTGTCATAGAAATGTTTATATTGGAAAAGTGCTACTGTTCATAGTGGAATTCTGGAAAAAAGAAAATGACGACTTGAAGTATGTCGTTTCTTCTGCATATGACGCCACTGTCAAGGGCGCTATATGCATAGAAGGTGATAGCTACCAAGTCGCCATTTAATAAATCCTGAAATTTTGATCATTTTAGTTCAACGACCAGTCGTCAATTATATAGATGTTAGTTATGGAGTTTTCGTATTAATAGTTTGTTCATGGGTATCGGAGTCTCCTTTGGCCATGAAAATTTATGGGCGTACTATTGGGGTGAAGACCGAGGTAGTGGAAGTGGTTACACTGTTTTTCGTGTCCCCTATCTCAAGATCCCCCATCTCTCAACGAAAAATTATTTTGAACCTCTGGTTAGGTAGAATTTTTCGAGCCCGTCATTTCGGTATATTATAAGCTCGATTCCGACATGGTTACGTCGAGAAACGAGAGGTTTGAAAATAGACATTTTTTGAAATGACGACCAACTAAAGGTCGTCAAATTCATTTTGGACGCCACTGTACAATGGCGTCAAATTAACTAATATATATATATATATATATATATATATATACATACATATACATATATCATGTAAGTATATCTTTGAAAATCCATACTTATTAAAATATGTAACAGAAAATTATAAAAAATATATATTTAGAATCCTTGTATTTTTATCCTAATTATCATATATTCTATTTCCTTAAATTATTTTAAATAAATCAATGTGTCTTTGAATGTATGTTTTTGAAATTATTCAATTAAATAGATATAAATGTGAATTCTTGTTGAATAAATTAAGTTAACAATCATAAAATTAACATCCCTCCAAGAGGACGCTAATTAATAAATGACGCCACCCATGGGCATCAAATAATATAAGTTTATTTAATTATAGAATTGGATGGACATGAATTCTATAATTAACACATTCATGTTCTCACCGTTTTCTTCCGATTTTGACCCATACTGCGGGTCTTCTAGCACTCTCATCTCACGTCCGTAGATGGAGTCCCTGTTTCATGATTTGTTTAGGTATACACCTCAACTCTCGGTGACATACGAGCCCTCTGTTGGACATTCCGTTCCTTCGGACTGGCAAGTTAGTCATTGGGACCTCCGTAAGTCTCCTCGTAGCCTTGGATTCTCTCAAGGCCGACTGAGCTGGTTGTACCTTAAACACCTTGTACCTTTTGATTGCCACGTCTTGTGGTAAACCAGGCTCTCTCGTGGTGCCGTCTTGGTCCATGAGAGAATAATCCTAGCCGGTGGAAGGATGATATTCCACTAGGCGGTGTCTTGGATTGAGTCCCTTATAGATGGGGTCAATCTCTCAGCTTGATTCATGCCCCTTGATTGGTGACAGGTTTAGTCATCCACTCAAGTCATCATGGCTACCTAGATAAGGTACCAATTCTACCCAGGTTATCGACATGTTATGGTTCTCGTTGGTTTTGACACTGTCCATCTAATGTTCTTCCATGAATTCTGTGGAACCTATCCACGAATCTACCTTGATATCCTACATGAGTTTGTTCTTGAAATTCCATGGCTATCATTAAAGTGGTTGTCTAGATATTACATGTAACAATGTTCGCGCATATGGGGCCTGATCTGGTCCTGAGAGGAGCACCCGAAAGTACTTGTGCCCATGGGAGTTATATTGATCACGGTGTGGCATTGCACCAAAGTGCTTGCTTGAATCTACGACACTCCACTATCTCTCTCTCGCGTGCTTGACTTGGATTGACTTGACATGACTTTCGTGGTCCGAAATGGGCAAAGTACTTGCTTGTTAATAGCCATTATCTCATGACATGAAAGACTTCATTGATATACTTGGTACTCGTTAAAATACTTGAAATCTTGAATACTTGAAATTCCCTATCTTGGACCAACAGTACATGTTATTTCCTCTCGTTATCATGTTCAATTCCGTATCGTTCTATTTTACATGATTGACATGCTAGGCTTGCATTTTCATTTGGAAGAGGTAATTACTTAAACCAATTGCTAGTTCTTGAGATATAATTCCTACTGAGCGTTCGCTCATCAAGTTCTTGTCCCCAAACTTTTCCGGTAATACGGACCCTGACTCGGACTCGGATGGGCAGGAGCAAGAGTGACGAGCGTAGAATCTGCAAGCGCCATGCTACTACACCTTATCGTGTCGAGTCGTCTTTAGTTTATTCCTTGGAGACTTGTCGTTAGATATTTTGTTATGTCAAGAGTTGTTACATTTAAGGCTTGTGGGCCTGATTAGAATTGTTAAGGCTTGGAGTTATGTGACTTTGTTTAATGGATTAAGTTGTTATCAATGGTATCAGTATTTGGTTATGTTTTAAAATTTTCATCTTATTGCGCACTCTGTTTTGATGTCAAAATTCTACTTGCTCTAATTGACATGATTGATATAAACTCGTCACGTTCTCCCCCGGTTCCTTCCGCGCTCGGGACGTGACAGTTTTGTGGTATCAGAGCCTAGGATTTCAATCCTAGGAAACCCAAGTCCAAGGTTAGGTCTATCCCTAAACTGTGAGGATGGGTAGCACCGTGGGTATAAGTCCTTGTAGGGCATCCGACTACAAATTTCAACATGAAACTAATTAAGGTTAACTCCTTGTAGGACTATGGCTGCTGAACGCGCACAATGGCGTGAGATGCAACGAACTGTTCAGGGCCTGACCCAGGCCTTACAACAAGTGGCTCAAGGTGGGGCACATCATGGAGCTGGTGACCTCCATCGGAGCTTTAGAAATCTCAACCCTACGAGATTCTCAGGTTCATCAAATCCCGAGGATGCGGAGAATTGGATAAAGGAGATCGAGCGAATCTTCCGCGTCATGCAATGCGCGGATGGTGAAAAGGTGCTTCTGGCCACGTTCCAACTGGAACGGGACGCCCGTGCTTGGTGGGAGTCCGTCGAGGCCACCTTGCTCGAAGATCATGTTACATGGACCGAATTTGTCGAGCACTTCAATAGCAAGTATTTCTCTGACAGTGTTCAGGAGAAAAAGGCCGCAGAATTTGCTGCCTTGAAGCAACGATCCCTGTCGGTAGCCAACTACGAAGCCCAGTTCTCCAGGTTATCTAGATATGCACCACATTTAGTATGCACCGAAAAGATGAAGGCAAGAAGGTTCTTGAATGGGTTACGACCCCAGTATATCACCCAGCTCGCTCCCTTCGATATTCAAGTGTACTCAGAGATGGTGCGTCGTACCCAGTTGCTAGAAGACGCCACGGAATTGTTTGACAAAATCCGTGGTAAGGATAAAAGGGAGAATGTCACAAGCCCCAACTCTTTTAAACCGTCTTTCAAAAAGCGGACCAATAATGGAGGCGAACCCTCCAAGGAGAAGAAATTCAAGAAGGGCAATAACAAACCTTTCTCCATCACGGCACCGCCAAAGGAAAATTGTAAATATTACGACAAGTCGGGTCATCAGGCTGCGGAATGCTGGAGAAGGCTCGGAGCATGCCTTCGTTGTGGGAGTAAGGAACACCGTATTCCCGGCTATCCAATGATGAACGAGCAAAGTGAGCCGGAGACAAAGGAAGAGAAGCGTCTGGCAAAGAAGCAAGGACGTTTACAAGCTCTCCAAGAGACGGAACCAACCGAGGGTGGGTTGGTGAAAGGTATTTTGTCTGTCTGCTCTAAATCTGCTCAAGTACTGTTTGATACTGGCGCCACACATTCTTTTATTTCAAAGAAATTTGTTGCTTCATTCTCTATGGACCTTGAATGGATAAACTTGGTGATTTCTACCCCGTTAGGGAATGAGTTTGATGTCACTTTCCATTACCCAAACTGCAAGATTATAGTAAAAGGTCACAACTTACCTGCAGATTTAATATGCTTAGACTTGAAGGAGTACGATGTAATTTTAGGGGCCGATTGGCTATCCACCCATCGGGCAACTGTAGATTGCCGAAATGGAAAAGTAACTTTTGTGGATTACTCGGAGTTAACTTACGTTACTCCCCAGAAGAGATCACCAGTCATCTCTGCTCTTCGAGCCCATAAAGTTATCAACAAAGGATGCGAGGCATTCTTAGCATTTGTAACTGCCACGGAGGCTAAGGTAGCTAAACTAGAAGACATTCAAGTGGTTCGGGAGTTTCTCGATGTTTTCCCTGAAGACTTGCCTGGTTTGCCACCAGAGAGAGAAGTCTCATTCACTATAGACCTTGTTCCGGGTGCCGGACCTATTTCCAAAGCACCCTACAGAATGTCTCCCGCAGAATTGAAGGAATTGAAGGAGCAGCTTATAGAGCTATTGAAGAAAGGATTTATCAGACCAAGTATTTTCCCATGGGGAGCACCAGTGTTGTTCGTCAAGAAGAAGGATGGATCGATGAGGGTGTGCATCGATTATCGGCAGTTGAACCACCTCACTATCAAGAATAAATACCCACTGCCGAGGATTGATGAACTCTTCGATCAGATTTCTGGAGCAAAGTATTTCTCAAAAATTGATCTTCGATCGGGTTATCACCAATTGAGAATCAAGGATGTGGATATTCATAAAACTGCATTCCGAAGCAGGTACGGGCATTATGAGTTTACTGTTATGCCTTTTGGACTAACAAATGCCCCGGCAGCTTTTATGCAGCTTATGAATAGCATCTTTAGACCGCATCTGGACAAATTTATTGTGGTTTTTATCGATGATATCCTGATATATTCAAAGTCTGAAGAGGAGCATGAAGTGCATTTGAGTGTAGCATTGCAGATATTGAGGGATAATCAATTATATGCCAAATTTAGTAAATGCGAGTTTTGGCTGGAAGAAGTGTCATTCTTAGGACACGTAATTTCAAAGGATGGAATCTCAGTGGACCCCGCAAAGGTCGAAGTGGTAAAAAATTGGGAACAACCGACAAATGCAACAGAAAAAATTGGGAACAACCGACAACCTTTCACAATTCACGTCCACTATGGTCGACGTGTGCCCATTTCCACCATTTTTGGCCTGATTTATTTCATGAGTTAACGTCTATTTGGAAAGTCGCCCATTCTTGAACGCGTCTGATATGGTGGACGCGTATTCCTTTATTCCTTTTAATTATTGAATTAACACTTTTTCGAAAAGGCGCTAATTTCCTAATACACGTTAGTCTCCTAGACGCGTATTTGAAGTTGCGTCTGTGACCATGGACGCGTCTTCTTATTCTTCAACTTGTTTGAGCCAACTTCATTTTCATGAAGAATTAACACCTTTCTACAAGCCGCCAATTCTTTCATTGGCGTCTATCCTTTTGACGTTAATTTCCTTTTTTGGCCTTTTAAATAATTACCAAAATTCACAAAATTCCAAATTTACGTCTCGCCTCCTGGACGCGATTTCCTTTTCCGATTTTTGGTCATATTCGACTTTCCAAAATAATGAAGAAATGGCGTCTTCTCCCCTGACGTTAATTTGAAGACGCGTCTAGAGCCCCAGATGCATTTTTCCTTGACCTTTTTTGAGATTTTAAATCCTACCAAAATTCGTAAAATCTCTAATTCGCGTCAGCTATGGTGGACGCAAATTTCATTCTAATTTTTGGTAATTTCTGGCATTTTCAAAAATGACTCAGAATTGACGCCTCTTTGAGATGACGCTATTTTAATTAGAGCCCACTGTGGTGGACGCCAATTCTTGCAGAATCTTGAACTTGGCAGAACGTCCTTCTTTCCTCCTCTTGGCCTACTTTTCCACTTGGGAAAGGGTTCCTATGACTTTCTAAGGATGGGAGGACACATATCCATGGAATATCTCTCTCCAAATCTAATTAAAACTTGATTTAATAATTTTAATAGAATTAAACTCTGAATTTTTCATCTATAAATAGAACCCTCTCTCCCTTGTTGTTAAGGCTGAGTTTTGATTCTAAGAGGAGGTGTTGCTAGTTTGGGAAGCCAAGAAGGAGTCTCCTAAGCTCAAAGTCATATATGTTGGAGCTCCTATGTTGGAGCACATTGAAGATCTTCTGAAGCCCCCCCCCCCTTTCTTAGAGAAATAACCCATAAGCTCTTCTTATTCCCTTTCTTTATTGCTCCTTTTGTTTAATTTTGCATGTTCAGGCATCATATGTCATGTCTTTTCTTCATCAATTATTTTCATGTCAACCACGTTAAGATATCTCCAATTGTGCAGCACTTGCACCCTCCTCTTCATTCATCATTATTTTTCTACCCTTTTGCATAGGGGTTCTAAAGATAAACACCAACAAGGTGTGTCCATATCCATGCTTTGTTACTTATTTCATATTTAGAATTTGATACTACACACTTGTTTCTAATTCATATCTTTCTCTTGTTGGTGTTTATTTGTGTTTTGCAAGGGTAATCAATCAAGAAAAACTCTCTTCATCGGCCGGCCGATTGGAAGAGAAGGTGACACTCACATCTCCCCCGTATCTTTAAAGGTATTTTTCGCGATCCCTCCTTTGTTATTTATTGTTAATATCCTTTGAGTCCCGCGGTCTCTGACGATCACGATTCCTATTAGCATCCACGCACGCTCCCTTTCCCCATTTCCCCTCTTTCCTCTTCTTTTTCACATAATATTAATTCTTTTTTTAAGTGGATTAATCCTAAAATCTACACCTGGCACCCAGCACCTCCGACTAGGTTGCTCATCTTCCGAGCACCGTGACCCCTTCCAAGCACGCCCACCACCGTTACGAGCACGCCGGACCGGTGCCCAATCCATCCTCACCGCCGCTGCTATTCCTCCACCCCTCTCTCAATCTCTATGTTCTCTCTCTCTCTCTCTTCTCTCTCTCTCTCTCTCTCTCTCTCTCTCTCTCTCTCTCTCTCTCTCTCTCTCTCTCGCTCGCTCTTATCTAACAGAGTCTCAAAAAAGACAAAAAAAAGACATCAGAAGAAGAGAGCCAAAGAAAAAAATAAAAAAGAGATAAGCAGAAAAACAAAAAAAGAGAATATTTCTTGAAAAATAGAAACAAAAAATTGATTGAGAGAAAAAAATCATGGATTTATTTTCATCTTGCGTCATTTGGGTAATCTAATGGTGACGTGAATTGCACCCCAAGTTAAAATATCTTGAGACCCACTTCAAAAAAATTTAAAAATTTAAAAATTAAAAACATTGCATACCCAGGGTGTGCCGTGTAATGACCAAAGATCTGGATATCGGGAATATCCCGATACCATTCGAATCTTGGCTTGCTACCCACGAGCCGGGAGGCTCGGAAGGGTTAAAGGGAAGGTGTTGTCATGCATTGAAATTCTAAACGAGCAGTAAATAAACTACAGACTCTAATATTTAACTGACAGAAATAAAATTAGCATTTATAACAATTAAATGAACCTACAGAGTCCAGTCCACAAGTACAGTCAACGAAAAGGAAACGTACACTGTTGCGGGGGACAATCCCGGCACTGGCAAGCTGGCAAGCTACTAGACCTCCGATCGGAAGAGCTCCACCTCCAGGAGAGCACTGGA
This sequence comes from Amorphophallus konjac, assembly GCA_022559845.1. NCBI lineage: Eukaryota > Viridiplantae > Streptophyta > Magnoliopsida > Alismatales > Araceae > Amorphophallus > Amorphophallus konjac. The sequence continues at coordinate 241,241,161 of CM040117.1, read as the reverse complement.
CCTGAAAAGTAGGGGGTGAGCCCATCTCATTGGCTGAGTAGGGGTCCCGCAGATCCCTACCTCAACAAAAGCGGTAAACAGCAGTAACAATAGCAATAATAAGAAAAACAATAATATCAGAAAATAACAACGGTTGAGATGGCAAGAACGGCGAGCTAAGAAAACACGGAACCTCTACGCTAGCCCAGTTCCCAACAAGGGAACCTCAATGTAACGACCTGAGATCCGAACACCGGGAAGGCTCGATAACCCGAATCTCGAATCGCCATCCACGAGCCCGAAGACTCGAAAGGGTTAAAAGGATGGTGTGGAGATACACAAGAATCTAAAATAATTGCAGAGCTACACAGATTAAATGAATTAAGCAGGAAGCAATAATTAACATTAATTAAATTACATGGTCCACAAAATAACAGCAGTCTAAAAAGACAGTAGTGTTGACACCCGTTTTGTGACCAATAAGTTGGGTCATCTCCTTATTCATTCCATATGATGCTCCGAGTTATTCCCTTTCATTTAGCCTTCTTGATCGATTTGAGATTTATTTTTGGGTCATGTCTCCTTGGTTGGGTATGATTCCTTGTGGTTTGTCATTGGATGAAGCTTAGCAAACTTTCATTTCATTTTGGAACCTTATTGTCTCCAACGGTCCATCATGGGGGCGTTACATCTTTCTGACGCATCAGCCCTGGGCCGTTACATCTTGAAGAGTCCTACGGCTTAAGGCCTTATTCCAATGCTTATCCTTTTCCCTATCCGTTGATTCTAACGGTCTGTCGTGTGGCCGTTATCTCATTGTGACGCATCAGCCCATGGTCGTTACATTCATTCAGAGTCCAATTGTTTAGAACTTCTTCCCGTTGATCTTATCTTCTTAAGAGATAAGGTTTTGTGACGGTCTTCTCCTGGCGCGTTACTTCCATGTGGCGGTCTATCGTACAGCCGTTACATCCAACAGAGAGTCCTGGCTGGTCTGGTCTTTTCTCTGCTACTCCGTGGTCGAGTTGAGAGTTTGATCTTGTGATTTCTCTTCCAAATCTGATCCTCAGAACCTTCTGTTCAATTCTATGGACTCTTGGGAGTATTATCTTCAAGAGTTTGCTAGGAATTATCCTCTTTTCTTGCTGGATCATCCTCTGCTCGATCAGAGAGTTAGAGGGTCTATAAATAGCACCCTTAACTTCATGGCATGAGGGGGAGAAATCTGGAGTTTGCGTCGAAGTGCTGCCGCATTCAGGAGCCACATCCATCCAAGAGGAGCTTGTTTCTACGTCCATCTGCATCACAGTCAAGGGAGTACTCCGGTTTTGTGTTTTAAAGTTCATAGTTTGCACACTTGTGTTCTTCCCTTGTTCCTCTCATCATAGCATTGTCCCACTCCTTATCCCACGTTCCTCCACTTGTTTCATTCATCTAAGCATCCTTCCTATGTTTTAAAATGCCCAGAGGGGTTAAAAAACCAAACTTCCCCGGTATTCCCCTTTCCTTTTGCATGATATTAAGTTCATTCAAGAATTGATGCTACGTTGTGTGAAAGGCTAATCTGGGGTTATTTTCTTGTGTTCTACGTTCTTTGGCAGGTTTATAGGGTTCATAAGGCGAGGCCCAAGCTTTCTAGCCGGATGGAAGGTTTGGAGTTTGAAGGATTCACAAGTTGGTGCTGCAGATACTCTGACGGTCTCGGTCAGACGCTTCAGGTTCCTCTAACGGTTTATCGGGAGACCGTCACAATCCTGTGACGCACAGGTTCTGGACCGTTACATTCAGCAGATCTGCAGATTTCAGTGGTTTCTATCTCCCGTGGGCGAGTGCATCATCCTCATATTTCTAAGGTATTATTCAGGTCTTTGGCTTGTTTTATTACCTTAGTGGCGATCATGTTTCTTTCCTTAGTATTGGGTATTGATTTTCTCTCTCATATCCCCTATTTCCTTTGCTTGTTCCACCCACTTGGTGTGTTTTCATTTATTCCTTTGCTCCACGCTCCGGCGTGTGTTTTTCTTTTCCTTCTTTAGTAGTTTGATTGAGATAGCATTCCCATGCTAGAGCTTGTTCTGATTGCCTAGGTTCATGGTTCACATGTTCATAGGTTGATTGAGATCATTGTTATTTGCTCATCATATTTATCATTCATCACTTCACAAATAAAAAGGAAGAAAACAAATCAACAAGTAGTCCACAGCTAGTACAGTCCAAAGAGAGAAGTACAACTACGCGGGGCATATCCTGGAACTAGCAACTGGCAACTAACCCTGGGCACCTGAACCACGTGGAGCCTCTGAAGCGCTCCCCTGAAGCCTCGTCTCACCTGAAACACGGTGAAAAATACGCAGGGAATGGGCCTCAAAACACAAGGCTCAGTAGGGATCATCCGATCCCCACCTCGTAAACCGAGAAACTACGCGGAAAGTAACTACCAGCTACTACGATGGTTAGTACCGAACACACGGCACAAAAATCGAGACAACTCGTCCAAAACCAAAGAAAACCCAAGAGTCACTACCAGACAAAGACAGGAGTACCGACCCACTAGAAGCAAGGCCGGATGCGTCCACTGACGGCTTAAACCACGCCTCGGGTGTCCCCCTCGACCCCCGGTGGAACGGGGACACCGTACAAGTAACCACACAACAAGTGACTAGCTGGGGTCGTGCTCTTCAGTGCGGGTCCAACCGCCCCCAACCACGTGTGCACACACAGACCGTGCGTCCCTGGTCTGGCCCTATGACTGGTTTTTCCCTCAGCCGGACTCTGGCTGATAGACGCGGGGCCCGACGAAAACTAGTCCAAAATCGTCTCTCAGGGTAGCCTCGCCTCCACTCCCTGGTGGGACCACTCTCGTGTCGGAAGGTTACGCCTAGTGGAGTGTCACTGAAGGAGTAGACTCTCTAGTCAACGGAAAGCAACGTCTAAACCGGACAGAGTACAAGGGCCGCTCCTCGTACCGACACCTACTCGCGGTGACACAAGTCGAAACACCACCTCCCGGGATCCCACGGCACCCTCACGTGTGGCCCCCACATGATGCCCAGCATCAGTCAGACCACATGTCAACACACGGATCGAGATCTACTCACCTGTTGACACATAAAAAAAAATATATATATATAATAATAATAATGAGAAAAAAAGAGGAAAAGAAGATAAATAAAATAATAATAACAAAAAAGAGAAAGAGATAGGAGAAAATATAATAATAATAATAACACAATAATAAAATGATAAGATAATAGCATTATAAATAATAATACTAACATATCTCATCTTATATTTCTTATTTTCAGGGTATAAAAGAAAAGTCGAGACACATAAAAGGGCCGTCGGTGACGATTGGAGTGGGACGCCCATGGCCCATCGACCACCAACTGCCGAGGCCCATGTTGAAAGCGGCACGTCGATACCCACAAAGGAAAGCGCGCCGATGGCCAAATCCCGGGGCGCGCCGAGCGTCAGTCGGGCCGACTGTAGAAGAGTTCCACCCCCTCTATAAGAAGCCTCCATTCGATGAAGTCGGGGGCCGGCGAGGAACACACAGAAGAACTCGAGAGAAAAAGAGGGAGAGAGAGCCACCAACCCATAGAAGGGAAAGAGCGCTGAAGAAACTGAGGGTTTCCCTCTGCTGTCAAGGTGGGTGTCCCACTGTGTAATGCCCTTCGGGGCTACATTCTTCCCGCTCCCCCGTTTTATATATTTGGGATTCTCTGTTGCTATCCTTTCTTTTTCTTTTCTGGTCAAGCGACGATGTAATTCTCAAGGCCTTTTAGAGCCTCGAATCATATGTACGAGTTGTTCTGCTGATCTTATATGAATAAAAATGGGGTCATCCACTAATCTTGGTTGCATCTTCTTGAAGTTCTCGCGTGTTTAGCATCTATGTTTTTTTTATCTCGAGTTCTCTTATGTTTTTTTCTTCTTTCCGACTCTGAGTGTCAGCTTCACGGTCGCCATCTCCTTACAGAGACACCAGAGATCATTATCCTGCCTATCTATGATGCTCACGGGAGAGATGCAATAGTGAAGGGGTTTAAACTTACCTGACCTTGTTATGATCGGCCGAGTTTTGTGGGTTATTAAATTCACCGATTATGTGTAACAGGAGTCCGAGACAGTTTATCTCGTGATCTCCAGTTCATTCGATCGGATAATTGTTTCATAAGACATCTCTCCGTGGATTTTCCGTGGATAAATTTATTTTCTTCCATAGCTCAAACCCGGCCGCTTCCATGAAATCTTAAATCTCAAAACCCCCTTTCAACTATCCTCGGCGCCAAAAGGGGGCCTCGGCCGATTGCCTCCTACGCCGAGGCCCCCTTTTAATCTCGGCGCCGTTTGCATGAGTTTACTGCGCCGAGCCCCCCCCTTTTGGCACCGAATGCATGCACCCGCCGTTTATCTTTCTCTGTGGGTTATTTACATGAACGGGATGGCTCTTTGGCAGAGTGTTACTCACGTAGTGTGCTGCATTTACGAATGGTGTGCTTGAATAGATGAAGTCCATTAATGCATAGCCCCCGTTCATGGGATGCATATACGTAAATGCTAATTGGTCATCATGTTACCCCCTGTGTCTAGCCGCTGGCCACTTCACCATATACGTAAATGAATTTGCATTAGCCTATAAAGTAAAACATGCATGCATTAAACCACCCAATCCCCCATTCACTGTATACATGTACATCATAATATATGTTAAACCCATTTATCTATCCCATATATTCACCTCTGTGCATATTATTCTAAAATCAATCCCACTGCCACATATTCATATGTATAAGAGCTATTACGTGAGTGTGTGCACTAATAAATCACCAAGTGGCCCACTAAGCGTCATTCCTTATTTGGCTATATATATATATATATATATATATATATATATATATATATATATCTCTCTCTCTCTCTCTCTCTCTCTCTGTGTGTGTGTGTGTGTGTGTGTGTGTGTGTGTGTGTGTGTGTGTGTGTGTGTGTGTGTGTGTGTGTGTGTACATAACAGGGTTTTTGCCCCTACATTTGTTTCACTTCCTCGGTTTCTTTTTGATCACCCCGCCGGGCTACGGAGTTCTGCCACTGCATGTTCTCCGCTAGCCCCTTTAGGGGAATATTAATGAGATGCCACGACCAGTGGACACAGTCTCGCTGAATTCCGATCCTCTCGGATCTCGAGCTACGCCCATCTTTCTTTTGGCTTCCATCTCGGCACTCTGTGGATGGATGTCCTATACTACCCTTTTGGCACAATCTAAAATAAGGGGAGATGCTGCCGAAATTCATTCACGATCCTTGCTTTATTATATCGTGTGATGTTTTTCGTTAAGCTTGATGAATTAACACCCTACTATGTGGCGGAGGCCTGAGACAGACTATCTCATGGCCCTTTGCCCACTATAAGGGGAATATAATCATTATTGATCGTCACATGGTCTCCCTAAACCTTCTGTGGATGAAGTTCTCCTCCCCTTTCAGCTTACCTAAACATCATCGCCAGAGCCCATGAAGCCCTGATTAAACACAAGAGATTCCCCAAAATCCACAGCCTCCAAAACACCTAAAACCCAAAGAAATCTTTCTCGTCTGTGCCATCTAACCTCCCGGCGCAACCCCTTCTCGGCGCGAGTTCCGCGTCGGGTGATGGTCATGCCGAGACAATGGTCGCGCCGGGACCAGTCGCGCCGAGACAATGGTCGCGCTGAGACCAGTCGTGCTGGGACAATGGTCGCGCCGGGACCAGTCGCGCCGAGACCATAGTCGCGCTGGGACCAGTCATGCCGATGCCCCCCCTGGGTTCATTGTCGCGCCGAGACCAGTCACGCCGGGACTCCACCGCACCAGTTGGCCTTCGCGCCGATTCCCATCCGTGCCGGTTCATCGCAGCGCCAACTATTATTCGAACACTCAACTTCCCAGCAACCTTAATGAGCCTTAAACTCAGTCTAAACCCAATATCCTAACCTTATCTGCCTCCATGCCAACCTTTGCCATATCATGGGGAATCATGGTTCTTCATCCAAGTCTAAGGGAGCTAAAGTAATGGGGTTTTACCCCTACATTATATCATTTGACCGCGATGTTTTCCTTTAACCCTGCTGACTCTTGGAGTTCTGCCACTGCATGTCCTCCAATGATTTCTTAAGGGGATATCAATAGATACCATAATAATGGACATTGTCCCGTTGCATCTAGATCCTCTTGGATCTCAGGCTACGCCCATCTTTCCTTTGGCGTCTATCTCGGCACTCCGTGGATGGATGTCCTATATTCCCACTTGGCATAGTCTAAGATATGGGGATATGCTGCCGGATTTATTCCGTATATTAATATGTCATATCTCGTTTTGCATAATCGCATGCATCTTCTATCCTGCAAATGAATGAGCATACCTATCACATTGGTTTTGCCCCTAGGATCCTTCTACTTTGGCGATTAATCAAGGGTTGTCCTTCTTTGGAAGGGCGTAATTAACGTCATAGCCTTTATGGTATGACGGACTTCCGATCCTGACTCGGACTTCACAATCGACTGACTGAGTCAGATCGAGCACCCAATAAAATTGTCACTCCGGTGACTGGCACGTCTAATAAACTAACCAATAAATTAAATAAATTAAATAAATAAATAAAATCTCATCTCCCACAAGCTGGCACGCCCAGTGGGACTGAGTCTCCCTTCATCTCTTCGCCAAAGTAGAAGGCCTGGAGGCCTTCCCTAAAATACTGATCGTTTGCTCATTCTGATTTACAGTGATCTCAATGGCTCGCGGATTTGTCGCGCTTGCATTCGGCCCTCAAGTGGTTGCTACCCACGCGGAGCACGGGTACCTGGCAGTGCCCACTGCTTTCGGAACTCTACCACTAGTGGTGGGGTTCCCTAACTTTCTCGGAGTCGCCTTCACCGGCCTACTTAGGATCGAAGACGAGGAAGCTGAGAAGACCGTTGCGGCCAAGGCCGTAGCCCCTGCAAAGGCGAGCTGTCCGCGGGGAACCACTCCATCTCGCCATACTATCTCATGCTTTGTCCACCACATGGACTACCATGTTGTCCCCGCCAGTGACAAGGCATCCGGGCGCAAGAAGAAGAAGAACCAAAGAAGAAGAGTTATTGCTATTTCCCGAGGCCGACTCTCGGCTTCTGGGAAGTGTGTTCTAATTGGTGGCGTTCGTGTTTATCTGAACGGCCGCCGTGCTGAAGCTTTGCCGGATCATATCATCCCGGTAGTTCCCGTTCACAACGCCTTCCAGGCATTAGCAAGCCAGAAGGCCAATCTAGACATGGATGTCTGGGGGAAGCTAGCTCCCAAGCTACCAAAATTTAAGCAAATTTGGGTTCTCAAGAGGACCCGGGACCCAGCTTCGACCCCGCAAGATTCAACATCAACTGTCAAGGACCCCAGGTGTGGGGGCAATAAAGCTACACCAAAGGAAGAAGAGGTCATGCCAGTGGCCTCTCCGCCCGCCCATAGGGTCTGTGCCAGGCATACCAATGTTCTTCGACGTTCGACAAGATCGAACGGAGCTACTAGACTATCGCGGCCCTCCTACATGCCGTCGATGCAAGACCAACTGTTAATTTCTGCCCTCTCTCCAGGGCGCAGTCAAGGAGAAATGACCAAGGTGGTCAGGGATTACTTCTATGGCTTAGAAAGTTCTTTCCTAAGTCGGTAAAGGCTACTCCGCGCCATTAGCGCCGAAAGAAAAGAAGAAGGCAAAGAAAGAAGAAGAATGGTGTCACTCATGAATGAATATGAAGATGGCTTGCAAGCCAAGTGCTCTAAAGCTTCTCCACAGCATGAAGAGAATAAAAGGATATCAATGTTTGAAAAGTCAACCTTCCCCAGTCAAGTCCAGAAGACAGTCTGGGGGTAAAGAAAAAGAATCCAAGTCTTCACTTGCAACATGGCAGGGGTGGCTAGCAGATATGGGGACCTACTTGAAGAACCAGAAGAGTTGACCAAGTTAACTGAAAGGCCCAGGCTAATGTCAAGAAGAGGCAAAGCTGTAAGAGAAATGCTCGAAGCAGCCAAAGAGAAGCAAATTATCACTACTTCAATTGCCAACATGGTGACTTCTGAAGAAGAAGAGATTACTCTGCCAGCCTCGTTTGAAGATGTTTCGGGCGAAGCATTCAAGGGTACTTCCGCTATGGCAGTGCAAGACCCAACCATCTTAATGATGTTACAAAATTACCAGCAAGAGATCGAAGCCTTGAAGAGGCAACTGAATGAAAGAAATGAACAAGCCCCTTTTCCCTGGCAACAAGACGTGCATACTGAATCATCCCGGGAAGTTCCTAACCCGGTCAATGCTACACCCCAAACTACTTCTCAAGCAACAGGCTATGGCAAGGCCGCTCTTCAGCGACATTCCCTACAACCACCCTTGGTGCAACCTTTTAGTGTTGGTGTGCTACAGACCAATTTCGGGTCGGGTAGGCCCAATAGTTATACGATCTTGTTCATTATTAATAAAGTGATGTTTGAGCGTAAATATGCGATTGTGTTACTTTACGTTGTCCCTAGGATATGTGGTTGTAAAGTCAGCTCGAGATGGGATCTCGAACATGAGATTGACTTTACATGTACACCTACCTTAAACTGTTCATGGTTGGAGGGTAATCACTCGGGGACTTTGATTACCTATTAAACCAGTACACATGATGTGTCAATGACCAGTCTCATGGTCATTGGTGCGGGGCACCAACACATATCTGTAGGTGTATGTCCTTGGAGGATGTACACTGAACTGATCTGCTATTGGATCTTCAGATGGTTGATTATACCTAATGTCAACTGAAGATCCAACGGTCTCAGTAGCATCGTTGGTCCTTTGACCTGAGACATTGATCGGATCTTACACGAGGATTGGAATGGTTTAATTACTTGGCTAAGTGACTTTAACCATAAGTCATGAGTTGCCGAGTCGTTAACCACTCCAGGATACGTGTGAAGATCGCCAATGGTAAAGAAGGGATCGCTCACTGTCAGGTATATATCAGACAGTTAATGGGTCATGACATTGACGCTCCGTTAAATCCCTGCCCAGGGTCGTGTGAGTTCGTTTAGAACGGACGTCATACACTTTAAGGAGGTCATAGTCAAATGGTACGATCATGGGGTTTGACAGAAACAGTACCCTCGATCGTACCAGACTCATAGAAGGAGCGAGGGATTATATCGATGCGGTAACTGTGGACTTACAGGTACCAGACAAGCTGGTTTAAACCCGGGGTCAGGTAGGATCACGCGGATTTGCTGGACCCAATTTGATCAAAGGTTCGGAATAAATTAAACTATTGTTCGGCTCTAGTAGAAGCGAAGAATACGTTTAATTTACTTCTAATTGGGAATTAGAAGTTAATGGACCTTAAACTAGAGTGACTGTGGGCCTAGATGATCACACACAATAGATTCTTGGGTGACGGTTTATTATTATACAAGCGTATGTATTAATTCCCTTTAATTCTTTTTGGAAAGGAGTGTAAATGGGGCTTAATATATATGTATAATAAAGGAAAGGTCATATATACAATTTTGGTCCTTTGGAGGTCTTTTGAAAAGGGCCAAAACTCTATATATATGGCACCTACGTGAGTTCATTCGAACTCTCCCTTCCAACCCCCCCCCCCCTTAATGCTAATCAAGCATTAAGCATTAAGGAGAGGATTAGCCTCCCCCCTTTCTCCCCCTTGCTCTCTCTCTCTCCAGAAGGTGTTAGAGCCGAGGAAAGTTGTGCCGGGGAGGTGCCGTCGCTGCGCAAGGGTCCGTGTGGATCTGCTCTAGAGGCCGTACAGCTGTGCGGCTCGGTTTCTCTGCATCGGGCTTAGCGGACAGCGTCGTTCCGCGCAAGGTGAAACACGCAACCCGTAATTAGGGTATTAGAAACACCGATTAGAGCACAGATTAAGCTTTCCATAACACCGGGATCGGGCAAATGAATTTTTTGTTATCCGCTGCGTCGCCCGTAGGTGCTGTGCGAAACCTTACAGTGGTATCAGAGCCAGGTTCGCGCTCTGGTCGGTGTTTTTAGCGCTGTTTAGAATCATGCTTTAGGGGCAATCTAAATCTTCAATTATTATTTGGAGACAGGAGTGCTGGCCATTTCTTTTTTTTTTTTTTGGATGCTGGGCATCAGGAGAGCAAACTTTTTTTAAAAAAAAATTGAAAAAAATTTTTTTTTTAGCCCCGGAGTGGGCGCACTGCGCACTCGGCGCAGTGCGCCCGCCGCGTGGGCGGCACCCACGCCCATGGCTGGCCCCGAGATTTTTTTTTATTTAAAAAGAAAAAAAAATAATTTGCTTTGTTTTTAATTTACTTTAATGCAGTATTGTTAATATATATATTAGATATATATATTAAAATACTCAGTAAATTAAATAGAATTTTATTTCATAAGTTAAATAGTATTATCTCAATAGTAAATGTCGAATGGTAAATTTTATTTAACCGATTTGAATTTACCCAGGTGAGATAATTACTTTTTATCTTGAGATAAAATGGTAATAATTGAAGTTACTTCAGTAAAATTCAAGTTTTTGAATTTTTAATTATTAAATAATTAGAAAATTCAAATTTTAAATTTTATTGAAGTCAAATGTGGAAAATTTAATTATTTAAATTTTAATTATTAGATAATTATTAAATTCAAATTTTGAATTTTAGAAAATTACTAATTGAGGATAATTGTATTATTTAAATTTATTTTTAAACAAAAAATATTGGATAATTAGTTTGAATTTAAATTTAAATTATTGGCATGTTTAAATTTTAAATTTAAATTTGATTATTGGATAATTAAATTTAAATATAAATTTAATTAATTATCTCAATTAGATGCCCCTGTAGAAAATGAGGGTTCTTTACGTGCGTTATTTTGTTTACCCTGTATTGGCCTGCTTGTGTGTTTAATTTTAGTTAATCATGCTTTGATTTTTAAAACTAAACAAAGTTAGCCTATTTTTGTTTGCACATCCCAATTTTAAATTCAAAAAGTAAGGATTATTTTCAGAAAATAACCCTTGATTGATTTTATTTGAATGGGTTGGCAAGTGATCATGGACTTGGATTAATGTAATTAATTGGGGTCTGCGAACCTCCTTTCTCTCTCTGTTAAAATTCCAATGTACTTCTATCTTCCTCCGTTGTTGTACTCGCCCTAAGGGCTGCTGAAATTTGAGTCACATGTAATTTAATTTTTCCGGCCTGCGTGCCGTGTAAAAGTTGTAATTGATGCGGCGTCGGAGTTTGAAAGCGCGGAGCACACCCGACGAGGACGATCCAGCTGCTTCGGAAGCTGGCCGGATGTCTTAGTTACATTAGGGTTAAAGTACATGATCACTTGCGTTTAATTTTACATTGGATGCATTTATTTTGTGCAAACACTAGGTGCGGTAAATATATTAGTAATATTTTTATATTACCACCTAGGGTGAGATCAAGATAAAAATAAATTCCCTCGCGATTAAATTTTAGATCTGGTAAGCGTGGCTCTAGGAGTCATCGTGACCCTCCATCAGTATGGAGTGAATGAACGTCTTCATTTCATGGATTTGTTGTGCTTTCCACAAGGTCCATGAGTTTGGGGGCGGAATTAAACTCCAAGGCTCGACCTCAATGGGGTGAGGAATTGAACTCGACTTTGTTGTGCTTTCCACAAGGGTCGGGTCATGAACTCATTGCTATGTAGTAATGATGGTTAGATCTAACCGAGAATATCCTTTGTTGTGCTTTCCACATGGGGATGATTTCTCGGGGGCCGAATATCGGATATTGCATTAGATGCAAGTGCCTGTTGACTGCCCTTGAGATGGTGTATGACTTGTTGTGCTTTCCACAATATCGTACATCAGTCTCGTTGGGATTCCGACCCACTAGGTTGATCTCGTTGATCTCCCGTTCTATATACTGAGGGTTATATAGTTCGATCGAAAAATAGTGGGACTAACTAAGATAGAAAACCACATCTAAGTTAGAATTTGAACACATGCTAAGTTGTCTTTTATTTCTTATCCAGATTACAATGTCGTCGTCCAACCCTCTCCGCGGCGTCTTGGATGCAAATAGATTAACTGGACCGAATTACTCGGATTGGCTGCGTAATCTACGCATAGTCCTCACCGCCGAAAAGATTGCGTACGTGTTGGACACGGTTCATTCTGAGCCAGCTCCTGATGCCGACGAGGGCGAGTTACTGGCTTGTGCCAAGTGGTCTGAGGACTCCTCCCTAGCCCAATGTTACATGTTGGCCTCTATGGCTCCCGAGCTACAGAGGTAATTTGAAAAGACTGATTGTAGAAGTATACTTCTCAATTTACGCCAGCTCTTCGGGGAGCAGGGTAGGATTGAGAGGTATGACATCTCCAAAAGGCTTTTCAGGACGAGGATGTCTGAGGGTTCTTCAGTACATGCTCATGTACTGAAAATGATGGAGTGGATAGATAGACTCAATGCACTGGGGTTCAAGTTGGATCTTGAACTGTGCATTGATCTTATACTCCAATCATTATCCGATTCCTTTTCTTCCTTCATCATAAACTTTAACATGAATAGAATTAATGCAACTCTCCCGGAGCTGCTCAACATGCTAATGAGTGCTGAAGGAACTATGCAGAAAGATAAACCATTTTCTTCTGTAATGATTATTGGCCGGGCCAATAAGAAAAGGAAGGCCACCCAGATATCCACTACAAGTAACAAAGGGAAAGGAAAGAAAAAGGCCACGGGTAAGCAACTCGCCAAAGTTGACAAAGGGAAGGGCAAGAAGAATGAAAAGGAAGACAAATATTTTCGTTGCGGGGAAACTGGGCATTGGAAAAAGAATTACAAGGCAATTCTAAAATGAAGGTATTTTTGTCATAGACCTTAATTTGTCATATATGGAATCCACATCATGGGTATTGGATATTGGATGTGCATCTCATATCTGCAATTCTGTGCAGGTACTGACAAATAGAAGGCGATTGGGCAAAAAGGAGATTGAACTGAGGATGGGCAATGGAGCTTTGGTTTCTGCCAAAGCTGTCGGGACTGCACGCCTCAGTTTACCTTCAGGAGTCATTCTGGAGTTGAATGACTGTTATTATGTTCCTAATACTATTAAGAACATCATTTCAATCTCTGGCTTGTATAACATTGGATATACATTGGCTTTTAATAGCACTGGGTGCTCTATAATGAATAATGGTTTGGTTATAGCCAATGGTTCATTAGTCAATGGTCTTTATGTGTTAGATACACGTTCTAATGTTATGCAAATTTCCAATGCGGATGAAGTGAATTCTGCATTTCTATGGCATTGCAGACTTGGTCATGTAGGTGAGAAAAGAGTCTCTCACTTACACTCAAATGGGTATTTGAATTCGTTCGAATACCAGTCATTTGATACCTGTGAGTCGTGTCTTATGGGGGAAATGACCAAGGCTCCTTTTGGTGGACATGGTGAGAGGGCTGTTGACCTTCTCGAACTCATACACTCGGATGTGTGTGGACCCATGTCCATAGAAGCAAAATGAGGTTATATCTATTTCATTTCTTTTATTGATGACTTCTCTAGATATGGCTATGTGTATTTAATGAGACATAAATCACAAGCCTTTGAGAAGTTTAAGGAATACAAGAATGAAGTAGAGAAACAGACAGACAAAAGTATTAAGGCTCTTCGATCGGATCGAGGAGGTGAATATTTAAGCCATGAATTCACTTCTTATCTTAAACACCATGGAATAGTTTCTCAGTGGACTCCACCGTATACACCGCAGCATACTGGTGTATCAGAGAGGAGAAACATGACCTTGTTAGACATGGTCCGATCCATGATGTCTATGTCAGGACTACCCTTGTCTCTCTGGGGCTATGCGTTAGAGACTGCGGCTTATTTATTGAATAGGATCTCAAGTAAATCAGTTCCTTCTATTCCATATGAGATATGGAAGGGCAGGAAACCAAATTTTAATCACATTAAAATTTGGGGGTGTCCTGCTCATGAAAAGAAGAACGAGAGTGATAAGTTTGAGTCGAGAACCGATAAGTGTAGGTTTATGGGATATCCAAAGGAGACGTTTGGATATTATTTCTATCACCCTTCTGAGCAAAGGGTCTTAGTGGCCAAGAGAGCTGTATTTCTGGAAAGAGAATATCTACTCCAAAAAAATAGTGGGAGCCAGATAGAATTGGACGAGGTCCAAGAACCACAACCCATAGACACACACTCATTAGATGAGACTGTATCGATTGATCCTATTCAAGGTGAAACACTGACACTACGGAGATCTGGTAGACTACCGAGAGAACCTGAGAGATATGTTGGACATGTCTCAGAGGGGTCCTCTAAGGTATGTATCGATGAGGATGATGATCCTCAGTCGTACCAGGAGGCGATCCGTAGTGTAGACTCCGAGAAATGGCAAGAGGCAATGGATTCAGAGATCCAGTCCATGTACACCAACAAAGTTTGGAACTTAGTTGATGTACCTGAAGGGAAGGTCCCTATCGGTTGCAAATAGATTTTCAAAAGGAAAATCGATGCAGATGGACAGGTTGACACATACAAGGCTAGACTAGTGGCGAAAGGATATCGTCAAAGGCAAGGCATTGACTATGACGAGACGTTTTCACCGGTAACCATGGTTAAGTCAATCAGAATCCTCCTTGCCATTGCTGTATATCTGGATTATGAGATCTGGCAAATGGATGTGAATATAGCTTTTCTTAATGGAAACATGTCAGAAGAGGTGTACTTGGTACAGCCTGAAGGATTCACTTCCAAGCTACATCCTAATAAGGTATGCAA